>CAWUFW010003617.1:0-1200000 GCA_963921515.1 Calotriton arnoldi
ATTGTACTTCGGATTTGATTACGTATTGGTATTGCTGGTGGTGGTGTTGGTATTGGTGGTTGTGGTATTGGTGGTGCTAGAGGAGTTGGTGGTGGTATTGGTGGTGGTAGTGGTATTGGTGGTGGTATTGGTGGTGTTGGTATTGGTATTGGTGGTGATGGTGGTATTGGTGGTGGTGGTATTGGTGATTGTTTTGGTGGTGGTGGTGGTATTGTGGTGGTAGTGGTAGTGGTATTGGTGGTGGTGGTATTGGTGGTGGTGGTGTTGGTATTGGTGGTGGTATTGGTATTGGTGGTGGTGGTATTGGTGATGGTGGTATTGGTGGTGCTGTTGGTATTGGTGGTGGTGGTGGTTTTGGTGGTGGTATTGGTGGTGGTGATATTGGTGGTGGTGGTGGTATTGGTGGTGGTGGAGGTGGTGGTATTGGTGGCAGTGGTATTGGTGGTGGGTTGATATTGGTGGTGGTGGAGGTGGTATTAGTGGTGGTGGTATTGGTGGTGGTAATATTTGTGGTGGTAGTATTTGTGGTGGTGGTATTTGTGGTGGTGGTATTGGTGGTGGTATTGGTGATGGTGGTGGCATTGGTGGTGGTGGTATTGGTGGTGGTATTGGTAGTGAAATTTGTATTGGTGGTGGTTGTATTGGTGGTGGTATTGGTGGTGGGGTATTGGTGATGGTGGTGGTATTGGTGGTGGTGGTATTGGTGGTGGTATTGGTATTGGTGGTGGTGGCATTGATGGTGGTGGTATTGGTGATGGTATTGGTGATTGTATTGGTGGTGGTATTGGTGCTGGTGGTATTGGTATTGGTGGTGGTATTGATGGTGGTGGTATTGATGGTGGTGGCATTGGTTTTGGTGGTGGTATTGGTTTTGGTGGTGGTGTTGGTATTGGTGGTGGGGTTGGTGGTGGTATTGGTATTGCTGGCGGTGGTGTTGGTATTGGTGGTGGTATTGGTGGTGCTGGTATTGGTGGTGGTATTGGTGGTGCTAGTGGCGTTGGAGGTGGTGGTATTGGCATTGGTGGTGGTGGTATTGGTGGTGGTGGTGTTGATATTGTTGGTGGTATTGGTATTGGTGGTGGTATTTGTGGTGGTATTGGTGGTGGTGGTATTGGTGGTGGTGGTATTGGTGATTGTTTTGGTGGTGGTGGTATTGGTGGTGGTGGTGTTGGTATTGGTGGTGGTATTCGTGGTGGTGGTGTTGGTATTGGTGGTGGTATTGGTATTGGTGGTATTGGTGATGGTGGTATTGGTGGTGTTGGTATTGGTGGTGGTGGTATTGGTATTGGTGGTATTGGTGGTGGTGGTGGTATTGGAGATGGTATTGGTGGTGGTGGTATTGGTAGTGATGGTATTGGTGGTGGTGGTATTGGTGGTGGTGGTATTGTTATGTTAAATGTTATGTTAAATGTTATGTCATGTTAAAATGAATTTGTAAAGCGCACGTACACCGGGAGGTTTCATGGCGCTACTTTGATTGACACCCAAGTCCTGGAGAACATTCAAAAGCCTGACGGAATAGCCAAGTTTTAAGAAGGCTTCTGAAGCCGAGGAGGTTGGTACAGAAACGGATTTCAGAGGGGAGGGAGTTCCAGAACATGGGGGCCAAAATGGCAAACCTGGCACCACCAGTGCGCTTTAATTTAAAAGAGGGAGTGGACAGGAATAGCTTGTGCGCTGAGCGAAGATTGCGTGTGGGAGCATGCTTGTTAATCAAGTTGTTCACAAATTTAGGGCTTCTTCCATTGAGTGACTTAAAAATGAGGCACCCAACCTTGAAGGCACAGCGCTGGACCACCGGAAGCCAATGAAGTTTCTTTAGAAGAGGAGTGACATGATGGTGCCTAGGTAGATGAACAATCAGGCGAGCGGCCCAGACGTGGGTCCCTTGCTCACTTTGACACTGGATTCAAGCAAGCCTGGCTGATGACGGCTGGAATGCCAGAAACCGGTCCTAGGATGCTTGTTTCCGGTCCAGGGAAGACATGGCTTGGCAGTTCGGGCTGGACTGTTCCCATGAGAGCACAGGGTCAGACTGATTTGCATATGGCCATGTCTGAACTGGGGTGGTGGAGTGAGCTAATGAATGATGATGGATTAAACCCAGATCAGTTGACTGGGGGTGAGTGTTTGATTGGCTCAAACGTTCCGTCCATCATCCCCTTTTGTATCGCTTTGTTCGCCCTAAGTTGGCGGGGGCATGCCCAGACGTGGGTCCCTTGCTCACTTTGCCACTGGATTCAAGCAAGCCTGGCTGATGACGGCTGGAATGCCAGAAACCGGTCCTAGGATGCTTGTTTCCGGTCCAGGGAAGACATGGCTTGGCAGTTCGGGCTGGACTGTTCCCATGAGGCACAGGGTCAGACTGATTTGCATATGGCCATGTCTGAACTGGGGTGGTGGAGTGAGCTAAAGAATGATGATGGATTAAACCCAGATCAGTTGACTGGGGTGAGTGTTTGATTGGCTCAAACGTTCCGTCCATCATCCCCTTTTGTATCGCTTTGTTCGCCCTAAGTTGGCGGGGGTATGCCCAGACGTGGGTCCCTTGCTCACTTTGCCACTGGATTCAAGCAAGCCTGGCTGATGACGGCTGGAATGCCAGAAACCGGTCCTAGGATGCTTGTTTCCGGTCCAGGGAAGACATGGCTTGGCAGTTCGGGCTGGACTGTTCCCATGAGGCACAGGGTCAGACTGATTTGCATATGGCCATGTCTGAACTGGGGTGGTGGAGTGAGCTAAAGAATGATGATGGATTAAACCCAGATCAGTTGACTGGGGGTGAGTGTTTGATTGGCTCAAGCGTTCCGTCCATCATCCCCTTTTGTATCGCGCTTGTTCGCCTAAGTTGGCGGGGGTATGCCCAGACGTGGGTCCCTTGCTCACTTTGCCACTGGATTCAAGCAAGCCTGGCTGATGACGGCTGGAATGCCAGAAACCGGTCCTAGGATGCTTGTTTCCGGTCCAGGGAAGACATGGCTTGGCAGTTCGGGCTGGACTGTTCCCATGAGGCACAGGGTCAGACTGATTTGCATATGGCCATGTCTGAACTGGGGTGGTGGGAGTGAGCTAAAGAATGATGATGGATTAAACCCAGATCAGTTGACTGGGGGTGAGTGTTTGATTGGCTCAAACGTTCCGTCCATCATCCCCTTTTGTATCGCTTTGTTCGCCCTAAGTTGACGGGGGTATGCCCAGACGTGGGTCCCTTGCTCACTTTGCCACTGGATTCAAGCAAGCCTGGCTGATGACGGCTGGAATGCCAGAAACCGGTCCTAGGATGCTTGTTTCCGGTCCAGGAAGACATGGCTTGGCAGTTCGGGCTGGACTGTTCCCATGAGGCACAGGGTCAGACTGATTTGCATATGGCCATGTCTGAACTGGGGTGGTGGAGTGAGCTAAAGAATGATGATGGATTAAACCCAGATCAGTTGACTGGGGGTGAGTGTTTGATTGGCTCAAACGTTCCGTCCATCATCCCCTTTTGTATCGCTTTGTTCGCCCTAAGTTGGCGGGGGTATGCCCAAACGTGGGTCCCTTGCTCACTTTGCCACTGGATTCAAGCAAGCCTGGCTGATGGCGGCTGGAATGCCAGAAACCGGTCCTAGGATGCTTGTTTCCGGTCCAGGGAAGACATGGCTTGGCAGTTCGGGCTGGACTGTTCCCATGAGGCACAGGGTCAGACTGATTTGCATATGGCCATGTCTGAACTGGGGTGGTGGAGTGAGCTAAAGAATGATGATGGATTAAACCCAGATCAGTTGACTGGGGGTGAGTGTTTGATTGGCTCAAACGTTCCGTCCATCATCCCCTTTTGTATCGCTTTGTTCGCCCTAAGTTGGCGGGGGTATGCCCAGACGTGGGTCCCTTGCTCACTTTGCCACTGGATTCAAGCAAGCCTGGCTGATGACGGCTGGAATGCCAGAAACCGGTCCTAGGATGCTTGTTTCCGGTCCAGGGAAGACATGGCTTGGCAGTTCGGGCTGGACTGTTCCCATGAGGCACAGGGTCAGACTGATTTGCATATGGCCATGTCTGAACTGGGGTGGTGGAGTGAGCTAAAGAATGATGATGGATTAAACCCAGATCAGTTGACTGGGGGTGAGTGTTTGATTGGCTCAAACGTTCCGGTCCATCATCCCCTTTTGTATCGCTTTGTTCGCCTCTAAGTTGGCGGGGGTATGCCCAGACGTGGGTCCCTTGCTCACTTTGCCACTGGATTCAAGCAAGCCTGGCTGATGACGGCTGGAATGCCAGAAACCGGTCCTAGGATGCTTGTTTCCGGTCCAGGGAAGACATGGCTTGGCAGTTCGGGCTGGACTGTTCCCATGAGGCCCAGGGTCAGACTGATTTGCATATGGCCATGTCTGAACTGGGGTGGTGGAGTGAGCTAAAGAATGATGATGGATTAAACCCAGATCAGTTGACTGGGGGTGAGTGTTTGATTGGCTCAAGCGTTCCGTCCATCATCCCCTTTTGTATCGCTTTGTTCGTCCTAAGTTGGCGGGGGTATGCCCAGACGTGGGTCCCTTGCTCACTTTGCCACTGGATTCAAGCAAGCCTGGCTGATGACGGCTGGAATGCCAGAAACCGGTCCTAGGATGCTTGTTTCCGGTCTAGGGAAGACATGGCTTGGCAGTTCGGGCTGGACTGTTCCCATGAGGCACAGGGTCAGACTGATTTGCATATGGCCATGTCTGAACTGGGGTGGTGGAGTGAGCTAAAGAATGATGATGGATTAAACCCAGATCTAGTTGACTGGGGGTGAGTGTTTGATTGGCTCAAACGTTCCGTCCATCATCCCCTTTTATATCGCTTTGTTCGCCCTAAGTTGGCGGGGGTATGCCCAGACGTGGGTCCCTTGCTCACTTTGCCACTGGATTCAAGCAAGCCTGGCTGATGACGGCTGGAATGCCAGAAACCGGTCCTAGGATGCTTGTTTCCGGTCCAGGGAAGACATGGCTTGGCAGTTCGGGCTGGACTGTTCCCATGAGGCACAGGGTCAGACTGATTTGCATATGGCCATGTCTGAACTGGGGTGGTGGAGTGAGCTAAAGAATGATGATGGATTAAACCCAGATCAGTTGACTGGGGGTGAGTGTTTGATTGGCTCAAACGTTCCGTCCATCATCCCCTTTTAGTATCGCTTTGTTCGCCCTAAGTTGGCGGGGGTATGCCCAGACGTGGGTCCCTTGCTCACTTTGCCACTGGATTCAAGCAAGCCTGGCTGATGACGGCTGGAATGCCAGAAACCGGTCCTAGGATGCTTGTTTCCGGTCCAGGGAAGACATGGCTTGGCAGTTCGGGCTGGACTGTTCCCATGAGGCACAGGGTCAGACTGATTTGCATATGGCCATGTCTGAACTGGGGTGGTGGAGTGAGCTAAAGAATGATGATGGATTAAACCCAGATCAGTTGACTGGGGGTGAGTGTTTGATTGGCTCAAACGTTCCGTCCATCATCCCCTTTTGTATCGCTTTGTTCGCCCTAAGTTGGCGGGGGTATGCCCAGACGTGGGTCCCTTGCTCACTTTGCCACTGGATTCAAGCAAGCCTGGCTGATGACGGCTGGAATGCCAGAAACCGGTCCTAGGATGCTTGTTTCCGGTCCAGGGAAGACATGGCTTGGCAGTTCGGGCTGGACTGTTCCCATGAGGCACAGGGTCAGACCTGATTTGCATATGGCCATGTCTGAACTGGGGTGGTGGAGTGAGCTAAAGAATGATGATGGATTAAACCCAGATCAGTTGACTGGGGGTGAGTGTTTGATTGGCTCAAACGTTCCGTCCATCATCCCCTTTTGTATCGCTTTGTTCGCCCCTAAGTTGGCGGGGGTATGCCCAGACGTGGGTCCCTTGCTCACTTTGCCACTGGATTCAAGCAAGCCTGGCTGATGACGGCTGGAATGCCAGAAACCGGTCCTAGGATGCTTGTTTCCGGTCCAGGGAAGACATGGCTTGGCAGTTCGGGCTGGACTGTTCCCATGAGGCACAGGGTCAGACTGATTTGCATATGGCCATGTCTGAACTGGGGTGGTGGAGTGAGCTAAAGAATGATGATGGATTAAACCCAGATCAGTTGACTGGGGGTGAGTGTTTGATTGGCTCAAGCGTTCCGTCCATCATCCCCTTTTGTATCGCTTTGTTCGCCCTAAGTTGGCGGGGGTATGCCCAGACGTGGGTCCCTTGCTCACTTTGCCACTGGATTCAAGCAAGCCTGGCTGATGACGGCTGGAATGCCAGAAACCGGTCCTAGGATGCTTGTTTCCGGTCCAGGGAAGACATGGCTTGGCAGTTCGGGCTGGACTGTTCCCATGAGGCACAGGGTCAGACTGATTTGCATATGTCCATGTCTGAACTGGGGTGGTGGAGTGAGCTAAAGAATGATGATGGATTAAACCCAGATCAGTTGACTGGGGGTGAGTGTTTGATTGGCTCAAACGTTCCGTCCATCATCCCCTTTTGTATCGCTTTGTTCGCCCTAAGTTGGCGGGGTATGCCCAGACGTGGGTCCCTTGCTCACTTTGCCACTGGATTCAAGCAAGCCTGGCTGATGACGGCTGGAATGCCAGAAACCGGTCCTAGGATGCTTGTTTCCGGTCCAGGGAAGACATGGCTTGGCAGTTCGGGCTGGACTGTTCCCATGAGGCACAGGGTCAGACTGATTTGCATATGGCCATGTCTGAACTGGGGTGGTGGAGTGAGCTAAAGAATGATGATGGATTAAACCCAGATCAGTTGACTGGGGGTGAGTGTTTGATTGGCTCAAACGTTCCGTCCATCATCCCCTTTTTGTATCGCTTTGTTCGCCCTAAGTTGGCGGGGTATGCCCAGACGTGGGTCCCTTGCTCACTTTGCCACTGGATTCAAGCAAGCCTGGCTGATGACGGCTGGAATGCCAGAAACCAGTCCTAGGATGCTTGTTTCCGGTCCAGGGAAGACATGGCTTGGCAGTTCGGGCTGGACTGTTCCCATGAGGCACAGGGTCAGACTGATTTGCATATGGCCATGTCTGAACTGGGGTGGTGGAGTGAGCTAAAGAATGATGATGGATTAAACCCAGACCAGTTGACTGGGGGTGAGTGTTTGATTGGCTCAAACGTTCTGTCCATCATCCCCTTTTGTATCGCTTTGTTCGCCCCTAAGTTGGCGGGGGTATGCCCAGACGTGGGTCCCTTGCTCACTTTGCCACTGGATTCAAGCAAGCCTGGCTGATGACGGCTGGAATGCCAGAAACCGGTCCTAGGATGCTTGTTTCCGGTCCAGGGAAGACATGGCTTGGCAGTTCGGGCTGGACTGTTCCCATGAGGCACAGGGTCAGACTGATTTGCATATGGCCATGTCTGAACTGGGGTGGTGGAGTGAGCTAAAGAATGATGATGGATTAAACCCTGATCAGTTGACTGGGGGTGAGTGTTTGATTGGCTCAAACGTTCCGTCCATCATCCCTTTTGTATCGCTTTGTTCAGCCCTAAGTTGGCGGGGTATGCCCAGACGTGGGTCCCTTGCTCACTTTGCCACTGGATTCAAGCAAGCCTGGCTGATGACGGCTGGAATGCCAGAAACCGGTCCTAGGATGCTTGTTTCCGGTCCAGGGAAGACATGGCTTGGCAGTTCGGGCTGGACTGTTCCCATGAGGCACAGGGTCAGACTGATTTGCATATGGCCATGTCTGAACTGGGGTGGTGGAGTGAGCTAAAGAATGATGATCGATTAAACCCAGATCAGTTGACTGGGGGTGAGTGTTTGATTGGCTCAAACGTTCCGTCCATCATCCCCTTTTGTATCGCTTTGTTCGCCCTCAAGTTGGCGGGGGTATGCCCAGACGTGGGTCCCTTGCTCACTTTGCCACTGGATTCAAGCAAGCCTGGCTGATGACGGCTGGAATGCCAGAAACCGGTCCTAGGATGCTTGTTTCCGGTCCAGGGAAGACATGGCTTGGCAGTTCGGGCTGGACTGTTCCCATGAGGCACAGGGTCAGACTGATTTGCATATGGCCATGTCTGAACTGGGGGTGGTGGAGTGAGCTAAAGAATGATGATGGATTAAACCCAGATCAGTTGACTGGGGGTGAGTGTTTGATTGGCTCAAACGTTCCGTCCATCATCCCCTTTTGTATCGCTTTGTTCGCCCTAAGTTGGCGGGGGTATGCCCAGACGTGGGTCCCTTGCTCACTTTGCCACTGGATTCAAGCAAGCCTGGCTGATGACGGCTGGAATGCCAGAAACCGGTCCTAGGATGCTTGTTTCCGGTCCAGGGAAGACATGGCTTGGCAGTTCGGGCTGGACTGTTCCCATGAGGCACAGGGTCAGACTGATTTGCATATGGCCATGTCTGAACTGGGGTGGTGGAGTGAGCTAAAGAATGATGATGGATTAAACCCAGATCAGTTGACTGGGGGTGAGTGTTTGATTGGCTCAAACGTTCCGTCCATCATCCCCTTTTGTATCGCTTTGTTCGCCCTAAGTTGGCGGGGGTATGCCCAGACGTGGGTCCCTTGCTCACTTTGCCACTGGATTCAAGCAAGCCTGGCTGATGGCGGCTGGAATGCCAGAAACCGGTCCTAGGATGCTTGTTTCCGGTCCAGGGAAGACATGGCTTGGCAGTTCGGGCTGGACTGTTCCCATGAGGCACAGGGTCAGACTGATTTGCATATGGCCATGTCTGAACTGGGGTGGTGGAGTGAGCTAAAGAATGATGATGGATTAAACCCAGATCAGTTGACTGGGGGTGAGTGTTTGATTGGCTCAAACGTTCCGTCCATCATCCCCTTTTGTATTGATTTTGTACCATCTGCAGGCGTTTGGATAAGTAGAGGGGAATGCCAAAGTAAAGCGAGTTAGCATAATCGACATGGGACATGACCATGGCAATGATCACCTGAATCCGGGCTTCATGGGTGAGAAATCTGCAGATCTTTTTTATTTTCCTGAGTTGGAAAAAACAGGTAGAGATTACCGACCCAATCTGGGGCTTCATAGTGAGGTCTTGGCTGATTATTACCCCCAGGCTCTTAGCCGAGATAGATGGAGAGGGGGGCTGGCCCAGCTCCCTGGGCCAGAAATGAGGACCCCAGGGATTTTTAGAAATACCACCTGTTAAAACCAGCACCGTCTTGTCCGGATTGAGCTTCAGATGGTTACTATTCATCCACTGACTAATGAACAGCATGGTAGACTGAAAGGCGTGGGCCGACTCCGAGGAGTTGTTGATGGAGAAAATAAGTTGAAAATCGTCAGCATAATTAAAGGTACAAACTTGACGCTCTTTCAGGGCTCGGACAAGAGGGAGAAGGTAAAGATTAAACAACAGGGGAGAAAGTGAGGAGCCCTGAGGGACTCCGCAAGCAATTCTAGTTCTGGGGGCAGTAAACTGTGCAGTACAGACCGCCTGGGATCGATTTTCCAAAAAGGAGGTGATCCAGCCCAGAGCAAGTCCCGAGATTCCCGCGTCCCTCACCCGGTCGACCAAAAGATTATGGTCGACCGTGTCAAAGGCCGCGGAGAGATCAAGCAGGACAAGAGCCTGCGAAGAGCCACCATCGACCTCGCTACGGACAGTGTCCAACACTGTAACGATCACCGCCTCGGTCGAATGAGCCGGGCGGAACCCCGCTTGGTGGGAATCAAGAAATTCGGATTCCTCCAAGAAATCAGTGAGACATCTCGTAACATAGGCTTCCAAGACCTTGGCAAGGTAAGGAAGAAGAGAGATAGGTCGATAGTTCGTTAAAATTAGCGGATCCGCGCCCGCCTTCTTCAAAAGGGGAATAACAATTGCCTCCTTAAAGGTGGCGGGGACGATTTTGATGGTGATGGTATTGGTGGTGGTATTGGTGGTATCATTGGTGGTGGTGGTTGTATTGGTGGTTGTATTGGTGGTGTTATTGGTGGTGGTGGTGGTAGTGGAGGTGGTATTGGTGGTGGTGGTATTGTTGGTGGTGTGGTATTGGTGGTGGTGGTTTTGGTGGTGGTGGTGGTGATATTGGTGGTGGTGGTGGTATTGGTGGTGGTGGTATTGGTGGTGGTGGAGGCGGCGGTATTGGTGGAGGTGGTGGTATTGGTGGCGGTGGTGGTATTGGTGGTGTTGGTATTGGTGGTGGCATTGGTGGTGGTATTAGTGGTGGTGGTATTGGTGGTGGTGGTATTGATGGTGGTAGTATTTGTGGTGGTAGTATTGGTGGTGGTGGTATTGGTGGTGGTATTGGTGGTGAAATTGGTATTGGTGGTGGTGGTATTGGTATTAGTGGTGTGGTATTGATGGTGATGGTATTGGTGGTGGTGGTATTGGTGGTGGTGGTATTGGTGGTGGTATTGGTGGTATTTGTGGTGGTATTGGTGGCGGTGGCGGTATTGGTAGTGGTGGTGGTGGTATTGGTGGTGGTGGAGGTGGTGGTATTGGTGGTGGTGGTATTGGTGGTGGTATTGGTGGTGGTGGTGGAGGTGGTATTGGTGGTGGTGGTATTGGTGGTGGTGGTGGTGTTATTGGTGGTGGTGGTATTGGTGGTGGTGGTATTTGTGGTGGTATTGGTGGTGGTGATGGTATTGGTGGCGGTATTGGTGGTGGTGGTATTGGTGGTGGTGGTATTGTGGTGGTATCAGTGGTGGTGGAGGTGGTGGTGGTATTGCGGTGGTATTGGTGGTGGTGGTGATATTGGTGGTGCTAGAGGTGGTATTGGTGGTGGTGATATTGGTGGTGGTGGTATTGGTGGTGGTATTGGTGGTGGTGGTGTTAATAAAACAGGCTTTTGAAAACAACCCGTCAGGTGGCTTTAGTACAGATGACATGTAACACAGATGTGCTGTTGTTAGCTTCAGCCCATTGGCACAAGATTATGTGCTACCTGGAATTCACATGACTTAATTTGCCAATCATTTCTAAACCCTTTTTATTTGGGGGGGGTTGAAACAGACACAAGATAATGCCGGGTAAAAGTGATTAAAACTGGGCGCCCGTGTTACGGGGACTGCTGTGCTGCTTAAAAAACACAATCGGTTTCAGCTGAAGCAGCTCATGTCCGGCCTGCAGTAAGAGAAACTCAATAGAGTAAATTGTGCTTACAGACTAAATACTGGGGCATTTGGGGCACGCCAGAAATATAAGTGAGCTGCCAAAGACAGAACACACAAAAATATTTTACTGATGTAATGGAAATTTCTGCTGGAGTTTAAGGTACATGCAGCGCACTCTTTTTTTTTAAATCAAACGTAATTGACAAGAATTATAACTTTCTCCCAAAAAAGTAGGAACTGTCCATTGAATGTTGAGACAGGTGGTAACAATCCGAGCAAAGTGCCCTGCGAGAAAAAGCATCACTAGTTGTTAGTTTAAGCATACTACGACAACCCAATACACTCCTATCTTATCTCATAGAGCGGAGTTTATTTATTTATGTATGTTCAAATAAAAACTATTACGCCCATTTATTTATTAAATAAAAATGATTACATATCTCTTGATTTTTTTCTCTATAGCCGCAATAGAAATGACATTGACGATCCTTCTGTAAAACAGATTTCAGCACCACAATGAAGCCGATCAACAACAAAAATGTTGTCAACTTCTGAGGACCCCCAAGGTGATATAAATCACTTCTGGCTGAAAATGTCTGCGTTCTGAGTGTGTGGGTGGGGTGAAAGTGTGTGGTGTGGGTTGGGGCGGGGGTGTCGCAGGTGAATTTTAATTTTGACCTACCAAGGGCATTAAAAATAAAATCCTGAAACGCGAACGGGGGCAGAAGTCTACATGCAACGGAAGCAGGGGCTCCTTTGCTCAGAGACGGGCTGTGCCATGTGAAGGGGGCACCCACCGGCTCCCAGAACAGCTCTCAGTTTGGAGAGGTTTTTGTTTCCACACCTCAGATTCCTGCCTAAAGCTCTGTGTCAAGCTTTGCTCTGCCATTTGGGAAGCTGTGCCCAAAGACGATGCACTGTCCTCTCCACACAACCTTCCTACCCTTGAAATGATGTAGCGCCCCACAAATGACACCATGTCGCCGTGTTGTGGCTTCCCCGGCACTCTGAGGAGCGGAGAGAAGGAGCACCTCGCTCCGAGCCTCCTGCCTTCACGTTCCTTTCCTTTCTGCGCTAAAGACGTTTAAACAAAGAAATATTTGCAATGCCATAGGTCTCTCATTTAAATGCGAGACCTATGGCATTGCAAACAAATGGCCTCCATTGTCCCTGCTTCGAAAGTGAAAGTGGGCATGGTGCGCTGAATGTAAGCGAAGCACGTCGTCGTGCCTAATGTAGGAGAAGCTCAAAAAAGAAGAAAAAAGAACACGTACCGTGTAACAACCAAGTAAAGGGGCCAGTAGCCATGGAAGGATACAAATGAGGACATGGCCATATTTAGGAGGGACTAACAAGCCTATTAAAGAATCAAACACCAGCATTTACCGAAGGACAAAGACACAAGCCAATGAAAAATATGGGCTTCTCCTGCGTACTCTACCTACAACAGATCGCCAGAGCAGCGCTTGCGCGCTGGCTCAGGCTCGACCTAAAAAGGAAAGCACGAGGAAAAAAGTTTTCCTTTCTCTTCCTTGCGCCTCTCTAACGCCACCCTTGGGGTGGCGTTACGTTCTGACGCATTCCCAGGTTTACGATTGCTCGTAAATCTGGGAATGTGTCAGGTTTCATGGGTGTTGTTTCGGAACACCCACAGCAACACCCATGGAACGCCCTTTTCACGCAGTTTTCTGCGTGAAAGGGGCACATATTTATAAGGCCATAAAAAGCCACGTAAAGTGGCTTTACGTGGGCTTATAAATATGTGGTGGCACATTGCGCCACCGGAACGTCAAAAAAGTGACGTTCCAGGAGAGCAAAAAGTGCCGACAGGGCCTCATAAATGAGGCCCAGAATGTTTTGGATAGACTCCATAGGCTTCAAAATGCAGCAATCTGGGTTCTGAAAAAGATCAAAAAATCTGAACCCATTTCTAAAGCTAAGCATGATCTACATTGGCTACCCATCAAAAATGGAATTGCCTTTAAGGCACTCTGTACAGTTAACAGATCACTTTACCACAAAGACCCTGCTCTGCTTAGACACAGACTCAGGTGGTACACCCCAAACAGACCCTTAGGATCAGCTTCAGCTAACAAAGTGTCTGTTCCAACAATCGGCAAAGATTCCTGCAGAGGTAGAAGTTTTTCTTATGCAACCACTCGCCTTTGAAATTAAATGCCAGACCATTTAAGGACTACCCCCAACCATCGGGCTCTTAGAAAGTCACTGAAAACCTGGCTGTTTACTTCTGCCTTTTAACCTTCTTATCTCTCGTTCAGTCCTTTTGCTTCAGGTAGCGCCAAGACACCTTTGGCATATGTCGCACTTTATAAATCAAATCAAATCTGACCTTCTTTATTCAGCATTTGTTCCATTGTCACCAGAAGCACAGCAACGTTTTCTAATTATATATTTTGTATATATATTTTTCTCAAAAGAAGTATGCAGCAGTGCTCGTGCATCAAGCACATTATTAAACAAACCAGACTGGTTTACTTACCTGGTAGATCCTTTACTGACTCTGATGAGGATGTATCAGCGTTTAATACATCTTGCATTTTTTTCACTGCGTTGCTAATCTCCTTCAGATAGTTCTGTGTTTTCCAATCTATTATGACACAAAATCCAGACATGTCATTAACAATTTAATTATTTATTTAAACGGAGAAAGTACATGCAACTAAAGATAATGGAAAGATCTTTGCTGGATAATTGCCGCTCAATCCCAGGCTTTTGCGGCTGCTAATATACTACCACAATGACGCGTGCACAATTGTCAAACTCTTTTCTGACGGTTGGTTTAACTTGTTGCCACAAAAAGGGGACTGGCACTTACTTCCAAAATGGAAATTCTGCCTCCCGAACCAGGAATTGAAAGCGTATGTGCGCTAACACAGGAGACAAAAGCTGGCCTTCATGGCAGATATTTCTGATTGAGAGGTGCAGAAAAGAGTAAAGGAAATTGGAAGAAATTTTTGTGAAAGAAACCTACAAAGTTGCAGCTTGCAGGGATTCCCAGAACTGGTATAGTTTGGCGAGGTTTATTTAATTCCAAACCTGAATAACTTTACGGAAGGCCTAATATTTATATATTTATTTTAGTAGCTTGATGTAGTGCGGATATGACCAGAAGTATTAGAACACTTTACATGTACAAGTGCTAGGCCCTGATTTACTGTTTGGCAGATGGACATCAAACTTAGAGATGGCCATGGCCAGTGTTCATCTCGGTACTTCAGAGGATCTGCTGCCATGGTAGCTTTTTTCAATGCATAAATAGTTTGGTGGATGGCCGACATCAGATTTGACGGCTGTTCACTAAAATGTTTGACTTTTTATTTGGTTTCTCAGAAGCAAACTCCAAAGTAGGAGCTTGTTTCAGACAAACACAAATCTGATGACCCCCACACCCTGGTAGAATTCTTCCAGGGTGTTGGAGCGTTGTTTTTTTCTATCCCTCACCACCAGGTTTTTCCTGTAAAAAATTACATTGTTTACCCCAGATACATTGGGAAAGATGCTTCAAACTGTGTTTTGGAACGACTTCTGGCCATTAAAGTTGGTGAAAATTAAATGTAATTAGACAGGGAGTTGTGGGCTCTCTCTCATTTCTGAACACATTGGAACTTAGCTTTAACTACACAGACATGGTGCATACTAAGGCATGGTCTCATTGTTTTAAACGTCCTTGGTGTTGCCTGATCCCAGAGGTTTGGAATTGCACTTTTGCACAAGAAGCTGATGAACTGTTACGCTTTTAACTATAAATGTGTTTTATTGTATGACTTACATCTGTATAGCTGAAACTATATATATATATCTATAGTTTTTGGTGCAGCCTATTTCTGCTTGGTCCAGGGAACAGCAGGGCAGTCTTGCTTTGATCCTCCCTCCAGCGAAGATGTCAACTGTGGTCTGGGTGCCAGGGGTGTCACTCCTAATCCCACTATGACCTTAGAGGGATTTGGGGCTAACTAGTCATTTACCTGTCACCCAAGACGACTTCTCCTAAAGTGTGTCATCTAGCCAGCCCAGAATGCACTATTCTGCCCACTCCCAACATGGCAGAACATTTCCCTTGGTTGGTGTGAGGCGCTCGCTAGCCCAACCCAGAGGTGTGACTACTTAGAGGCTACAATCCCCTGGAAAAAACACGTTGACAACAGCCTTTCCCTGTCCGCCTGTGATGCTATACCGTCTGCTAAAATAAAAGAACGGCCCCTTCCTTCTGTGACCAACTCTTCCCCTTCAATGGCAGCTCCCCTTTGAAGCTCGCCTTTTGGTCTCACACCCACTATAGCCATCCTACCAAGAGAAGGTCACACCTTTGTTCCTCTAACCGAAAGTCGTTCTCACCTCTCCCCAGGAGGGCAGAAGGCTGTCTCATGGACAACAGCTTGTGTGCAACCGTAAGCAGCTTCTGCTAACTTAGGGCAACAAATTGGCACTCTCTGAAGTTGCCATTTGTATAAAAGTTACATTGAATTTGACTTGAGCAACAAGTCAGGTTCCTGACTGTTTGTGTGTCCGTTGGGGACAAACCACAATCCCAAGCCTGCTAAGCTGCACAGCCGCCGCCAACACTGCCAACGCTATGACCCTCGCGCCAGGAGGCGATTAAATCTCGGCCAGGGCTCCTGCAGCGTGGGACGCTCGCGGTCGTGCCCGGGCCACGCCCGGGCCAAGGGCGGGCCTGTCTCCGCCCGTCAGCGCCAGGAAGAGGCAAGGCTGGGCCCCCTCTTTCATCTACCAACAACCAAGTGACTAAGTGACTGAGGTGAGTGCCCTCCTATACCATCATAAACTGATAGAACGGATATTAAGTTTCAACCATGGGGAAACGCACAGGGACACTGCCTTTGCAGCCTGCTACCACTAGCATTGATAGTATGTTGGAAAGGGTCATTAGCATTGTCTCTAGTGAAATCGAACTAACCGAGCGACGTTTATCCATGGGAAGTGAGGCATTACTGAATGGTTCAATAGTATGAGTGGCCCCAGCTGATTTTGTCTCGCGACCCGAAGTCAGCTACACGCCCATAATTGCACCTCACACTCCGATGCCTTCCGGATCCAGCTCCAACTATACAGCTTTTCTAGGTGGGAGTCCCAAGGGAGATGATATGATCGGGCAACAGTTAAACATAACCACACCAGCACCAGTTACAGTCCCAGTGGCTAAGCGTAAGAGGAAGCCCGGGAAGCCTACCAGTTCTAAAAGGGAACAACCTATTCGTTCTAGCTCAGCACGTACTGTTTTGAGCTCGTGGATACAGTCTCCCTCAAATGTTCGTATCCCAGAGGTTGCACCAATTAGTTCTATTAGCACACAGACTGAAGCTGCATCTTCCAAACCTGAACATAGTGTTTCCGGGGATATGCTTTTTGACACTGTTGTGGATACTGTCTTTGCACGAATCAAAGATCAGATAGATAAGAATTTTTCTCCCTCTGGGAACACCTAGATCTTCTGGACACTTTGATGAACAAGATGAGTCAACAACAAGAGACCAACCGGACTGTTGTTAACACAAGGGAGGGTTCAACTCTGATAATTGATGCTGGGCCTAGTTCTAAGTCACTGTCCCCAATTCCAATTTTGTCTAGTGGTCCTTTAATCGAAAGCTCATGCATAATATGTAGTAAAGTTAAGGAGTGTCTCTTACTAAAGCCTAATGTTGTGCCAGAAAATTCCCTTGCTTTTAATAATGCAGGAAACACAGTCAGGACTGCCCAAATTTTGCTATCCACACGTCAGTCTGAACCAGTGGCTAGCCTACCCGGCCTGAACCCAAACCCAGGCAGTTTGAGTAACAGTGCATCTGATTTCCTGAGAAAGGGAACCTTCAAGCCCAACACGGAGGTTTTAGGATTGCCCCCAGCAGCGTGCCCCTACGTCTTGGTGCTGGCAGGGGTACCTACTCTTAAGAAAGAGCAGGGAGAGACTTGGGATCAATTGCGTAATAAATGTGTGGACTGGCTATCCAAACATAGGAGGTTTAAGGTGTCAGATATGAATAACATCATCATGGTACGGAGAGTAGGGTGGGGGGGGCGTGTCACCAAAGAATATAGAGGGGGACTGCATAGTGATCAATTTTCGTAGACCGTCCACGGTCAGATCACTATTGAAGGCACAGGAGGACTTAACCACTAACCCCACACACATCCACCCATTACCGTTGGGCTATTTCTATAAACCGGTTCCCAGGCCCTTGAAAAAAGATGCCCCCTACCCTATTATGTATAATAGGTTCTCAGCACTGTCAGATTTGGATACCCAGGACTGACTGACACCCTCATTGGTAACCAATGAGACCACCTTTATATTGAATGCTCATTTGCACTCTTTAGAGCCAGGTGAACATGTTACGTTAAATAAAGTACCTAATGATTTGAATTTAAATATATTAAGTTGGAATGTCGCTGGCTTAGAGTCAAAAATAATTCTACCAGATTGGCTCGATATAGTACGAGAACAGGACATTCTTATGTTTCAGGAGACCTGGGCTACGCAAGATTTATACATTGAAGGGTTTGAATGCTATAATACTCTCGCCCCAAATCCTAAGTTTGGTCGCCCCTCTGGTGGTCTCTCAATTTGGGTCAACATTGCTGCGGGAGGTAGCGTCAAGGTTTTAGATACAAAAATTATAAATTTCAAGCACTAATATATAGAAGGGGTATACCCATATGTTTAATTAATTTTTATAATAATGACTTTCACTCTGTACCTAATGTAAATTTTATTAATTTGGCAATACAGCTGGCATCTGTTTGGGGGGTGATTTTAATGCCAAGATCCCTAGGGAAATTAACCCAATCACAGGACTCAGTACTAAGGTGCATCCATGTAATAGGGGCGTTGAATTACTGGATCATCTGCTTAATCATAATTTAATCAATGTGATGGAAATTGCTGCTATAACTGATAAAAATAACCCCCCTGAACCAACATTTAGAGGTAGGGGTAGTGCCTCCACTATAGATTATGTTTTTATCTCTCCTACTTTTAAGGACTGCTTAGTGAAAGCTGACGTTGTCCCCACCACTCATGGTGACCACAAGCCTATTAATATAGTATTGAGAATCTCCCCTAAGCCGACGTATAACAATGAATGCGGCGCTGGGAACCTGACCCCCTCTCCAGACAACCTAACATTGGTTTGGCGAGGAGCCAATAATATTGATCTCTTCTCCAAGATGGTAAGGGACTATCCGAGACTTATCGATTCATGTTTGTCATTACAAGATTTTAATCCAGAGGTAATTGATGCCTTCTCAAAGTTATGTGAGGGTATCAAATCTATATTATCCAAACCAACCCCGGGAGTACTACATGGACCGAGATGGTTTAATGGTGACTGTTCTTTAATTAATAGACAGCTTCGCAAGGCACTCTCAACAAACCCCAGAAATTCCTCCCTTATCAAATTGCTAAGGAAAAAGTACAAGGAAGCCATTTCACACAGGAAGGAAGAAATTGTCAATGAGCGCTGGGACGCACTTACACAGGCGGCCACATTAAAGAATGGGAACAGTTTTTGGGCAGCGGTCAAAGAAATGAGATCCATGGGACAATTATTGACCCCGATAAGCTGTAATATAACTAGTGAGACATGGGAAGCCCATTTTCCTATGATTTACTCAGCTCCTACACATAATGAGGCCCCCGTAGAGCACCAGGTTCCTTCTGGGATTCCAATATCCTTACTTGAAGTTGAAGATGCCATCCAACAGAGTCTGGTGAATAAAGCCCCTGGACCTGACGGGTTGCCCATTGACTTGATTAAGTACAAACCTGAGTTCTGGGCGCTGCTCTTATTAAATGTTTTTAATAACTTAACTAATGCCCCGCTCCCAAGCACCTGGTCAACAAGCATTATCGTACCAATTTTTAAAAAGGGCGACCGTTCCCAGCCAAGCTGATACAGACTGATCTCCCTGATAGATAACACGATGAAAATCCTAGGGAGGATCTTATACAATAAAATAAAAACATGGGCTGGGGAGGTTTGTATTTTGCAACCATGCTAGTTACGATTTAGAAGTAAAATAGGCACAATCGAACAGTGCCTAAATTTTAATTTAATTATTGGAAAGTATACCGTAGCCCAGCATTCTCCAATATATCTGGCTTTTTTTGGATCTTACTTCAGCCTTTGATTTTGTTAACCAGTCTCGTTTATGGTCTATTCTTTTAGAATATGGTTTGGATGAGGTTTTAGTTAACTTTTTAGCTTACTTACATAAGGACTTGAAAGCCCGGGTGAGGATCAATAAGGGTGGGGAGGTTTCAAACGACATCAGAATTGGCAGAGGGGTCAGGCAGGGGTGTGTCTTGGCCCCTCTGCTTTTCATTCTATATATCAATGATTTACACAAATCTTTGACAGTACTTACTAATGATGTCCCTAAGATCAATGGTAAGACACTCCCCGCCCAACTATATGCGGACGATGCGGTCTTAATGGGCTGCACACCCAATGCTTTACGTATCCCACTGCGGGGCTTTGTAGATTTTATGGCTAGTCCAGATCTTTGCACCAATTTTAATTAATCGTTTATTATGTCCTGTGGACCAAAAAAGTACCTTCTAAACTCCATCACTGTGGACAACCAAAAATTACAATGCACTTGCACTTTTCCCTACTTAGGGCTAGTTTTTGCTGCTAATGGTTCTTGGGTTGACCATGTGGTATATAGCAGGAACATGTTTTGAAAAGCTATTAATTCAATTCTTGGCCTCCCGCAGCCCAAAAGGACCGGGGTTATTTTAGCAATTATGAAAATCTATAAAGCGCAGTGTATTCCTACAGCAACATATGGTGCGGAGGTCTGGGGTCTTCACAAAGAGTAACAGTACCCAGCGTGAAGAAAACAGATTCTGTCGAAAACTCTTGGGAGAACTGATCTCCACATCACAATATGTCTGCCACAGCGAACTGAAATTGCATTACATAGAAGATTATATGTTATGTTAGAAGATTTGTACAGCGCATGGCTGCCCCAGCGACGGGGCGTCCCAGTGCTACCCAGGTAACACGTTGCACCGTAGAAAAGCAGCGAGGAAGTGCGATTAGGTCGGGGATAACCAGGTTTTTATAGCCTTTCTAAAAGCTAGATGGTTCTGAATACCTCTGATAGACACGGGAAGAGAATTCCAGAGTCCTGATGCCAATGCCTTAAAAGAGTGACCCCCGGCTCTAGCTCAAAGAATTCGGGGTGTGCAGGCTAACAACTGGTTGGCTGAGCGTAACGTCTGTCGCGGTTGATACAGCGCCAGCAGATCGGATAGGACAGGAGGCGCTTGTTTGGTCAGAAGTTTGTGAGCAAAGCACAATGTCTTAAACTGGATTCTTTTATCAACAGGCAGCCAGTGTTGCTTAGGCAGAAGCTTTGACACTGAGCAAAATTTTGGGCGAGCAAACAGAGTGCGTGCTGCCGCATTTTGTACCCTTTGTAGGCGCTGGATCTCAGATTTATTTGCGCCTAGGTAGAGGGAATTACAATAATCCAACCTTGATAGAATCGTAGCTTGGATAATGGTCTGGCGGGTTTGCGCGTCAAAAACCCTAAAAGAGGCTTGGGTCCGCGTAGAAGCTCAAAACAAACCCCGCGACCGCTTTAGATTGGGCTTCGAAAGACAGCCCACTGTCCACCCGTACCCCAAATTTTTCACTGCCTCTTTAGGCAGAGGAGCTGGCCTCAACGCATCTGGCCACTACTGCTCTGACCACAGCTTACTGTCTCTCCCTAACAGTAGAATTTCGGATTTACTGGTGTTTAACTGCAGACAGTTTGCTGTCATCCAGTCTGCAATAGCCTGCATGTCTTCCTGAAACTTCAAGAGGTTATTTTTGCAATTTTTAGAAAAGGTGATCACCACTTGGGTGTCATCCGCATAAGATTCTAATGACAGCCCTTTATTTTCTGCTACTACTATAAAGGCTCGCCCTGCCTTATTTTGGCTTGCAACTTGGAAAAACCCAGCAGCATCCCTCACTAGAGAGATAATAAGTGTCTGCCTCAAGTGTGAGAAGGGAAGGGATATACCGTGGCTAGCCGCAGTGAGGGAGAGCATGAGTTGTATCAATCAGGTACAGGTGTTTTTAAATCCTATTAAAGCAAATAGTATGAACAAAAAAGTTCTTTGAGGGGCCTTATATGCACGTTATAGCAAAGTAAGACATGAAAGGGAGGTCCAGAAAACAACTGTGGCAACCTACATGTCTATTGAGGATGTCTCATACACGCCATCTAGTTATCTTTTAAAACCGATAGTCCGCTGGGAGAGAGGACTCCTCTTCCGTTTAAGGGCTGGCACAGCTAAATTCTTACTTTGCTTCCCTTTGGGGTATAATGCTAACTTAGATCAATTACCATGCCCATGTGATGGTCGGAGCGGCCAAACAACACTTCACTTTTTATTTTTCTGTAATTTTTATATGGAATATACAAAACGGTATTTGATACAGTTTTTAAAAAAAAACCTTGCCTGATCACTTAGAAGTAGCCTACATGAAAATTCTTAAATTGGAAGATGATGAATTAACTTTTCGTGTAGGCACCTTTTAAAAGTTGCAGTACGTGCCCGTAACACAATGTGCACTTTATGAAGGTTGTTTTATTGAATTAATTTTTATATATTATCATGCTTATTATGAATCAAATGGATGCTGTCTGTAGATTAGTTCTTAACCCCCCCAGCAATGATTAAGAACGATTTAAATTAAGAGGGCTTTTGTTGAAAACTGTTTTTTTTCTTTTTTTTTTCTTTTTACTTGTCTATAATATGATGTTTGTTTATGTATGATTTTTTTTGTTGTTATTATGACCTGTGCTTTTATGGATACACATCTATCCGAATAAAGATTTTGAAATGAAATGAATGAAATGTAACGATTTGTTTGATACCCTGAAGTACCATGTTTAGTTGTCCCATTAGATTTTTTTGTGTGTTATGCACCAAAATCTAAATGTACTGGTATTTAAAGGTTGTGCTCTCTACCGTAACATTTGGCAGGTTTCACCTGCCAAAATTTACCTAGGTAAAATTGTGGTGGGGACTGTGGTAATTACCATAAACCTTGTAATTCTGATCCCTGTGCAAACAGGAATTTGTGTAGGGATTGAAAAATACCAAGTACACCTGTAACAATGGCCTTAGTCTATTGTCCATCCCTTTGCCAGGCTCAATTCCAAAAATGAGGCGAGAGCTATGCTAGCAAGGCATTTTCTGTGAGTATTTCTGCGATAATGGTGTTTACATTTTATACACACCATTGCTTTGTGTGAAAAAGTCATCCTTTTTGCCCTGATCACCCCCATTTTCTGACTGATACCGGTAGCAACTGACTCTGATTGTGCACTTTGCTCTGCTAACCAGACCCAGGGCCGGTGCTCTGCGTAAAAGGTATATGGTAATTAGGTGTAATTACAATTGGTATCACAACCTACCTGTAACCACCTAGTATATGGTAGGCAATAAAGGTTTAGAGGCTCAGCAGATGTAATGCACTTAAGTGTACACAGCTGTGTTGCCTGCTGTCATTTTAAAGGCAGCCCTGCTTTGCAGGCTGCTTTTAAAAGTAAATTATATGCAAATTTGTCTCAAACTGCCTTATTTTTACATAGAAGCCACAGGGGTAGGGTACCTTGTAACTATAAACAGGGACATTATAAAATATGTTTTATATGCCCTGGTGAGGGAAAACCGCCAATTTCATTCCCCCCCCTTGTAGCACATTGACTCCAAAGTAGGAGCTTGTTTCAGACAAACACAAATCTAATGACCCCCACACCCTGGTAGAATTCTTCCAGGGTGTTGGAGTATTGTTTTTTTCTATCCCTCACCACCAGGTTTTTCCTGGGGGTGACTCTCGTAAAAAAAAATACATTACATTGTCTACCCCAGATACATTGGGAAAGATGTTTCAAACTGTGTTTTGGAACGACTTCTGGCCAGTAAAGTTGATGAAAATTAAATGTAATTAGACATGGAGTTGTGGGCTCTCTCTCATTTCTGAACACATTGGAACTTAGCTTTAACTACACAGACATGGTGCATACTAAGGCATGGTCTCATTGTTATAAACGTCCTTGGTGTTGCCTGATCCCAGGGGATTTAAACTGCAAAATTGTTTTATTGTATGACTTACATCTGTATAGCTGAAACTATATATATATATCTATCGTTTTTGGTGCAGCCTATTTCTGCTTGGTCCAGGGAACAGCAGGGCAGTCTTTCTTTGATCCTCCCTCCAGCGAAGATGTTAACTGTGGTCTGGGTGCCAGGGGTGTCACTCCTATGCCCACTACGACCCTAGAGGGATTTGGGGGCTAACTAGTCATTTCCCTCTCACCCAAGACGACTTCTCCTGAAGTGTGTCATCTAGCCAGCCCAGAATGCACTATTCTGCCCACTCCCAACATGGCAGAACATTTCCCTTGGTTGGTGTGAGGAGCTCCCTAGCCCAACCCAGAGGTGTGACTACTTAGAGGCTACAATCCCCTGGAAAAAACACGTTGACAACGGCCTTTCCCTCCCCGCCTGTGATGCTACACTGTCTGCTAAAATTATAGAGCGGCCCCTTCCTTCTGTGACCACCTCTTCCCCTTCAATGGCAGCTCCCCTTCGAAGCTCGCCTTTTGGGCTCACACCCACGATAGCCATCATACCAAGAGAAGGTCACACCTGTGTTCCTCTAACCAAAAGTCGTTCTCACCTCTCCCCAGGAGGGCAGAAGGCTGTCTCATGGACAACAGCTTGTGTGCAACCATAAGCAGCTTCTGAAAACTTAGGGCAACAAAGTGGCACCCTCTAAAGTTGCCATTAGTATAAAAGTTACATTAAATTTGACTTGAGCAACAAGTCAGGTTTAATGTAACGATTTGTTTGATACCTTGAAGTACCATGTTTAGTTGTCTCATTAGATTTTTGGTGTGTTATGCGCCAAAATCTAAATGTGCTGGTATTTAAAGGGTGTGCCCTCTACCGTAACATTTGGCAGGTTTCACCTGCCAAAATTTATCTGGGTAAAATTGTGGTGGGGACTGTGGTAATTACCATAAACCTTGTAATTCTGATCCCTGTGCAAACAGGAATTTGTGTAGGGATTGAAAAACACCAAGTACACCTGTAACAATGGCCATAGTCTATTGTCCATCCCTTTGCTAGTCTCGACTCCAAAAATGAGGCGAGAGCTATCCTAGCAAGGCATTTTCTGTGAGTATTTCTGCGATAATGGTGTTTACATTTTATACACAACATTGCTTTGTGTGAAAAAATCATCCTTTTTGCCCTGATCACCCCCATTTTCTGACTGATACCGGTAGTAACTGACTCTGATTGTGCACTTTGCTCTGCTAACCAGACCCAGGGCCCGTGCTTTGCGTAAAAGGTGTATGGTAATTAGGTGTAATTACAATTGGTATGACTACCTACCTGTAACCACCTAGTATATGGTAGGGAATAAAGGTTTAGAGGCCCATCAGATGTAATGCACTTAAGTGTACACTGCTGTGTTGACTGCTGTCATTTTAAAGGCAGCCCTGCTTTGCAGGCTGCTTTTAAAAGTAAATTATATGCAAATTTGTCTTAAACTGCCTTATTTTTACATAGAAGCCAGACCCTACGGTCTCCCTTAGTTGCCCCATGGGGTAGGGTACCTTGTAACTATAAACAGGGACATTATAAAATATGTTTTATATGCCCTGGTGAGGGAAAAAGTGCCAATTTCATTTCCCCTCCTTGTAGCACATTGACTCCATAGACTAGCTTGGGAATACTTTAATAAAGTATAACTACTGATAGGAGTGAGCTAAAACTTTACTTCAAAGTATTAAAAGTATTTGACAGGCTGAGTCAAACTGCTCTGAGATGTGAAGTAGCCCAGACAAAGGACATCTGGTGGGAGGAGATCTGCAAGCTGCAGAGCAAAAGGTAGGTAGGGGGCTGGGAAGCCAAACTAGTTTTCAAAGAGGAAATGACAAGACAGGACACAGGCTCACCCCCACTTCATGCACCCCCAGTCAGACAGGATCCCCAGTAATTGAATTAGCAGAGGAGCTGGAAGGGGAGTGTTAGGGAAACTTAGCCACGCCAGTTAGATCCTAACCTCCAGGAGAGAGTTCCTCTATTTTGGATTTTAAAGCAATAGTGCTTTCTGGGACCAGAATATGCCACACTTTGGAGGATGTTGTCCAACCTGAGGGTGGCACCCTGCACCCCAGTGGTCAAGGTTGCCCCCGCTCACTAGTTTTTCCCGACGCAGCTTGCGCTGCGCCGTGCAGTATGCAATATCTATCCCCCGCAGTGTAGGCTTCATTGCCTCCCACACAACAGCGGTCGATCCTACCAACCTAGTATTATGCGAAAAATATTCTGTAAGGGCTTTGTGCATATGTGACCTATATTTATCATCTAATAGGAGCCACGGTGATAAGCGCCAACGGAATGGGGGCGTTCGGTATCCAGTCGCAAGTCTAGTTGCAATGGGGAGTGGTCTGAAAGGCCCCGGGGCAGTATTTCGGCCGCCACAAGTCTATGTAGGTGCGCTGCTGACAAGAAAATGTGATCTATGCGGGAGAAGGACCCATGAGCGCTAGAGAAATAAGTGTACCCCTGTTCAGTGGGATGAAGTAGTCTCCAAGTGTCCACCCAATCTAGACCCTGAATCATGGACCCCAGTTTTGACTCACGGGGCTCAGCTGTATTCCCTGCACTACGCCTCCTGCCTATAGAAGGGCTTATTTTGTCATTCCAATCACCCCCGACTAGGGACAACCCCGGGGGGATCTCTACCCATAGTCACATCAAAGCGTTCCGTCAAGTTCCATGTGAGGGGCAGGGGGTGTATATAGATCCCAGGACAAGCGATTGGCCATACATCGAACCCGTGACTATGACATATCTACCCTGGGGATCAGTCCATGTTTTCTCATGTACAAAGGGGATTCTACGGTGGATTAGTATCGCTACACCTCATGAGCCTCTAGTGAATCCGGAATGGAAGGCCTGTACAAACCCAAATCGCTTTAGACATGGAAGTCTATTCCCAAGCAAGTGCGTTTCTTGCAAAAGTAGAATGTCTGCGCCATAGCGTTTAGCTTGGCGCAAGATGGCCCCACGTTTAACCTTATCCAATAAACCTCGGACATCCCAACTGACCACCCGAAGGCGCCGCTCTGCTAACCTAGGCATGCTTAGTGACGGGGCGGACATCAATGTAGATATTCGTGGGAGCGCATATGGTGATCATAGGCTTAGACATAGCTGCAGAATGGACATGCATATGACACTGAAAAGAAAAAAAACGTAACTTTCCCCAACATCTCCCCCCTCCCTCCCACACCCAATACCTCATAAACATAGAAGCACCTGTCGCGGCATGGGGGTTCCCCGAGCCCCAACAGGGGTCCGGAGCAGCTCCCACCCAATGGATCCCTATATAGCTTCCCCTAGGCACAACGATGTCTCAAGGTCCAAGGGAGAGCATTAAAAGGTGCAGCCTATATTAATATGCCGACAGCAATGGAGTCCAGATCACTCATTACAATGAGTGACAAAGTGAAGTGTCTTTCATGCGGTAGTTTCTGTAGGTCAAACGTATGATTTGTTACGAGATTTGGAGCGTTTCTTGGATAATGACCGTCGACGTTGCTCACCATGGACCTGGGCTGACCCACGGCTCGTTCCCCCAGATGAAGAGTCCGAATCCAGTCTGGGCGGTGTATGCGGCCTGAGCTTAATATTTTCGTCTGTCCATGCGAACACCTCTTCAGGGGAATCAAAGAAGTGTGTCCGCTCTTTGTAGGAAACTCGGAGCCTGGCAGGGAACAGTAGGGAATATTGAATCTTAAGATGGCGCAGTTTTGCTTTCACCTCCATGAAGGACTGCCGGCGCTGCTGGACCAGCCTTGTATAGTCCAGAAATATCATGATCTTCTGCGAGGAGAACAGGAGGGGATCCTTAAGTCTGGCCTGTTGTAGGATGATATCCCGGTCTTTGAAGTTTAGGAATCGTGCAATCAGGGGTCTAGGTCTTGCGCCCGGTGGCAGCTTCTGTAGCAGGGCTCGATGAGCGCGTTCAATGACGAAGCAAGGGGACATGAGACCGGGGGGGAGCCAGTCCGCTAGCCATTTTGCCAGGAAGTCCGCTGTGTCACCGCCCTCACAGCCCTCGGGGAACCCCACAAAGTGGAGGTTGTTTTGGCGGGTGCACCCCTCCGCGTTCTCCGCTCGCATTGCTAAGCCTTTTGCGACGGATTCCAAGGTGGAGACCTTTTTCTGAAGTGTTGTGACAGAGTCTTCTACCGTCGATATCCTAGACTCTGCCTCAGTTATGCGCTGTACAGCATTGCGCAGATCCTGCCTGAGGAGCATAACATCGGACCCCACGGCCCCAATCTTGGCCTCCAGCATGTCCCTGGATTGTGTTATGGCAGCTAGTATGGCGGCGTTGTCTGGCATAGCCGTTTGTGGACTGCCCGTAGTTGGGGCCTGCGCAGCCGTGCCAGTATATTTATCTATTGTACTCTGCTGGGCCGTCGCGCTGGGTTTCTTGTCTTTAGACATGATGCAAGTATGGCTATTCGTGGTAGACGCCCCCGAATGAAAAGACGATGGAAAGGTATGGACTCCGTGGGGACAACAGAAGAAAGCAGGGGGTGGGGAAACCCAGCTGGACCAAAGCACACTGAGCGCCTGCAATGTATGGGAATAACAGAGGTAGGGGCTACGGCACCAGGCAAGGCACCTCCGCTCAATCTGTCCCCCACCCCTCCTCTGGATAGAAACACGGAGTATGCACGCCCTGATAGGCAGGGGCCGAAACACCACACACACGTGGCCTTGGTCACTCAGATGGCCCTATCAGTGTTGCACAGACACAAGTAGCAGGACTCCTCATAGGCGCGGGATCGGAACAGTCTATGGGCACCCCAAGGGCCCAGGCCCAGCAGCGCAGGTGCAGAGGTTAGGTATAGTGTCTCCAGCTTACCTCAGAACCGACCTCCCAATATGGAATGCATCAGCGAACTCGGCGCAGGGGCCCAATGTCGCCGCGGCCAACGCAAGTTCTCTTGGGGGGGTGCCCGTGGGCCGATAATGCTGAGTGCTGCCCAAGGAAGAGGAGCCGTCAGCCACAACGCCGCACCAGGCTGCCCCGAGCAGGTGCAGGCACGCCGCAGCCCAATATGGCTGCTGAGTCATACTAGGCCACACGCAGCCGCCCACTCTACACCTCCAGCGGCAACAGCACGGCGCCGCGACACTCGCAGCCCTCCAGGCACACGCCGCCACCACTCGGGCTCACACTCTTGTGAAGTAAGGATCGCCAGGCCCCCGCCACCTGCGTGCACCAGGCTGCACCCACAAGCACGCGACCACCGGCAATCTGATAGCCGAGTGTGCCGCCGATGTCGGAGTCACCCACCTCTGCACAGAATCAGGTCCACTGGGGTGGGGCAACGGCACGCCGCGGCTCAATGTAGCCACTGAGGCCCTCCGGCCAGCATGTATCGCGGCCTCACAGGGCGTACCACGGGCCAACATGGCCGCCGGATCTCCTCTGACGCTCTCGATCGCTGGAGGGATGTGGTACTCTGCGGCTCGGCACACACCCAGGTGTTACTCCCCTACCGTCGACGCACCATCACCGATGGGCGGCAAGGCAGTGCGGCACCCACCGCGGCACAACACTGTGCCTCCGCAGCAACGCCCCTCACGCAAGGGCGGGGATTGGCAGGCCACAGCTTTTCCTCGGCGCTCGGGCGTCTACGGGCAGGGCAAATGGGTCAGACACGGCACACCGGGTGCCGCCAGGCTTCAGGAGCGTTCACTTAAAATATGGGTCCGCATGAAAGCCAGAGACTGCAGGCTATTTGACGGATTATTGTGGGGCTGCGGGAGCTCGTCTAAAGTGCGTCCACCATGTTGGACCTCTAGGCTATGCCCCCAATGTATTGATGTTTTCAAATGCTTTACACACCTGTCTCCTAAGTTAAGCCTGCCTGTTCGTAACCAGCTACCAAGGGTTGAGCAAAGGAATAATTTATTGAGACCTTGACTGGGCCTTATATCGAGATTCTGGCCTGATTACTAGTGGTAGGCACATACCTACACCTACTAATAAACCACATTCCAACACTTTGTTGCTATTATTGCGCAAAATGCAGTGGTATAAAGACCCATATGCTATGGAAATTACGTTATAATGACCGGGTACAGTAGAGCTTCTCTATTGCTAATAGTCTAATTATTGAAGAAAAACTTGAAACATCTTTAAGCTTAGCTTAGTTTATTGTTTAATTAGCTGTCTAATTGTGAAAGACCAGCAAGCCCATAATATTCTAAATGTAATTAATGATCTTCCAATTTCTTTTCTGTTTGAGACATAAATGTCATAAATCATAGATTTGAGTATATCAATCAATTAATCAATCAGGGAATTTTAAAGCGCGCTACTCACCGGTGAGGGTCTCAAGGTGCTTGGGGGTGGGGGTGCAGCTCCGGGTTATCCGAAAAGCCAGGTCTTGAGGCTCTTCCTGAAAGTGTGCAGAGTATGGGCGCGTCTGATGTTGACTGGGAGCTCGTTCCAGGCCTTGGCAGCGATGTAGGAGAAAGCTCTTCCACCTGCTCTGGTTCTGTGGATGCGTGGGGTTTCTGCTAGGGCGAGGTCGGCTGAGCGAGGTTTCTTTTGGGTACATGGAAAAAAACCTCTTTCGTTTAGGTATTTGGGTCCGAGGTTGTGGAGAGATTTGTAGTCATGGGTGAGTAGCGTGAAGGTTACTCTTTTCTCAACGGTGAGCCAGTGGAGGACGCACAGGTGTTGGGTCATGTGCTCATGTCGTGGGGTGCCGAGGACGAGTCTGGCCGCGCTGTTCTGTTTGTGTAGCAGGGATTTGTTGATTCCAGCGTAGAGGGCGTTTCCGTAGTCGAGTCTGCTGGTTATGAGTGCGTGGGTGACGGTCTTTCTGGCTTTGGGTGAGATCCACTTGAAGGTCTTGCGGAGGGTGTGGAGGGAGTCAAAGCAGGTGGAGGTGAATGCATTGATCTGGCGAGTCATAGTGAGGGAGGAGTTGAGGAGGATGCCGAGGTTCCGGGCATGGTCAGGAGGGGTGGGAGGATTTCCGAGGGTGGGGGCCACCAGGTGTTGTCCAAGCGGTGGGGGTGGGGGTTCCGAGAATGAGGACCTCAGTCTTCTCCGAGTTGAGCTTTAGGCAGCTGCTGCTCATCCAGGCTGCGACATCTTTCATTCCTTACTGGAAGCTGAGTCTGGTGTCTTCGGGGTTCTTCGTGAGGGAGAGGTAGAGCTGGGTGTCGTAGGCATAGGATAATATGCTGAGTCCATGCTGTCTGACGATGGCGGCGAGGGGGCCATGTAGATGTTGAAGAGCGTGGGGCTGAGCGAGGATCCTTGGGGTACTCCGCAGTTAATTTCGGTGGGTTCAGAGAGGAAGGGTGGGAATGTTATCCTTTGGGTTCTGCCGGCGAGAAAGGAACGGATCCAGACGAGGGCGGTTCCCCGTATGCCGGCGTAGTGGAGTCTGGCTACGAGAATGCGATGGGAGACTGTGTCGAAAGCTGCGGAGAGGTCTAGCAGGATGAGGGCCGCGTTGTGGCCCTGGTTGAGGAGCGTGCAGATGTCATCGGTGGCAGCAAGGAGGGCTGTCTCGGTGCTGTGGTTGCTGCGGAATCCAGACTGGGAGGAGTCGAGGATGGCGTTTTCTTCGATGAAGGTGGTTAGCTGGGCGTTGACAATTTTCTCGGTGACCTTGGCTGTGAAGGGAAATAGAGAGATGGGACGGTAGTTCTTCAGGTCGGTGGGGTCAGCAGAGGGTTTCTTGAGGAGGGGCATGACCTCTGCCTGCTTCCAGTCGTCGGGGAAAATGCCGGATTCGAAGGTGGCGTTGATGGTGCAGCGTAGTTCGGGTGCTATGGCCGCGGCGGCTCTGTGGAAGATGTGAGGCAGGCATGGGTCTGTGGGGGCTCCTGAGTGGGTGCTCTTCATTGTCATGGTGGTATCTTCTGTAGTGACCGGAGCCCAGGCGGTGATGGTGGGCTGGCTGTCATTGCTGGAGGGGATGGTGGTTTCCGGAAAATGTTAGCTGAAGTTGTCGTAGAGTGTCTTGATTTTCAGGTGGAAGTAGTAGCCATTTAAATGTTCGATTAAGGATTGTATGCTCATTTGATTAGGCGTCTGTCCCAGTAGAGTTCTCATCTCATTTATTAATGCTGGACATATGATGATAACATGAATGATTGTTTCAGGGACTTGATTGCTCAGTCTGAAACAGTAAGTGAAACACCAATTTTTCTATGTTAGAAACATGTCTAGTATGGAAAGACCACTCAATCTGTGAACCATGAGTATTTGTTTTTGAGTAACATTTGCCCATGTATGGTTGCCTTTCAGTGGTGTGATCGTTTTTCAAAATAATCGAGGCATGTGAGCATTTTGAGAGATCTTTTTGTCTTGTAGATGAGATAGCAGCAGCATATTTTTGTTTAGATGTTTTTAGAATTTGCTTAAGGTGACTGGGGCGGCCCAAAGCTCTCTTATTTACAAGCTGTTTAAGAATTCTTCCAGGTAACTTAGCAATAAGTCATTTCTGACCATACCAAGAGGTCTAATGAATCGTCCTTGGCAGTCCTATATTTAAAGCACATTCTTATGCCCCTTGTCAGGCCATTGTTTGATTTATAATGCCCAACTCCAAAATTAATTTGTTTTAGTGTTGGCTATGACAGCGTCCACAAGTTTTTCAGTTATTACTTTAAAAATGGGAACCAGAGCTACTGCCCCTGCAGCAGTCCACCAGCTAAATTCTGGATGGGAATTTACACCAAAAGTACTCCTTCCACTCTGCTGAAAGTGCAACAGTGGATAGACAGCAATGATATGGCCTCTTGATCAGCTTTGTTCTTGTTTCACGAACCAAACCTCAAAAGCAGTACATTGTTTCAGTAAAAACAAAACAGCAATGGTCATGATATGCTTGTAGTTTTCTCCCAGAGTATGAGAGCCAATGTTGATGTTTTCTGTTCACATTCTTCACACCTGTCATTCAGGTTGTAAACAGAAGAAACGCATGCAAAGGATAGCTTGAGGATATCTTGTATGTCTGTCAACCATTTGGAGGGTGAGTCTGAGGAAGAGGGTTTCTGAAGATGGAGCCTTTGGAGGCTCCACTGTCGGAAACCCAGTTGTTCTGCATGCTGTTCATGAGGTGTGGGAACCGTAAGTGTGGAAGAATAAAGTATCTCCATATTTATGGTGAAGCACAGTTTTTTGGACCATCGCTGCCACATAAATATGTCAATAATATTTCTGGACTGGATCTAATCCATTAGGCAAAATTTAAAACAAATGCTTGCAATGCTGAACCAAATAAATACAAGGCACATCTCCACTTGTGTTTGAAGTAGTAAAGAAGGAATAGATTGAATAACAGGCTATGGCTTTGGCCTCATACAAAGGACACATGACCTTCCATGAACAAAGTAAGGTTCAGAAAAAGAGTAATCTTTAATGTCCAGTCTTGAGTAGTCTGAATATTTTTTTTTAAAGAAGACGAGCAGCGAGAACTGCATATCATGAGCACCGCATCCTACTCAGTGAGCCTTTATCGTCTATTTCCTCTGCTGCCAAGCTTCCACCTTAGTGCATCAATACATTACAACACAGTACCATGAGGATATGATAATGAAAGCCCACCTCTCACCCTTGGTGTCTTGCTCCGGCATGAGAGTAGATGTGTTCTCTTGGAGGGCGACAATCAGTTTCATGTTCTCCTGTTTGACATCCGACAGGTAGTTCTTCGTCTGAAAATCTAATTGCCAAATATTCTTGGTATTAATGATTAAGTGTGAGAATGTGTCAGGCTGAGCTTTACAAATTTAAGAAATGTCAGTTTCAAATACAAACTGCACAATTTTTCCATTTTCAGAAGTGAATGTGCTGAGATATGCAGAGAAAGCAAATGAGGGAACAATTTCATGAAAACCTAAGATCAATTTCAGTGTGCCGCAAACTCTCCTGGTTTTTTATTTCATGTTTTTTAGATTTTTCATTAGCATCTGCCTTTGTGAAAAGCAATCGTTACCCAAGTAATTAGAATACCAGTCAACAAAATTAAGAAAAAAGTTGCTGTAAATCATAAATAGACAAACCATTGAAGTCTGCATTGTACTAACGTATGAACCAACCACTGAAGTCTTTGCTGAAGAAGAAGGTCTTCAAATTTTTCATGAATGATAATTGGAAATGCACCAAATATTATTTTAATGCATGCTGTGACAGGGCTGTCTCTTAAAATAAATCATAGATTTAGGGCAGTTAGGGACGTGAGTAGTGGTAGTCAATGGGCTCCTAGTCTCAGTTGCTATTCAGCCACGGAGGTGACCAGTTCCTGTGGAACACGGCATCTTTTCTATTCAGAAGCATCTATTCTAAAAATGGCAGAAAATGTCCTTGGCTGTACAGGCCAGGTAGCCCACCCTAGAGGTGTGGCTAGCCTTCTGGGGGTGACTATCTAATTTTCTCATCTCCCCAGGTTCCAACTTCGTTCCAAAAAGGATTTTTAATTCTTTTCTTGATTTGAAACTGACCAACACGTGTTTCACGACATCAAGGTTGCTTCATCAGGGTCTCTACAAATACCACTGCCATTACACCTTGTAATTCATGTGCTAATTGCCCTTCATTTCTGTGAGTTCACAATAAACGAGTACTCCTCATGATATTGATATAATATCAAATAAAAATATCTCAAATGACCATGTTATGAAATTTTAGAATATAGTTCAAATTGGTTTCTTTGTATTCACAACGGCATTATAATTGACTTCTATGAAGCGATACCTGTTGTGTATTTGGACAAGCATTCTCCTGGAAGGGGGTTACTATAGGGATATATAAACTTGTACTTATATGTCCCCACCTTTAATATGATGCACCTGCCTCCTAAGCTCAGGAGGCCTACCTTAGGGGTGACTGACATATATTAAAAATAGTGCTGTGATCTTGCCACTCATGGTGAGGGCAAAGTCGAGTTTGAGCAGTTTGCTCTGCTCATGCAATCTGTAATGGCAGGCCTGCTGTCATCTGTTTACTTGGGTCACTCATGGTGGCAAAATCAGTGCTTCAAGCCCTGGTGACTCCTTTAACTGCCATGCCCTGGGCAACAATGGTACCACTTACCAGTGACTTATAAGGGGGTTAAAGTCCTTGCCTATTGGGGTTACCAATTCACATGCATCATATTTAGGGGGAGAGCACTGGCACGGGCCCTGGCTAGCAGACTCCAGTCCAGTCCACCTTCAGAGTCATAACTGTCTGCATTATAGAAAAAATGTGGTACGTTTCTAAACCAACCCATGTATTACATTCCATAGTGGAATGTCTATTACAGCACCGTGCCCCAGGAACCAAATGCAAATACTGCAGTGAAAAGGTGGGACAATTCCTTCCAAGGAGATCTGGAAGATGCCACATAGGTTCTACTTATTCATAAAAATACTTGGAAAAAACACAAGATACCAGGAACTCAGAATGGAAAAATCCCTAACATAACTCAAGCCAAGAATGTCTAATTAAACTAAAGAAATGCATGAACTCCCAGCATGCAAATTAAAACTCTTTGCTTACAACCAAGGCCGACCATATCTAGTCCCAATCACAACAATCTTACCTTAACCTCCCTAAAAGCGGATACTCAAAATGTATTAATATTTATTTCTAACTATGATTAAATCAACTTTAAAATGCCAATCTCAATAAATAAATAAGTCTGAAGACAAATATTCTCACTCATAATTGTTATAATAAATATTGTACTAAACAAATCATACATATACATAATAAATCAATATACATTACATCAACAAATGACCTTAGCCCACCCGATAGCATAAATAAATAAAATAATATAACACGTATGAATTTTTTTCAAACACACTCCAAGTATCTATTAAAAAAAGAGCCTAAAAATAAACCAGTCAAAAAATATAACATCCAGTATGACTCCAATAATCTGAGAACCCATCTAAAACTATCCACAAAATGCTACAGTATTACGAAAAATCAAGGAAAAAGTAAAAAAAGTTGGCTTCAAAATAATCAAAAAGTATATTTCATTGAAAATAAATAAAATTAATCCAGATAAAAAATTAAGTCCGCCAACTGAAAAAATCTCTTGTAAAGTAAAAACATACAAACCCACCCAAACAACATTTATAATCCTGATATAAGATGCACCACAATAAAAGAACATTAAAACAATGATAAAAAATGGACAGCACATATAAAATAAATATAAATTGTACATTTTACAACGAAACCCACTGCTTTACCCTCAACAAACTAACATATACTAAATTAACAAACACTAAAATAGCATTCACTAGCAAATATTAGATTACCTAACTCTCAATTCAGTCAACTAACTCAACACCCCTGACCCCACCAATAACCCTTACAAAGTAAGTGTAAAATAGTCTTAGCTAAATCAAAGAGCAGCAATGGGAAACTGCAACTGCAGACTACAGAAACATCCCAAAATGACTTGCATTGTAAAGAAATGAATGCAATAAAAAATATTTATTTATTAATGTTTACAAAATGATAAATGCCATTTTAAAAAAGTTTAATTTTTTTATGACCAGAAAATTATATATGATAAAAATGCTGATAAATAATATTACCACTTGTTCTTTTTAATATGTTATAATTGTTAAAAATTATAAATAATGTGAAAAAATTACTTGTTTGTTATAAATGACTGTAAGTTTTTGAAAAGGTTGGACAGAAATGAATACAATTGGAAGTCCACCACAATTCTTCGATCATATCCACCTAATTGCACCGGGGTCTGCGATGGTTTGTGGCAACTACCTCAATATATAATCACATTTTTTTTTAAAGCCTTTGTCCAGTTAAAGGATAGACCCACACACCATAGAAAAGATACTGAAATAATCATAGACATGGAAGAATTGGCAAGATTAAACAAATCATGAATTTAAGTGTAAATCATTACATATGATGCTAAACATAAATCATTAGATTTAACCACAGGATGATACTAATTTTAATACATTTATAAACCTTGCCATATGATGTAATAAACAAAGAAGAGTTACACATTCTCCAGTGATCCCATAATGAGGTACTGTGTCAATCGTAAAGTAATTCTAGATGGAAACACGTGTTGGTAATCCTGAAATCTAAGTTATTCTAAATTTCATCTATGTATATTCAAGAAGTCAATGTTTATTTGTGTCATTTGCGTTTTCCCATTCACATGGACTCAAACCCACAAAATATGAATGTCCTGATGTATGGGCTATATGCATAGTGAGGCAGTGTTGTGGAATAACAAAGAAATATGAAAGTGTTAGAGCAGAGGCTGGGGATAAGTTCCTTTCATGAATAGAAAGAATAGAAATCAATGTCATTGATGGAATTTAATATAGCGTGATGTGTAGCAAAACAATGATTCACATACATTTGCCATGGGAGACCCCTGGTTATATCAGAGTGGCAAGAGCTTGTTATACCATATGGAATCATAAGCCTTTCATCCTCATTCATATGATGAGTTAAAGGCAACTCCCAGTCATTCCTCATGTGCAAGATATTACACCAATGATCTATAATCATATCATAAAGACAAGTACCAATATATTTAACATATGTATGTCGCCAAATTCAATAACTGAGTACAGTAAACCCCGGGTCACATGCCACATATGAACAGTTTGAACAGAATTTTAAAATATGTAATGCTCATCATAATGTATGTAAATGATTTCTAAAACTTAAATATGTAACCAATCCTACACATCAAGTTTTCCAAGCCTGTACCCAGATATGTGACCAATAGTGCTAAAGTGAGTACAGTAAAATAACACTTGATGTGATAACGTAAAAAACCCAAAGTTAGGTATGAAGCCATGGAAATAGAAAGAAATCATGAATAAGAGCATGGTGATCATTTAAGGATCAATCTACAGGAATACACTCATTATCATTAGTCAATTCTATTTCAATATTTCTTAAATTTATCAATGCTACGCCACCCAAAGGTACCAAATCATGCAAAAATCAATGAATCAAAGATGTCCACGATCATCCACACCATAATTTCAAGTGTGATCTAGTTCATCCAAATCAGATTACTTCTATTCTTATGGTCAACTGTTACCCGATGCTGAAACCAGCTCATCATCTAAGATATGTCTTTTTTTTTTTTTTTTTGGGCCAAAGGGTACAGAAATTTTTTTTAAATCACAACAAGTAATAAAATGGTATAAAAGAAAGAAATTAGTAAATATACATTGAGATCCCCATGGAGACAATCAGACCAAGGAAGAGAAAAAAAAAATGAGAAAGCAATAATAATATTAATGTTGGAGAAAAAGCAATTTAGATCATAATCTAACGTAAAAATCAGACAAAACTGTTCCATATACAGTCTAGTTTTTGAAGTGAACGCACACCTCTAGCTTTAGCTAATGCTCGCTCCCTCTCATAGAGATCCTTCATAATTGCCCACCATTCTAATGCAACAGGGGGATACGGCGAGATCCATGCCCTTGCAATGCAAAGACGGGCCGCCACTAGAATAATAGAAAAAAAAATCTCAAACCCCTGTTAGCTGCCTCTTTGTGACCCAACATAATTTCTTTTGTAGTAGGAGAGAAATCTGTCCCCAGATGACTACCAATAATTTGAGTAACTTCTCCTAGAATGTATCACGTTTGGGGCCAGTGCAAAACATATGTACAATATTTGCTGCAATCATTCCACATTTCGGGCAAAACCTCCTATATCCCGCATCTCCCCGTTTTATTTGTACCCATTTTGCAATCTTTTCAGGAGTGTAATATAACATACAGATACGGATGCGATATTGCTGAATTTTTAAGCAAATAGAGTGAATTGCCCCATCGAAAGTATCTAAAGCAGAGACTATGTCTACCGGAGTAATGTTAACGCCTAAAGCTTGACTCCACTTAGTGATTAGTATCTAATAAGCATGCCAATAAGTCAGAGTCCTGCGATGTTTGGATCATTTGCTGCCTTAGGAGATAGTCTCTTATCTGTAGATACTTAAAAAAAGATTGTTGTGGGAGATCGTACGTAAATTGTAAATTAGCAAATGTTTGAAAGCCATCAGAATCGCGCAGTTGCCCGAGCCGCTCAATACCGTAACCTGCCATGGCGTCGGCCAACAGCATCATGAAATACTTCCGGGAGGATGGGGTTGTCCTAAAGAGGAAGATTGGACTCGCGCCATAGATCATTCAGGGACAACAAGCAATAGTTTAAAATGTCATGCCTTATACGTACTATATCTCTAATCGTCTTGAATCGAACTATTTTGTAATAATTCGGGTCATTAGTCTTATACAGAAACATATTATTGTCCGATCCAAGTGCAAGAGAAAATCGAAAGTGGTGGTTGTTGATGGACAAAAGAGTTTGGAGGCGCCCGGAGAACGCCGCCCAATAATATAGTTTCAAGTCAGGGAGTTGGAGCCCGCCTTGTTTATAAGGAAACTTAAGTGATCGAATAGCTCAACGTGCTTGCTTATATCTCCATAAAAAACTATTTATCGCACCCTCCAGTTTCTTTAAAAAAAGTTAGGAATGTGTAGGGGGATAGCACGAAATAGATATACAAACTTACGTAAGATATTCATTTTAATAATATTGCATCTGCCAATCATACTAATTGGAAGCTTATTCCATCTTTTTAAGCTTTGAATGACAGATTGCAACAATGGCTCATAATTAAGCCTCCATATCTGTTCAACCCGAGGGGAAATACGCACCCCAAAGATAAGTTGTAGTTGTGCAGCCCCCTATTATTGGTACAGCAGGATGAAAGTTAAGAAGAATTTGTATTTTATTAGCGTTGAGTTTATAACCGGAGACACAACCAAATTTTGCCGCCTCCTCTTGAATTGAGGCAAGTGTCATCGCCGGGTCAGAGGAGAAGACTGCTATGTTGTCAGCATAAGCAATGACTTTTAATTCACGTGGCCCAATGCTAAATAGAAGAATGCAAGCGTTAAGATTAAGTGATCTAATAAACGGCTCAATGTACAATGTAAATAGCAACAGGAAAGTGGACATCCCTGCTGAGTACCACAGTGTATTTGAAAAGAGGCCGAATGCAAGTTAGTGTATATTAATTTGGCCTGCGGGTTAGTATAGAATGTGCGGACCCATTTGTTATATCGACCATCCAAACCATTAGCTATCAATATGGCCCATAAGCCGTCCCATACCACTCGGTCGAATGCTTTCTCAGCGTCTAGTAAACCATCCCTATGTTAAGCGCTGCTTTTTTAGCTATATCGAAGGCAATAATAGCTGTATTACCATGGACCGTGGTGTCTCTACCAGTGATAAATCAGTGTTGCTGGCTCGAAACTAGACCAAGCATAAAAGGAGCTAGATGATTAGCCAAAACTTTAGCGAAGATTTTAGCATCCGTATTGATAAGAGATATTGGGCGGTATGATCCGCAATCGTCAGGTGGTTTTCCTTTTTAAAAAAAAAACAAAAAAACAATGTTGGTCATATCCCAAGACCTAGGTACCTCCATTCGGATCCCAATCTGATGTATAACCTCACTTAATAACGGTAAGATAAGATTCTTAAAGGTTTTGTAGAACTCAATTGGCAGAGAATCATCCCCTGGAGCCTTCCCCGAGGGTAAAGCAGCCAGAGCCATCAAAATCTCCTCATTAGTAATATCACTATGTGAAAGGGCAACTTCTTCTTCCTTCAAACATGGCAGATTGCAGCTTTTTAAATAGTTATCAAGCTCAATTTTATCCGGTGAGTAAGACGGGGTGTAGAGTCTCTGATAAAATTGGGAGAATTGCTCTATTATCAAATGAGGGCATGTATATATAGCTCCATCTTCTCTCCAATAGCCTTTATTTGCCCTTTAGATTTCTTATCGGCTAATTGGTATGCCAGTACTGTCCTAACATGATCTCCATATTCATATTGCAGAGAGCGGTTTTTATTGAACACTTTTTTTTTTTAACATCCTGCTCATGAGTGAACGTTTACCTATTAATGAGATATATAGCTGTTCTTGGTTTAAACCCCCAAGCCTAATCTCCTCAGCATGGAGAGTTTCTAACTGCGTTAACGCCTGGCAGACTACCTTGATATCATTCTCGTTTATTTTATTTTGATGGAAAACGTACTGCTGAGTAATACCTTGTACATAAGCCTTCATTGTGTCCCAAACTATAATGTTAGAGTGTAAAAACTCAGTTAAAGAGGTTCTGATAAATGAGATAAACTCCTCATTAGTCAGCAGGTACCTGGGGAATGAGAAGGGCGGTTTGGTCATATCTGCCACCACCGGTTGGAAGCTAAACAAGATAGGGTTTTGATCTGAAGTGATCCGAGGGCTTACCTCAATTTTAGCCGTTGTTAGGCTATTGTTGTTAGCAAAGGCCAGGTCAATTCTGGAGTATTGCTTATGAGGGGCGGAATAATAAGTATAACTGGGTAGTGTGGGATGAAGCATCCGCCATACATCGCACAGGCAGTGCAGTCGACCCATCTCCAAAATTGAGTTTCTGACCTTTGCCATTCTCAGAAGGGCTGCCCTATTAGTAGAATCGATACCTTAATTCATGGTACAGTTAAAATCTCCCATAATTATCAATTCACCCTGCCACTCCAGCAATTCCAACATTAAAGCATTAAAGAGAGTTGGATCGTCGACGTTGGGCCCATACACAGCGCAAAATACATATTTCATACCATAGAGTTCTAGTTGTGAAATTACCCATCTACCACGATGATCAGAGGAGACCTTAAAATGCTACATTTATCTGTTTATGTTTTAGAATAGCTACCCCTCTGATTGAAACGCCCTGGGATGTTCAACCAACTATTTCTAAGCCCAGCTGCTTGAGCAAACCCCTGTCCTTGTAAGCCAAATGAGTTTCTGTGAGGAATACGATATGGGGCTTGTATAGTTTAAGCTCCTCCCTTACTAGTTGACGCTTAGTTGCTACATTCAGCCCAGTTACATTCCAACACAAACATCTAATTGCCCCCATCATAAAACCCAAGCATTACCAACATACAGATCCGAGCACTCAGGTATTTGCGAAAATAATCATAAGTACAACAATCTCAAAGTAATAGTCCACTCTAATCCAGGTTTTCAGTTCAGGCCCAACAGATATAGTCCAAGTCTTCACATTAGGCTTGTAGTGAGTATCACTGCTAGTTCGTATTCCAAAGAAGAAATAATCCAATACAATTTTCCAATCGGAAGGCAGGTAATGTAATCAACTTGAAGCTAATCAGCCAACACGTGTTTCGTCGATTGCTCATTAACATCCGACTTCTTCAGAGCTGCGGTCATTAAGTACAACATCAAAATGATAAATGTGTTCATGGCGCATGAAGATATCACTCTCCATCACAAACCCATGGTGTCCAAAAGGAAAAAGAGGGAGGAGTGGGAAACAATCTGTTGGGCCCGAACTGAAAACCTGGATTAATTAAAGTGGACTATTACTTTTAGATTGTTGTACTTATGATTATTTTTGCAAATACCTGAGTGCTGGGATCTGTATGTTGATAAGGCTTGCTCCCCATTTGGAGGGCATAATAGGGTTGTTTATGGTTTCCGACCCTCTTTTCCTTGGAGCACCACCCATATACTATATTTTTTGTCTACTTCCCTGTAATTAGAGTGCAGTGTGCCCTGACTAGCAAACTACCTGGTTACCATATTATAATACACAAGCACTTTCGGAGAGTACAAGAGATGTGATGAGACAGCACCTAAGCCCCTATCAAGCTCTCTGCGGTGGTTCTCTACTGGAAAGTCTAAAAAAACAAGATCTCATAAAAGGAAGTGTCCCCTAGCGAAAATAGCAACTTGTTTAATATTTGTGTCATACTTGCCTAGTGCCCTTTGGTTCCCCCCACCTCCTCCCTCTGGCCTGAGCACAGCCCCCTTTGACCCACCCCTCCCTTGCCCGAGCCATTCCCCCAACCCCCCCACCCCAAGTGATCTGGAAAGGGAATCACCGCTTTATTGGCTGTTGGTGGATGATAGCTCACAAGGAACCCAGTGTATAAGGAATACTTCCAGTGAAGCCTATAATTTTGAGCATTTAAACAAGCTTTTGAGCAAAGAGAAAGAAAGAAGAAAAAAAATATTAAGAAAGCTGCAAGCTATAACTGAGCTAAGCTAGTGTCCAAATGCGGCTAGTCACTCAGAAAAGTGGGAAGCCCAAAGCCAGCAGTATTAGAAGTCCTAAGCCCTTTTAGGAAAGCCTTCATTCAGCAGTAGATCAGTTATTTCCCAGAATGTTGCTGCCATCTGGGGAGAGCCTGTTTTGCTTCCAGGTCCGAGTTAAAGATCTGGGACTGCCCACCCTTAATAACCTTCAGACGGGCCGGTTCCTGCAAAAACACCTGCGCCCCAGTCACTTTCAAAGGGGCGATGAGCTGTCGCATCCTCCACCTCTTATCCATAGTGCCCTTGCATAAATCCGACCTTACAGAAAAGGAGATTGATTCAACAACCTCCTTCAACAACATTCAACAACGACTGGTGCAGAAGGTCGTGCTTTAATAGCAACTGCCTGTCGTAGAAGGAAATTTCCAATATACATAAGAATTGGGTGAGGCTGTCGTAAATTGGACTGATCAGATTGACTTAATAGATTGGTAACCTATGAGCCCTCTGAATTTGGGAATCCTAATACCTATCTGCCAAATCGGGTAAGGCTTTCTGAAGCAGCTACACGACGAATGCACGCCGGTCAGAGCCCTCCTTTCCCTCAGGAACCCCAAACAGTCTTAAGTTGTTCTGGCGTTGTCGATTTTCCAAATCTTTGACCTTCCCCTGTAAAGCAGCAAGCTGGGTCGTGTGAAGCAGTTAGGCGAGTCTCTGCTGATGCGCGCTCTCATTTTAACTTTTAGTTTTGCCAATTTTATTTAAGTCTCTACAATCTTGGGGGTGTGTAGGGACTTTTATTCTGCACTTACTGTGTGCCTGCACTTTCCCGCCTCAGCTGCTGTGCCGGGGGCGTCCCGGTGGGCGCCTCTGGGGTACTTTCCCTCTCTCCCTCGTTCTCTCAGGGTCTCTCCGGTCCGCCACGGTTTGTCCCGATTGTGTGGAGAGAGTCCCCTGTACCTGCAGGTTGGTGGTCCAGCCCTACATACGCTTCCGGGTCAGGGCATTAAATGCCAGCACAACCCCGGGTACTCCAAAGGTGCACCAAAGGCAAGCCCGTCTGCGCCTGGACGGCGCCAGGGGCCAGGCACCCTGCCCATTTTTCCTCAGATAGCAAGGACCCCCAGGTCAGAACCTATTCCAGGACAGGTCTCCTGGAATTACGCCCTAAACGTTATACCAGGGAATGCATAGCTAAACTGGACCTCTCCACGGGGGGATCAGTGCACTGTCAACACTGCAACTTCAGACCCACTAACAGTCTGATGTCTGCTCTTAGCTCCTGCACAATGCCCGAGTACTAGGGGGTGACCAGCACCAGGACCGGCATCACAACTGATCTCAAGTCCAGATTCATTACGGGGGCGCTGATAAATGCCGGCTCCATGCCCAAACACAAAACCATAATTGCTCTGACTATTCAGACACTTAAATTGGACTGTCTATTTGTCACCGAGACATGGGCCAAATATAACTCGGGCCCTGACCTGGCGGACGCTGTTCCCCCGGGATACACTATCCTCAGATGTGACCGCTCTGAGCGCAGAGAGGTGGTCTGGCTTTGGTGGCCCGAGACTCTTTTAGATGCATCCTCACTATGTGGACGGGGATTCTGGCTCACCACTGGAAGCTGCTTCTTTTAGGATTATGCTGTCCAGTAGCTACAATTTCTCTGGCCTGCTAGTGTATCGTCCACCAGGCCCCAGAACCAGGTTTATTGAATCATGGTGTAAAACAGTAGAACCATTTGTCACTTCTTCTCATATCACCATTTTAGGAGATTTTAGCTACCATCTCGAAAAGGAACAGGACAATGACTCAGGACATTTCCTAGAACTCATGTCATCCCTGGGATTTGAGCAACTTGTTCAGTCCCCCACCCACAACGCCGGCCATACCTTAGACGGCATTTTCACTAATCATTATAACTTAGTGTTTGAGAATGTTCAGCCTCTTAGCTGGGTGGACCATTGGTTGATTATGTTCAAGGTTTTTCCTACACTCCCCATCATTGCGAAGGAAAGCATCACCCCCATGTATATCCACTGTAGGGGACAGAACAAGCTCTCAGCCCCCAAATGGGAGGCTGCTTTGGCCTCAGCTGGTGCCGGGAGGCACAGCCCATTCCCCCACACGGCGGAGGGTTTCCGCAACTGGATTACCAAGGCCCTCAACACTGCTGCCCCTCTTAAAAACTGCATTTTTAGAGGAGCTAAACCAGCAGCGCCATGGTTCTCTGAAGAGCTTAGATCCCTCAGAAGAGAGTTTCGCAGACAAGAACGCAGATTGCGTATGGACCCTTGTGCTAGGGAAAAAGCCAAGCAGAAATCTCTGCTACAGAAGTATAAACTCGCCATCTTTCGAGCCAAATCCCACTTCCTCACCAACAAGATCCTCGCAGCTGACAACTCTTCTAGCATGCTATTCAAGGTGATCTCCGAACCTCCAGGGACACAGGCGTTGTCCCCCTCACAAGACCTCTGTGACAGAATAGCTGCCTATTTCCATGACAAGGTCCTTAAAATCTTTCAGGAGCTTGATCATATGGAAACTGAAGAACCTGAGGTCGAGGAGGTCACTCAGAACCGAGGAAAGTATGCTCCTTTCACTCCTGCAGCTTTTCCTCAGATCACTAGTCAACAAACCCTGGCTCTCCTCATGGGCCTTAAATTCGGCTCTCCCTCAGACCCCTGTATGCCCCTCACATTTAAGTTGGTCCCTAATCTGATTGCAGACTTCCTGTGTAAGGTGTTTAACAACATTCTCCTGTCCGGCAGCTATCCAGACACCTGGAAGGAGGCCATTGTCACACCACTTCTCTAGAAACCCAACGCTGATCCCTCTGAACTGAAGAATGTTCGCCCCATATCACTTCTCCCTGCCCCCGCAAAAGTCCTAGAGAAATTCATCAACACTGAGTTGATGAATTATTTTGAATCCCATGAGATCTTAGATCAGTCTCAAAATGGTTTCCGCGCCGATCACAGCACCTAGTCCGCCCTCATTGCTGCCACTAATCACATTCGCATGCAGGTAGATCAGGGAGGCTCAGCAGTGCTGATTATGCTCGATCTGTTGGCTGCTTTCGACACCGTCTCCTCTACACGGTTGGTCCAACGATTGCTGGAGGTAGGAGTCTCGGGAAAGGCCTTGCAGATTCTCCAGTCCTTTTTGACTTGGAGGACAAACATCGGCAGCTGTTGAGGTTTCAGAGCTAAGGCTTTCAGCCTACCCTGCAGGGTTCCCCAGGGCTCATCACTGAGCCCCACCCTCTTCAATGTGTTAGTGACCCCGCTGGCTAAGCTGGTAAGATCTTTTGGGTTCCAGGTGATTTCCTATGCAGACGACACGCAGATCATTGTTTCCATCTCCAATGATTTGCAACTGGTCGCAGAAAAATTTAACCACTGCATGGCTAGCACTATCGGCTGGATGCAGAAAATTCCCTTAAGATCAATGCAGAGAAAACTGAGGTTTTAGTTTTTGGTCCGCAGAACTCAATCTGGTCGAACGCCTGGTGACCGGCAGACTGTGGTCCTCTCCCCGTCCCGGCTAGGACAGTTAAAAACCTGGAGGTCATTTTTGATGAGGGTTTGACCTTCGACTCTCAGGTCAGCCGCACTGTTAGCACCTGCTCCTATATTTTGAAAACCCTCAGAAAGGTGCTCCCGTATATTCCAGCTGAACTGCACCGGCCCACCATCATCGCACTAGTCACCTCCCGGCAAGACTACTGCAATGCCTTGTACCTTAATATCAGCATGGCCTCCCTGAACAGGCTTCAGGTCGTCCAGAATGCGGCAGCCAGGTTGATCCTTAATATCCCTAAGCATCAGTCAGCGAGGGAGGGGCTCCGCACTCTACATTGCCTCCCTATTAAGAAGCGCATCTCTTTTAAAGTCCTGAGTACGGTCCATAAGGCCTTGCACAGCAAAGGCTCGCAGCAGCTGAAAACCATGTTGCAATGGTACATCCCTGGGAGGACCTTGAGACCTTCCTCCCAGAGAAAACTCATCTCTCCGAAATTCCGCAAGGTCAGATGGGGCGGACGCTCCTTCTCTGTGGCGGCCGCAAAACTTTGGAATACCCTGCCCCCCTCTATCTCTCATGCAGAATCTTTCCCGGTGTTCAGAAAGCTGCTGAAGACATGGCTTTTCTCAACATGCTTTACATAGCTCTGTGCTTTCCTTTCTCTCCTCAACCGCCCAGCACCTTGGCACCTAGGGGTATTACTGCGCTTTATAAAACCTTATCCTGTCTTCATGGGCGCGTAGAGGATGTCACAGCTTCCTCATTATCTGCAAGGCGCTGCTGTAATTCTGCCACATCGTTAGCAAGTGAGGCCACCTTGCTAGTCGCTTCTAATAGTGATCGCTGAATCAGTAGATTGTCTGCCCTGAGCTGCGCGTGATGCTCCTGTGCCTCCACTCTTTGCTCCTGCAGAGCCTGCAAGATAGACCAAAGTGATGGCTCTGATGATTCGCTACTGAATATGGTTGGTATGTTGACTTGGTTCACTACCAATGGAGGAGAGCTAGATGATGGCAAAGTCTCTTTCGCTGAGTAACGTATGATATTGTGAACTTCTGAGAGGGAGGCAGAGCTTGAGATAGTACTAGAGCCATCTTCCAGGCCAGCATTTGAGAGTCTCGATATAATTGCCCTGACGTCCCCTTTGGTAGTAACCCATTTGCGTAGAGGGCTCCCCTCTGCTCCCCCTTCACACTTGTTACATTACTGCCATAAGACCGCACCTTTCCTTGAAGCTCTGTGTTCGTTTTAAAGCTTCAAACAGGTTTGGCAAGCTTAAAGTTGCGCTTTTCTTTAGTAGAAGAGATGCTAATCAGATCATTAGAGTCCTCCAAAGCCTCTGGCATTGGATAATCCCCGCTCTGTGATAGTAAGAGTGAGGAGGGGAGACATCAACCTCATCAAATATACCAGTAAGCGAATCTTTCAGTTGTTAACCCGATTCAATATGGATATGCACTGCGTCTCTTTTGTAATAGGATTCCGTTGACCCAAGGGGTATGTATCTGGCCCAGCAGTTAAATCAGTTAAGACTTTAGCCCCCAAGTCAGCTTCCATAGAGGAATAAGTGGCAGTATTACTCTGCTGTTGAAGCTGGCAGTAAGGGAAACAAGTATGGTTGCAACAATGTAGCAGTAGCAGGTCCCTCACTAGAAACAGAAGCATCGTGACTAACCTCTTCCTTGGAAGCAGACTGGATAGCCATCTGTTGCTGCAGCTGTAGGGCCTCGTTCGAAGTAGCTTCAGAGCAAACGCGCTGGGTCCAAGCTCACGGTATCTGATGTGCCGCCCAAGCCGCCAGAGCTTCCCTCCATCCCATCAGGCTTCACCCCGCAGCCAGAGTGAATTGCATCCAATATAATGTTTGCTATGGCCGCTTCAGGAGCAGCCGTGAGCATATCTGCTGCCTTCCCAGACTGAAGCAGCTTCATGATCGGTTTACCCATGCGAGGCATACTCTTCTTATCTGTTGCTACTTGCTGCTCCTGACAGCCAGTCTTTGTAGTTTGATCGGTTGCGAGTGGCTTAGTCAGCGCAACACCGGCAATTGCAGAGCCCCGAGCAGGGCGCCCACTCTTCGAAGAAGCGATCTTAGGAGGAGCCATATCACAGGCTGGAAGCAAATCGAGCCAAGAAACAACCGAGAAGCCAGCGCCGGGTCCGATCAGCTGGGGCAAGTTCGCAAGCAGGTGCGAGAAACGACGGGAGGGCTGAATACACCAGCGCAACATTTATCAGGGTAGTCTCGTAGCTACAGATGGCTCGGGGCTCCTTTAGCACTAGCAGAGCTCACGATGAGAAGCTGCTTGATAGCGTTTGCCGGCATCACCTTTGGAGGACTCATGGACGCTTTCCTCACAGCAGAGTCAATCCGCCATCTTCCTTTTCCCATCTAAGATATGTCATGTCAACACCCCATACATATAGCAGAGTTCAAAAGTACAATATAGTCGATTATATCAAACATCTACATCAACAGTTAACTATTCAGACCTATTTATCCCTTTTGAGACAGTGGAGAATCCTGGTATTGAAATCAATGATGAAGCGTGGTTCCGAGACACAAAGTTGCCTTCCTTAACCCTACATCTTGGCTGTTCGACAGTCCTGTCAACACCAAGGAAATGAGGCATGTCAATTTTACTTTCTTTATGTTCAAAGAGATGCCTCAAAACAGGATTTGTTTACTCTGCATTCTTAATTGCTATTAAATGCTCTAATATGTTCTACCTATATACAAAATCCTGCATGGGCATTCAAGGGCATACACTGCATAGACGGAGGTACAGGTGACGTAGGCTTCGAGGAAACCATCCGATGCACTGTTACCAATGACGACCCTACACCTCAATAGACCAATGCTAAGACCACGATAAGAGGCACCTCGCCTACAGACCTCTGGGATCCCAACCAGCTTTCTGCGACACCATCTCCAACCTCATCGCCCCCCTAGCCATTGACTCCCACCATTATGTCCTACTCAGCTATCTCAATTTCCACGTCAGCAACCCCTACAATGTCAACTCCATCACCCTTCTGGTGAACCTGAACAAGCTTGGCCTCACCTAATTGGCCAAGCACAAAGCAGGACACACACTTGACTCAATTTTTTCTTTGCCTGGATCACCAAATGCGCTGACAGAGTCGCCTCGCTGAGACCAGCCAAAGCCATCATAATCCCAAAACAAGGCAACTGGTACACCCCAGAGCTCAGAACCACTAAACGCTACTGCTACTGACTCAAGAAGCGATGGCGCATTACTAAGAACCCCTCCGACAGAGCTGCTCACAAAGCAACCCTCAGTAACTATCACCAGCGAATCAAGGAAGCCAAGAGAGAAGCCATCACTGCCTGCATCAATACTGCGGCCAACCACACGAAGGAACTCTTCAAAATAGTCAAGGAATTCTCCAACCTGACAGCCACAGAGAACACCATCCACTCCTCCCAAGAACTCTGCAACACCCTCTTGGACTATTTCCACAGTAAGATCGCCACTATCTATTACAACTTCAACCCCCAACCCACCATTCTTAGCCTCAGCAACCTCAACCAACCAACAAACCCCAGCCGAACGATCATCACATGGTCTCCGCTCATCAATTATACCACCATCATGTCATCCATCCACTCCGGGGCACCCACTGACCCTTGCCCCCATCATCTTTTCAACCTCAGAACCAACCCAATCAGCAAGGAACTCACCAGCATCCTCAGCACCTCCATCTCCACAGCAACCTTCCCTGACAGATGGAAACAAGCAGAGGTCAGACTCTCCTAAAAAAAACCTTGGCCGACCCCAGCGATCTCAAAAATTATTGAACGATCTCCCTGCTCCCCTACCCAACCAAAGTACTTGAGAAAGCCATCAACCAACAACTCAAGAAAACCCCTGGAACAAAACCACCTACTCGACACCTCACAATCAGGATTCCATGCCAATCCAGCAGCGAGAGACATCAGAACTTTCCTCCATCACAGAGAAACTGTGGCCCTGATCCTCCTCGACCTCTTTGCTGCATTCGACACCGTCTCCCACCACACCCTCATCTACAGATCCCACAACATCGGCATGCAGCAAAACGCCCTCAAGTCGATCGCCTCTTTTCTTACAGGATGCACTCAGATCACCGGACTGCCTCTCTTCAACTCCACACCCAAAGACATCATATGCAGTGTACCCCAAGGATCATCCCTCAGCTCCACCTTGTTGAACATATACATGACCCCCCCGCTGATGTCGTCAAATCCCACGCACTCAACATATTCTCCTACACAGACAAGACTCAACTAATCCTCTCACTTACTGAGGACCTCTCCAACACCAAAACCAACTTCTGCAACGCTGTGACCAACATAGCCAAATGGATGAGAGACAACTGTCTCAAACTCAACTCCGACAAAATGGAAATACTGAACACCTCCATATGGCACCAGAGGTGGTGGCCAACAGAACTCGGACCAACACCCACACCAACAGACCACGCTGGCAACCTTGGCATCAGCCTCAACAGCCAACTGACCATGAAACGACAAGTCATCGCATTCGCCTCCTCCTGCTTCCAAACCCTTCGCATGCCTAGCAGAATCTTCAGATGGATCCCAATCAACACCAGGAAGAGCGTCACGAAGGCCCTTGTCACCAGCTACTTCGACTATGGCAATGCGCTCTACACCGAAATTTCCTCCCAGCTTCTCAGAAGATTCCAGACCATACAGAAGACTGCTGCCAGACTCATCCCGGACCTCCCCAAATGGACTCACATAGCTCCAACCTCAGAAACCTCCACTGGCTCCCCATCCAGAAGAGATGCCAGTTCAAGATCCACATGCACGCCTACACAGCTCTATACGATCAAGGACCGTCCTACATCAGCCATTGACTCAACTTCCATCTGCCCGCAAGACACCTGCACTTCTAATCTCTTGCCCTCGTACACCCCCCACATCCGTCAGAGACGCTGCTGGGCACGCTCCTTCTCTTACATCGCCACCAAGACCTGGAACGACCTGCCCCTCCACCTCCGAACAGCACCATCTTTGACGGACTTCAGAAAGAAACTCAAGAACTGGCTTTTCGACGGAGACATGGCACCCTCAGCACCCAGATAGCCCTAGGGGTGACAGAACTGCGCTGATTGATTGATTGATTGATAGTCTTTAGACCGATCCTGATCAAGCTCACATTGTGACAGTAAAGAACTACTGTCATTAAGTTGAAAAACATCAGACCATATATCACCTACAATCTGTGATTTATTTTTTGGGGAGGTTAGACAGACATTTTGATAATTTTCAACTTTAATTTGATAATATATTTGAACAGATAAACCCTTGTTGTGGCATAATCTATGTCTGTGTCCGCACAAAATGATAACCCTAGTCTAAGCACTGATTGCTCTATGGGAGTGGATACATGGTTGGACAGGTTTACCACAGTTCTTCTCTCCCCGTTGTGTTGCAAGGCAAATCTTTCTGTTGTCTCTTCTGCCTAGATAAGCCTATTTTAGTTTACTTCTCATTTTGCGGAACCTTGGTTGCATACGCTTTATCTTATCTCTTCCTTTTGGTCTGTCTCTTTTCGGATGTTCCTTTCTCTTTTCTAATAGTTTGAACTATAAGTATTGACATGTCTTTCTGCGGGAAAATCCTTGGATAGTTCCTTGACTTAAGAGCCAACCTCAGAACTTGATTCTGTTGATACCAATTCTTGCCTCCACTGATTGCAAGTTACTTTTAATTCAGATCTTACTGAATCAGATTTACAAGCAAAAGTTAAAATGCTACCTCAGCATAGTCCCTCTTGTCTCTAAGGATCTTAAGCCTTTTTTGGTTTGATTTCTGACTTATATTTGGTCAATCAATCAATCAATCAGGGGGTTTATAGAGCGCGCTACTCACCCGTGAGGGTCTCAAGGCGCTAGGGGGGGGTGCAGCTCCGGATCAGTCGAAGAGCCAGGTCTTGAGGCACTTCCTGAAGGTGTGCAGAGTGGGGGCGCGTCTGATGATGACAGGGAGCTCGTTCCAGGTCTTGGCTGCGATGTCGGAGAAGGCTCTTCCGCCTGCTCTGGTCCTGCCGATGCGTGGGGTCCCTGCCAGTGCGAGGTCGGCGGAGCGGAAGTTTCTTTGGGGTACGTGGAAGGGGACTCTTTCGTTGAGGTATTTGGGTCCGATGTTGTGGAGGGATTTGTAGGCGTGGGTGAGTAGCTTGAAGGTCACTCTCTTCTCGATGGGGAGACAGTGGAGGTCTCGTAGGTGCTGGGTCATGTGCTCGTGTCGTGGGGTTCGAGGACAAGTCTGGCTGCGGTATTCTGTATGGTTTGGAGCTTGTGTAGCAGGGTTTTGCTGATTCCGGTGTAGAGGGCGTTGCCGTAGTCCAATCTGCTAGTTATGAGTGCGTGGGTGACGGTTTTTCTGCATTCGGGGGGGATCCACTTGAACGTCTTGCGGAGGATGCGGAGGGAGTTGAAACAGGTGGAGGTGACGGCGTTGATCTGGCGGGTCAAGGTGAGGGAGGAGTCTAGGATGATGCTGAGGTTCCGGGCGTGGTCCGTCGGGGTGGGGGGGTGTCCGAGGGCAGGGGACCACCAGGAGCTGTCTATCCTCTAGGGAAGCAGAAACCCTTTGACCATCTCATGATCTTTGAATTTATCAATCTCCTTTCTAAGATTGCCCGGTTTCTTTTTAGTTGACTCTAAATCAATTTTAGCATACATGATGAGGATTTCAATCATTCCTTTGATTATTCTGGCCATATATTGCTGCTATAAATGTAAGTACACTACAACTATATATTAATGTAAATTATTTTGAAGTAAAAAATGTTTTCTTGTTAATAGAAAAATGTTACTGAAAACGTCTTGTAATTATTATAAAATAATGTATAGTAAAAATACTATATTTAAAAAGAGATGTTTAGAAAATGTCGATAATAAAATGCCTATATTAAAAAAAACTTGGGGAGAGTGACTTTGTGGGAGGTGAGCGGTTAGACTTACTGTTCCCACTCCAAAGTTAACCACATTGGGGAAAGTGTTGGATTTTGGGGATGTCATATTTACTACTCTCACTCTAGATGTATCCACACTGGGGAAAGTGTTAAACTTAGACAGGGGCAATTTACTAGTCCAACCCCAAACTTATCTACATTGGGGAAAGTGTTGGACTTTGGTCAGATTTATTATTCCCACTCCAAAGTAAACATTGGGGAAAGTGTAGGACTTTGGTGAGGTTTAGATCTCCTGTTCGTACTCCAAGCGTGACTACATTGAGGAAAATGACTTTGATGGTGAGTTGGGGTCAGATTTACTGTTCCCACTCCAAACATAATCACATTTTGAGGGTTCATGTTTAACTATTTCCTCAAAATTATAACACTCATTCTACTAAAAATAATACTTTGGAGAAATTCATTTTATTTTTCCCAAAAAGTATTCGCTATCAGGCACATGCATCAACGGTTTTTGCGAGCGCAAACGGTGCGATTCGCAAAAATCGGCCGTTTGCGCCCGCAAAAAGGCCTTTTGCGATGCATTAAGTGTTAGGCACTGGCAATTTAAGAAATCGCAATTTATTTTGATTTCTTAAATTGCGATCGCATTTAAGGAATCGCAATTTGCTATTCCTTAAATGCAATGGTAGAAGCACTTAGAAATAGCGAATTCGCTATTTGGGGCCGCAAAATACAGAGAAATTACTCTGGTCTGTATTTTGCAGAAACCTTGAAAAAATGCACTAAAGTGCATTTTTCAAGGTTTCAGGTTACACACACACACATGCCCTTGGGGCATGTGTGTGCGCAACATAGGTGCACATCACAATTTCAGGGTGCAACAGGGTGTCATTTGACTCCTTTGCCACCCTTGAAATTGCATGCGCAATTTGCGAGTACCTATACTCGCAAATTGCGCATGCAATTCCCATTCATTCCTATGGGCCTGTAGGGAAGCCATTCCTTAATTGCGACTCACAATTTGCGAGTCGCAATTAAGAATGTTTAGAAATCGCTATTTTAATAGCGATTTCTACATGCATAGGCTTTTGAGAGTCCCTAATTGCGATTTCCTTAATAATCGCAATTAAGGACTCACAAAAGCATTTCTTGATGCATGTACCCCTATGTATGCTAAACTGGAGCATTACCAAAATAATTCACTTCTTTAATTAATGTAAATAATTATAAATAAAATGAATCTAAAAGATCAATACGTTTAAAATAAAAATATAAAATACACAATTAAATGTAAAAAATAAAAGCACGTAGACAAATGCACATGAAAAATATATTCTTTACAATATTTAATTTAAAAACAAATGAATAGTTAAAATAAGTAAAGCAAACCCAAACCACACCATTATTTTTAACCGCAAATGTTATTGTGAAAAAAATTAAGTGTAAAAATATTTAATCATAAAAACACACATTTTAATTTAAATATCAAAAGAAAACATTGTTAAAAAATGTGACTAATTTAAAGTAAGTGTTTATAAATTTCAAATCAAAAAGAACACAAAACAGAAATTTTAAACATTACAAAATTATGAAAACAAAATAAATTTACTCCCCATCCTATCCCCCTACAAACCTAACATATTGGCCTTATTTTATTATTTAAACAATTGCATACATTTTAAAATATATATAATATTTAAGTACAAAAATAACATCAAACAAATACACTTCAAAACACAATAGTCATTACAACAATATAACACAAAACAATATTTGTAATAACAATATTAAAAAAGTGATATTCTCGCCTGCAATATTTTATCCCACATTATGTTTTACATCAAAATATTTAAAAGGCAAAATTGGTTTCTCTTGATATTCTTGATGCCATATTTTGGTGGAACACCATGCACAATTCAGTCAATACTTCTGCATAATGTGGTTCTTCGTAGTTGCATATTTCCAGTGTCCCTGCTCAAAGATTTGACAATAGACAAAAGACAATCAGTTGAGGGTACCATTGCCCTCTACCTGCACAGGACTTTGGCCATCTGCAAAACGGTGCCTCCTGCGAATGCAGCATGCTATGATTTTATAGTGCAATGGAAAGGCTAGTTCTGTGACTGGAGTAGCAGAGGCAATATGGAAGTGGATGTCTCGCATGTCAGAAGCAAGCGCAGGTAGTACGTTGGTAAGAAGAACGCAGCTATGCTTAAAAAAGTGACTCAGCAGCATGCAGAAGCAAAACCCAGCATATGCTTCCTAATGTGCATCATGAGGAAGACGCTCAGGACTAGAGCAACAGAAGAGTAAACACAGTAGCGTACAAAAACACGAACAACTCTAGCAGGATACATGAAGGTACGATTTTATCAAGGTAACATTATTTGGTATTGGTAAGGGTTATTTTTAAATTTTTACTTAAGCACTTTCAAACAAAATAATGTTTTCTTTATTGACCAGGATGTCATGTTTTGCTGAATAAGACAACACACATTGATGGAACAAAGTTTTTCCGTTTTATGTTAAACCTAAACAGAAAAAGTAAAATAATAAAAAATAGATAAAAGGCCTGATTTGGATGTTGGTGGATCGGGTCCCGCCATTGCTTTTTTGGTGGCCTTTCCACCCGCTGCCTTAGCGGTCTGTCTGCTAGATTTAGATGTTGGCTGGTCACTGGAGGGAAGACACCGGTGGTCCCGCCGACTCTGCCAGAATCTTTCTACCAAGTCAACAGCATCAGGGGCAGAAGCTGCTTTTGGAGGAAGTCCTGCCAAGATTCCTGCTGTCCAGATTACGATATGCCTTTCCGTCGAGGCAGCTGTAGCGTGGAACCCTCCAAGCTTGAGTTGACAGAATCAGAGAAAAAGAGGTGAAAACAAACCTTTTTTCAGGATCCCAAGGGTTTCGTCTTGAACGCCATTGACCAGGTCCATCCTGTGCAGCTGCAACCTGACCACGATGCTCAGCCACCCCGTTGTCGCCAGGATATAAGGTAGGCTTTTGTGTGGGGGGGGAGGAGTGTACATTCAATGGTGTGTGTATGTGGTTGGTGTGCAATGCTAAATGTGAAAAATGTGTGCATTGCACATTACCCATATATACATATTGACAGATACACAACGTGTATGTGTATTGTTCTCAAAATAAGTAGCACTTACCTGTCTCCACAGCACCATGGCCCACACCGTCAGGACTCAGGCACCAATACACCGCCAGCACAATTGGAACATCTAATTTGGCTCGGCGCAAATCTGTCACCATGATGGCGATGGACTACTGTTAGCCAGCAGAGCAGAGTGCTGCCAAAGCGGTCTCATGTCTATTGCCGCAACATCTAAATATGGCGGGCGGAACAGGTTCAGTTTGATGGAGTACTTGGTACCACCACGGCAGCGGCAGGAGGGCAGTAGTACCGCCAAGATCTAAATCAGGCCCACAGACAATTTTACAGCAAATTCATGTTATTCAAAATAGTGCACAATCCTTGCTAAATGTATTTCATTAAAAAGGTGAGTCATTCCCATTATTCTGGGTTTAGTACCGTCATCAGGTAGACCACCAAAGGAAAAAAAGAGCAGCTCAAAGAGTTGTATATCAAATGTCTCTGATTATTCAGACCAATGATCCTCAATTGGATTGTGGCTTTTTTTAGAGGTCTGGTAGGGTGGGCTCCTTAGGGTGTGGTCGACATGTTTTGGCCTGTTTGTTCTTGGCCACTTCAGGACTGGGTAAGGGTGTGTACCACCACTTGAACAGCCGAAAATGTATATCCAATACCAGAGGCTTCTAAATAATCTAACATCTCTACAGATTAGAAATGAAAACTGTTATCAGTGAGAATGCTTACCAGTAAACCCACTCTCAGAAACACTTAATCACACTTTTAGGATCAATTTTATAGGAATATTTCAGAGAACATGTCACTTAATACAATTATAAATTACATCTTCTCACATAACTGACCATCGAGGCACATATTTATCAATATTTTACACAACGCACCATCCCACCTTGCTGCACTGTGTTGCGTGAAAGGGAGAGGGCAGGAATGTACTGTATATAACAATTATATTGCATACTCCTGCTCTCTGGCAACGCTGGCGCACAAACAGCTGCCTAGTTCCAACCATGGTGGAAGGGTGTCTCCGTTGTAGGCAAGATTGTTTTTGTGCAGGAAGAGACACCTTCCTGCACAAAAACAATCCTCAGAGGCATTTTCCTCTTTCTAAGAGGGCTGCAGAACGAAGAACATTTAGAAAGAGGAAACAACAAGGACGAATAAAGATATTTCTCCATGTTGTGCCTCTGGTGGGCAGGCATACAATTCTGATGCATTGCCAGGTCTACCAATGTTGGTAAATCTGGGAATGTGTCAGAATGCATGAGTGGATGCTTCACTCATGGCACGCCTCCCTGTCGCAGAGTAATACAAAGCAGCAATTTGTGCTGCCTTGCGTTACATGAAAGGTGGCCTTGCATGGCTTGATGAATCTCACTTAGGTTTTGGGTTGCCCTTGCGCCCCCTTGTAAGAGCGATGCTAAACCTTCATAAACCTGGCCCCTAATGAATACTTTCCATGGTAAGTTAGTATAACCTAACAAACTTAAAGGTACGTTAAAATTTTCTGTGATTTGTCTTAATTTTCACATTCAATATAAAATCTAACCATTCTTCCAGTCCCTAAAGCTATTTTAGGGCAACAATACAGATCTTTCACCCTATGTTTGGTGTGAAAACATACCATCAAAAGCCAATACATTTCTCACTTCCCATAAGATTCTAGTCACTCCATCAATCTTGCACCATTGTTCATCAATCATCATCATTGTTATACTTCTACAATTAACACTCTTACTGAATTAAGTTATATTAGTCAATAGGCGACTTACACAATAGGTCATACAACGGACTTTTGTAGGACTAGTTCCTCCCAGACCAGCACAACATGTGCACACATGCAATATATACAATATATATATATGTAAGCAATAAATAGAGCTTCAGCCTAGTAAAACAGAAGTGACAACAGTTCACTAGAATCTTGAAAGAACATCTGGGGAGAGGAGTTGGCCTAACGGCTAGGGCGGTCGACCTCGGAGCTGTGGAATCAGGTTCGAGTCTCGGCAGGGACGCGCAACATCCTGTGATTCTGGGCAAATCACTTAATCTCCCCGTGCCTAACAAAAATTAAAGTGTCCTCATGTAATGCAACTGGTGCCCGTGTAAAGCGCTCTGATACCCGATACCTTCGGGTCAAGTTCGCGCTATATAAAACTCCGTAAAAAAAAAAAAATGTAAACCATACACAGATTGATCTGGGCATACCACACAAAATTAAAGGAACATTCTGGCTCCATTTATCTGATGTTTGCAACATAATTTATTAACATACTTTTTTGCAGAGGTTGACTGGCCTCCAGTCTTTATAAAGAGATGCACCTCAGGGTGAGAAGGTAATACTATTGCCCTTTTTCCTCCTTAGTAGAGCTCAGGGAAAATATATTCAAGCAAGTGGGCTTTTAAAATAGGCTCGAGCCCTGTACAGAAATCAAGCAAAGTGGGATAAATTTCAGTTCCACATGTAATTTCATTAAGGAGTGCAGGCGTAATATCCTCTGAAGACAGCAGCTAAACATGACATAGAAGCTATTGTTGACTAGCTACAATATCAAGGCATTATAGTGCCTTGCAGTTCTATAATGAACACTCCTCTTTTTCTTGCTTAATAAACCTGAGTATTGGACTATACAAATTTAGACATGCATATACACATGCATGCACAGTCACAACACAGGATTAACCTAATGGAAAATGTACATTTAAAGTAATCATCGATATTTCCAATGGGGTTTTCAGCTAAACATAGCAACCAAAAAAACAGTATCTACTGCTTTTCCTGTTCAAATAGGTTTTAGTATATTTAGATTCCTATACAAAATCACTTATGGGCTATTAATAGGCCTGATTTGTTTGCAGTAAAACAATGAATATCTGACAGGAAAAATGTACATCACAAATTATAATTGGCTTTTCTAAACATCTGACTAGAGTAAAAAATCACTGACCACACACACTTTATAAATTAACACATAAAAATGCAGAATTGTGCATTCTAATGAAATTTGGCTTAACTGAGATTTATCCACCAAAGGACTATGTGATTATTTCACAGTCTATGCTAAAAATATATAATCCCTGCTGGGTGTTTAGTACTTTCCAGATCTTACTTGCTACATTAGGTTGAGCAAGTAAAACCTTTGTATCTCTCAGCACTTTTAGGCTACAACCCACGAAGGTAGTACAGAAATTCCATTCCTGTACTAATCACATTTTCACAGTTGAAATCAAGCTTCCCTGCCCCACAAAGAATTCTGTGCTGCAGCAAGTTTCTTCTTTTAAACGCTGTTTGGTACAAAGTTTGTGTCTCATCTCACTTAGTGCAAGCAGCAATTTTCTTTGCAGTGACTGTACAACGTTAATATTAATAAAATCATTCCACATCATAAGAAACTTCTAAATGTTTTACCCATATAAGTACAACAGAGCTGTTCTCTGAAAATGACTCCACAGCCGGTCGCTGACTTGTTACAGTGCAGGAAACTTTTGGCGCACACAAAAACTTTAGTGTGCTACACACACACTAACGTTTTTTAGGTGTCTCCCCTGCACATCAATACCCAATCACTGTTACTGTCATTTTGTAAAGCTGATCCTTAAGTTCCCACACTCGAGAAGTGTAGGATTAAGTTTTAATGCCCTTTACAGCTTACAGCGTACATTGTATGCATTAGCGCCTAAACGGATTCAGAGATTACGAAGGGAAATCAATAAAGGAATACAAATTCTGGGGAAGGGGGCTGTCTTTCAGAAACAAACTTGCATTGGCCTTTGCCATGCACCATGGACCATAAAAGTGAAGGAATGCACATTTAAGCAAACTATGCAAAAACTTTGCTTTGCTGCAGATCAGACCCTTTCTAAGAAATCTGCAGGTAACCTGATCTCAAGACATGATCAGTACAGATATTTTAATAGTGATTTAAGCCAATTCAAAAGGAGATGAGCCTTCGGATCACTCATTCAACCTCAATTCAGGTAACACTCTAATGGTTTTTGAATGTGGATTAAAAGAGAAACATGCTCTTAGATGAGTGAGCTACTTTATATTTAATCACGGTAGCCCAGGGAGTTAATGCGCCTGCACATGCTGGCATAAAATCCGCAGTGTCAAAGCTAAAGGACCGTACCTAGTATCCTCAATAAATCAAACTAGAGAAATAAAAATATGTGCAATGATGCAATATTTTTGTCATTAAATGACACTTTAAAAAAAAAAAAAATCTTTTCCATGATAATGTCAGGGCTAATCACAGATGTAACTAATATTATTTTATATTAGTTTCTGATGATTCAGGTTCCAGATTCTTATGAGTGTGGGCCACAGAGATATGCTGATAGCCTTAGCCAGTCAAAAAGACTCGTAGTATCAAAGCCACTGCAGCAGTCTTTATTCTTCTAATTCAGACAATGGTCCTGCGTTCACCTCAAAGGCTTTCACGGATGTTATGTCTGCTATGGGTTTTTATCTGTGATTCCCAACCTATTTCAATTAGTAAGCAATTGGTTAGATGAGCGGGCTGTGGTATCTCAATGTGAAGGAAATAGGGACCCCCTGATAGAAAGTCACGGTTCTATGGGCAGGGAAAACAGTGCAATAATAATCCCCTTGGCAGCCAATTAAATTACATGCAATAAAACAATATCGGCCAAAGAGAACATTAAATATTTATAAATATATTTTTGATTTCTATTCATTGATATATCAAATTCAATTTTGATCCCATGTAGGGTATAAATATTACTGATATTTTATTAAAAAAAGCAAGAAAATCACAGCACATATATGATCTATTGGAAAAAGATATAAAACACCACAATAATGAAAACATAACAATACAGTGTGCAGAAAAATGTGCAAACAAGATTACATAAATACATATAAGCCAACAACCATAGATCAAGACAAATTACATCTCAAACAATACACATAAATTCATGAAGCATGTACAAGATAAAAGCTAAGTAGGCAATTGGTTCTTTGCTGTCAAATAATTACAATTCATCTGTTTCGTGATTCATCTTTATCACTCTTCTACGCGCGTTTCGGCGCGCCGCCACACCTTCTTCAGGAAGAGCCACTTATTAATCGTTGTGAGAACCTAAAACATATTCAATGTTCATGCTTGGCCATAATATAAAATAGTTCCTCATACACATAAACTGAGGAATGCCTCAGTGATAAAATAAATATGTCATTGCTTTTAGTCTAAGGTTGTGGGAGACCAGGATACACATGAGTCTGATAGAGTGTAAGTTTTAGGCTTGAGCCCAGAGAGGTAAGTATAAAGGGTAATCATGTTAGAAATGAGATTACGCAGATGTAAGGGACCCAAATATTTACCAATAGATAGAGAGAAAGATCATGCAAGATAACAGGGAATACATGCCATGCTCTGGTCTCCTGAATCACCCTAAGGAGTTGGTGGATATGTCAATTTACCCTATAATCTTTAAATGCGAGACATTATATAATGAAGGGCAAAGATAAATCTATACGATGAAAAGCATTAGGAGAATTAGTAGGAAAATAAGGTATTCTAAGTTATCAGTCCACATATACGACTTGTAAGAAAAACTTGTAAGGGCCCATTTTGTTTTCCCTATGTTAGCCTACCTGTGCACGACACAGACTGAATTAGCTTTGCACACACTACTATATAAACATGTTTGCTTCTGTTCCACATTATATTTTCACACAGAACCTGCAATTGTTTTCTCATTCTGTTCTTTCCTGGGATTTAGTCTCAACAGCAGACAAGGTCAAACAACATTGTAACTTGTTATTTTGTTCTGGTCAGGCACTCTACCTAGACACAACACAGAAATGCAGCTGGTGTTTATGAACATGTGTACCTTGTCATATAGGTACACACAGCAATGTAACACAGAGAGAGAGAGAGACAGATTTTTCCTGAGAGAAGATCACGCCTGTATCTGAGATGTAGAACGTCCATCTGTGTAAGCTACGGTACTGGGTCCGCTACTAAACCCAGATCTCTTTGCTGTTTAATCAGTTTGCTTCTGCAGAAGGGGAGGGAGCTAGGCGTTTCTGTCTTATAATATGACAGGGCTTTTAATAATATACGCTTTGACAATGCTTATGGTATTTTTGCTAGGCAGTTGTTTTCTGATTGTGGCACATATACTGCATTCTAGAGCGCGATAGTTTAAATAAACATTTCAAACTTCCTTCATGTCTCTGTCATATCTTATTGTGGACGTGTACGAGTGTTTGAGTGAAAGGGAGTGTCCTGTCACCGTGAATCCTGAGAGGGTCAGCAGTGTTGTGTTCTGAGGTGTCAATTCACTTGTCTCTCTGGTTATGAGTAGGAGGGCAAGTGAGACACTATAGCTTGTCAGACTCGGGCTCATGGTCCTGAGGTGGTATGGTGACTCAGTCCCTATCTACTAAATGATCTATGGTCCCAAGCATAGGTTTGTTCCTGAGCAGAATCTCTGCAACAAGGGGGGCGACCTAGTCCAACGATTCAACCTGTTCAATCACCCCATTTCCAACCAATTTGTTGAGTTCCTTGACTACTTTGTCCTTCACACTCATAGGGATTTTCCTCAGCTTATGCATGCAGGGACAAGCGTCTTCCTTCAAAATGATTTTGTGGATGAACCCTTTTAGTTCCCCCACTGTACCAGTGAAAACCTTAGGGAACCTCCCTGCAAATTCATTGCTCTCCTTCCTTTCACCACACACACTCAAAACTTGATCCGTAATATTGGGATCAAGCAAACTGCCTAACTCATCTTGCTCCCACCATCCCAGAACACACAAACCAGAAATGAATACATACAGTTTGCATTCTGCTTGCCTTCCCCAAAAAATCAATAACCTCGCCTGTGTAACTCTGTGGGTGAATGTCTGGCTACTCTAACTCAGAACCAGTTTTCGTACAGAATAAATCCGCCCATGTGTCCTTATTGAAGATGATGCTGCAAGGTGAGCCTGAATCACTTCAACACACCTCAGCCACCACCTTACACACTGTTTTTGTCCTGTATTTGCCATCTACCCATTTCACCCCCTTATGTATGCTTAGAACTTGGGCAGAATCAACATCAGAGCTAGACCTTTCATCATCCTGATCGCACTCTTCGACGATGCGCTTTACAGCTTTCAACTTGCGACATACACGCTCAAAATGCCCCGTGATCCCACATTTCTGGCCCAAGGCAGGACATTATTTTTATCCTGAGTCAGATGAGAGGTGCTTCAACACAGGTAACACTTCCCCTTCAAGTCAGACATCCTCGACCTGGCATTCTGTTTTGCTATATTCTTCTCTTCTTTTTTAAGATTCTCCTGATTACCTTTACGGTAATTTTTCTTCTTGACAATTTTGAACATTTTATCACTACCTTCTTTTTACTAGAAGAAACCACCGCTTTGGTACATCTAAAAGGGAGCTCGGACTTGCTAATAATGGCTGTGACTTCCTTTAAACTAGAATCACCATGGACCCACAACTTATTCTGCAGATTAGAGGTATTGCAGTGCCTAATGACTTGATCATGTACCAATTCATCCTCTATCCCCCAAAATTTACAAGACATCGCTAACTTTCCTAAAGCAGCTACATAATCTTCAATTTTCTCATTGGGACCTTGTTTTTTACTATGGCAGAAATTATAATGATCAATAGCTTTACACACTTCACCAGGGCATGAGTAAAAACGTCCCCATCGTCTTCCAAGTGAGGTTTCTTTTCTATGCGGTTGTACATTCTCAACCCCCCGGACCAATGTAATGTAGAAGAATTTTCTTCTTCCTGTCCTGAGACATTTCCTCACTTTCAGATGTGTCGTGTAATTGATGAAATAATCTTTCCATTCCTCCCATTTCAGGTTATTCATCATCTTTCACCATGAAGGGCTGTGGTGCGGGGAGATTCATTGTGGCCATAGTATGAAAAGGGTCTCAAAGAAAGAGCACACTTGCAGATACAGAAGACCAAATTCTGAGTGAACCAATAAAACCTGTTCAACACGCTTCACAGTAGGTGCGCGTCACCGTGTGCCACGTGAGCGGATGAAAACTCCGTCTGGTTGAGGCGCAGGGCAAGGTGTGCGTATCACCATAAGAATCCAGAAGACACTTCACATTTGGTGCACGTACTATATGCCAATGATATCCTTCCAGGGTGAGACGCATAGTGTGCGTATCACCGGAACAAGTACTGAATGCCCTCACCCACACAAGAAAACGCTGCAATGAAACTGAGCACCCAACAGTGTCTGGCTCGATCCAAGATGGCCAATACTACGTAACAGGACGTGCTCACGTTGACAACCCAATGATGAGCTTATGACATTCCAGCCGGCTGTAGAGGCACGCAATTGTGGTAGCTGACGCGTCCCTGGAGCGTCTCCCTCGCGGCTGCACCAATGGCTGTAACGGACACCCAGGTAAGAGTGCTGTGCAAGGCCTTAAGATGCAGATCCGCCGCCAGAGAGGTTACCAATAAAGTAAAAATATGCCCTGTAAAGTTAGGGGGCCTCAGGCCCACATCTAGATTATTGAGGGACATAGACACATGGTACTGGTGCAGTAACTGGCCTAGGGCCCGTGCGCCCGGCCCCTTTTATTGACCGGGTCACCTCACTGATGACGCCGGTGGTGGGTGGGTGTAAGGTGTGCATCACAGCGGAAGTGGAACACTAGAATGTATCCCGCCGATACTACATCCCTCCCAACGTTTAATGAAAGGAAATTAACAAAGTCCAACCTGTAAAAGAAAAACAGATAAACAATATATATCACAAATGGTATTTTCTTCAGGCCGTCAGCCAGGCAGTGTCGGAATCTTGGACCACCATGTTCGTGATGTTTTAGTCCGCCTTGGCAATGCGCTTGAGACCGGCCTGGTCTAACAGTGTCAAAGTCTATGTACAACAGTCCCGCCTCGGGGTACTGGGAGCTGTGATGAGATCCACTCTGAAATGTCTCTTGCTGCGAGGCCCTTGGCCTGGAGGCAGCGTGCTTGATGTTGTTCCTGTATCTTGACGGCCGAGCTACTTCCGACTTGCCTCTCTCACTTGGGCTCCTCTCTCACCGGAGCCTCTGGGTGGGCTTCCCTGCTGGGCGGCCATGGGACCGTGTGGACCGTGCGGGCTTCGTGTGAGCCGCGCTAAGGCGTCGCTTCGGAACTGCCAACAGGACTCACAGCCTAGTCGCTCATGTAGCCGCCTAGGGTGGTGTCTCCGTCTCCAGTGTTCTTGCCGTCAGGAATCAGGTTCCGTGTCTTCCTCTCAGGGTCGTTGGGCAACCAGTCTCGGCTGTGACCTCCGTGCGTTCTGTGACTGTCGAGGAGCTGCTGCCGACACATCTCTCCCATTCGGATTCCCATTTCATTGGAACTCCGCCGAGGCCCTGCCCCTGGATTTCCACATGACCGCGTGGGCTGTGCTGGCCTTCGGGTAGGCCGCGCGTAGGGGTCGCTTCAGAACTCCCAACAGGGCCACGGCCTGGTCTTGTGTTATCCCAAGGGGTGGATATTCTAATGGCCGGTTGTGCTCTACTTCAGTATTCTGCAGGCTGATGGAGGCACACAGACGGTTCCTGGGTGACTAGCCTCCTTGAACTCCGGTTGTCTGGAGTGTGTGGATTCACTTAGGTGGTGCGATGCTCCTTGATGGTGTTGATAAAATGGTAATTGTTCTTCGCTTGGGCAGCAGGCGGCGATCTGTTGTCTAGGGTGATCTTTTGTAGCGAGGAGGACCTGAGGGGCTTCGCAGCTTGCCGTTATCTTGCTTAGGTTGTCCCTCACCCGTGGCACCTGCGGTCGAGAAACATGGATGCCGTCTGACTTAGACGGCCGATGTTTGGGACTGGACGGTCGCGCAGGGAAGCGTCGAAGAGAGACTCAGTTCACGCTAGCTGCGTCTTACAGTTGGTTCTTCTCCGTGGGCTGTCTCCTGGGACGTCGGTCCGGCTGGTGGCTGTCGGGTGTCTCGGGGTGTGCTCCTCTTGTGATGATATGAGTCCTCTGCCCTGTCACTTTGCTCCTTCTTCTTCTGCACGCCTGTGGTGGTTGTCTGCCCTGTGACGCTGTGCCACTGTTCCTTACTCCTTTGCAGGGTGACATCCTGTCACCCTCTTCTCCTCTATCCGATCAGGACCTCACTTGGCGGTAGCTTCTTCCCACGTGTCTCATGTTGACGCCACATGGACACTTCGCCGGTCGCGTCGTCGTCAAAATGGTCTCTCATCTCCTGTGGGACCTTTTGTCGGCACCATCCTTTCTTCGGGGATATCGCTGCGGTTCCCCTTGATGCCTTCAGCATGCCTCCTTCTCTTTGAGGGGTCTTGCTCTTCTGGGCGTCTGCCCATGCAGTCGACCATCTGGGTGCGTTTGTCGCGCACCTCGGACTTGGCGCTCTTCTGCCCTCTTTGGGGTATCCTTGCTTCTGGTAGTCTGCCCGACTGAGGGGTCTTGCTCTTCTGGGCGTCTGCCCATGCAGTCGACCATCTGGGTGCGTTTGTCGCACACCTCGGACTTGGCGCTCTTCTGCCCTCTTTGGGGTATCCTTGCTTCTGGTAGTCTGCCCGACTACCTCTTTGACCTCAGGGAGGTCACCTCCTTCGCAATCCTCTGGTGGGTTTGCTTCTCCTTTGCGACCGACTGGCCGGCCGGCTTCTTCTACGCGACCGTCTGGCAGGTCGCCTTTCTCTGTGCGACCGTCTGACAGGTCGGCTTTACCCTTGCGACCGTCGGGCCGGTCCGCTTCCTTGCGCGCATCCTACTGCGCTCTCCGTTTGCTTCACTGCTCACGCTTGCTGCGCATTCTCGTCAGTCTTTCCCTCTTCGAGCTGTAGCTGTTGTTTCCGTGCTGCTGCGCACTTGCTTGGTGGTGGGTTCCTGAACCGCCCTTGTTTTTCTGATGGTGCTCCTGACCTTTTCCTGCTGCTGCAGCGACAACCTGTGGCCACCAGGTATCGCTGCACCTTCAGTCTTAGCTATGTTCAGGGTTCCCTTCTCGCAGATACCCTTCTCGCTGTCGGTGGGTTCTGCAGCTCCTATTCCTGCGCTGCCTTTCACTTTAGACGCTCTTCAGGGTTCTCTTGACACTATGAGCTTGCTACTCGTGCTCTACCTCCTGCGCATCTTCTTCTTGCTCTCCTTCCGGATTCAGCTTGTCCCGGTTTTCCAGAGCACGTGCACTGCCTCATCATTGGTTGTGGGTTGCAAGTAACTGTCGCTGCGGTGCATAACTTGTTGCCACCTCAGTGTGAGGCAGTTGCTCTATTTGTCCACTCTCTCCTGCCTTTCGGAGGCTTGCAGCCTTTTGTCAGTCTGCTGTAACCGGTACTTTTTCTCTTTACCTTCCCAGCACGTTTGGGCTGTAGCAGCTCCCTCTGTGCTGCATTATTTTCTTCCTGGCACACCGTTGCCTCGCAGCCCACTAGCTCATGTCATTTTATGGCATGTAACCTTGCTGCAGGTTTGCCCTGCCACATGAACATTGCTTTCATTCCCAAATGTGGTAGCGCGAAATGTCCACCAGGTGGCGCTGCTGCTCCTTCCATTGCCCGGCAGCGCTCCGATCGGCCCCAGGAGCTTCACACACGCTGCGGGCCTCGTGTACTTTTCTGACTATGTCCCCGACTCACACGGGCCTGCCTCTGGACTCCTGATGGCGTTGCACATGCTGCCTCCTGAGTGGGCACCTCCTCAGATGGCCCCTCGCCCGGGACACCGAAGGTCTGCAGGAGATCTTCCTCGTCTCCCCAGTAAGTCCTTTCATCTACTTCATTAGTTCATTACCTCACAGGGGCCCTCCTTTTTGCCGATCAGAACTTCACGGCAGTGGCTGCAGAGACTTCATCTTGTCGATCAGTTCTCACGGCAGGGGCTGCAGAGACTTCATCTTGTCGGATCGCCTCTGCTGCACCTCACGCACGCCGCACTCCTGCCTCATAGCGCCGAGTGTGGTGTGTGTCACTGCACTTCTAGCCTCACTGAGGGGTCGGTCCTACTGCCGCTGGCCGCTCCGTTCGCCCTCGCGCTCTCTTCCTGGGGGGGGGGGGAGAAACGGGCACCGTTTTCTTCCTCGCGGGGGCGGGGGAGCGGTTAGCTACTCCACTCCCCGTCCTCCCGCGGCCGGCAACCAGTCTCCTACTTAGGCGGGGTGGGCTCCCGCGGACCACCGCTGGCGGTCGCTCTCCATCGCGCCGCAGTCCCCACAACCCCTTCATGTTTGTGGGCTCACCTCATGCCCGGCATGGCGTCGCGACTGACGCGGGTGGGCTCCGCTCGGTTGGCTCTAGTCATGCTTCATTAGGCAGGCGACAGGGGCATGACAGCGGCTGCAGGACTCGCCGCATGGGCTCTCTTCACACCAGGTGCGGGGTGGGCTCCCGATCACCACCTTCTTTCTCCGGGGCCCTCGTCATGCCCGCAGATCACTGGGCGCATTCGGCGCCGGGTCGCCGAGGGGGCGTGCATTCATGCAAGCACGCCGGGTGTGGGGTGAGCACCCAAACACTTCCTCGTTACCTCAGGGCTGTGGTCGCCGCCGGTCCTCTAGGGTCAGGTTACACTTCCCCCACCAGGACCCGGTAAGCGGTCGCCACCGCACACGTGGGATAAGACCCACTCGTCGCCATTGTAAAGTTAGGGGGCCTCAGGCCCACATCTAGATTATTGAGGGACATAGACACATGGTACTGGTGCAGTAACTGGCCTAGGGCCCGTGCGCCCGGCCCCTTTTATTGACCGGGTCACCTCACTGATGACGCCGGTGGTGGGTGGGTGTAAGGTGTGCATCACAGCGGAAGTGGAACACTAGAATGTATCCCGCCGATACTACATGCCCTATGCATGAGGCGCTCCGTATTAGTCCTCTTATGAAGGCAGTCTTGAGAGGCTCGTTCCGCAATAGTCCTCGTGTTAAGGCAGTCTGGTCACAAGGAGTTTGGGTGGCTCCGAGGCTGGGCTCTCCGAGGATCGAGACCCTGACGCCACAATTGTTAAGTACAAATCCCAAACCAAATGTATTTTAAAGGCTTGATTCCAGAAACTCGAACCTTCGATGAGCAGCACTGCCACTGGGGTCTACTTCCTCCTCCGTCCCGCTCACCAATCTTTACATTCCATGTGACCTCATCTCGTTCTGGAGCTCGGGCAAGAACTCGAGCTCCAGTACGCATATAGGTAAACACAACATAACAGGACCCACTGAGAGTTTGAAATTGGCATATGTGTTGAAAGTTTAAATGAATTATATAATTATTCTTGATTCCTTTTCAGGTCCATGGGACTTTGATACTATACAACAAATTACTGATTGATTTGTATGTTAATGCTACCTTTGAAAATGAAGGTTCATGTTTTAAATGAGAAAGAAATGTACTGGTTTCATAATTTTGGGTATTATGAAATTCACAAAAGTATTGAATCCGGAGGAATGTATAATTATACATAATAGGAACACTGCAAGGCCTTTGACATAAATCTTCTTATTCAGCGTTACTGACGTGTGAAGCACATCTGCTTTTTGCTACACACAGAAAACAGAGACATTTCAGAAAAATCTGATTAAACACCAATAATATGCAGACGCTGCACATTTTGTTGAAACTTCTGCTGTCCAAGTTTATGAGCATTGGAAAGAGAATATTACAGATAGTAATGATTTAGATTGGTGTTTTCAATTTGACTGGATGTGATTTTAATGTAAAGCCTTATGCCTAAATGTTAACTGTGCAAAAACAAATGAAAACGTTGTGGTATTATTTTATTCCAAAATATGTATTTTAACCTCAAGTGGCAGGAAAATCATTTTTTTTCTCGCAAAGAGCTTATTTTTCATCTGAGAGCTAAAGACTTTCAAAGACTAGATTTTCTACTGACTTGGGTTCACTGTTGCACAACTATAATTTTTTAAACACGCTGGGGCAGATTTACAAGAAAGTGACGCATCTGTAGAGATGCGTCACTTTACCTGCGCCACCCTGAGAAACCCTTGCGCCACCATGGATGCGCTGTATTTACAATCCGGCGCACCATGGCGCAAGGATTGACAGATGCGTCAGAAATTCTGACGCATCTGTTGCCTCGAAAGTCACGTATTGCTGGAGTCGTGTTGCAAGCACGACGCAACTCCAGCAATACATGGGGAAGCCTATCCTCGTTGTGCTGCGTCACTCCTTACGCCTGCTCCAAGCAGGCGTAAGGTTTTGACGCAGTGGCGTCCTAGAAGTGGCGCATTGAAATCTTGTAGATTTCACTGCGTCACTTCTACGAGACTTTGTGCGTGGGAACGCCCACCCTGCATACATTATACCTGACGCAGGTATAATGTGACGCAGGAGCTTTACAACGTGACGCATCTCCCTAGATGCGTCACGTTGTAAGCTAAGGCGCATTTTTACACCGCCGCTGCATCACAAAAAGTGACGCAACAGCGGCGCAAAAATGACGCAAGGGGCTTGTAAATCTGCCCCGCAATGTGGAATACAGTTATCTACAGAGAAGCAGTGCCATAAAGAGGGCATTCTAGTTTCGAAGCAGCTATCTGTGAGCATTTGACTTTTGTCAATCTCCAAGTTAAGGGACTGTTTCAAATAGATAATACTGACCTGTTGCACTGCACTGCAGTAGCCCTTCCTGAAGCATGCAGAAATAGATGGGTCATCAAAATCACCAAATACTAATTTGCCAGCCGTGCCAAAAGCCTGCTGTCACCATAGTAAGGCCACAAGCCATCTCTTCATCATTGGAGTCCATCGACAGCAAGGAGGTGATTTGTCTACTCCAGCAACATCAGAACATTATGTGCTTTCTCTGCTCTGTTTAAATCGAGAGCTGTACTATCTAATCCAACAGCTGCTGTACTATTTGTTCTGCTGTGTTGTTTTGACAAGCCATGACCAAAGTCTAAATAATGTTCAATCTTTGAATTCAGTGGAGAGCTTACGTCCACATCATCATCAGAAAGAAGCAGAGGTGACCAGATTACATCCCTATGCGCAAAACTAACTACCTGTTTTTTTTTCACAGAAAGTGTTTTTAAATGGTACTGGTTACACTTTTTTGCATTCTTTATATTTTCCTTTCTCTTTTTGCACCCAAATGCAATAATTAGAAAATGAAAAAATTAATCTAGTTCCTGTTTATTTTTCATGGTGCATAAAACTCTTGTTTATATTACTCGTATATGATGTTGCACAATGTAGTGAATGTTTTTTTTATGTATCTTTCTTATTAAGTGGGGGGGATGTGGGGGGCATGTTGTAAGGATTATGTCTTCCATTGCAGAGACCCCTTTTTCATTTCAGTTTGAAGACATATGTTATTGAACATGTAAGAAGTGGTGAATTGCTTTTTCATCAAATGCATGTTTATGCCATGTGCTTTTGATCTGTAATGCATAATGAATATCTCTATTAAGCAAGATCAATCAAAAGCACATTCAGTGATAATTCTGTGACTATTTAGCTTAGCAAATATACCAGAAATGTCATAAATCTTATGACTGTTTCCCTCCATAATTCTGTTATTTTATCTAATTTAAAAATTTGCTTTTAGGCTTCTTCTTTTAGTTTTATGTTCTTAAACAAATACAGGACTGGTTCCATTTAACCATAGTATCAATTTTAGTTAGCCTGTCCAGCTTGTTTGACTTTGGCACCAAATTCATCTTCGGTAATGGACACCATGGATGTTGCCATCTTTGACAATCGAGGTTGCATGTCTGCCATCTGACATAGATGTGATCTGACCTTGTGAAAATGTCAAGTCCTCTGACTGATGACGTAGAAATAACACCTGATGCGAAATAAGTGTGGGTCAAGGCTCTACGTATCACCATGTCTAGGTAAAATAAGAACAAGTCAAGACATGTAGTCTAAATAGTGTAGTCTGAATTGACGTCCTCTTATGTCAGAAATTCCAATCTCTGATAAGATTTAGTATATAAGGACTGCCATTTGACCACTTTTAAGAACAGAAACTTCACCCAGATCAAAGACACAGATCCAGATGCGACCGACACCAGATTCCATCTCAACCGAAGAAGTCTCCACCAAGACCTCCCTGAGGCTCTGCGAAGCATTAAATTCTGCTCTCACTAACTGGTGCCTGTATTGTGTTCTCTTGTAGATGCAATCTCCAAACTCTTGGCCTTGTGCTTGAAATAGCTGACAAGCTATTCCACACAGTCAACAAACCATGTTGTCCAGGTATGCGCACCACCTCAAAAAACTCAGGCTTTTATTTTTTTATCTGTTAGAACTAGCATAGCGCTTAGAGATAGCACAGTGGGGATGTAGTGTAAGGGCTATAAATTGTGATGCTATGATTTTTCCCTGTTTTCACTGTTTTTGAAAAGCTTAGTTGCGTTTTATTGTCTTCTGTGATGTTAGCAATATTACGTGCACTAGATTCTGGCATTTTAAAATAACCATTTTAAAATAAATATATTGAAATACTTATTCCGTTTCTTGTAATCTTGAGTGTGTAAATCCTTAATGAATGATTGTTTGTATTACCACTGCTCCCTGTTAGTAACCCAAAAGCATTGACACCCCCTCAATGGGATTCTGCGGGGCTACAATAACCTGTTTTTCACATCCATTTCAGTCATATCTTCCTGCACAAAAATTATCCTTTGTAGCTATTTCTTTGTATGTGAAATGCAGAATGTAGCACACCTGCAAAGAGTAAATATGGATGAGAAATAAAGATATTCTCATTATGCCAGCCTCAGGTAGGTGCACAATTTTGGCTCAAACCCATGTTTAAAAGCCTTTGTAAATATGAATTTGCATCAAAATACATTGATGGATACCCGGGAACATGTAGCACCCATGTAATTACTACCTCACTCCAAGTGACGCAAGGCAGCGCTATGCGCTGCCTTGCATTGCTTTTCTTTATACACAATTATGCAAATCCACAAATATGGGTATTTATGTGGCTTTGTAAATCCCACAATGCACTTTTCAAAAGGGTGAAGCAACCCTGATGCAAAATTTTAGTAAATCTGGGCCTTGCTTTTCATTCAAATCTCCAATCGTTTTTCTTACTCATGTTTGCATCTCAGACTTTTAAGTACCCCATTTGCAGGGTTTTTATATGTTTATAATTGTACAGCAACCTTCCGCCCTTAGGAGCCTGCAGTTTATAAATAAACATAAAAAATAGTTAAATAAAAAAACACGATCAATTTGAAAAACAACCACTGCATATAGAAATTAAACTATTAAATAGATAAGATAGGCAGTTGTGTGGCTTTGTAACTAGTTTGATGAGAGATGTTGAAAAGTTGTAAGTAAGATGCTTACAACACATCATGTTCATTTGTATATGTCGACAGGATATATGCAAATATGGTCTAAAGTCTCTGCATGTTTCTGCGGGATCAGATTAGAGGCATAAGCATGATTTGGGGAGCTAGGGGCAGAATGACATCAGCTAATTAGCTTACTGAAGGACACAGTAAAGACCAGAAGTGTCCAGTGTTCTAACAGGAGTGCAAAAGCCACGCCAGATTGTCAGGATATCCACAATATATATATTGGAAAAGTACACCCTGCCTTGCATTATAAGAATACTGCAAGTCACCAGGGAGTTCCATGAGTATATACAGGGCTGGACAGACCTTTTAATCCACTGGGCTTTTCCCTGATGGGATGGAGCTCTTAGACGCTAGTTTTGAAAGACCAAAGGTGCTCCTGGTGCTTCTGTCATTTTCCACTCCTCTCATGGTATTTACAGCAGGCAGGGCAAGGCTTCAAAAGAGAGAAAGAGAGTGTGAAAGGTAGAGTTAAAGAGATCAATGAGGGAAAGAAAAAGAGAGAGAATGGATGGGTTGATGGAAAGTGAAAGAATGTGCTAGGAGTCGTAGGGAGTGAGGTTGGTTTGAGCATTTTTACAAGGGCTGCTTTTGGTTTCCTAGCCCAACCCTGAACCATAGAAGAACAAGGCCAAAGGTTGAGTTCCTTTATAAGATCATGAAACACTGAGGTGATATGCAATATCCTTATAATGTTTGGCAATATTGTATGGCATTGAGTACTATGGGCCAGACGTACAGAGCATTATTCCGGTTGCAACCGGCCCGATTTGTGGAATCGGGCCGTTTGCAACAGGAAAAACGCCTTTTCAAGTGTGCAAAATGCGCTTCAGTGACTTATTACTGAATCGCAATTTGTATTTGTGATTTGGTATTTAAAAGGGCGTGTTTTGGTGCGTTCCTTCCAAATACCGAATCAGTATGATATGTATTACTGTTTTGTGACCGAATTCCGGTCGCAAAACAGTAATACTGTACCACCATTTTAAAGTGGCAATAACCACTTCACAAATGGAAAGGGGTCTCCTTGGGACCCCTTCCCCTTTGATAACGTTGAAATCATATTTTTTAAGAGCAGGCAATGGTCCCACTGACCACTGCCTACTTTTAAGACGAAATTTCAAAGTATTATTGTTTTCTTTTTAAACCCATCCCGTTTTCCTTTGAGGAAATAGGGTCGCATTTAAAAAAAAGTGCCTATGGAATCCAGTACCCATTTAGCGATTACTGCTGACCCTTCCAGAGTACGGATTAGCTCTAGTACTATAAGGCCTATACCTAGGGTAAGCACCAGTTTGGATCTGTGAATGTGGGAAACTCCTGTGAGAGGACCAAGTGATGTGATTCAAGAAGCAAGCACAAGTCTGTGAACCTCTGAGAATCAGCACGTTTCAGACGTTGCAGACTAAGGGGTCGATTCCGATTCGGGCCGGAAATTTCTCCGACCGAGCCGGACCCGGAGAGATTTCCGACCGAATCGGACCCGTGCAGTCCGACCGGAACGAGTACGATGCGTCCGTATGTTATCGGACTCGAGTCGAGTCGGACTTCCAGTGAAGTCAATGGGAGCCGGTCGTACAACGCGTGCGCGGGCTCCCATTGACTCAATGGAGTGCGGAGAGTCGGACAAGGCGCCCCCTACAGCGGGTACGCGGCGAAGCGATTCGCGCCGTACACGCACAGGTAGGGGGACCCATGGGTCCCCCTGTGTGCGACTCGCTGGCGGCTACGCGTACAGGGGGTCCGACACGGACCCCCAAAGTGCGGCTCCGACAGCTCTTACAGAGCCGGAGTGCGCGGCTCGGTCGGACTGCTCGCGGCGCGCATCGTACTTACCCGGCCGGGAAACGTCTCCATTGCGCGGTGCGAGTCGAGTCCGAGCGAGTCGGTCGGAGCGGTTCGAGCCGGGAGCGAAGTCGGTCGGAGCGGTCAGGACGCCCGGACGAGTCGGTCGGAGATTTCGCATCGTACTCGCTCGGCCGGACCCGTGTACGGTTCGGTCGGGAAACAGGGCTCCGAATCGGATCCGGTAAAGCCGAATCCGATTCGGAGCCCTACCGGCCGAGATCGGAATCGGCCCCTTAGAGTCATGGTTGAGGGACAATAATAACAGCAAGGAGAATCAGAATAGTAAGTCGAGTCTGGGTACCATCAAGGCTGCAATGAAGGTGAAGTTAGTGGATGTGGTGAGGATGAAGGTTGAATTAGAGGAAATCATCAGTGGGAGTCTACCTTTAGACAGAATAGAGACCTATGAGCCAGATGACTTGTTGTTTATGGCTAAGGATGTCACTCGGAGGGCAAGACAAGCACACGAGAAGTTGTTGGAGTTGTCTCAGAGGTGTGGAGTAGATTTAACCGGAGCGAAGGTATTGCAGGGAAATCACAAACTTACAGCAATACCGATTTAGAGGAAAAGAGAGGGATGGGTTGAAGACGCACATTCTAGAGTTGGTAATAGGAATATGGGCTAGGAGTATGCTGGATAAATGGGAGGAGAGGTGGTCGAAGAAGAAGAGCGTAGGAAAGGTGACAGGAGAGACACGAGCTCCAGGATGGGGAACGCAGGGAGTAGAGGCATATCCGTTACGGGAAGTGCCTAGTGGAGGGTACTTGCATGTTCCCTGCTTGTAAGATAGCCGTTGAGTGGCCTACTGTTGAACCAGAAAGGGACTCAGCAACTCATGGTCCTTCGCCGATGGTTATGAAGAAGTACAATCAGGTGACAACATTGTTGCAGTCCAAAATAGCCCCTCAGGACATTGATTGGATTAAGATAGATCGAACGACCCTGGAACCTAAAAATTCAGTACATGTCTACTATGAGAGGCTGTTGCAAGCCTTCAAGCAGTACAGTGGGTTAGATACTCTCAACCCTAAATATATGGGGCAATTTGTGCCCTTGATAGAAGCTATGGATGGATTTGATCCAGACCCGTCCTTATGACGGTGCCTGAGGGGTGAGGAACACTTGGCGCCGTCTTAGAGGTAGATCAGAGTGGACCATACATAGGAGCAGACGTAGATGGTCATCCCATTACATTCTTGACTGATACTGGCGCTACCCGTTCTACTGTGATATCTGCAGTAGCCCCAAACCTGCCCCTCTCTGGAAAATCAATCCAAGTTGTAGGGGTTGCTAACAAGAGAATGACAAACCCTTTGATGGAAGAGGTGCAGGTGAAAATCAGAACCTTTCAGGATCACCATCAGTTTGTGACGTGTGATTCCAGTCCAGTGTGTCTGCTAGGGCGTGACTGTTGTGCAAATTGAATTGTACCATCTACTGCACACCAAAAGGAATTGAATTGCAGACTAATGGTGAGGACATTGCTTTCAAATTGGCCAACCAGAATCTTTGTACTGCCATGTTTCCCTTATTGACAGGGGAAGACATGCCGCTGGATCTCAGAGTGGTATGGGACTTCTCAGGGGAAGAGATCGGACTGATTCAAGGTGTCAAACTGGTGCACATTCAGATCAAGCCAAATGCAGAGTTTCTGAGAACACCCCAGTACACTCTGACTCCAGAAACAGTGGCATGGATTACACCTGTATTTGATTCCATGTTTGCACAGGGTATTCTAAAGGAGATCATGGGAAGTCCGTGCAATTTTCCTATTATGGGCTTACAGAAGCCGAATGGGAAATATCGCATTGGCCAGGACCGTGGGAAAATCATTAGCATAGTGATTCCATGTTGTCCCATGGTACCGAATCTATCTGTACTGCTATTTCAGATTCCTTGCAAAGTTGAATGGTTCATGGTGATTGACCTCTGCTAGGCCATTTTCTCCATCCCATTGCATGAGGAAAGCCAATTTTTATTTTATTTCTGTCTGGAGAACTGTGTCTTAACGTGGTGTTGTATCCCTCAAGGGTACACTGAAAGCCCATCTATATTCAACCAGGTCTTGAAAAAGAACCTTAAGCGTTTGATGCAGCCATGAAACTCAGTATTGGTCCAATACATTGACGACCTTCTCATCGCGTCCGAGACGGTAGAAGCTTGCATGGACGATACCATTGCCTTACTGAACTATCTGGCTGACAATGGGCATGAAGTGTCTCCGAGTATGTTTCAATACTGTCTGAATGAAGTACAGTATTTGATCCATCGAATTGAAAAGGGCAAAAGAAAGGTGTCACCAGAAAGAGTGGAAGCGATCATGAAAATGAATCGGCCCAGTACCCAAAAAGAGGGCAGAATGTTCTTGGGGATGGTTGGCTACTGCCGACAGTGGATTCCTAATTTTTCCTTGATCTTGAAACCTTTGCAGATCCTGACTCCCAAGGATGTAAGTGATCCAGTAACTTGGGATAACAACTGTCTGCTTGCCTTCCTGGAGTTGAGAGAGTGCCTGTGTTGCTCTCCAGCTTTATTATTATTATTATTATTATCAACACTTATAAAGCGCAACTAACACCCTACGGGTACCCTGGCACTGTGATACGAATGTCTAGCTAAGCGTAGATACAGATGGAATGCAGTTACCAGAGGAAAAGATTAACAAGATGTCAGAGGACATACTCGAGGATAGAGCCATGTCTTTATCCTTTTTCTGAACTGCAGAAGATCATCCATTTGTCTAATATCAAGTGGAAGTTTGTTCCAGAGGCGTGAGGCTGCCATGCTAAAAGCCCTACCTCCTGATTTAGTTTTTTTGACTCTGGGCACCTTCACCAGATTGGCCGAAGAGGAACGAAGCACTCGGGGTGGGGGGGGGCATACCATGTAAATTTGTCCTGCAGCGATTTGGGTCCAAAGCCATGCAAGGCTTTGAACACTATACACAGTGCCTTAAATTGTATCCTCTGCGAAATTGGGAGCCAGTGCAACTCTGAGAGTGCCTGAGAGGCGGAGGAGCAGCGTGATCTCATCAATGCCAGCTCGGCCGCCATGGTCTGTATTCTCTGTAATCTCTCAATCAAATAACTTGGTGATTCCAGCAGTAGGGCATTACAGTAGTCCAATCTACTGAGGATAGTGCTTCTAACTATCAATATTCTAGCCTGTTTTGAGAACATCGGGAGAATTTTCCGAAATGCTCTAATCAAGGTAAAGCAGCTCCCAGCTGTTTTGTTAACATGATTTTCAAGTGTCAGTTTATTATCAAACATGACTCCCAGGTTACGTACCGTGTTGCTGGGAACCAATGGGGTAGCAGTGGAAATAGGCCAGAAATCAAACGGGAGTGTAGGGGGAATTCTACCTACTGCACAATGCAGGATCTCTGTCTTGTCAGCATTAAATTGAAGAGAGTTCTCTAAGCCAAAGTGCTGTGTCCTGTAGACAGGCATGGAAGTCTTCTAGGGACACCGATTGCTCACCCTCTAGAGACAAGATAATCTGAGTGTCATCTGCGTAGTTCACAAGATTAATGTTATGAGCCCTTATAACAGCAAGTAAAGGGCTCATATAGATGTTGAATAATATGGGACTAATCGCAGATCCTTGTGGGACACCATGCAGAATGTTGGAAAACTTAGAGCGAAAAGGGGGAGGGCTACTGCCTGTTGTCTATTAGATAGATACGATTGAAACCACTTTAGGGTAGTGCCCACAACCCCCACCTCTTCAAGCCTGGAAAGAAGAACCTCATGGTTTACTGTATCGAATGCGGCAGACATTTCAAGAAGAATCAGTATAGCTGACTGTCCCCTGTCTGCACGCATACATAGATCGTCCATAACGGTCACCAGGGCGGTCTCCGTTCCATAGCCAGGGCGGAAGCCAAATTGCACCTTGTCCAGAATGTTGTTGGTTTCTAAAAACTGGGAAAGTGCTTTACTGATTAATCGTTCCAAGAGTTTAACTGGGTATGGTAGAAGGGAAATGGGTCTGTAACTTTTTGGACAAGCCGGGTCAAGTGATGCTTTTTTCAGGAGGGGCGTCACCAACGCCTGTTTCCAGCAAGTCGGCACAGATCCACTAGTCAACGATTGACTACAGATTTGCCGAAGTATCGGGAAGAGTTCAGGGGCCAGTTCCTTCCAGATTTTATGTGGAAGCGGGTCCAGGGGGATCCTGAAGAGACCCCCATGGCCATTTTATTAAAATCTTCCACAGAAAGTATGTCAAAGTGATCTAGGGAATAAGATTTATCCACCCCTGCCCGTCTTACGGACGGTAATTCCTTGGGCGTATTAGCCATTTTGAGTACATCAATAATGTTACTAATCTTGTCCTTAAAAAAGGTTGGTAGACTGTCACATAATTCCTGGCTGGGCACAATCTCGTTCTTTGAGCAGTCTGGGTTGATCATATCATCTACTATCCTAAAAACACTTTTTGTGCCTTCAGAATAGTATCTGCAAAAAACTCTGTTTTTGCGACAAGAATTTCTTTTTTATACTCGGCTAATGCCATCCTCCAGGAGATTTTTTCTTCGTCTGCGTATTCCCTACGCCATTTCCTTTCCGCTTGCTTACAGCCCAGTTTCAGGTTTCTCAATTTTTCATTAAACCATGGGGCTGACGGTCTACCTAATATTTTATGACTTTTGACCGGGGCAACTTGGTCCAGCCTAGTATTTATTTGTTCACAAAATGTTACATAATTCTCTTCCACCTGCTTATTTACATCACAACCCTTGTTAAACAGAAATATTGGAGATACCATTGCCTTTTTCAGGAGACCCTTCCAGTCCCTACTTTGAAAGTTCCTGACTTCCTTAAAGGTCGATTTATTCATCCTGGGATTATATATCTGAAAAACAATCAGATGATGGTCCGACCAACATACCGGTAGGACGTCTACTGTTCCCATTGTCTGCTCATCAGAGAACACTAGGTCCAGTATGTGTCCCCCCTTATGTGTGGGCTCAGTAACCCATTGTTGTAGGTTTAAATTTGCACACGATTGAATAAGATTATGATATCCCGAATCCAAATTCCCGTTAGGCCACAGATTAAAATCCCCCACAACGAGCAGTCTGGAGTGGGTCAATGCCAGATTGCTCAGGACTTCAATTAATCCCTGTTGTTGTTGAGGACTGGCTGTTCCAGGAGGTCTGTAGCTGACTATACCGGTCAGTACTTGTCCCTTGGGATCCTTTATAAAGAATCCCTGAATGCCTGATTACAACAAAACGTTTTTGCTATTCTGCCACGAAAGGGAAGGTTATGCTCTATCTGTACTCACCCATACACATAGAGGTGCCCGTAGACCAGTGGCCTATTTCTCAGCTATTATAGATCCTGTAGCTTCAGCAATTCTCGGATGTCTCAAATCCATTGCTGCAACAGGTGTCAGAATTGAACAATGTGAAAGCATTGTGATGGGTCATCCTCTAGCAGTATATGTACCACACTCAGTTGAGCTTTCGCTGACGAGAACAAAACACAGAATTTGACAAATAACAGGCTGACAAGGTATGAACAGGTGCTTTTTGCTGCTGAAAACGTTACCCTGAAGTGGTGTTCTGTGCTAAATCCTACTACCTTGTTACCTGTTTTAAAGTGCTGATGGGGAAGAATGTGAAGACCATAACTGTCTGGATGTCACTGAGCTTTGTATGAAACTGAGAGCTGACATTGTCGATGAGCCTTTGCCTGATCCCGATCAAGTCCTCTTTGTTGATGGTTCATGCTTAAGAGACAATGAAGGAAATTTGAGAGCAGAGATTGCTGTTTTTACCATCTCTGGAGTGGTGGAAGCTGATTGGCTACAGGGAGTACACTCCGCACAAGTGGCTGAAATTATTGCCTTGACCCGTGCATGTCATGTCTCTGAACAAATCCAGCCACAATCTATACCGATAGCCAGTACGGTTTCAGTGTGGTTCATGATTTTGGACAGCTATGGTCACAGAGAGGGTTTCTAACGTCATCTGGGTCCCCGATACGAAATGGGGAGTATGTTAGACAACTGTTGGAAGCTTTACAATTGCCAAGAGAAGTGGCTGTCGTTAAATGCACAGCCCATGGAAGGGGAAATGATTTTGTTACTATTGGAAATAGGTATGCTGATGAAGTCGCATGCTACTGTGCTTTTCATGCATGTATTTACAATGGGGAATATACTGGCGAGAGGAGGGAGAAGCCCGAACTCAACATGATGCTAGCAGCTGCTGGCACGTGGGATGAAGTGAGCAGGTTGGATCAGAGCAGGTTGTGAGAAATGGAAAGATGATATTTGGGTGTCAGCTGATGGTAGGGCAGTATTACCGGATTGTTTGTTACATCCAATGGCAAGGCTTTGAGGTTTATTTTATTAATGCATAGTTATTTAAAACCGTAGCATGCAAAATAATTCATTTTAAAAGTTATACATAAGACAACATTTCATCAAAATGTAGCACCTAAAACACTTCTGTAAAACCATATACTATTATAAAAAATATAAACAAATAACATATAAAACAAAGAACTATTTCCAACTATTCTGGGGACCGGTAGATATTTTATCTCCTTTAAGGCTATGTGCCCTATGCAGTAATTAAAGTGCAATGATATTTGCAATACCATAAAAAATATAAAACCTGGGATTTTAACAAAACAAGATATGGCATATGAGTATACTTGAAATATTTTATACAATCTCATGTACCCACCAAATGCTCCGCTGTACTCAATAATTTTTTTCCAGGCATATCTACAAATTTAGTATACCGCCAATTTATCATTAGGTCAGTGGGTCTTAGACATGCAATGACCACTTCCCTGCTCGTTAAAATAATTTTTGAATAGTTTTCTTTTTTCATTAATCAGTCCCGAGCATACACATACAATGTGAACAATGTTCTCAATCCCTTTATTACACAGTCCACAGGTTGTTCTTGTAGATGTATAATTCCATTCATGTTCTTCTCCTGGAGTATGGTTAGATTTTAAGAGATTTATATCCATTAATAAACCGACCAGGCATGGGCTCTGCCGGCAAATTTCTCCTTATCCTTTACAACAGATGCTTTCTTTATTATCTTATTGATTAATCTTTTTAAAGCAGTTGGTGAGAATTTGCCCATATTGATTTGGATACCCAATTCATTTATGGCTGTGTTTAAATAAATATGGGCAGGTGCATTTTTGTTTTGTTGCATCTCCTGCCGCAAAGCTTTGCATAAATGATTTTCAGAGGCAGTTCTTATTCTGTTCCAGGTTTTTACATGTCCCCATCCTTGCTATTATTTGATTTGTAAGCCCGAATTCCAGTCTTATTTGGGCTGGGGATGCTTTCAGCGGTAGATGGAAGAGAGATCTAAATACTTTAGAGGAGATCAGATATAAAAGAGCTGCATCCCTGCCATGAAGTGCTTCACTACCGTAAGTAATTTTTGGTAGGAGTCTAGCTGAGATCACTTTCAAAAGTGGTGCATATCTGGGACCTTCTAACGTTCTTTGTAGGATGCGAAATGCATTAGTCAAGGAGATAGCTTTTCTCTTCAAGCCATGTCTGGGTAAGTAATATGACATCATCTGCATATAGAAGGTCGGAGCCCAATATTTGGGGATGAGAATTTACTTTATCCAGATCAATCGGGAGGTCAGCTAAGAATAAATTGAATAGATATGTAGCTAGGACACAGCCCTGTTTTAGGCCCTGCTGTGTCTCTATTTTCTTTGATAGCCTAGATCCATTTCGTTTTCTTACCCTCACATAAGTATCCATGTTTAACAGCTGTATTGCTTTTAAAAGAGAAGGTGGGATACCCCAAAGAGATAGTTTGTGCCATAAAAGGTTGCGATTCACTGAGTCAAAAGCAGCCTTGTAGTTCACATAGCACAAATATAGTGCCTGGTTCTTGTTTTTTCAATTTATTATTGATACCACCAGTAAGTTTGTTTCCGTACCTTGGGATTTGGAAAATCCTGTCTGATTCGGAGGGATGACATTGTTATCCTTTGACCATTCTAACAATTCACTAAGAAGCAGATTGGCAAAATATTTGACCTCAACATCTTGCAGGGCAATTAGATAATTTTCCAGCTGTTGCCTATTTCTTTCTTTAAAGACTGGATTAATTATCAATCCCCTCCATAAGTCAGGAACCATCTCATTTTGCAGTGCAGAATTGTATACCTGGGATAAATTCCATTCCCAGAATGCTATATTTGATTTAATGGCCTCCAATGGCAAGGCAAATCAATGGAGCAGCTCACATAGGAAGGGATGCTATGGCAGACCTGGTTCAATCCAAGGTTTCGAGTGATTGCGGAAGCTGTGTATCATCGGTGTGTCACGTGTCAACAAATGAATGCTGGGAAGAAGACGTTGTTGTCTTGAGCCACATTGGCAGATCGGGGTCCCTTTAATCAGATCCAAATGGATTTTGTTGAGATGCCCGTGTATAATGGATTGAAATTCATTCTAGTTGTTGTGTGAATCTTTTCTCGATGGGTCAAAGCCTACCCGACTAGAAGGTGTGATAGCCTCAAAGTATCTAAGTTGTTGCTGGAGGTACTCATTCCTAGATTCGGATTTCCAACTACATTGGAGTGGGATAGCGGAACACATTTCCACAATGAAGTTATGAAGTTGAGGTGCACCGCCTTGAATGTGGATCAAAGACTGCATTGTAGATATAGGCCAGAGGCATCAGGAATGGTGGAGCAAATCAACGGTACCTTGAAATCGAGGTTGGCTAATGTGTGTGCTTCGACTTCTTTGAAGTGGCCTGATGCATTACCTTTAGTGTTAATGAGTCTGTGCAGCATTCCTGACAGGAAAACTGGGTTGTCGCCTCATGAGATACTCATAGGAAGAGCAATGCATTTGCCTGCCATGCCTGCTAACGCGTTAGTGAACATCACAGATGATTTGATCCTTGACTACTGTAAAGGATTGGCTGACGTGGTTCGTTCTGTGTGTCATCAGGTTGAAGCAGAGACTGCACAGACTTCAAAAGATCTCTGCCACGACCTAAATCCCTGAGATTGGGTTCTCCTCAGAAAGCATGTGAGTAAAAACTGACTTGATTCTCGTTGGCGTGGGCCATATCAAGTGATACTGGTGACTACCACTGCTGTGAAGTGTGGCGGAGTGCCGAATTGGGTCCATGCCTTTCACATTCGACGAGTCTTAGGTCCCTCTGATGAAACAGCTCCTCTCCCAGATGAACTTCCAGCCGTGACCGAGGGGTCATGGGAGGGGACAAGCCAAGCTGTAGAGGTACCTGAGAGGCTGGATATGCACCAGGTTGATCTGAGGGGGTCAAGCTACACAAGACCCTTTTATAGACTCTAAGGGAGGCAGTAACGTTGCGAGTGACAGAGATTGACTCAGTGGAAGAGACTGGTCTCACAAGTGGTTATGTGCAGTTAAGGAAGAGAGATGCTGTAGGCAAAACCTGGCCTGTGAGACAGAGAAGAAGGAACCTGAGACTTGCATCTGAAAGAGAACTTGCACCAATAGGTGAATCTTCAGAGTCCGATCTAAATGAGACCGAGCAAAACAGAGAGTGCAAAAAGACCCAGTAGAGCTTGAGTGCCTTGTTGGAGCTATTCCTCTCTCGAGTGGACTTATCTCGTTGCATATGCCATTGAAAACGAGGTCAGAGATTTCAGTGCTGATTGTCGAGATCTTACTGTGAGTTCCTGGGATTGAAGCCAATGCACTTCTGTCAACGATTGTACCTTTCCCACCAAGGCTAAGCGGCTTACGGACTCTTATTCTGGAAGACATCGAATTCCCGAGCTTCAGAGCACCACAATCTCCTCAAGAGATTGCAGCATCAATAGCTAAACTGTTACAACGAGTCATTAAGGAGATTGGCTCTGACCTGATAAGGGATGTGAATTGAACTGTGAATTATAGATAATTTGTTTGGAGACGATAACCTAGGCCTGAGTGGAAGAAGAATACATTTAGGGATAACAGTGTAGAAGAAGAAGCAGAAAGAGGGCTAGGGAGCTCTTCCAAGATGTATAAATACTGTAACAGAGACTGTTGAAAAGAACTTTCCAAGACTGCAAAAAGGAAGTTGCTCGAGAACATTGTTATACGTGGATAGAGGCGGAGAAAAGAGACTCTGTGCGTTAATCCTCTGTGATCCAAACTACTCTAAAATAGAGTCTGGAAATACGAATCATAGACACAAATGACTTGTAGGTGCCCTCATTGTAGGGGTAGTTGTAGTAATAGCTGTACTTGTTATAGAGTCAATTTTAAGTTCACCTGAGCGCAAGGAGCATGGGGTGGGGGTACACAGGACATCCGGACCTACCACTGCTGTCTCAATGGAGGGTATATTAGGATCTGAGAAAGGCTTAATAGAGCAAACTAGTTGCTTCCTTCATGTAGGCCTTCCCAAGGGTGATTATACATTGAATGCTTATGCTAAATTGCTATACGAATATGTAGACACTATGGAAGTTAGAGATTGCTAGGTGTGCATGCAATTACCTGCCTCGGTTGAGGAGGGAATATGATACCATCACTTACCCTTGACTTATGGAATTAGTTGTAGTTTACTCCTTAGTATGTTTTATGGAAAAGGCCATCACGAGTACTATTTTTCAAACTATGACGTGGTACTTTCAGAAATACCTGTATATAAACATCAGAATAAATACGATTACTGTAAGAGAGTAGAAAGAATGGAAAATTACTTTTCACGAATGATGACAATAGACACTGTTTACGAGCATAGGCATAGCTTAACATGCATATTAACAGATATAGAAAAGAAATTAATAGATCAAGTAAAAGATAGACGCATGGGATTGGTTAATAATGTTGACAATAAGGACAAGGATTCTGATTGGACCAAGGAGGAGTTAGCTCATAAAGCTAAGGGTAGTTCTGGTCCTATTGCTTTAGATTGGCAACAATGAGGAAAGCTCTTACATTCGTTGTAGGAAGGTGGAATCTGACTATATGGTTGCCCCCACTTTTTTATGGTGTTTTGCTGGTTTATGACTTAGTTGGACTGGGATCCTGCTATTCAGGGCCCCAGTCTATCTGCTTTCTCTGTAAAAGGTTTCCATGTGCCTTAGGCACATCACTGATTGGAATCTGGAGTGCCCTTATAAGTCCCTAGTATATGGTATACTATGTACCAAGGGCATAGGTACCTCAGAGGCCTGCCAGGGGCTGCAGCATGTATTATGCCACCCCTGGAAGGCCATCCAAACTGACACCACAGGTCTGCTACTGCAGCCTGGGTAAGGTGGTGCATGCACCCCTTACTGTGATATAGGTTACCTATATCACTAAATACATACACACATATAAACCTATAAGTCACTCCTAAGGCAGGCCTTATCAATCCTAAAGGCAGAGTGCATGGTTCCTATGTGAGAGGGTGCCCCTGCATGAGCAGGGCCCCTCTGCAGCGTTCGGAGACCATCTCTGATGCTGTTTGTAGTGCAGCCTGACCATATACTCTTAAGCGCATTATATCCTCGCGGTAAAATGCTAACTTTGGAATGGCTGCACCTAAACATGTCGTGTTTGGTGTCAAACATCTTGGAATACTACCCCCCGCCAATCCTGGCGGCGGGGGTAGCATTCCACCCTTCTAGAGGGAAAGACATGTTAACTCTGGCTTACCCGGTAACTTCTTTCTGAAGCCCTGGCATCACAAAATGGATGCTGCTGCCACAGACACAAGTCTGGCCTCCTGCTGCTGGACGAAACTCCGGCAGGGGAGGCCTGGACAATAGGTTTCCTGTTGCAGGGAGGTGTGACCACCTCCCCAGACAGGATAATGTGTATTGGGGCTGGGTGGGTGCACTCTTAGAGTGCTTTGAAGTCCTGCACTGGGGGAGCAAAGGCTCCTCTGTGCATATGCCAGTTCAAACCAGCTCAGGGGCTACCTGCCCCTGCTCTGGCGCGAAACTGGACAAAGGGAAGTGGGTGTAGCCACCCCTCCCTTGACCCTCCCATAGGTGGGGTCATAGAGTTAGTCCCTCCCTGTTTTACTGGTTAAAATGGGGAACCCTTGCCACAGCAAGATTAGATTATACCTGGACGAAACTCTGAAACTGAATCCTGGACCTTCGACGCTCTACGTCACGATTAGAGGACTGAAGAATCTCCCTTGGGGTCAAGGAGTGACTCCCTGCTTGGCAGGCACCAAAGAAGCATCTGTCCGGTTCGCATTACTGAAGCTCCCGTCGGACGCCGAAGTCATCGCATCACCAGAGGTGGATTCTCAGACTTCCCCGAGGCTACCCTGAGTCCCCAGCAAAGCTGAGGCCCGTGGCTATCGTGGGTGACTTGAGACCGTGACCCCTGGACACCGAGCACATTTGCAAGTGCATCATCTTCTGGGTCTCCCAAGAAGTCGTGCTTTGGGCTCCGAGTAGCCCTAGCCTCCAGCACCACCTGCACCGAAGATCACTGGCCCCCACTCCACGAGTGTCCTGTAAGCCAGCTCCACGTGCGGCGTCACGAGGCTCCTTCGCGGTCGCTAGCCCGTTGGCTAGTAGCCCTTAACGAAGGCCAATCCTTTTCTTACTTGGCATCCTGGTTGCTCCAGGCCTGCCCTCACTTACCCTTGCTGGGTGAGTTCCACAGACCTTGCTGGTCTGCACCATCGACGATCTACATCTTACTCGAGACTTGCCGTTGCCAAGGCTTGTTGGGTCCAATCCGGTCGCCGACACCTCAGCACTCGACAGACATCGAGCACCAGCCCGAATCCTGCTCCTGGTTGCCGACAACGCCTCCCGGACCTCGTGGCTGAAGAGTCAAGACGACCGTCAACGCACCTGAAGCACTCGACATCGGTGGGCATCTGTCCATCGCCTTCCTGGTCACTGGCTAGTGACCCAGACTCTGTCCCCTCTGCTTTCAGGTTCACCAGAACTCCGATCCACTCTTGGATCCACCCGGACACTTTTCTCTTGGCCGCCAGCAGCACTTTGCAGCAGATCGCCATTCGAATCGACGACGAAACCCGACCCCGAAAGGCACCTATGCACCCGGCTTCCCTGGGTGAGGTAACACGAGTACTCCGGTGCTCCCGTGGGTAGAGACTCTTCAAAGTCCTAGATCTCAAAGGGTTTTGTCCTAGTCCTCTTTTAAGTGTCCCTTTCCTCTATTTTCCCGATCCCGACTTTCTCCATAGAAGTTAACGGCGTATCGCGGTTGTGTATTTACACTGCACGCGTCTCCCGTGGGTCCCCTGTGTCACTACCTTGGGTGGTTCCTTGTGGTCCAAGCACTTCTAGAGGCTCTAGGCCTAGTGTCTAGTTCAGTCGTGGTTCGCATACCACTTTATTGGTATATGGTTTGGTACGCCCCTAGGGCCCAAACGTGTATTTGTGCTATTACTGTGATTTAAGATCTTATAACTTATGTACTTCGAACTCTAGCCTCATAAAGAGACTAGAGGGGTGTGTTTAGTAATAAATACATATATTTTGAATATATACCTGGTGTGGTGCTCTTTCATTTGGTCACTCAAGAGATTATAGACTGGTAAAACAAGCTGCTTTACATTCCTTCAAGACTTAGCCTGAAGGCTGCTCTCCATAGCTACCACTAGGATAGCTTTCAATAAGGTTGTCTTTAACCTATCTACCAATAAGGGTTGATTTGGACTGGTGCAAGGTGCCCACTATAATTAGTGGACAGCATATGCCAGGCCAACTTCTCACATTGGTGTGCAGCGTGTGGGATTCCAGCTTGCTATTGTTTTACCAGATAATCTCAATTGAATTGATCAACTGAAAACCACTAAAGGTACCTAAGGTACATATAATTTAAGCTTAGAATAACAGTAAGTTCTACTGAACTTAGAGTTGTGTGTTAAGGGATAGCACAACCCTTTCTACAACTCAAGAGAGTTTAGTAGGCCACACTAGAGTAGGTAGTGCATACACCACACCACACTAGTAATGTCTTTAAGGGCAGGATCCAAAGAATCCTTGCAGGAAGCCATTGAGCTTCCACCCTCCAAGTATGATACACTCCCATTCTTGGAATTGAGAGCTTTATGTAACTTGAGAAAAATAAGGACAGGCCAAAGCCCCACCACCCAACACCTCAAGGAGTTGTTGGTGGCTTATGACCTTAGTAAGCCTGTAGGGACTGAAGGGGTAGGAGCTGAGGGTGGGGCAGGAGAAGAGGAGGACGCTAGGGGTACCAGTACCCCCAGCCCCCCTCTGAAACTGGCCAGGAGGGTGACAATGACCCTGACCTGGAAAACCAAATCCCTCCTGTGGATGATGATGAGGATGATCAAGATGATGCCCCCTTTGTCCCCCCAGGAAGGATTAAGAGTGTGCCCAGAAGGTCTAGGTCTCCTTCTCAGGAGTCTAACCACTCTGGCACCTCTATAGGGAGCTCTGTCTCATCTCATAGGAGAGAATCCTCTCATGAGAGAAGAAAGAGGCTAGTCCAGTATGAGGAAACTCAGCTGGAACTCAGAAAAAAGCAATTGGCTTTAGATAGAGAATCCCTAGATCTCCTTAGAGAGAGAAGAAAGTTGGGACTAGAGTCCCATGGTGGCAACAATATCCCTAGAGATAGGGAAAGGTCTTATGACCATAGAAACCTAAACAAGATTGTCCCTCCCTACCAGAGTGGGGATGACATCCACAAATGGATAACTGCACTGGAGAGGGCCTGTAAAGTTCAGAAGGTCCCCCAGAGGCAGTGGGCAGCAATCTTGTGGCTCTCCTTTGCAGACAAAGGTAGAGACAAGCTCCTCACTGTAAGAGAAGAGGATGCTGACAATTACACAGTCTTGAAGAGTGCTCTGATAGATGGGTTTGGCCTAACCACTGAACAGTATAGGTTGAAGTTCAGAGACACCCAAAAAGCTCAGACTCAAGACTGGGTTGATTTTGTAGATTGTGCTACAAAGGCTCTGGAAGGTTGGATACATGGCAACAAAGTGCATGACTTTTTAGGATTGTACAATTTGATTATGAGGGAGCAGATCCTTAATAATTGTCAAAACCAGCTTTTGCACCAGTATCTGGTGGACTCTGATCTGACCTCTCCCCAAGAATTGGGAAAGAAGGCAGACAAATGGGTCAGAACCAGAGTAAAAACTAGAAATCAGGGTGGTGACCAGAAGAAAGATTCTACTAAGTCCCAAGAGAAAGGTGGGGATAAATCTAAGGATAAGTCCCCTACAGGGCCCCAAAATTCCTCTTCTGGGGGTGGGTCCCAAACTCCTTCCTCTCCTGAAAAGAAACCCTATTGCCATGTCTGTAAAAAGCCTGGGCACTGGAAAACTGATCCCAGTTGCCCCAGGATTGGCAATAAAGAAAATGTTCCTCCCACAACTACTACCACCCCTCCTGGTACTACCAGTAGTAATCCTCCAGTTGGGAGTAGTGCACCCAAAAAGTTGGGTGCTTTTGCAAGAGGAACAGAGGTGGGCCCTAGTTTAGACAGGGACCCCTCAACAGACTCCTCTGACTCTGATGGTGGTATAGGATTTGCCACCTTTACCATGGGTCCCATAGCATTGGGCAGGTACAGATTGGAGCCAATAATTAATGGTCAGAAAGCTGTGGCATTTAGGGACACAGGGGCTAGTGTCACCATGGTGGCAGGGAAACTAGTCCCCCTCACCAGCTTTTACCTGAGTTTAAATACCAGGTGACCAACATTGATGGTGTCAGAACAGATCACCCCATGGCCATAGTCAATCTCAGCTGGGAGGGGGTCACAGGCCCAAAAAGAGTGGCAGTGTCCCCAACCCTACCTGTAGATTGCCTGATGGGCAATGATTTGGAAATTTCAGCCTGGGCTGAAGTTGAACACCAAACCCATCTTAGGATGTTGGGCGTCCCTGCAAAGGTTAGTGGGGCTGTGATGGCCACAGCCCCAGCCCAAGAATTTGGAGAGATGGAGCCTGAAAGAATGGCCCACTCTCCCCCAAAAGAGAGCACAAGGGTTGAAGAAAAGTCTTCTTCCCTCCAGACAGTAGGTAAGGGTCAGCCTCCTCAGGGAACTGACCCCACCCCTAGTGAAGGAACTGCCCCAGAGGTAGTCAGGCCTGGCCTGGCCACACCCCTGATGGCAGAGGACCCTTCCAAGGTGGTACCCAGTCTGGAGCAGGTAACCTGCCCCTCTCTACCCTGCCTCAGCCAGCCCAGGGCTGCAGAGGTCAGGGAGGCCAGTGGACCCCCAGGGCCCCCTGTCCAGAGGAAGCCCCCATCAGCAGATTAGGGGCACCCAGTCTAGTAGCCCTAGCCAGGTGAAAATTCCTCTACACACTGAGGGATCCCCCATACCTTTATGTAGGGACCTCCCCCAGAAGGACTCTGGTAGGCAAGGGCAAACCTGGGACCAGAAGGTTCCAAACCTGCCATGTCCCTCCAGTAGTCCATCCAAAGGACCCAACCCCCAGCTGTAGGCAGCCAAAGGTTGACCCTTAGAGCAAAGTGCAACTCAGTCATGGAAAGACAGGCATACATGGTGACCAGTGATCTGAGGAAGCTGAGGCCAACATTCCTAGGGCCTCACTTCCCTACTCAGCCACCTCACCAGCCTTGTACTTTACCTAAGCACACCACAGGTAGTGATGCCCCATGGTGGAGACCCTCTCATACCCTTAGGGTGAGGGATTGCTTAGTGGACCATAAGACAGGGGGCAACCATGCTAGTGCAGGTGCTTCCTTATATGACCACTTAGTCAATGAAGGCTCAACTGGCCAAGGTTAGCCTTATCTCCTTTCGTTTGGGGGGGTTATGTAGGAAGGTGGAATCTGACTATATGGTTGCCCCCACTTTTTTTATGGTGTTTTGCTGGTTTATGACTTAGTTGGACTGGGATCCTGCTATTCAGGGCCCCAGTCTATCTGCTTTCTCTGTAAAAGGTTTCCATGTGCCTTAGGCACATCACTGATTGGAATCTGGAGTGCCCTTATAAGTCCCTAGTATATGGTATACTATGTACCAAGGGCATAGGTACCTCAGAGGCCTGCCAGGGGCTGCAGCATGTATTATGCCACCCCTGGAAGGCCATCCAAACTGACACCACAGGTCTGCTACTGCAGCCTGGGTAAGGTGGTGCATGCACCCCTTACTGTGATATAGGTTACCTATATCACTAAATACATACACACATATAAACCTATAAGTCACTCCTAAGGCAGGCCTTATCAATCCTAAAGGCAGAGTGCATGGTTCCTATGTGAGAGGGTGCCCCTGCATGAGCAGGGCCCCTCTGCAGCGTTCGGAGACCATCTCTGATGCTGTTTGTAGTGCAGCCTGACCATATACTCTTAAGCGCATTATATCCTCGCGGTAAAATGCTAACTTTGGAATGGCTGCACCTAAACATGTCGTGTTTGGTGTCAAACATCTTGGAATACTACCCCCCGCCAATCCTGGCGGCGGGGGTAGCATTCCACCCTTCTAGAGGGAAAGACATGTTAACTCTGGCTTACCCGGTAACTTCTTTCTGAAGCCCTGGCATCACAAAATGGATGCTGCTGCCACAGACACAAGTCTGGCCTCCTGCTGCTGGACGAAACTCCGGCAGGGGAGGCCTGGACAATAGGTTTCCTGTTGCAGGGAGGTGTGACCACCTCCCCAGACAGGATAATGTGTATTGGGGCTGGGTGGGTGCACTCTTAGAGTGCTTTGAAGTCCTGCACTGGGGGAGCAAAAGGCTCCTCTGTGCATATGCCAGTTCAAACCAGCTCAGGGGCTACCTGCCCCTGCTCTGGCGCGAAACTGGACAAAGGGAAGTGGGTGTAGCCACCCCCTCCCTTGACCCTCCCATAGGTGGGGTCATAGAGTTAGTCCCTCCCTGTTTTACTGGTTAAAATGGGGAACCCTTGCCACAGCAAGATTAGATTATACCTGGACGAAACTCTGAAACTGAATCCTGGACCTTCGACGCTCTACGTCACGATTAGAGGACTGAAGAATCTCCCTTGGGGTCAAGGAGTGACTCCCCTGCTTGGCAGGCACCAAAGAAGCATCTGTCCGGTTCGCATTACTGAAGCTCCCGTCGGACGCCGAAGTCATCGCATCACCAGAGGTGGATTCTCAGACTTCCCCGAGGCTACCCTGAGTCCCCAGCAAAGCTGAGGCCCGTGGCTATCGTGGGTGACTTGAGACCGTGACCCCTGGACACCGAGCACATTTGCAAGTGCATCATCTTCTGGGTCTCCCAAGAAGTCGTGCTTTGGGCTCCGAGTAGCCCTAGCCTCCAGCACCACCTGCACCGAAGATCACTGGCCCCCACTCCACGAGTGTCCTGTAAGCCAGCTCCACGTGCGGCGTCACGAGGCTCCTTCGCGGTCGCTAGCCCGTTGGCTAGTAGCCCTTAACGAAGGCCAATCCTTTTCTTACTTGGCATCCTGGTTGCTCCAGGCCTGCCCTCACTTACCCTTGCTGGGTGAGTTCCACAGACCTTGCTGGTCTGCACCATCGACGATCTACATCTTACTCGAGACTTGCCGTTGCCAAGGCTTGTTGGGTCCAATCCGGTCGCCGACACCTCAGCACTCGACAGACATCGAGCACCAGCCCGAATCCTGCTCCTGGTCGCCGACAACGCCTCCCGGACCTCGTGGCTGAAGAGTCAAGACGACCGTCAACGCACCTGAAGCACTCGACATCGGTGGGCATCTGTCCATCGCCTTCCTGGTCACTGGCTAGTGACCCAGACTCTGTCCCCTCTGCTTTCAGGTTCACCAGAACTCCGATCCACTCTTGGATCCACCCGGACACTTTTCTCTTGGCCGCCAGCAGCACTTTGCAGCAGATCGCCATTCGAATCGACGACGAAACCCGACCCCGAAAGGCACCTATGCACCCGGCTTCCCTGGGTGAGGTAACACGAGTACTCCGGTGCTCCCGTGGGTAGAGACTCTTCAAAGTCCTAGATCTCAAAGGGTTTTGTCCTAGTCCTCTTTTAAGTGTCCCTTTCCTCTATTTTCCCGATCCCGACTTTCTCCATAGAAGTTAACGGCGTATCGCGGTTGTGTATTTACACTGCACGCGTCTCCCGTGGGTCCCCTGTGTCACTACCTTGGGTGGTTCCTTGTGATCCAAGCACTTCTAGAGGCTCTAGGCCTAGTGTCTAGTTCAGTCGTGGTTCGCATACCACTTTATTGGTATATGGTTTGAGTACGCCCCTAGGGCCCAAACGTGTATTTGTGCTATTACTGTGATTTAAGATCTTATAACTTATGTACTTCGAACTCTAGCCTCATAAAGAGACTAGAGGGGTGTGTTTAGTAATAAATACATATATTTTGAATATATACCTGGTGTGGTGCTCTTTCATTTGGTCACTCAAGAGATTATAGACTGGTAAAACAAGCTGCTTTACATTCCTTCAAGACTTAGCCTGAAGGCTGCTCTCCATAGCTACCACTAGGATAGCTTTCAATAAGGTTGTCTTTAACCTATCTCCAATAAGGGTTGTTTGGACTGGTGCAAGATGCCCACTATAATTAGTGGACAGCATATGCCAGGCCAACTTCTCACATTCGTCAAGCTGAGAGTCGTTACGATTCACTATTTGTGGGACAGAGTGTGTGATCATATCTTCTTAGGTACTGGTCCTTGGAAGACTTTTTTGCAAGAATCAGTTCGAATGGTACCAGGAGTATATTTTGTGTTTGGAAAGAATGCACATGTTCGATTAATGAGCAAATGGTATGGTACTTGTTATTTGGCGGTCGTGTTTCCGAAAGTATACAATGTGGATGACTTGGAGACTTCTGTAGGAAAGTTGAACAGCAGGGAAAAATGCAGACTGAATGCTGGAGAGGTTGTGGGAGATATATTTGGAGCGATAATACCTAGTCTGGGAGTGGTGCTGAATGCTATCAAGTTTTGAAGGCTGTCTACTAATGGATAAATCATCTTTTAACACAGCTCAGGCTTTGCTACTCAAAGATGGGGAGATGGTCTCGATAAGGGCAATGGTGATGCAGAATCGCCTTGCATTAGATGTGTTGCTTGCAAAAGAAGGCGGAGTCTGTTGGATGCTGAATGTCCAACAGTGTTGTACTTATATCCCTGATAGAAGTAAAGATCTGAGGGGATATATTAATAACATTACTGATATACATCATGAAATGCAGCACTTGGCAGCTGAAGGAGTTTGGGTTAAGATTAGAAAAGGATTTGGTGAAGTTGGAAATTGGCTCGCAAATTTGGGAAGTGGAATCTTTAGATACATCTTGAAACCGATAATGATTGCTATAATCTGTATCATTGTCTTGGTTGGAATGATAAGGCCATAAGAGTGGCACAAAGCAAGGCAAGTGGAGAACTCCTTAAGCGAAAGAGAGAGAAGGATGGAAAGACTGCAGGACAGACACTATGAGAATTTGAAGTGAATGGAGGAGTTCAGGCAGAGAAGATTAGCTACGACACGAGTTTAGATCGGTCTACTCTGCAGGGAGGTTTTGAAGGGTTTTATGATGACTCAACGTCATCAGAGGGGGGAACTGATGGAGCGGAAAACTCATTTCATTTGTAGGGTTGCATTATAATCCTGTGTAGTGCGCACCGCATATAATTTTGAAACTATGTTAACGTGAGGTGTTAGAATTCTGTAATGTATTAACGTGACTATATGGCATGTTTTAGGTTATTGATAAGTAGTATGTAGAATTAACATAGGAATTGAATGTAACTAGCAGAAAACGTTAACATGAAGAACTTGTGTTGTAAAACTGACAAATACTCATGTACTAAAGTGTTTACTAGTGGTGACATTTTCATACATAGGTAAATGCATTAGTTGAAAATGTATTAATGATTATGTGAATTCGTAAAGCTTAAATGATGCATTCTTATGTTAGCTGAAATCGTAGGCCTGAAATGCAAGCCCCTGACAACTCTTGCTTTAAAATTAATAGTTGAATTTCATGTGCGCTTTGGAAGCTGTTCTTTCTCACGTTTTGTATTGCAGGTGAAGAATCGCTCTATTAGGCAGAATAATGTCTTTGTTTTATTAGCTAGGCAAGGAGGGAAGAAGTTACAATCGTGTGACTTGGGTCGATAAAGGAAAGCCATTTGGGCTTCACACCGAAGAAGGCCTGGGAGCAAAGGACAAAATGTTGCAAAGGCTGCACATGGACAACACTGTGGATAAGTACGCTCAGGACTGTACCCAGAGTGGATGGCGTCTGCGAGGTGCACTATGGGAATTCTACTTGTGGATAACTGATTGTTTGAACGAGGGAAAGAGCCCCACTTCTTTCTTGTCTTCAGAGAGAGAGCATCCTAGAACGAGCTCTTTCTTTATGATGGTGGCTTTATGCTACTTGATCCATTGATGGTGGAGAGGCTTCTTAGGAAGACTCCACATACTGACACCTTTCTTTTCTATTGAAAACGCTTGTGTAGTGATGTCTACTCCCTGGAGTAGCTGCGCGCAATATACGTTTCTCATCATATGTTTCACATCATCTTGGTGCTAGAGTAGGGTTAGATTTGATTCTTTTCACTCACCAACCTTCGATGCAGTCAAATGTGGACTCACGCTTTCTGATTTTCTGTATCCTACTCCTTGAAATAATAGTTATGTTCATGCTGCACCGTCTAAATTGGATGCGTAGGTTTGGCTTCATGCTAATTCCTTTGTATTTCTATACCCTTGTGTTGAGGTGTCTCTATGTCCAGTTATTTTTAGATTTGCAATAAACTAACTAACCTTTTGTAGTTGTCTATGGGTTATTATGTATCAAAAAGAATTATTGGCTAATTGGCAATTTATTAATTACTTTTTGCCCCTTTACACTTTCATGCGAAAGAGAACCATGGGAGTATCTCCGGAAAATATCTAGAACTAATGGGCCCGGCCCTTTCAGTACCAATATTGCAAGTCTACTGCAAGTGTCCAAACAGGCGCTAGATGGAGGGAGGACCTGCCCCTGACTTTTTATATCAGCCGCAAAGGAAAAAAGGCAAGAGCATTTTTTCCACTGAATAGGTCAAAGCTTCTGTCTCTGTTCAAACAAATCCCAAGCTTTGTGGATGTCAGTTCTTTGATTTGAAAGCAGTGGGATTTAGTGCTATGGAAGAGGGTAAGGAAAAGACCAAAGTGGAATTTTTATCACACATTATTGCTAATATATCATGTAAGTCAGAGTAGAAACTAAAATCCTGACGGTATATTTATGGGATAGTGGTGAAATGCAGTGCAGCAAGTCACCTTGCTGCGCTGCTTCGCTGGGAAAGGGCAGAAATGCACCGTATTTAAGGCATATAGTGCATTTTTGTCCTCCCTTGCGCCGGCGCCATTTTCGCAGCCTAGCGCCAACGCAGGCACTGTGTTATAGGCAGGATTTTTTTGTGCAGGAAGGGGCACCTTCTTGCACAAAAACAATCTCTTAAAATGTTTCCTCTTCTGCAGCACACATAGAAAGAGGAAGTAACAAGGAGAAATAAAGATATTTCTCCTCGTTATGCCTCTCCTGGGGAGGCGTATATTTTTGGCACAGTCCCAGGCTTACCAGGTTTGATAAATCTGGGAATGCGACAAAAGCCATGGGAGTTGTGTGGGAACACCCACTGTAACGCTCATGGAACGCCTCCCTTGCACAGAGTAATAAAATGCAGCGATTTGCGCTGCCTTGGCTTACTCCATATTTTTTAAGCCGTTCAAAGCATAAGGATTGAAAATCAATTTTAATTTTAGTGAACATATATCTAAAATCAAGACTGACTGAGTTCTTGGAGAAGCTTGCAATTCATCTAGATAAATTAACGTCAGATTATCTGGATGGTATATTGGTTATAGCAGGTGACTTTAACCTGAATATTGACCTGAGGAAGGTCGATGATTTTTTGTATGCCATTCTTGAAATATATATAATAGCCCAAATGCAATTTTCAAGTGATGCAAGTATTGTGCGACTGGTTAGGCAGGAATAGACTAATAAGCCCAAATGGTCGTTTTGATCTTGATAGGCGTACCGGTGAAACTTTTCAGTTTGGGTCTCACCATTGCTCTATTGATTGAAAACAATGGAAGGAAAATAATATTCGTTTTACTGACATAACAGCTCCCTAATTTTAGATATTGATTGTTTTTGACTATGTTGTATTTATATTGTATGTGCACTTTGCACTATACGTGTATGCTGCTAATAGTCTGATTTTAAAGCTGCTGTGAATATACTGCCCAGTGTTTTGCCTTCTATGAAATTAGGGCTAATGTGTTATTTTTAATGTCACATAATAATGCAGTGGACTATGATATCGTTTTTCATTTTTTATTTATAACTATTTTTGATTGTACTGTGTTGATTTATCTCTTTTATGGCCACTATTGGCCAAATAAAGACTCTTTGAGGTTGATTACTCTATTGATTATATGTGCGTCTCATTTGACGTTTTTAATTTTTTCGGTATTTTAATGTAATGCTGCATGAAGGGAGTGATCACCGGGTCTTGCATGCTAGACTTATTTTAAAGGAAGCATTGGCAGTGGATAACGTGCTATTAGAAATGGATTCTCCAAGAATTATATAAATATGTTAAGGTACAAGGCAGCTTCAGATTTTAAATGAACTTCAAGGGCAAGGCACGATTTGAATGTCGTGACACGTCTGTTGTTGCAGGGATGGAAACCGACCATCAGGAGTAGCTCACCAGCTATTATGCCGTCTGCATCAACCTTACGCTTGTAGAATTGCTTCTCTATTTCTGGACCTACATTAGGAGTATTTATTGCTTTTTACACTTTGAAAAGCCCTAGGCCAGCAAGCCTAGAGATGGGGCAAACACGTATTGGCGGTTCAGAATGAAGTAAAGCTTGATGCCAACAACTGGGAATAAATCAACAAAATGACTATGACTATTGTCTGTGATATTCACATAGTCTAAACTGAAGTACATTTGTCAATGATATTAGATATTTTCATTCCATACTTGCGTGAATAATTCACTCAACTAGTGGGCGCGAAAGCCTTACCAACTGAGGAATGCACATAATTCACTTCTTGGCTTCCCCTCTTTTTGAAGTCAGGCAACGGTACCTCAGAATCTATGGACTCTTTGTCCTCACGTTATAGTTGATCTGTCTTCTGCCAGGTGTTCGTAGTGTGGGGTTAGACATGGATGGTTTTTCCATAGTTTGAGGCGGTATCCACACTCTAGACATCAGGAATTGTTTTTAAGGAGGAGTACTGTTGGGGATGTCTGCAGGATTTGGTGGCAGGGTTGTCCAGCACCCACAGGAACCCACCAACCCCAGACCTTTCAGAAAACCAGAGGCATTGGGGAATCTATTGCAAAGTGTCTTGCATAAATCCCAACATGTTTTATTCCCAAAATCCTCTGCAAATGCAAGAGTATGGGTTCCAGAACTTCACGCAAAATGGCACATCAAATGTTGCCACACACTTCTCCCATTAAAAACTGTGACATGTGTGGGTGGGCCTATTGCATGGGATAGGACCAGGCGACAGCTGTGACCATGTGCAAACCATAATAACACTATATTGACTTCACACAGTCACATATCTAGCCTTTTCCTGACAGTTATGATAGGCCCACCCACACATGTGAGGTATTGTTTTTATGAGTAGAAACACTAGGGGCCCTAGGTGTTGGGAATTGTGTTTTCCCCCACACATTTCAGAACTTTCTGTGAGTGTAAGCAATGTGAGGAAATGCTTTTCTACTCAATGTTTGACTCACGCAGGGAATTCTAGTTAAGAAGCATTGGTGGCATTTTTTGCCAACCACACCACCCAGGACTCCACCAGGTGTGTGGTGTTCACAAGTTTGTGGTTGGTAGGTGTAGGAGAATCTCAGGCATGATTTGGTTATATTATGAGGCTAGGAAATATCCAAGCCGCATCCAGCATGTGTGTCTGTGGCTATGCATTTGTCAGTGACCATGTGTAATTTGGATTATTCTGGAGCTAAGAAATCCAAATATCGTTCTAGCTCCTCCCTGGGGTGCAGACCTGTGTGTTTGTGCCCCTGCGAGGAGCCAGACGCTGGCTGGATTTCTTCTGAGGCTGAAGAAATATTCCAAACAGCATTTGGGGCTCAGACCTGTGTGTATCTACAGCTCAGCAAGGAGCCGGGCGCGGTTTTAATTTTGTTCTGAGGAGAAGAAAGAAATTCAAACAGCATCCTGGTTCCTTGGTGGGGAACAGACATGTGTGTGTCTGTGCTCAACCAAGGAGCCAGCTGCTGTTTGAATTATTTCCGAGAGGCTAAGAAAAGATCCAAACATGTCCCAAGCTCCTCACTGGAATAAAAACTGCACCCCAGAGAGAAGCCAGGAATGGTTTCGATTTTTTTCTGAGGCTTCAAAAAAATACAAACTGTTCCCAGAATCCTCACTCTGATATAGATGTGTGTGCGTGTGTCTGCGTCCTAGTAAGGTGCCAGGAGCTGTTTGGATTTTTTTGTAGACTGAAAAATGCAAGCAGTGCCTGTCTCTTCACTAACAAACACATGTCTGTGATTATGCCCCAGGCACTATTTAGATCATTGCTGGAAATCAAAATGATATGCCTTTGAACTAAAAGGGAGTGAGACACTTTGGGTTTTTTCTTAGGATAGAGAAAATCCAAAAAGCAACTGCTCCCTTCCTGGGGCACAGGCATACACAGCTTCATCTCCTGATTCTTCTCTTGGACAGAGAAGCACTGTGAGATGAAACTGAATCAGGAAATAGGGATTTGAAGAAGAGGGACTAGGAACATTCCTAGTCTAACCCGCTCCAGCCACCACCTTCTGTTCGTTTCTTCTGTTGGTGTGGTGGCTTGAGTGTTGGGACGGAGGGTGATAGGACCAGGGAAAATCCTCCTGTCCTCTTTCCCACCTCCTTCCCTCACACCAACAGAAAAAAGTGGTTCAAGCTGGTGGGCATGGCTAGGAAGAAATATATGCCCTTAGTCTCCCCTGTAGCCACGCTCACCAGCTTGATCCTTGAATTGACCTGGGAGGGTCTAGAGAATCCCTCCTGGGCTTATCCAATATGTGTGTGACATTGCTAGTGACATGAAACACAGAAATGAGCACTGCCTCATTCAGGAGTTTTCTGGTGCCCTGAACTGATCAGGTACTGGCATACACCTTCTCCCCAACTCCAGGACAAAGAAGAGTATCTATCCCGAGGGGGGGGTATGGTCGGGTGGAATGTCAGAAAACAATTTAAAAGAGCACGTTGCCTCGGGCAGCAATGTGGACAATGACATATATAAGCCCAAATGATGTCCTAGTTCAGTGTATGTTTGGGATACGGACCTGCTGAAAGGGATTTGAAGGATCCAACTGATTTCAAACCTTCATTTGCATGAAAAGGATCCAACCGCTTTCATTGATCTTGACTATTTCTCACCTGCCTTACCTGCCGCAACACGCACTACTGGATTTTGGTAGCATGCGCACTGCACTCGCTTGCATGGCGAGTTGATGCATATCCTCAGGGCACATAGCTGCCGTGCATAGAGACCCTATATTGTTGCACACAGAGGAAACAAAACAAAGGGAATATTGCAAATGGTCCTAGACAGAAAGATCATCATGCACAGCTGCAATCTGTCCTGAGGAGACAATTACAAAGTGGACTATACACAAGGAAAAATGCAAGGTCTTGAATCACGAGGTCCAGTTTGGAGTTATTTGAGAATCCATGTCTATCTGGACTGTAGTTCCTGAGAACATTGCAGTGGGTAATCAGTGAGGAGCTTTGCTACTTATTTGGATTATAAATGTTCCCAGGATAATCAGCTCATGAACAGAAATTTCTTTGAGAGCGAGACATCATAAGATGAGGAAAGTAGATGAGATTTAAAGTTGTGTTTCCTGATTAATGGTTCCTCTTGATAACAGATAACAGTCAAATCTTTGTCGACCAGGCACTCCTGTGACAGTTAGTTAAAATAAAAAATGGGCTCTCTTTACTGTATATCTTTAATCAGATTGTGTGGAACATTACCATTAACATATAAAAACATTAGAGTGTAATGAGATATTCAGGAGTGGACCAAGGTGTGCCTTTGTAAATTAATCAGAATGAGGAAAGAACTACGTTCAACATTTTGTGATTTTTGTCCGATCTTTTGCCTCTAAACTGGAGAACAAAATATGATTATGGGTTATCTGGGTTGCAATAACAATTAAAAGTGTATTCCATGTCCGTACTTGTAGTAAATTTTAATTAAAAAGATAAGTGGTTACTCACAGATTGTGGTCACCGTGACCAGGAGATCAGTAGAGTAATAATCAGTGCCACGGAAGCCATATTGATCATTCTTCCAGTCTTGCAGTCGTTTTCTGGGAAATTAAAGCAATTTAGTGGTTATAAATGTTGGTAGCCAACGAACTGAAAGAGAACAGCTTCTAGATAAATGTATAAAGGACAGCTGTGGAAAGATGTTTTAGTTGGTGCAATATACAGTGCTTGTCTTGTACTGCAATCACAATAGACAAATCAAGAACAATTTACTATTATCTATTTTGGATTTTTGGCTCAACCTTTAATACCAATACCAATGCCTGTTACCCTTCCGTAGGGCCATCAAAACGTACTTGTTTCCTACAGTCTAGCCCCTGTTCTCTACCGACACTGCTATCAGCGCCGGGACGCCCCTTTGCTGGGGCAGCTGTGCGCTATACAAGTTTACCTAACAATAACAATACACTCTAGTAATACCCTGCAATCACCGTTTGGCATTAGTTCTGTTTAGTTCCAGTTAAAATTGACAAAGAAACTACAAAAGAACTGAGCAAGAGGCTGTCAAAGTTTTCTTTGGGCATCCCTCAAGTTTTCTTTGGGCATACCTCAAGTTTTCTTTGGGCATACCTCAAGTTTTCTTTGGGCATACCTCAAGTTTTCTTTGGGCATACCTCAAGTTTTCTTTGGGCATACCTCAAGTTTTCTTTGGGCATACCTCAAGTTTTCTTTGGGCATACCTCAAGTTTTCTTTGGGCATCACCACCTGCAGCTCTGAAAGGTGCAGGGCTTCGATTCTGCACAATCTATGAAGTTTCCACCAAGATGCATTAAACTACATTACACTGCCTTAAACTATAAAATTGGTCCCGTTTCCTTTTATGAAGTTAGCTTGCACTTAAAATATGCAAAAAATAATAATTTTGAGTGACAAAACCTTACAAAGGAAGATTCTGCTCATTTGTAAGCAACACAAGTCACCTTTTTACTCACATTTGGTGCAAAACAGAAGAAAGCTTGCCCTATGACAGAATATTTTCACCTCATAGCAGTTCAAAAACGTAACTTTCCCACAATCCCAGGATATCCATGAGCAGAGGAGAGAGTTAGCAAAGCCTAGAAGACTGGCTTTTTGTTAGAAGTGTTTGGTTATGACTCGTGTCCAGTATAGTTGTTGCCCCAATTGCTCTAGAAAGCAAATTTCTTAATGAAGCAACATCTTGGATTGCGACCCCTTAGGAGCGATGTTCCAGAATTTATTAGTGTTTCCTGATCCAAATATAATGGCCGGAGATTTTAACAAAGTGTTCAATTACAATTTGGATAAGTCCGACAACTGCAAGGCCAGAGCATATAATGAAGTCATATTTAAAAATTATGATGAGGCAGATGGGTCTTTGTGACACATGGAGGTGCAGATCAGTGAGACAACAAGGCTATACATTTCACAATTCAAAGTATGTCCATTTTTCAAGAAGATACTTTTTCTCTGTAAATAGGGTCATTTGTGAGGATGTTAGATCGATTGTGCATAATACAGCACACTTATCTGATCATGCAATCATAGTCTTGGATTTGGCTCTTCCAGTAGAAAAGAAACATAAAAGATGGACTATGGAAAGGGCACTGCTGTTGGATCGAGAGGTGGTTGATCAGTTAAAAAAGGCGTCAGAAAAATTCTTGAGTTTGAAGGTTGGTTTATTTTATTTATAGTTTTATAGAGCACACAGCTACCCAACAGGGTCTCCAGGCACTGAGCAGGACAACAAACAAACCACAGACAGCCAGGTATAGCAAAGGATAAGGAGCTTATACTTGACTGTAAAGGAAAGTCTATAAATTATTGCGAAAGGCCAACAATGAGTGGCACATCCTAAGTTCCTATGGACGAGAGTTCAAAAGTTTTCGGCCCAGGTAAGAAAATGAGCGGCCTCTCATACGAGTAAGATGAAATCTGAGTACAGAAAAAGAAAAAGGCTAGCTGATCTCAGCTGACGAATGGGCGCATAAGGTTTGACCAGACTTTGTATGTAGGGCGGCGCCAAACCATGTGTGGCCCCGAACATGTAACACAAGGCCTTAAATTCGATGCGCTTGTTCACCTTAAGCCAATGAAGTTTATGAAGCATAGGTGAAACTGAAGCATGTCAAGTTAAACGGAAAAGGAGGGGTGCTGCCACATTTTGTATGAGCTGCAAGCGATGGACTGAAGCTTTATCAGCTCCCATCCGACTCCAATTGTTTGGGATGCCTTCAAGGCTTTTATGAGGGAAAGGATGATCAGTGTCTCTGCCCAGAAGTTTAGATTGTATAAAAGAGAAGTTGCGTCAGTGGAGGAAGCACTGGGTCCTTAATAGAGGTGGTTCTTAGAGCAACAATTGTCAGTGGAAGAGAGAGGGGATGTGTAAAAAGAAATGTTATCAAAGAGGGAACAGCTTGCGTTAATAGTGGAAATCCGGGTTAAGACCATATGGAAGGCTAGTAAAATGGACCATTTTGAGTATGGGGAAAATGCAGGAAAAATGCTGGCTTGGAAAGTCAGATCAGATCAGGCCAAGAATATGGTACATGAGATAAAAGGTGAAGTAACAGGTTTCATCAAACATTCTGTATATAGAATCAGCTTTCTTAAAGCTTTTTTTTGAACTATACGAGGATAGTTTAAAGGTTACAGATGAAGATGTGGAGGACTGGCTAGTGGAAGATACCCTTAAAAAATTGTCAGTAGAGCAGAAAGCTTTGTTTTATCAAGATGTAGACATAGAAGAAGTGAGGAAAGCAGTGAAAATGAGCAAGAGAGGAAAGGCTGTGGGGCTGGATGGTTTCCCCAATAAGATTTATTTGGCCTCAGGAGAAGTTATTACTCCTGTTTTAATTCAATTTGGTGAAATACTAGAGGGCGAGGTTTCACTTCCATTGTCATAGGGAGAAGCAGTGGTCACTTTAATTTTGAAGCCCGGAAAAAAATCCCTAAATATGTTAGTCATATAGACCGATTTCACTGCTAAACTGTGATTACAAGTAATATCATGGCTAAAATATTGAGTTTAGCGGTTGGGTCATTTGTTCATAAAGATCAGAAGGGCTTTATGAAGGGCAGATATCTTCATGAGCTTACACATGAATTAATGAGTGCTATTGATCTCGCAACTACCTTTAGGAAGCCTTTAGCAGATGTCACCTTAGACGCAACAAAGACGTTCAATAGGGTAAATTGGTATTATTTGAATGTTATCCTTAAGTTTACCAATATAGGGGAGAGATTTAGAAAGGTGATTTGAAGCATATACTCCATGCCCTCAGCAAAAAGTTTGATTAATGGTGGCATGACAGCTGACTTTAAGATTTTGAGAGGGACGAGGCAGGGGTGCCCTCTGTCTCTCCTCCTTTTCAATTTATATATTGAACCTTTAGCTGGTAAACTTAGAAAAGAGAAGAATATTGCTCCATTCAGGTGTCTGGGATGGGAAAAAAGATATCTCTGTATGCAGATGATCTGATGATTTTCACTGACAACTTAAAAGGGACATTGCCAGTAATTGAGCAATTGGCGAGGGACTTCGGGAAGATATCAGGCTATGCTGTTAATACCTATAATCAAAAAATATGTAGGGGTTTACCGAAATTACCCTCCTATACCTGGGTAAAAATACAATACAAAGATAAAGAGGAAAAGGTGGCAAGGAGGAAAGGATATATATATATATCTCTACTTACATAGGGAACTGCATATTACCCTATTAACAGTACATAGTCCTGTTATTGATTCACATTCCTTATTTACAACAAAAAATCACATACCAAGGACACATGATTACGTAATTTAATTATCGCAATCTTGATTTAGTTCATCAACATTTTTTTGTCAAACAACACACATATATGTACACAACCAGTTGCGAGGATAATGAGGGAGGCATATAAGCGTTATAGTAAAGTTTTCCCCCTTCTTCCAGATTTCCATCGGGGAGCGGTGTAGAGGCCCCGGAGTGGGTTCTAATAATTTGATTATTGATGTGCAAGCTACAAGTAGTAGAGGTAAGCCTCAGTTAAAAAATGGGGATTTTGCTTCTTACTTTTAACCTATTGAGAGAGATTTGCCTTGCTCTAAAGCCACGTTAATAGAATTATTTGTGCGTTGCAGTGACACACTCTGGATGTTTACGCATTTTTATAACCGGGTCTTGACCGTATGGCATCTGGATTCGTTTCCATTAAGTGAGTGTATCTTTAAGGCAAGCACCCTCACATTGGGATCAGTTGATTGAAGTGCACACGGGACTATGGTTCAGTGGTTCTCTCTGTTTCCTTTCTTTCTTGTCTTTTGCACTTTAATAAGACACATGTAGCCTTGTACTTATGACTGGGACATCCTCTGGCTGTCTGCACGGTGTATGAGGGGGTTCTTATTTCCTTCCCCCCTACATTATTAATTTTTATTAAGTGATGGTTTCCCCGGTGGCACGTTTGTTTGTGGTGGTCAGCACAGAGATAAAGATAGCTTTTGGATAGGTACTACATGTTAATTTGTATTTATATAGGTTTGTTTCCTCACCCTTGTCCTGAGGAAGCGAAGACGTATATGAAGGCCGAAACGCGTCCGTGTCGACAGGTTTTGACAAGAGGAGTCTGACGATAATTGATTAATCTTTTGACGATTGAATGCACAGTTTTGTGATTAAGGTTTTTAGAGGAATAAGAACCTGGTGTGCATACAAGACGACCTCTGAGTGTATTCCCTTTATGTAATAGGTGAACACAGTTTTTTCCATCAAGCGGGTAGAAGGAATCTATGAATTTTGTGTGATTTGTATATACTGGTTGTGTACATATGTGTGTTGTTTGACAAAATAATTTCAAATTTATTTTGATGCACTAAATCAAGATTGCGATAATTAAATTACGTAATCATGTGTCCTTGGTATGTGATTTTTTGTTGTAAATAAGGAATGTGAATCAATAACAGGACTATGTACTGTTAATAGGGTAATATGCAGTTCCCTATGTAAGTAGAGAGATATATATATATCCTTTCCTCCTTGCCACCTTTTCCTCTTTATCTTTGTTAATACCTATAAGACAGAGAAAATGTGCTGGAATTTGGGGGACCCTCACCCTAGAATAAAAATGAGATGAGATATTTGGGAATTGAGGTCACATAGGAGATCGATAAAATTGCTGAACACAATTTTAAGAGTGTTGTGAAGGAGATACTGCCCCTGTTAGGAAGGTGGTCTTATCCTCACCTAACCATTGAAATTATTATCCTACAAAAATGCACCTTCTTATTTAATACTTTTCCTTTCATTTTTAAGAATGAGTGGTTAGCCAAGCTTCAGGGCATCATTAGTTCTTTTATATGAGCAGCTAAGGGTTCACGCATCTCATGGAAAAAACTGAGAAGGATATGTGAGAAGGGTGGGATCGCGCTCCCTGATTTTCCGGTCTACACTTGGGCTTTTCAATTGAAAAATTGTAAATGCCTACTAAAAAAATCTGTAGGGAGTGGGAGCCTACTTGAAGTAATGCTCAAAGATGTCAAAGAAGGCAAATCTCACTTCTAGTACAAGTTTGGGGACAGGACATTTTACAGAAAAGTGAGGTTAAAAGTGCTCCAAGCTATGGCTTACGTATGGGCACAGATCAGAAGAGTTACTAAAAGCCCATATTATAGCAAGTATTCTCCAATTTGGGATTCACCGGGGACGCCGGAATGTTTGTCTGACAAGTTAGTAATTCTCATTAGAGATGCAGGAATCGAGAGGTGTGGCAGTTGCTGCAGAATAGAAATTTAGTTTTAGACAAAAGTCTTTTTAGTGGTTCCCAGAGATCCATTTCAGCTTTTAAGATTTGGCAGATTAAGTGGTGGTCTCGTGATCAGAGGCAGGATGCTGGGAATTCAACGGTACTTGAAGATCGCCAATGGCTGGGAAAGAACATCAAAAGGGAAGTCTCTTCGTGGTACTGGTTGATGGTTGGGACTTTTGACCTTCCAGAGGAACTGTTGGAGAGATGCTTTCCACAGCTGCTGTTACAGGATTTATGGCAAGTATCTATGAGTTTGCTTTACATCACAGTTAAACCTGCATGCCTGAGGAGGACCATCTCTTTGCTTTACATAGGGCTTTTTGGTCCCTGGAAAAGCTGTCAAAAATGAGAACGTCAAATCCCGAAAAATGTAAGAAATGTGGTCTGGAAAGACCAAATGATGTCCACCAATTTATGGATTGTCCAGAGACACGAGGATTCTGGGAGAAATTATGTAAGGTAATCTGTTGAATTCTGTAGGCACATATTAAGGTAGACAAACCACTGAATAGACCTGACTGTTGTGGACATTAAACAGCTTTTCTGGGATCCTGGTGGCGAGATACTCATATCTCCAACCTAACACTGGTTTATAACAAATACCAATTGTAACCAGTCCTATGTGTCCAAATAACAATTTTCACTTTTGTTTATTGTTTATCAATCCTCCCCAATTCATCCCGGCTCATATTACTGAATGTCCGCTGGTTTTCCGACTGCTCTAAAGCAGTGATATCTCGAAGCACTCCCTGTTCGAAGACTTGAACCTCAGGCCCTACAGAGGAACTTGGTGGGCAAAACTGTCCTGACGGGTTGGTACCTCTTGTCTGTTCTTTTGTTTATCAGTCACCCTTGTCCTAAATCGGAAGTCCAGTGAGGTGAAGATTGGCCCCAAGCCCTGATGAATTTGCCGTAAAGTACTGCTGGCAATGAAACATGTTGGCCTATCCTAAAGTGGTCTGAAACATGCAGATTGTTTTTAACCTTGAGTGGGCTCAAAGTAATTAATAAAATTGGAGCATGTGCATGTGAATCTTAACTCATTTTTAGTTTAGAGAAACGTAGATATTCTTTCTCACACCACGGGGCCTAACTTGACATTAGCTCTTCTTGTGCAACTTTTCACACACTTTTCTTCACTTCTTAATTTTAAACACTGGATTTATCTTTTTCACGGTCAAGAAAGTCACCGATGATGAAAAACGTGAGCAAACTGGTGAGTACCTACAAGCAGCTCCCTTGGTGACACTTACGTGAGGTACTTTCTGACCTTTCACACATTTTTTCATTCTTGTCGTTTGTATACACTATGAGATAAGGGTATAATTGGGGAGGATTGATAAACAATAAACAGTGTTAGGTTGGAGATATGAGTATCCCGCCACCAGGATCCCAGAAAAGCTGTTTAATGTCCACAACAGTCAGGTCTATTCAGTGGTTTGTTTGCGTTTAAGTGGAGGGCGACCTGACTGTATTATTCCCTCTGGTGCTCCTTATTGTGGATGACATATTAAGGTAGGCCTTGGATTAATTATCTTTGGTAAGATTGATCCCCCAATGAAGCTCGGCAAGAAAGACGCTGTGTTGCTGTTTTGTTTTATGCTGTTGGCTAGGAGGAAGATATGCCGGAAGTGAGTGTCAAGGGAGGATCCCACTGTGGTTGACTGGCTGGGCTCAGGGAAACCAATTTGGAGTATGTATAATTCCCCAAGATCTCAAAGAAGACCACAATTTTGGGCAACATTTGTAGGATGGTTGGTGAATGAACCAACAGCATTATAATATACCTAGTACCTGTAATAACACCAAACCTTTAACCTGGGTGCTACGTGAAAATGATTCTTTGTTGTTCTTTCTCTTTCAGGCTACTAAACTTATAAGAGAATAAGAGGTGAATGAGGACCGACGGCTTGTCGGTTGCGGTCTGACCGCATCTACTGCTGCGGTCCGACAGACGCATTAGGATGTGTGCAGTCAGAGGCAGCAGTCGGAGTGACCGACCGACGCTTTCTGACGGGTTCATGGTCGGAAACTCCTCATAATCCCTTAAGGACAGCATTTCTTCCGTCTGGATTATGATGTCGGTTTCCTCCAGCCTTTCCATGTCAGTCTTTCCGACATGGACAGGCTGTTGAAAAGCGACATTGAGGGTCCCTAGTATGGCCCTCCTTCCCTCATGGCCCTCCGCATGTGGACCTGGGGGGCACCTATGGTGCCTGCCACATGGTGAGGTGCCTGACACATGGTGCAGAGATGTTCACAAACTCCCATTTCTCAATGGGAGCTTGTGCTGGGGGCGGTTTCCGCCCGCTGCACAAGCTCCCATTGCGAAATTGGAGTTTCTGACCGCACTATGCGCAGTCGGATCATAATTCGGCGTGTAGACTGCCGACCTATGGTCGGGCGGTCCCCTCACCGAAATGGTGTCGGTCGGAGGCAACTCTGACTGACATCGAAATCATGCCCTAAAGATTTTTGTTGCAAATGCCATTGAATGCATGCCCTTCCACTCCGAGACATACCAGCAATAGAATTAGTTTTGTGGTGTAGCAGGCTGGTGGAGATTAGACATGTTTTGTTCCCCATTGTCTTTCTGTATCTGCCACTATTTTTAATGGAGGCATGTTGACTTTATTTCAAGGTTGTCTGTCCTAGGTGTTGTATTTCAGGATGTTTGAATAGAAAATGAGCCTGCAGGACACAGAATGGTGGCTAAGAAGTGAATATTTACACTGATTACAGAAGGCAAGTTATAACAACAGTACAAAATAAAGTGTAGATGGAAACAAGCAAAATAGGTATAGATGAGTTGGGTAACAATAAACGTTTGTTATTTCTGCACCAAGATACACTTCAGGGTGAATGTGCACTTTACATATGCACATTATCATGTATTATTATGAGGTCCTTAAAATTGTTGGTGTAGAAGAGTAAAATACAAAAGAAAATGTGTTATATGGGAAACTTGCTAGGCTACGTAAATACGCAAAGAAATACTGTGATTTCCAGATGGGCAAGCAGAGGTGCTGTTATTTTGTAGGCAACCACTGTTGGGGTAAAAGCTGTGAAGTATCTGATTCAGTAGTGTCTCGTGCATCACAAAGAAATGTATTAATTATTACAAATTGAATTAGATTGACTAGTAATTCATTTTGGTTTCCTAATTGTTTGCATGGTGTAAAGTTGTATGAGACGAAGCATGAATTATTGATTTTTTTATTTTTGTCATAATGTAATGAGTAGCAAAAAAGTTTAAAAAACAAAGGACGTTATTACGATAGTTGCGGTCGGACTGCCGACAGACCGTCGGCAGTTCAACAGCAACAGCCCTTCGGTCAGACTGCCGCATAAAAATACTTGCGGTCGGACCCACATCTGTCGGACCAAGTCAGGCACTGCCGTCGAGTTTTCTATATCCCTTTTCAACAGCCTTTTCATGGTGGGAACTCCACTATGAAAAGGTTTTTCATGGAGGGAACTCTGCCATGAAAAGGATGTCAGAAAGGGATCGTAGTGACCCAAACAGGTTCCCCACCGTCGTAGGCCAGTGCTAAGTGTCCCTCTTACCTACGTGCACCATGTGCCATGCAGGACATGGTGCATGGCACACAATGCACTGACGTACAGGAGGTGCTGCACGGCTGCGGCCCTATTCCATGGCCGAAGCATGCCGCTGCCGTGGTTCTGACGAGTTTCCGACTGCCAGCCTGGCAGTCTAATCCAAAAACGGCAGTTGGACCACCGCATGCTCGTCGGGTGGTCTCCTGTCTCCCCCATTTTACAAAGAGGTAGTCCATTTCTCCAAATGTATGTGCTTTCAAACTACTTCCAGTTTGTTGGGGAAACAGGTGTGAAACCTGTGAGTTATCCCGGAAAGCCTGAAAGCTATACATTTCTGAAAAGCAGACAAAATGTTTCAGAAAGAGGTCATTTGTGTAGATCCCTCAAAAAGCTGGGAACTGGCAATCCTCAGAAGTTATGGTGGAGGAAGACTGCTGCCCAGCTATGAAGTGGTCGTCTTCAAGATGTTCTGTGTGTCCTTCTCATCTCCTTTCTCATACTACTCCATCATTTCTTTTTCATCCTCTTTCTGTTCTTCTTGAGCAGTGCTTATACTGAGATAGTTGTTTGGAGGTGGATTGGATGTTCTCCTCAGATTGGCCTTGTATTGTAGATGGTTTGACATCTTCAAAGGCTCAGTGTCCCCAGTACCTGCAAAAAGGATACGAATACGGTTGAAAAATATCAAATAACGTTTTGTCATAATATATCTATAGATTATCCTAATGATAATTGTAAAAATAAGATTCATAATAAAGTTAGAAACATGATAACAGAAATAAACATATAAAATTAGTGATTTATCCTTGCATTGAACTATCACATTTATCACATATATACCATGTGGACTCACTAGCTCCAGACATGGATGTTTTTTTTCTTCTGACTGTTCCACTTGACGACGTAAGTGTCCTTGAGGTTGGTAAGAGATCCCCTGATCCAGCAGCTGGAACGAAGATTCATGTGAAAAGAGCACTACAAATTTCTAAATATAAGAGTGGTATTTGACACAAATTATGTAATGTCAAATAAAGGAAAGACAATCTATAACGCATTATAAAATCACATTAACAACATTGGAATAACATACAGAATATGCTGTGAAAGTAAAAATTATGAGATATAAAAGTAAAGATCAGCTGTTTCCAGACTTAGGGCCTGATTTAGATCTTGGCGGCTGGGTTACTCTGTCACAACGGTGACGAATATTCCAACCGCCGAAATATAAATCCCATAGTATGTAATGGGATTTAAATTTCGGCAGATGGGATATCCGTCATCGCTGTGACGGAGTAACCCATCCGCCGAGATCTAAATCTGGCCCTTAGTGATTGATGGGTGGCTGAGTGCCTTATTGCTGCTGCCAGGTTGTCCCCCGTTTTAATCTGTGATACTGGTCACAATGTTAGTAGAGCGTGGGGAGTAACCTCCTTTATAAGCAAAGTAATTATGTAATTGATAGTACCACAAATGTATTTTTCAGTATAAGATGTAATAATAATTAAACATACTCAAACATGATTTCAAAACTGTCTTGTATTGATTTAAACTGGTAATTCCCCTATAACAAAGATAAACATTTATAAGGCTTCACAATTTTCAGTCCATAATTCCTCCAATATGTGATCTTGTTTTCAAGAAGCACAACTTCTTTGTCCTCACATGAAACAGCCTGCAACAACCAACACATGTTTTGCAGTTATCTCGCCGCTTGTTCAGGGCTGCAGGAACAACAAATATAATTCAGTCTTAAGGTTTGTTACAAAATCATTACTGTGCAAGACAACTCCCAATTTCAAGTGAGAGTACAATACAGATATGTATCCAAAACATATGAGATATATGTTGCTATTTATTGGAGTACCCACACTCTGAAGTCAAACCCCATATTATTCCATATTCCCAGTTTAATTTTCAATGTTCTTCAAGGTCATAATATAATAATAATAATCCATACTTGTGAAGTGCGAGTAAATCACCCCTTAAGGTTTAAAGGCGTTGAGGGCGGTCTGAGAGATCATGTGAGCTACTGCCCAGAGTCACATGTTGCTCAGCTGAGCTGCTGCCGGCACCGGAGATCGAACCCTGACCCCACGCTCTGGAGTCAGCCGCTCTGGCCGCTGTGCCACACCTCTCCTACAAAAGACACACAATTGATGGACGGAATGCAGAACAAATCAAAACATTCACCCCCAGTCAAGAGATCTGGGTTAAATCCATCATTCTTTTGCTCACCATGCCACCCCAGTTTAGACCTGGCCATATGCAAATCAGTCTTGACCAGTGTTCCCTGCAAGGTGCGCGCCTGCGTGCCCACGCACCTCAGTGACCCCGAGCGCGCACTGTCCTTAGTGAAGCGCGCACATCCCGGGAGAGCATTCGCGCCGCCGCTTTTAAAACGCGAGCAGCGCGAAAACCGGTAATTTTCAGGTTGCGGGGACACGTTGCATAGATAGTGGCTCCTGCATTTGCTACATTTCTTTCCTAATGGGCCACGGCTGCCTGCTGATTGTGGGCCATTGTCAAAATATGTGTTAATTGCAGCGCAGTAGGGTGCTGCAATTAACAGGAATACTTTCACAAGTGCCCACAATCAGCCCTCAGCCCGCTCCATTAAGAAAAAACATGCATCAAGTTCAAAAGTACGACATGTATTGTAAAGCACAGTTGTGCTTTTTGGCCTGCTGCATTTCTTCTCTTAATGGAGCGCGGCTGAGGGCTGATTGTGAGCACTAGTAAGCATTCCTGTTAATTGCAGCACCCTCCTGCGCTGCAATTAACAGGAATATTTTCACAATGGCCCACAATCAGCCCTCAGCCTTGCTCTATTTGGCTCTCCAGTGAGTGCCGCCACAGAGGCTGCTGGACAGTCTCAGCTTGGTGGTGCCTGCCGCCTGATATGGTCATGCCACGTGAGTCTGGGCTGAACACGGCTGCCGGAGTTTTAGTGCCTGCAGCCTCTCATAACGCTGGCCCCGCTGGTACCCAGAGGAAGAGTTTTAAAAGTCTCACCAGGCCTAGTCAGCGCTGCCCAGCCCTGCAACCTTAACAGTCAGCTTAATCAGTTTTTTACATGTAAGTTTTAAATTTCTGGGCAAATCACTCAACAAAAAAAAAATTTATGTGTAAGTCTATAACGTAACTGGTGCTCATGTAAAGCGCTCTGACCCCTTCGGGTCGAGTTTGCGCTACATAAAACTAAAAAAAAAAAAAAAAAGTGTATGAAGCTTCACTTTTTTCAAGTTGTCACTCGCATATATTATTTTCTTTTAAACCACAGGGTACAAATGTATGAATGTGCCTATTTGCTACATGTGTTAGAATAACTTTGCCAAGTATTATTAATATAGGTTCTGTTTTTGAAAAATGTCATCATAAATAGGCCGGGAAGGTGGCTGGGTGTGCTGAATGCTTGTTGCTGGTTGGTGTGATGTTTTGGAATTTAAAACTCGGTAAAACAGACTCATCCTCATCTTTCCGATGTGAGTACCCTAAACTATGTAATAGTAACAACTGCTATTTTCATACCTTATAAATGGCGGAAATGTGGTGTTTACTGCTGTACAAAATTAAACTTTAATGATTGTATCCTAGATATTGGTTTTAAAGATCCGAAAAGTGACTGATTAACGGCATTTGTTAAGAGAAACTCCTCAAATGCATTGTTGCAGATCCTTTCATTAACAGGCAAAAACAATGTTACTGCTTTTTGGAAGCACAGTGACTATATTCAGGAGCGTGTTAACATTGTGGATGGGAAGAACAGTAGCAGTATTGCAAGTAGCAGCCCACTCATCCCTGGGGCCAAATCCATCCATTGCTGAGCACCTGAAAGTGACAAGTAGAACAGCTCGTAAAGGACCCAATGTTAAGGCATAGCAAGCAAGTGACAAAAACGCATTCGCCAATAAAAGGCAACCAATTGAATACTGTATGCCTTGAAATAAATGAGTCACTGCGCACATTTAAATGTGAAAAGGAAATCTTGGACATGCCTTTATAGAATTTCCATCCGTTGTGCCTGTGATGCATAGAATTGAATTGTATTTTGTGAAGCATGCTGCTTCCCACAGTTCGGCATCCAACTGAAAGCCGGAGAAAGAAAAGAGAAGATTTAGTAAGTGGACTAGGGTTTAAGGGGCATATTATCAAGGGCCTTATCTCCGCCTTTTTGGCTTTAAAATCCAAAAAAGCGGAGATAATGTTTTCGCCCTATTTGCAAGCCGGTGCTAACATGTATTAGCGCATGTTAGCAGCCGTTTTGCCGAAGCCTTGCTTTGTATCTCTAATGAGATGCAAAGTGGGCGTCACTGGGCGTACCCCTAACGGACTACCTTGTTAAATATCGCTAAATGCACATCGCGATATTTACAAGGTGGCCCCAGGATTTTAGCAGACGTTAGTTTTTGGCGAAAACCGCGGTTTTTGCCGAAAACTAACGTCTGCTAAAAGGCTGACTTACCCACCTGACACCCATTGGGGGTGGATTATGCTGATACGACCACAGGGTCGTATCAGCAAGGTTATCGCCGTTTTCCATGGAACATCGCTGGAAAACCAGCGTTGTTCCATGGGAAACGGCGATATCCCCGCTATCGCTGGAATTTTTATCGCCTCGGTGATACGCGTTGTTGATACCGCGCTAACCGGGCGATAAATTCCAGCGATAGACGGCGATAAATAAAAAAGCGCTAAGCGCGCTTTGTGATATTTATCGCCGTCTATTGTTAATATGCCCATAAGTTTCTATCAGAAAACAGATTCAGAAGAAGATAGATGAATATTTGGGGGTAGGGGGCTTATTACAGAGCCTAGGGGACAAGAAACTGAAAAAACTGCCTTCATGTCTCGCCTTACTGACGTGGAATTGTGACCAGCTTACCATGGACCGAGCGAAGATCACAAGTAGGTTTATATAGACTAACCTGGTTACAGAGATACTTAGGGCCTGTTTTGTGAAGGCTCTGTACATCAGGCAAAGAGCCTAGAAAATCAACAGTTTCACAATAAGGAGCCAGTGGAAATCAAACGGGTGACCAGAGGTCAGGTGATGATGATGTTAGGTGATGAGAAGAAATCTGGTTGCAGCATTTTTGGTGATCTGGAGGTGCTTGATAAGAAAGTTTGGTAAGCCAAACTATTAAGATTTGCCGTAGAGTAGGTGGGAAGTAAGGAGTGCCTGGGACCAGGGTTCCTTGTGAGGTGCGGTCGCACCCGCGCACCTCAGTGACCCCGAGCGCACAGTGTCCTGAGTGAAGCGTGCACACATCCCGGGAGAGCGTTCACGCCGCCACTTTTAAAACGCGAGCGGCGCAAAAATCTGTAATTTTCTGGTTGCCCGGAAGCATTTCTTTCTTAATGGGCCACGGCTGCGTGTTGTTTGTGGGCCTTTGTGAAAATATTTAATTGCAGCACCGTCATGCGCTAATACATTTGGGTGAACTAGAGTAAATTGAAAGTGTACAATATTTCTTAAAGGAAAATCGTTGTCCTATATATCGCATATATGTTTGTTATCATCCCAGACTCAGGGGTGTAGCTTCCCTTGGTGCAGCAGGTGCAGTGGCCCCAGGGCTCAAAGGGGCCCACGGAACCCCGATTATTGCTGTATTTTGTCATTGAGATTGCAGCTGGGAGCTTCATTGCTTTCTCGCCCTAAGGCCCATGACAGTGTCTATGATACTTGACAGCCTTGAAATTAATTGAGTTCTATATCACTGTATCCAAAACTACTTTGTCCTCTACATTACAGCCCAGATACAGCAGGGTGTCAGTTAAGTATAAGAAAAGATAAGTGACCAAAAGAGGCACAGTGATTTCGATAAGCACTTCTGATAAAGGAAGATCCTCCTCCAGTTACTGCACAAACAGTGGGTGGATGACGATCAGGGTAGCGGATCCCTGCCTTGCTTTGGAGGGAAAAGGCTCTGCGGGAGGCATGTATTCGCCCACAACAAAGAATAAATTGGTTAAGAAAACGCTTTTTCTATATTGGTTGTCTGACTTTGAAAATGCAACCTTTGTTCTATATGTATCAATTGTAGGAACATATAGATGCTGGAAATGGTACTTCAGTTCTTCAGTTATTCCTCTGAATACGGCAAAATCTTAGTAAGTCTCCCCCATAGTGTGACATTTTCTGGAGAGTGAAACCAAGCCATGAAGTGCATGGAAAGAGATAAATATTGGAAATTACACCCTTTTGATCAATAAGACCTACAATATCTTGAAACTGCTTCAAAACCCCTGAAATGGAAAGTTAAGATACTGATATGATTTGTGTGCCCAGAAGATATAAAAGTAAAGAAATAATCCTAAAACATCTCATAACCCCATGCCTTTGCACTTTATTGCACCATAATACAGCTAAGCATATCCTGCTGAAATCAAATGAACACAGGGCAGATATTTTGATGTTGCAGACAGTACAATAATAAACAAAATCACTTAAAGCTGGAATTTTTACATTTTATCTGTACATACTACAAAGAACAAATATAAATAGAAAGCGGTTTTAAAAGTGTTCTGGAGGTGATCTATGAGTGACTAACACTTAAAGTAAACATATACAGAAATGGCACGTTCCAATGAATAAATTCAATTTTGTATTCAGTCCTATTTAGTATCAGGTCCAGGCCTTTGCAGATTCTTTGAATAACAACTAATGGCCAATTTTTCACTGGAAAAGGTATCAACCCTAGGGTGAGTTACCTGACTGCTGCTTTCCACCAGTGCCTGAGAGCAGCTTTGTTTTCAGTCTTGAGCTACGGTGTGTTTTGGTGCTTCAGCCAGGGAGGAAGGAAAAAGTTTATAGCTGCAATTTAAAGATGTGTCAGAGCGCATGGAGAGCCACAGGCAGTTCTCCTCATGGTTTCTCGCTCTGGCTCACAGCAGTTTTTGCTTCTTACGGGGCCCCTTGCATGCTGTTTTATGGGGGCCCAGCCGCCAGCCCAAGCAGCATCAATGCCTTCTATGGTGATGCTAGTAAAATGAAAACATCCTGCATAGTCTCAGTCACCGACGCTGACAAAACTGTGAAGTCCTGTAAGCACGCACACAGTACATTGCCACTGAGGCCCCAAGTGGACTATATGATACCAATCCCACACCCTCTCTGTGCCTGCAGCCAGCACCGCAATAAGAAAAACAATGTTTAATTTGCCCACCACTTAGTTCGTAGTTGTATCTCAGTTCTTACTGTGGATCGCGCTATTCAGTAATTCTGTCAAAGGCGGATGTATTTGGCTAAACGTTAAGATTTGCTGCTAGAATACACACAAGGTAATTCACCAACTCGTGTTCTAAAGTTTACAGCGGCGATAACAAGTCGGGCGTACTACCGTACCCTGTGTATGGCTTACTGCTTTGACGTTCCTCAATAGGCAGCCGGGAACTTCCAAAGAAAGAATATCATGCGCTTTCCTAAAATTAAATCAATTTGATTGTGACTGGTATACTGTGACTGACAGTGGCTATACTTACTGTGTTCGTTCTGTAGTTCTTCTTCTTCTTCCCCTCTGCAGCTTGACTCTCCACTGGTGACGACTGGCCCTCTCCCCGCTGTCTCCTGACTGCATGATGCAGCAGTGCACTCTCCCTCGCCCAGTGGACTCCAGTCGGCCGTCCCGGGCTGCTTAGAAATAATTTGCCGGTGTGGCCAATAATTTAGCTCCTGTGCCCCCTGACAGAGCGGGCGGCCTGGACAGGTTTGAGCACCATCACGCTTTACACATTGTGCTTTTGGACTTTCTGCATTTCTTAAGTAACACGTAAGTTAGAAATCTCTGCTTAGCCTAGTGTGCCGCCCAGCTGGTATTTTGCTGCTTCTTTCTGTCTCTGCATCCAGATATATAATACAACAAGTAACATTACACCTACAGCAGTAAAATCTTATGATGGTACCACCATTGGAGTTTAAACCCGAAGTGGACTTGCCTGTGTAACCAATTCATGTCATGGCGTGTGTATCCAAATTGCAAACCTGCCTTAAGACGCTTAACGTGGTGCTGTATGTGTGGAAATGCACAGTCTTTTCACTTTTTTAAGCCAAAGTTTGGAGTGATATTTAGCGCTGCACCCACACGCACGGTCTGGTTCCTGGCGCACATAGCCATGGCTGCAGTGCACGGAACACCTACACTGTCGCACACAGAGGAAAAAAATTAGAGGGAACATTGGTCTTGACCCTGTGCCTCATGGGAACAGTCCAGCCCGAACTGCCAAGCCAGGTCCTCCCTGGACCGGAAACAAGCATCCTAGGACCGGTTTCGGGGTTTCACCCCTCTTCAGCCAGGATAGCTTGATTCCAGTGGCACAGTGAGCCCAGGACCCACGTCTGGGCATACCTGGCGCACTTAGGGCGAGAAAGCAAAAGACACACAATTGATGGACGGAATGCAGAACACATCAAAACATTCACCACTAGTCAAGAGATCTGGGTTAAATCCATCATTCTTTTGCTCACCTTGCCAGCCCAGTTTAGACCTGGCCATATGCAAATCAGTCTTGACCCTGTGCCTCATGGGAACAGTCCAGCCCGAACTGTCAAGCCAGGTCCTCCCTGGACCGGAAACAAGCATCCTAGGACCGGTTTCGGGGTTTCACCCCTCTTCAGCCAGGATACCTAGATTCCAGTGGCACAGTGAGCCCAGGACCCACGTCTGGGCATACCTGGCGCACTTAGGGCGAGAAAGCAAAAGACACACAATTGATGGACGGAATGCAGAACACATCAAAACATTCACCACTAGTCAAGAGATCTGGGTTAAATCCATCATTCTTTTGATCACCATGCCAGCCCAGTTTAGACCTGGCCATATGCAAATCAGTCTTGACCCTGTGCCTCATGGGAACAGTCCAGCCCGAACTGTCAAGCCAGGTCCTCCCTGGACCGGAAACAAGCATCCTAGGACCAGTTTCGGGGTTTCACCTCTCTTCAGCCAGGATAGCTTGATTCCAGTGGCATGGAGAGCACGGGACCCACGTCTGGGCATACCCGTCCCACTCGGGGTGACAAATGCAAAAACAACAGTTGATGGACAGAAGGCACTTACTCATCTTACTCATCAATGAGTAAGTGCCTTCTGTGAATACCAAAATGAGTAAGTTACTCAAAATGAGTAAGTAAGTGCCTTCTGTGAATACCAACATGAGTAAGTGCCTTCTGTGAATACCAAAATGGTAGTAAGTTTAGGATTTTGTCTTAAGTTAGTTCTGTGAATTGGGCCCAGTATTCACAAAAATGTACATATAAAAATGAATTACATAAAAACACTAAAGGCTGTTGAACTTTTTTAAGTCTCTCCACATTGGATTAACTGTATATATATTTATATATATATTATCTACTGGCGGTCGGCAGTAGATAGTTATAGTTAGGACCTAGTTTCCATAGGAAAAGCATTTTTTCTTTTCCCAATAACTTTGGCGCCGGATGACGAATCTTCGCGAAATTTTCAAAACTAGTGGGGCGCTCCGGTTAGCTCCTATCCTGAAGGTTTCGGGGTGATTCGTCAAGCGGGGGCCGAGAAAAAAGGGACACGGCTACAGCCCGAACTGCTGAACGGAATTACACCAAATTTGGCAAAAAGGTAGCCCTTGGTTCAGAAAGCGCCCTTTTTTTTAAATGGTGTAAATCCGTTCAGTAGTTTCTGAGAAATTAAAAAAATAGAGGTAAAAAAATCAATTTCCCATAAGAAACTTTAGACACGGTTACAGCCAAAACTGCTGAACGGAATTACACCAAATTTGGCAAAAAGGTAGTGCTTGGTTCAGAAAGCGCCCTTTTTTTTAAATGGTGTAAATCCGTTCAGTAGTTTTCGAGATATTAAAGGAAAAAAATCTTTATATATCTGGGCGGGACCTAACTACACAAGCATGAGCTTGGCTCTAATTGGCTGCCAACACTTCAATCCAGGAAGTGTTGGCAGCCGTCTTGGTGCAATGCTTTTTAGGTCTCGCCTAGCGACACAGCGCATGCGCTGCCCACTACACAAACACCACTGCACTGCCCTAAACCCTAAAACACTACCCCAGCACGACCCCCTACACTGCCCGAACACCACTGCACTACCCTGAAACACTAGCCCCAGCACGACCCCTACACTGCCCGAACACCACTGCACTCCCTAAACCCTAAAACACTACCCCCAGCACGACCCCCTACACTGTCCGAACACCACTGCACTGCCCTAAACCCTGAAACACCACCCCCGCACGACCCCTACACTGCCCGAACACCACTGCCCTAAACCCTGAAACACCACCCCCAGCACAACCCCCTACACTGCCCAAACACCACTGCACTGCCCTAAACCCTGAAACACTACCCCCAGCACGACCCCCTACACTGCCCGAACACCACTGCACTGCCCTAAACCACCCCCCCAGGCACCACTCCCTACACTACCCGAACACCACTGCACTGCCCTAAACCATAAAACACCCCCCCATGATGACCCCCTACACTACCCGAACACCACTGCACTACCCTAAACCCTAAAACACTCCCCCAAGCACGACCCCCTACACTACCCGAACACCACTGCACTGCCCTAAACCCTAAAACACTCCCCCAGCACGACCCCCTACACTACCCGAACACCACTCCACTGCCCTAAACCCTAAAACACTCCCCCCAGCATGACTCCCTACACTACCCAAACACCAATGCACTGCCCTAAACCCTAAAACACTACCCCCAGCACGACCCCCTACACTACCAAAACACCAATGCACTACCCTAAACCCTAAAACACTACCCCAGCACGACCCCCTACACTACCCAAACACCACTGCAATACCCTAAACCCTAAAACACTACCCCCGCACAACCCCCTACACTACCCAAAGACCACTGCACTGCCCTAAACCCTGAAACACCACCCACAGCACGACCCCCTACACTGCTCGAACACCACTGCACTTCCCTAAACCCTGAAACACTACCCCCAGCAAGACCCCCTACACTGCCCGAACACCACTGCACTGCCCTAAACCCTGAAACACCACCCCCAGCACGAACCCCTACACTGCCTGAACAACACTGCACTGCCCTAAACCCTGAAACACTACCCCCAGCAAGACCCCCTACACTGCCCGAACACCACTGCACTGCCCTAAACCCTGAAACACCACCCCCAGCACGAACCCCTACACTGCCTGAACAACACTGCACTGCCCTAAACCCTGAAACACTACCCCCAGCAAGACCCCCTACACTGCCCGAACACCACTGCACTGCCCTAAACCCTGAAACACCACCCCCAGCACGACCCCCTACACTGCCTGAACACCACTGCCCTTAACCCTGAAACACCACCCCCAGCAAGACCCCTACACTGCCCGAACACCACTACACTGCCCTAAACCCTGAAACACCACCCCCAGAAGGCCCCCTACACTGCCCGAACACCACTGCACTGCCCTAAACCCTGAAACACCACCCCCAGCAAGACCCCCTACACTGCCCGAACACCACTGCCCTAAACCCTGAAACACCACCCCCTGCATGACCCCCTACACTGCCCGAACACCACTGCACTGCCCTAAACCCTGAAACACCACCCCCTGCACGACCCCCTACACTGCCCGAACACCACTGCACTGCCCTAAACCCTGAAACACCACCCCCTGCACGACCCCCTACACTGCCCGAACACCACTGCACTGCCCTAAACCCTGAAACACCACCCCCAGCACGACCCCCTACACTGCCTGAACACCACTGCACTGCCCTAAACCCTGAAACACCACCCCCAGCACGACCCCCTACACTGTCCGAACACCACTGCACTGCCCTAAACCCTGAAACACCACCCCGCACGACCCCCTACACCTCCCGAACACCACTGCCCTAAACCCTGAAACACCACCCCCAGCACAACCCCCTACACTGCCCGAACACCACTGCACTGCCCTAAACCCTGAAACACCACCCCCAGCACGACCCCCTACACTGCCCGAACACCACTGCACTGCCCTAAACCCTAAAACACCCCCCAGGCACCACTCCCTACACTACCCGAACACCACTGCACTGCCCTAAACCATAAAACACCCCCCATGACGACCCCCTACACTACCCGAACACCACTGCACTACCCTAAACCCTAAAACACTCCCCCAAGCACGACCCCCTACACTACCCGAACACCACTGCACTACCCTAAACCCTAAAACACTCCCCCCAGCACGACCCCCTACACTACCCGAACACCACTGCACTGCCCTAAACCCTAAAACACTCCCCCCAGCATGACCCCCTACACTACCCAAACACCAATGCACTGCCCTAAACCCTAAAACACTACCCCAGCACGACCCCCTACACTACCAAAACACCAATGCACTACCCTAAACCCTAAAACACTACCCCAGCACGACCCCTACACTACCCAAACACCACTGCACTACCCTAAACCCTAAAACACTACCCCCGCACAACCCCCTACACTACCCAAAGACCACTGCACTGCCCTAAACCCTAAAACACTACCCCAGCACGACCCCTACACTATCCAAAGACCACTGCACTACCCTAAACCCAAAAACACGACCACCAGCATGACCCCTACACTACCCAAAGACCACTGCACTACCCTAAACCCTAAAACACGACCCCCGCACGACCCCCTACACTTCCCAAAGACCACTGCACTACCCTAAACCGTAAAACACGACCCCCTACACTACACAAACACCGCTGTACTACCCTAAACCACTACCCCCAGCACGACCCCCTACACTACACAAACACCACTGCACTAAACTAAACGCTAAAACACTACCCCTACACTACACAAACACCACTGCACTACCCTAAACCCTAAAACACTACCCCCAGCACGACCACCTACACTACCCAAACACCACTGCACTACCCTAAACCCTAAAACACTACCCCCAGCAGTACCCCTACACTACCCAAACACCACTGCACTACCCTAAACCCTAAAACACTACCCCCAGCAGTACCCCTACACTACCCAAACACCATTGCACTACCCTAAACCCTAAAACACTATCCCCAGCAGTACCCCTACACTACCCAAACACCACTGCACTACCCTAAACCACTACCCCCAGCACGACCACCTACACTACCCAAACACCACTGCACTACCCTAAACCCTAAAACACTACCCCCAGCACGACCCTCTACACTACCCAAACACCACTGCACTACCCTAAACCCTAAAACACTACCCCCAGCATGACTCCCTACACTACCCAAACACCACTGCAATTCCCTAAACCCTAAATCTACCCCCAGCACAACCCCCTACACTACCCAAACACCACTGCACTACCCTAAACCCTAAATCTACCCCAGCACGACCCCCTACACTACCCAAACACCACTGCACTACCATAAACCCTAAATCTACCCTCAGCACGACCCCCTAGACTACCCAAACACCACTGCACTACCCTAAATCTACCCCAAGCATGACCCCCTACACTACACAAACATCACTGCACTACCCTAAACCCTAAAACACTACCACCAGCACGACCCCCTACACTACACAAACACCACTGCACTACCCTAAACCCTAAAACACTACCCCCAGCACGACCCCCTACACTACCCAAAGACCACTGCACTGCCCTAAACCCTGAAACACCACCCACAGCACGACCCCCTACACTGCTCGAACACCACTGCACTTCCCTAAACCCTGAAACACTACCCCCAGCAAGACCCCCTACACTGCCCGAACACCACTGCACTGCCCTAAACCCTGAAACACCACCCCCAGCACGAACCCCTACACTGCCTGAACAACACTGCACTGCCCTAAACCCTGAAACACTACCCCCAGCAAGACCCCCTACACTGCCCGAACACCACTGCACTGCCCTAAACCCTGAAACACCACCCCCAGCACGAACCCCTACACTGCCTGAACAACACTGCACTGCCCTAAACCCTGAAACACTACCCCCAGCAAGACCCCCTACACTGCCCGAACACCACTGCACTGCCCTAAACCCTGAAACACCACCCCCAGCACGACCCCCTACACTGCCTGAACACCACTGCCCTTAACCCTGAAACACCACCCCCAGCAAGACCCCTACACTGCCCGAACACCACTACACTGCCCTAAACCCTGAAACACCACCCCCAGAAGGCCCCCTACACTGCCCGAACACCACTGCACTGCCCTAAACCCTGAAACACCACCCCCAGCAAGACCCCCTACACTGCCCGAACACCACTGCCCTAAACCCTGAAACACCACCCCTGCATGACCCCCTACACTGCCCGAACACCACTGCACTGCCCTAAACCCTGAAACACCACCCCCTGCATGACCCCCTACACTGCCCGAACACCACTGCACTGCCCTAAACCCTGAAACACCACCCCCTGCACGACCCCCTACACTGCCCGAACACCACTGCACTACCCTAAACCCTGAAACACCACCCCCAGCACGACCCCCTACACTGCCTGAACACCACTGCACTGCCCTAAACCCTGAAACACCACCCCCAGCACGACCCCCTACACTGTCCGAACACCACTGCACTGCCCTAAACCCTGAAACACCACCCCCGCACGACCCCCTACACTGCCCGAACACCACTGCCCTAAACCCTGAAACACCACCCCCAGCACAACCCCCTACACTGCCCGAACACCACTGCACTGCCCTAAACCCTGAAACACCACCCCCAGCACGACCCCCTACACTGCCCGAACACCACTGCACTGCCCTAAACCCTAAAACACCCCCCAGGCACCACTCCCTACACTACCCGAACACCACTGCACTGCCCTAAACCATAAAACACCCCCCCATGACGACCCCCTACACTACCCGAACACCACTGCACTACCCTAAACCCTAAAACACTACCCCAGCACGACCCCCTACACTGCCCGAACACCACTGCACTGCCCTAAACCCTGAAACACCACCCCCAGCACGACCCCCTACACTGCCCGAACACCACTGCACTGCCCTAAACCCTAAAACACCCCCCAGGCACCACTCCCTACACTACCCGAACACCACTGCACTGCCCTAAACCATAAAACACCCCCCCATGACGACCCCCTACACTACCCGAACACCACTGCACTACCCTAAACCCTAAAACACTCCCCCAAGCACGACCCCTACACTACCCGAACACCACTGCACTACCCTAAACCCTAAAACACTCCCCAGCACGACCCCCTACACTACCCGAACACCACTGCACTACCCTAAACCCTAAAACACTCCCCCAGCATGACCCCCTACACTACCCAAACACCAATGCACTGCCCTAAACCCTAAAACACTACCCCCAGCACGACCCCCTACACTACCAAAACACCAATGCACTACCCTAAACCCTAAAACACTACCCCAGCACGACCCCCTACACTACCCAAACACCACTGCACTACCCTAAACCCTAAAACACTACCCCCGCACAACCCCCTACACTACCCAAAGACCACTGCACTACCCTAAACCCTAAAACACTACCCCCCGCACGACCCCCTACACTACCCAAAGACCACTGCACTACCCTAAACCCTAAAACACTACCCCCAGCATGACCCCCTACACTACCCAAAGACCACTGCACTACCCTAAACCCTAAAACACGACCTCCGCACGACCCCCTACACTACCCAAAGACCACTGCACTACCCTAAACCGTAAAACACGACCCCCTACACTACACAAACACCGCTGTACTACCCTAAACCACTACCCCCAGCACGACCCCCTACACTACACAAACACCACTGCACTAAACTAAACGCTAAAACACTACCCCCTACACTACACAAACACCACTGCACTACCCTAAACCCTAAAACACTACCCCCAGCACGACCACCTACACTACCCAAACACCACTGCACTACCCTAAACCCTAAAACACTACCCCCAGCAGTACCCCTACACTACCCAAACACCACTGCACTACCCTAAACCCTAAAACACTACCCCCAGCAGTACCCCTACACTACCCAAACACCATTGCACTACCCTAAACCCTAAAACACTATCCCCAGCAGTACCCCTACACTACCCAAACACCACTGCACTACCCTAAACCACTACCCCCAGCACGACCACCTACACTACCCAAACACCACTGCACTACCCTAAACCCTAAAACACTACCCCCAGCACGACCCTCTACACTACCCAAACACCACTGCACTACCCTAAACCCTAAAACACTACCCCCAGCATGACTCCCTACACTACCCAAACACCACTGCAATTCCCTAAACCCTAAATCTACCCCCAGCACAACCCCCTACACTACCCAAACACCACTGCACTACCCTAAACCCTAAATCTACCCCAGCACGACCCCCTACACTACCCAAACACCACTGCACTACCATAAACCCTAAATCTACCCTCAGCACGACCCCCTAGACTACCCAAACACCACTGCACTACCCTAAACCCTAAATCTACCCCAAGCATGACCCCCTACACTACACAAACATCACTGCACTACCCTAAACCCTAAAACACTACCACCAGCACGACCCCCTACACTACACAAACACCACTGCACTACCCTAAACCCTAAAACACTACCCCCAGCATGACCCCCTACACTACACAAACACCACTGCACTACCCTAAACCCTAAAACACTACCCTCAGCACGACCCCCTACACTACCCAAACACCACTGCACTACCCTAAACCCTAGAAAAGTAACCACCACCCCATGCCCAATCCCCCTTACCTCTCACTCCTCATGGTTCCTCTCTCCTCGTGGTTCCTGCTTCATGTCGTCTCTGAGGGGCGGTGCACGTCGTTGTGAGGAAACGGAACAGCCTCTGTTTCCTTACAACGACGTGGATCGTCTACTTTTTTTTAGAACTCATTGTCATTTACCATACTTACCTTTACAACAAAATGTGTTGTAAAGGCATGCGTGGTAAATGACCATGCGTTCTAAAAAAATGCGTAGTAATGACTTCGCGATGTACAATGCATGCGTGGTAATGCATGCGTTGTGATGGTATTGCGAAGTAAAAAAGTCGTTGTAACGGCTGTTTACCGATCGAAGCTGGCCCCTGTTCTTCAGTGACTCGTTTATTTGATAAATTAGGAGGAAGGAATGTGTTTTTTTTACCGAAAAGTGCATTTCCGGCTGTTGTATTGTGAAAGTGTCCGCGTGGCCTGGTTTCACTTCCGGTGAGAGAGTGGAAGAGTCTGTTTGGATCTAAAGGGGTTCTGCTGTTGGACAGGGCCGGCACGACACATCATCAGAAAACACAGCTAATGGAAAGCATTGTCCCCGAAGTGTGGAGCAGTGCCATGAGAGGTCAACGAGTGTGCGTCCCACCGCAGTATGACCGTACCGCGTGACCCATGTGGCGCCTCCAGTGTACGGAAGGCAGAAGCGGCATCCATCGCAGGTCCTCTTGAAGACCGTTGTAGCACTAATTCTACATTTTGGAACTAGGGCATTTTAACCTTGTTGCTCCTGCCAGATACAAAGAGAAGATCCTGTGTTATTCAGTGCCCTCGTTACCTTTTCTGTGGGTAGTGGTGCTTGTCACTTCGCTGCCCCGCCGGTGCACACGACTGGGCTCCCCACCTCGTGTGCCATCTGCAGGGCCTCTGCCCTCGGATCACTGGTTTCGGTTTCTGGAGTGGCAACATAAACAGTTGCTCCCAAAGGACTAGCCTGAACACTTAGGTGAATATCCCCTGCGCCAGCATTCCGTGGAAATTCTTTCCTAGATCTCCCACGTCGACGACAATGTCATAATAGCACAGCTCCGCTCGCGACACCGTATGACATCATAGGAGCCATAAGAGGACCTCGTCGGCGTGCTGACGTCAGTTCTACCCAGGAAACCTGCTCTCTCTTCCAAAATCTAAAGCAGATTGCTTTTCCACACGGGGAGCTGCATGTTAGCAGCTCCCCATGTGGAAAAGCAATGCCGGCTCCCGCAGGACGCGGGGAGCCGGCGGGACCGTGGGGGCATTGGGGCTCCCCCCACGGTCCCCAACGGATAGGGCCTGCCCCGGGGGATGGGGTCCCCGGGGCTAGTAGTGGCCATGGAGGGGGGCCACGCAGCCCCCCTCCTTAAAAAATTTAAAAAATGTGGCCATGCCCCGGAAGATGGGGTCCCCGGGGCCGGAATTGGCCACGGGGCTGCGTTGCAGAGAGGTGGTGCAGGCCACGCCCCTTTTTACACCTCTCTGCAACGCAGCTCTGTGGCGCTTACTGGAGGTACCTGGTGGGCTAGTTGGACCCCAGGGACCCTCAGGATTCAAGGGGACTTTATCCCACAACTTAAAACGTGCCACGGGGCGCGTTTGCACAGTGGTGAAGGGAGGGGGCGGGGCCTGAGGTGATATGTGTGCAAACACGCCCTGTGGCGTGTTTTAAGTTGGGGGATTAAGTCCTCTTGCATCCTGAGGGTCCCTGGGGTCCAACTAGCCCACCAGGTACCTCCAGTAAGTGCCACATAGCTGCGTTGCAGAGAGGTGTAAAAAGGGCCTTGGGCCACCTCTCTGCAACGCAGGCCTGTGGTGCTTACTGGAAGTACCTGGTGGGCTAGTTGGGCCCCAGGGGCCCTCAGGATTCAAGGTGACCTAATACCCCAACTTAAAACGCGCCACAGGGCGCGTTTGCACAGTGGTGAAGGGAGGGGGCGGGGCCTCAGGTGACATGTGTGCAAACACGCCCTGTGGCGCGTTTTAAGTTGGGGAATTAATTCCCCTTGAATCCTGAGGGACCCTGGGGGCCAACTAGCCCACCAGGTACCTCCAGTGCGCGCCACAGGGCTGCGTTGCAGAGAGGTGGTCCAGGCCATGCCCCTTTTACACCTCTGTGCAACGCAGCTGTGTGGCGCTTTACTGGAGGTACCTAGTGGGCTAGTTGGACCCCAGGGACCCTCAGGATTCAAGGGGACTTAATCTCCCAACTTAAAACAGCCACAGGGCTTGTTTGCACACATGTCACCTCAGGCCACCCCCTCCCTTCACCACTGTGCAAACACGCCCCGGGGGACAGTTATAGTTAGTTGGACATTTCACTCGCACAAAACCATAGAAATTCCCCCGTTATAGTTAGTTCAGCTAACTATAACTCGCGCCCCCGGAATGCACTGCTGATGACGTCACATATTACATCACTCATGACATGGTCAGTGACATCACTGATGACATCTCAAATGACATCACTGATGACATCATCCATGTGATAATTTGATGCATCTTCTCACACCCTAATATAACCTTTGATACACCCACTCTAAATTACAGACTGCCATTCTCAAAACCATAGACACTCCAACACCAATAACTACATACCCACTCACTGATTCTTAGGTCTACACACACATCCACTCACTCACCCGTGCAGTCACTCATACTTACGGTCACTCAGTACAGGACTATCATATGCACTCATACACCTACATAGACACTCACACACCGCCACTCATCCATAGAGGTACTCACACACCTAGTCAGTCATACAAATAATTAATCACACTGCCATTTACTCACCTATACAGTTATACACACACCAGCTCACTTACTCATACAAATACTAGCACATTCTTACGCTCTTATACAATCACTGATACAAGTACACACTCATCCATACAGCCACTCTCACAATCACACACTCTCACTTATAGCCATTTATATACTCCAACACACACATATATACTGCCTTTCACATATGTAGTTACTCACACATGTACCACTGAGATATACATTCACTCACTAACACACCCATACATACACTCACCCACCCATACAGTCCATCACAGATGCACTCTTGAAACCATGCACCCAGTGAATCACCCACTCACACATCTATGCACAGAGTCACACACACCCCACCCACACAAACACTCAGGCACCCATACAGATACTCAGACAACCAATCAATAACCCATGTAGACACTCATGTAGCTATTCACAAACCCATGCAGCTGCTTACACACCAACAGACAGACGGATACAGACATTCACACAGTTTAGTCACTAACCCATGCATTCAGTAAGATACGTTTAATCACTCACTTATAGAGTCAGTCACGCACCTACTAAATCATCCATTCAGACACTTATACACCCACTCATTCTTCAATACGCCTTTCCCTATATATATTAAACATACTTAAACTTTACAGAAACACACAGTCACTGGATGATGTCATCAGTGATGTCATTTGAGATGTCATCAGTGATGTCACTGACCATGTCATGAGTGATGTAATATGTGACGTCATCAGCAGTGCATTGCGGGGGCGCGAGTTATAGCTAGCTGAACTAACTATAACGGGGGAATTTCTATGGTTTTGTGCGAGTGAAATGTCCAACTAACTATAACTGTCCCTAAAACCTATGGTTTTTTCAGTGAATTTCTAAGGTTTTTTAAATGCTAATTTCTAACTATAACGTGCCTGAAACCTATGGTTTTTTCAGTGAATTTCAAAAGTTTTTTAAATGCTAATTTCTAACTATAACGTGTCTGAAACCTATGGTTTTTTCAGTGAATATATATATATATATATATATATACATATGTGTGTGTATACATATGTGTGTGTATATATATGCATATATATATATATGTGTATATATATATATATATATATATATATATATGAACTAGCTTGTTTTACTTTTAAATATGCACAAGTGCAGAAGAACTCCCTCTACCAATGGCATAAACCAAGGTTTGCCTTGTGCTGTCACTCTGGGCATTTGGGCAAACTAACAGATTAAAAATATTGTGATACATAATGTCAAAATATTGGGGCCAATTCCGATTTCGGCCGGAAGGGCACCGAACGATGGTCGGAGCCCTTCCGACCGAATCGGAACGTGCCGGCCGGATTCCTTTCCGACCGAGCCATTCCGATGGGCTCGGTTGGAAAGGAATCCGACTCGGATTTCCGGATGGCTTACGACGGGCTCGGAGAGCCCGTCCGCCGTCCGGAAATCCTTCAGTACTCCCCGGCCGCCTCTTCACGACCGAGGGAGTACGATGGCAGTATTTCACTGCCTTTTCGTGCCGGTCTTTCCGGCACGAAAAGGCAGTCGGCAACTGTCTTTGGGGGCCCCCAGTAGGGCCCCCATGGGTGCGAGGCCGCCGAATGGCGGCCTGGGGGCACCTATGGTGCCCCTCTGTTGATCCCTGCACCCGGTGGCAGGCACCTTGGGATGCCGGCCACAGGGTGCAGGGATGAACTGCACCCCTGCTTTCCACAATGAAAGCATGCATTCCGCTTGGAATGCATGCTCCCAATGTGTAGTATACGAGTGCGACCGAACAGGGTGCGGTCGCATCGTACTTGCAGGGCCATAACCGACGACAGCAGGTCGGTCGGTTACGGCTCCTGACCGATGTCGGACGGACCTGAGTCCGTCCGACATCGGAATCGGCCCCATTGTAGACAGGAATATCGAAGGTAAGAATATCATTCTAAGTGGTATTTTTTATATCGCTGTAAAAAATATTGTTTTAAAAAATATTGTTGTATGTTATATACATTTTTTGCATTATTTTATGGAGTTTTTGATTTTTTTTTATCTTAGTAGTCTGAAAATTTTTGTGTGAGTATGTTTAGTAAGTCTATTTTAGTAATTTAAAAAAAGTTTAAATACATTTTTTTATGTAAAATTTTAAATGTGAATAATGTTCATATATAAATGTATGTATTAGATTTAAATATGTTATAGGAGCAGGATTCTGGGTTTTCAGGGAAAAGGGTAGGGAAACTATTAAAATATATGAATATTAATTTGCTTGTATAGTAACCTGTAGGTAATACATTAAAAATTATTGGAAATGAAAATGGAAGAATTCGTTTTTAAAATTTTCAGTAATTGTAATATTTTTAAATTGATATAAAAATGTGATTATTTATGTAAATTATCGTTAACATGTTTTTAAAAGCTGTATATTTTTGCACATGTAATTTAATAAATTTGGAGCTTTTTTAAAAATGTGTATTTTTTTTACGTTTTCAGAATAATATTTTGGAAGTAAAAATTGCATGTTTTATGCAAAATGTAATTTTGATGAAATTATTTACTAATATTAACATTTTGATTGCAAAATGATTTATACTTTTTAAAAGTATCATAAATAATTTTATTTTTTTGTTTTAGAAATAGTTTTACTTAAATTTTAGACTTTGAATGTATTTATTGTGTATTAAAATACTTTTTAGTTTAAAAATGAAAATAATGTTGAGTTTTATATATTTAGTTTTAATATATTATATTTTTGTTTATTTTATTTAGGAAAAATAAATTATTATAAACTACAAAATTGTGAAGATAATTTAAATAGCTATGAGTGTCATAAAACATGATATTTAAAAAATCATGTTTAATTTTGTAATTTGTTTACTTATTGTAATGTGTCATTTTATGTAGCATATATAACAACATATAATAATCTAGTAAAAATATATAATATAATGATACAATGTATTCAATGTTATCAATTAAAATTATTATTTTTGGTTAATTTTTACTTTTAATTATCTTACAAATATTTATTAGATAACATTGGGTTATAACCTAATTTATTTGTTTACTGTTAAAAACCTATGTAAGATGTCTTACTATGGAGTGAGGATAGTTTACTGTACAACGCATTCTTCAAAATGGTTTAGATTGGAGGCGAATAGTAAATGTTACCCCTTTAGTGTTCAAACACCCCCCCCCCCCAAACGGTTTATATTGGAGTGGCAATAGTAAATGTAACCCCTTTAGTGTCGAACACCTTCTCCAAAACTGTTTAGATTGGAGTGGGAATAGTAATTGCAGTCCCCTTTAGGAGCTCATTAGGATGTCGGGCGGAAAGCCTCCGGGTCGGAGGCTTTCCGACCGACATCCTTGGTTTAAAGTCCGACCGCTTAATAATTACAACGTAGGTGGTCAGAGTTTGAACTGGCCGGTCGGACTGACTGGCTTCTGACGGGCTCAAGGAGCCCGTCGACCAGTTGAAGGCTGCACATAATCCCCTACGGACGGGGTTTCTGCAGTTAGGATTATAATGTCGGTTTCCGACAGGCTTTTCATGTCGGGCTTTCCGACATGAAAAGCCTGTTGGAAAGCAACGTTGGAGGCCCCCAGCAGGGCCCCCATGCCACCGCGGCCTCCTGTTGGGGGCCTAAGGGGCACATATGGTTCAGGGATTTACAGGAACTCCCATTCTCTATGGGAGCTTGCGCTGTGGCCGGTTTCCGACCACTGCACAAGCGCCCATAGGGAAATGGGAGGTTGGGACCGCACAATGTGCAGTCGCATTGTAATAGGGTTTTCGGAACCGCTGACCTACGGTCGGTCGGTTCCCACACCAAAACAGCGTCAGTCCTCCCAACATCGTAATTAGGGCCTTAGTGTCCAACGCCTTTTCCAAAATGGCTTAGATTAGAGTGGGAATAATAAATATAACCCCTTTAGTGTCCAGCACCTTTCCAAAAATGGTGTAGATTGTAGTGGTAATAGTAAATGTAACCTCTTTAGTGCCTAGCACCTTCACCTAAATGGTGTAGATTGGAATGGGACTAGTAAATGTAACCTCTTTGGTGTTAAAAACCTTCCACAAAATGGTTTAAATTATATTGGAAATAGTAAATGTAACCATTTTAGTTCTGGTGTGAATTGGAGTGGGAATCGTAATTATAATCCCTTTAGTGCCCAACGCTTTCCCCAAAATGTTGTTGATTGTAGTGGGAATAATCAATGTAATCCTTTTGATGTCCAACATCTTCCCCTAAATGGTTGAGCTGGGAGAAGGTATTGCATTTTTCACGTATGTTATAAATATATTTTTTTCAAATAATAAAAGTACATAACACAGTATGTATCATTTGTTTTTATTTTTTAGCATTCATTTAATATATGTATACATTTTTAAATGCAGATGTAGTTGTATATATAAGAAACAATTTTAATTCCTTTTTTAGTATATCTTAATAATACTGTAGTGTTTATTTATTATAGGATTATCTATTTTATACTTTACATAAATATTTCATATTTCCATATAACTTTTTATAACTTGTTTTATGTTAGTTACACATTTTGAAAACATTTTATTTAAAACATTTTCTATTTACATTTCTATTGTTTTCCATCGGGAGATAGTTTTTTTAGATAGTTTTTTTCTTAGTTTCATTTATTGTCATTTATTTTACAGTGAACATAACTTTTGTACTCTAGTTGCGTCATTTGTCATTCATTTTCCTGGAAGCTTGTAGCAGCAAGGTGCTGCTGTTCATCAGTTCAGGTAAGACCTTTTTATTAATTTTTTATCTGGCTTTGTGGCTAGAGGGGTTGTAGGGAGTACTAGAAAATTGTATTTATAGTGTTGCTTTCAAGTATTTTCAAGTTTATTTGTAGATTGTGGTATTTTTTTACTAGTGTTCTATGTTAAGTCCAGTTAGAGTTTGATTGTTATGTATCGCCATTTTATATAATTTTATGTTAACTTATGTGTTTTATATAGTTTAATTCTACTGTTTATTTTTCTTTTGAAGATAGTGGTTTTTGTAGGTGGGTATTGTTTTTTTTTTTTTTTTTACAGCTTTACAAATCCGAAGTTGTTATTTAGACATTTGGATGTAGCTTTATTTTTTAAAGGAAATCATTTTGGTTTCTAGTAAACCAATATTTGTAATTTTGATTTCCTTTGATTTCTTTTTCTTTTTTAAATGTTTTCACTTTTTTAGGTTGATTAAGACTTTGCATTATTCCACTGGATTTAAAATGGATCAATTTTATTTTTGAAATTTTGTGGTGCTTTTTATATATTATATTTTTTATTTCATGGATATGGATGAAGATCTCCAGCTATAGAATAGTAAGTTTTATTTAAGGTATTTTATGGGTCGAAAATGTTATATTTTAATATGTATGTGTATTTGATGTGATTGGTAGTTGTTATATTACATTTTATGTGTTGTATTTTATTGGTTATATTTGATTTTATTAGTAATTTTGAACTTTGCAGTTGGTGACTTTTCCGTTTTTTAACTCATTAATATACATATTATTTTTATGCATCAGTCTTATTTGCTATTTTAGCTGTATGTTTTTTGGCTGATGGACAAAAATAATTTGATTAATATTCTCTTTAAAATATTTTACCTTTCATGATTTGTATTTTGTTTTAGGTTTATTGGTTAGTATGTAGATAGTTTGTTTTTTGTTAAAGGGTTTTGCCTGTTACTTCTAAGTGATGTACTAATTTGTTGTTTATAAAGAGTTTCACTTTACTTTGTAGCATCTCATACATTCTGTTGGTTTATTTACTAATTTTAGGTATAATTTGGGTTACTGATTGCTCCATTTGTAGTTGTTGGTAGCTTTGTTCTTTTTGTAGGGCTTCTATGAATCTGCACAGTGTGAGTTGGGTTCTGCTTAGTGTAGATTGGAAGGTATTTTGCTATCCTTTTACTGCGTGGTTTGTTTTGGCTTCTTGAGCCATGTTGAAGATCTAGACATGGGTTTTGGAATTTGGGTTGGCGTCTGTGTCCAGAGGGTTGCAGTCTGCCAGTGCCTTCAAAGTTGTTCATTAGGAGACTTTGAGTAGTTTTGTTGGTAGAATGGACTTTCTATAAGTAAGTTGTAGTGGTTAGCTACCTCTGTTACAGAGGTGTAGGCTAGTGCAATCATTGTTTTTAATTTCAAAGGTAAATTGCCTGTTTGTTGCATATCCCACCCGTAGTGCAGATTGTTGGAGGTGTCTCCATATGCTTTGGATAAAATGGTAGTATCAATCTTGTATGGCTGTGTGTGGGTATAGTTTATCATATTTAAGTAGTCCATAGTACCTATCCCTCCCTTCTTCCTCCCTCACCATCTTGTCTTACTGCCTCTAGGGTATTGACTGTGATGCCACTTTATTTTTGGGGTTCCACTGTATCTATGACAATATTTCAAGGAGTCCCCCAACAGAACCAGATTTTCTCACATTTTTTAGGAACCACTACTTTTATACACCACTTTTTCACCAAGCGTACACCAGTCCATATCTTTTTTACCAGGCTTCGACTTCCGGGGTCCTTCCAAACTCTTAATATTCCTTTTCACTACACTCAGTCCCAAAACCATCCAAATCATCCGGTACATCCAAAACATTTGGTACTGTAGGGCTTCCTCATCACCCCATATGTTCAAGATATATTGTTTCGCTTCCCTAGTAAACTGGATAACCTGCGGCTTGACCCAGGCAGCCAGTGATTATCCCCCAGTACCCTTGAATTATTGGACAGGCCCATATTATATGTTAGAATGTACCCTCCAGTTCACATCTTCATATTCATAGGTTAGACAAGGCCCACCCCATTTTTACTAGTGCCCTTATAGAGTAGTAAGTGCGGTGTAATAGTCTAAGCTGAACCAGGTGGAAACCATATTTTATAGCCGCATCCCTCGGGCCCTTAAGTGCCTCTTCCCATTCCTCATCGCCAAGGATCCCTGTGTCCCTTCCCATTTGGTCCTCAGCTCAAGCATAGCATTGGGTGAGTTGTTTTATAACTTTCTTTATCTCAGGGTGTAGCTTTCCTGGGGAGGAGGTCTACCAGTAGTCTGTCCTGTATTGGGGTGGACTCTGCTAGTATTGTACCCTGTGGTATAAGGGCTAGCAAGGCGTGTCGGACCTTTAGGTGGTAGAACGTATATATAGGTGCCAAGCTAAAGTCCTTGTCCAGGTCTGCTAGAGGCACCACATCCCCCCTTCCAAAAATCTCCAAGTGTGGAAATACCCAGCAGGTCCCAGGCATGGAATCCATACAGTCCCCTCAGAGGCCCCAAGGCCGCTAGCCACTGCATTCCATAGTGGGGTCATTTGTGTGAATGTATCTTGTCCTCCCTTGTAATTTGTCACTTCTTTCCATAGCTTAATTACCATTTTTGTGTGCGGGGGTAGTATAGGCAGAGTTTGCTTACCGTATAGGTCTCATGGATATTCCCTGTCTGTCCATTCAGAAAGTAAGGTTTGTCTGGGCTACGAAGGCCCATTCATTTAAAATAAAGAGTTTGGCTGGCCAGTATTTTTTACAGATTTCCAGCAAGGCTGTACCGCCATCCCACCAAATTCTAGTTAACTTGGGCATAGTGATTCTTGCTGGGCCGCCGTTCCATAGCAATATGCGGGTTTCATCTATACCTCTCTGAAATAGCGCTTTGGGATCTCAAACAGAGTATTTTGAAGCACATACAAAAAATCAAGGCAGGGACATCATCTTGAATAGTGCCACCCTTACCAGCAAAGAGAGTGGGAGGGCACGCCTATGTTTTGAATCATCTCTTAATCTTTTCAGGAGATGTTGGGTTGTGTGTATAGCATAGTTCCGTGCCTCTTGTTATGTAAAGGCTGAGGTATCAGAATCACCCCTCTGCAACCTGTATTCTGCAGTCTGGCGGCAGTCTTGGCACCTCGCCTCTCTGTGGATACAGCAGGGATGTGTGCCAATTAATGACATAGCCCGAATATTATCCGAAATTCGTAATCATTTGCATAAGTCTGGTTATTATCATCTCAAGGTACAGTCGGCCATGTAAAGCAGTACATCATCAGTATTTAGGGATATCCTATCCTCCCACGTACCTCCTCATTCTAGTCCCTGACCAATGGGTCCTGGCAGATCCAGGCCACCAGAGATTCCAGTGCCAGATCAGAGGCGATAGTGGGCAGCCCTGTCCTGTGCCTCTCTGGAGTTCGAACACCAAAGAGTAGGCCCCATTGACCCTGACTTTAGGGGGCGGGCAGGCATTGAGAAGTCACATGCATTGGATGCATTGTGGGCCAAATCCAAGGCTCTCCAAAAACGCCAACATGTACCCCCATCTGAGCGTTTTGAATGCCATCCGTGCTTTGTGGGAAAGAACCTTAGCGTGTTCACAGATGGTGTCTGCTTGTGTGCCATAGAGAAGCCTTAGATTGAGGGCCTTATTGCGACTCTGGTGGTCCTCCAGCGGTGGTAACTCGTATTATGCTCAGCAGTGCCGCAGCAACACTGCCAGCAGAGTGCAGCTTCCTGACAACTGCGTGACCGCCGTGGGATCCTGGATCCCCAGCAGACACAACGGTCTTGTGGCGATCCAACCGCCACACTTGTAGTACTGCGGGCAGGTCCGCAATGTGGTAGTGGTCAGACCACCACGGCAAGTACAGCAGTCCTATGGACCTCTGTACTCGTAATAAGGCCCTAATTCTTGTACTGCAATACAGCATAAATACTGATTGTTTTGGATGCATTAGAGAACAGACCACCCTTTGCAGCCACGTTGCTATTAATTTTGTGAGCATCTTGACCTGTATGTTTGGTAGCAAAACAGGCCTATAGGATGCACAGTCGTCAGGGGCTGTCCCATCTTTCCTTGTCACCACAATAGTGGCCAGCCATTGATATGGTGGGAGGAAGCACCTCTCTTTACTCTCTTTATACATAACCAGCAAGTGTGGGGCTAATATTTAGGTCCAGGCTCGATACAGCTCCACCGGGAGACCATTAGGTGCCACAGGTCTTCCTGTTTGTAGGTCGCAAATTGCCTTTTCTATTTCAGACACCTCAATGTCTGCCTCCAGATATATCCTGTCCTCTCGAAAGAATTGAGGCAAGTGTATATCTCAGAGGAAGTCCCCCCTTCTGCGCCTCTTTGGGCTACCATGGGTGAGCAGAGTTGGGCATAGTGCAAGGCAAATAATTCAGCAATGTAGTCGCTCCCTCTAACAAGCTCATCCTCTGTAGTTCTGATCTTTAGGACCCAAGATTGTGATCCCAACTGTCTAGCCAAAACAGTATTTTCCTGGCTTTGTTTCCAACATCATATAGCCACCGCATTGTGTCTTTTTGCAAAGTTGCAAAATCTTTATATTCCTGTTGCACATGGTGCAACCTATTTAAGAAAGTGTAATCTACTCCAGTGTTCAGTTGGAGCTCCAACTCCTGGATCTCCCTCTCTAGATTGTTCATCCTCCGAGGCCACAGAGCCCTCAATGTCTGTGAAATATTGATCAGTATATTGCTGGAGCTTCTCTATAATTCTGGGGATTTTAAGATGCCAGGAATTAAAGGGCCACCCCCCCCCCATCCTGGTAATTGATCTGAGATACCCCTGGCTAATTGATGTACGTCCGAGTAGAGATAGACCTGCATGTTTCGGGTGATGAGGTAATCTATGCGTGAGAAAATTCCAAGTGCTCCAAGTGGTAGGTGTATTGACTGCTGTGGGGTTACGGGCCCCCCATAGGTCTGCGATCCCCACAGTAGTCAGGAAGCCTCAAAGGGGACTAGCTCTCTGATTTTCATTTAATCGGCGATTTGTCCCACTCCGCTTGTAGTGTCAGGGCACCCTCCAAAAGTTGCAGTAAGAGGGAATCACCTCCAGAAGGGCCAGTGTGTGGAGTTTAGGGGTAATATATATCAAGCAGAGGTTGAGTGCGAGGTCTTCCCAGTTTCCCATGATTGCCATGAATCTACTCTGTGGGTCCGTCCATATCTGCTTGAGGACAATGGGAGTGCTTTTCTAATTATTATCCCTATCCCTCTGGATCCCATTGTGTAGCCAGCATGTGCCATCATCTTGTAACCCTCCTCTAGCCAATGCTTTACAGTTATTACCCATCAGGTGCGTCTCTTGGAACAAGACCACATCAGGGGATTTGCTTTTGAGGTATTGCAACACCACCCAGTCCATTAATGTTTCAGGATATGACCTTCAATACCTTACAGTCCGCTACTCATGGTAAGTGACAGTGCAATGTATCCCTCCCCTCAGCATCCAGCGGGGCTATCAGTGCAGGATTGGGCCTCCCTTGTTATCCTTGGTTCTGAACAGTTAAAACACCCAAGAGCAGAAACATAACAGAATTACACAGCTTCCCAAAACAAGCCTCCATCCAGCATCCCTGCATAGTGAGCTGAAACCTGCCCCCCCCAACTTTGCAAATGCCTGTCACCCCAACTATTGCATTCCAACATTATCATAGTAGTTCAGTGGCGTTGTCCTTAATCTCAAATAGTCTATATAAGTAGTCACTGCAAGCCAGTTAAGAGTAGTAGGAGGCCTGCCCGGCCACGGGGCATCCCGCCTGTCATAGGTCTTCACCCCGAGGCTGTAGTGGATTGTGTCTGTCCCCCCGCACATCCCACGTTTGCTATCCGGAACTTTAGGGGGCCTCCCCAAGTTGGTCCACCCGGGCTGCTCCGGCCGGGCATCCCTTGGTATTGTCCACCAGTGGCCACGAGTTCTTGTCATCTCCCAACCGTTGTTGTAATATCCCTCCTTACTTAATGGTGCCCGGCTGCGTTTCAGCTTGTCGTTCGTGTTGTGATCTATTGTTGCCAGGCCCCTTCCTTCGAGCAAGTCCCATGCCTCGGCCACAGTCGCAAAGTGCCAAGGTTTCCCCTCCGCCACTACTCTAAGTCTTGAGTTGAACAGCATAATATATGTCAGTTCTTTCTGTCTCAGCAACTTTTCACCTTGTTGAAACTCCGCCTTAGCTTCTTTACATGAAGCGTGAAGTTCAGGTAGATGTTGATGCTTGCATGTTTTTGTTTCAGGAATGGGATCCGTCTGGTGGCTTGTAGGATCACTTCTCCATCTCAGTAGTAAAAGAGTCGGGCAATAATAGTCCATGGTGGATCCCTGGGTGTCAAGTCTCCACTCACCTGAAATCCAGGATGTTCGATTTGAAAGATGAGACACTTGTTCTCTCCGCCCCCAAAAATCTACGCCTGTCAAACCGTATTTATAACACAGCTTAACAAGAACAGATCTTCAGGGGAAGGGGAAAGTGGGACACAATAAAAAAGAACAGAAAAAAAACACTCTGCTGGATTCGGATCTTGGCACGACTGTGGCGCTGATCGCGATACCTTAATGACTCTGTAAACACAACAATTCTTCTGGGACAATATCTATGTACAAACGATAAAGATCAATAAACATTCATTAACCTACTTAGTTGAATACATCCACTAGTATCCTGATTTACATTGTACATAAAGATTATACCTTTCACTTTAATTTGCTGCTCAACATATAGCAGAGATAATGTCTCCCTTTTATCATCAGATGCATCACGTGCTTAAAGTGACGTTCTTAAACACGTGTATAATGCTGCTCTCTGTAGTGAAATAAAAGAACACCTTGTCACCTTTTCAGCATAACACACCAATAACTGAAATTTAAATGTTCCATGAAACACTTACTAACAAAAACACCTTTTTTCTTGTCTTCAAGAATATCATAAAATAAAAGTAATACAACACAAAATAAGTTTCAGCAGAAAATGTCCACTTATTCCTGAGTAGGAAATGAGTCTTTCTCTCTTTAATTTGAAAAGTCTTATTCGTCTCACTCTTGAAATACGAAGAAACTATAATTTAAGGATCCTTGGAGCATTCCCTCTGAGAGCGCTAAAGTCGTAAATTATCAGCCTTTGGAATAAAACAGAAAAGTACCTGTTTAATCTTTGACGCGCTTCCACTGCAAGCTTTGTTATTTAGAAATGCCTTACTTGACTGAGCGCTGCTTTTTCTTTCTGTGTTGCAGGGCGGAATTATTTCCTAGACGGAACGAAGGAGGAAGTCGTGGAGTTATCCTGGAAACCACCAAGGACTGACTAGAACCAAAGAGAATGAAAACTGCCTGCGGCGCGGGAACTCGAAGGAAATCAGGTAAGTGGGGAATCGTGAAGACGAGCGCAAGCACGTCTCATTCTGCTTTCAAGCCTTTTATAGGCTTCAGGTGGGTGGGGTGGTTTAACAGAAATGCAAATTGCCAACTGTAAAGCGGGTGTGGCAGGCACATGTTAACTGTCATTAGTCCTGCTGATCTAGGGTTTCCTATGCAAATTGCCAACTGTAAAGCGGGTGTGGCAGGCACATGTTAACTGTCATTAGTTCTGCTGAATCAAATTGTTTCAAGCTAAATGGATTCAGATACCAAGAACTACTTAATGTTTATAACAGTATTACAGCATACCATACCGGTTTATACAAGAAAAATAAAAGCATGAAAGTTCACACTTGTGCAATTCCATAAAGCAAACCAAAATATAGCAAACCAGAAATAAAGACTGAGCATGCTACATATATTGGGTCAATTCTAATACACAGTATGAGGATTAGCCATGTTTATGGCGCAAATCCTAACACCGGGTCAGGGCTGGGGAGTCGGGCCCTATGTGTCTGTTCCACTGAGAAGAACTTATAGAGTACTTTGGGTTTTAGGGTGTTCAGGATAAGATCTTCCAAGAAAAGGTCAACGCTGGGACCCTCTGCTCACTCCTGGACCCCAAACACCCTAATATTGTTCCTGCAGGAGCGACCATCAAAGTTCTCCAGCCTAACTCCCATTATGTCCGCCTCCATTCGCAATCGATTTGCCTGCTCCCTAAAAAGTTTGATTTCAGTTGGAGTGTACCAATGTGTCTTCATTTTCTGCTACACTTTTGCCCATTTTGTGGATATCTACTCTGAGTAGCATGACTTCAGTGGTCACAGAGTCTATTTTGGGCTCTAGGGAGCCCCATATTCCTTGAAGCGCCTCCATTTTATCCTTCATTGAGAGTTTTGTAGGTTCTGAGTTGCATTCCTCTGACCAGACCAGTCCTTCTGCATGCGGCATGTTGTCCAGTGGCATTTTGGGGCTAGGCGCATTTTTGCAGTCTGCTTTGTTCCAACCCCTTTTTGCCCTTCCTGCCTGTCATGATGATTTAGACTCAGGGGCAGAGTCTGGGGGGATCCACACGGGGCACACTGTCACCTGTCAGGGTCCTGCACCCTGCGTCCTCCCACCGCTCTTATCTCTTTTCTGTTGTAGCTCCACACTGTATGGGCCCCCATAATATAAATTATTACTTGTTAAAATAATTATATTATATTTGGTATGGACATTCAAAGGTGTGTTCCTGCTGTTAATTGCAGGCTTTATTTTCTGGTTTTCTGTTGGGGGTGTTGTAATCTAGGTCCATTGGCTTCTTTTCTGTTGGTAGGAAAAAATAGTTTAGTTTTATTTTAAATGTTTGCTGGTTGCTACCTAGAGGGGGCTGAGGTAGTTTAATTTTAGCGTTTTAAGGTGCATTGGTCTTTTATTATTTATTATTTAATTACTTTTAGTGTGTGTTTTTATTGGTATGTGTTTGCTGATTCGTAGTTTCTCTATAGTGTATTAATTTCTCTGTAGTATCTATAGTTTGAAAGATAACATAAGTAGAGTGTCTTGTTAGTTATTTATTATTTTACATTTTTAAATTAATTCATTTATAAGTTAGGTCTAAGTAAATGTTTTACTTACTTTAGAAGGTATTCGTATGTATTCTTTTACTTCTGTTTCAGATTGTCTTTGCCAAATCTGTCAGAGTATCGTCACCTTCTAGTTTTCTTAGTTTTTGATGAAGTAAGTTGCTACATTTTTTGGGCCTTATATAGTGTTAGTTTAATTGATAATATCATTTTATGGGTTACTTTGCTTTGTTTTGTTTCATTGCTTAGTGCACGTTTAGTTTGAATTTTGTTTTCAGTTATTGTCTTTTAGGGTGAACAATAATTAGTGTTTATTTTATAATATTAAATCTATATTTTCATTTTTTGTGTTATTTTAGATTTGTGTATATATTTAACCCCTTCGCTGCTAGGTCTTTTCCCCCCCTGTGTTAAGTTTTTTTTTGGCTATTTGGGGTAGTTCGCGCTTCGTCCCCTGTAACATTTTGACCACATAAGGTATGTGCGCCAAATTTGCGTCCTTTTCTTCCAACATCATGGGGATTTTAAAGGTGCCCAGGGTTTGTTGTTTCCCCTGGAGGAGACCCAGAAATTAGCCAAAATACAGCTATTTTCTTTTTGTTTTTTAAATGGGAAAAAAGTGTTGCAGTAGAAAGCGTCTGGTTTTTTCCCTGCAAGTGGTTTCAACAAAAGGTTTGTGGTGCTGAAATTACCATCTTACCAGCATTTTCTTTACACATTTTTGATATTTTACTGGGACATAGCCTATTTTTGCTATTTTTTGTGCTTTCAACCTCCTTCCAGTTAATGGTAGAAATGGGTATGAAAGCAATAATGGATCCTGGAAATCTATACATTTCAGAAAAGTACACAAAATTCTAAATTCAGCAAGGAGTCATTTGTGAAGATCCTTCAAGGTTTGTTTATAGAAACTAACAGCTGAAAATAGGAAAAATATCAAATGAGTTGAAAAAAACAGCCATTTGTGCTAAAGTTTTCACCTGTAACTTCTTCCAAGTATGACTGATATTTGAAAGCAATATACTTTTACATCTGCTGGATCCTTCTGGTTGTGGGGATATATAGGACTTGTAGGTTCACCAAGACCCCGAGGAACCCAGAGCCAATAACTGAGCAGTGTCTTGCAATGGTTTTTTATTGTGTACCGGGTACATAGTAATTAATTTGGGAAAATAAAAACAGTGAAGAATCGGTATGAAAGACACCTATGTATTTATGAAATGGGAACCAAATATAGATTTTAGAAACAGTAGCTATTTGCACATCTCCGAAATTTTGGGTAACCATACTAGCATGTGAATTATAGGACATTTTTCAAAGTGACTTATTTTTTACACATTGTCTTACATTTGGAAGGCAGAAATTCATCGAAAGTCAATAGGAAATAACAGTTGCTCTACAATTCTGTGTTCCCCTAAGTCTCCCGATAAAAATGGTACCTCACTTGTGTGGGTAGGCCTAGTGCCCGCGACAGGAAATGGCCCAAAACGCAACGTGGACACTCCACATTTTTTCAGTGAAAACAGACCCTTTTTTTGCAAAGTGCCTAGCTGAGGATTTTGAACCATAGCTCAGCCAGCACGTAGGGAAACCTAGCAAACCTATACATTTTTGAAAACTATACACCCAGAGGAATCTAGGTTGGGGTGACTTGAGTGGCTCTCACCAGGTTCTGTTACCAAGAATCCCTTGCAAACCTCAAACCTTGTCAAAAAATCACATATTTTTCACATTTCTGTGATGGAAAGTTCTGGAATCTGCGTGGATTCACAAAATTCCACCCACCCCGCATTCCCCAAATTCCTCCTAGAAAAATGGTACCTCACTTGTGTGGGTAGGCCTAGTGCCCGCGACAGGAAACTGCCCAAAACGCAACGTGGACAAACCACATTTTTACAGTGAAAACTGACCCCTTTTTTTCAAAGTGCCTAGCTGTGGATTTTGAACCCTAGCTCTGCCGGTACCTAGGGAAACCTAGCAAACCTATAAATTTTTGAAAACTATACACCCAGGGAAATCCAGGATGGGTTAACGTGTCTGGCTCTCACCAGGTTCTGTTACCCAGAATCACTTGCAAACCTCAAACTTTGTCAAAAAAACAAATTTTCCTCACATTTCTGCGATGGAAAGTTCTGGAATCTGTGTGGATCCACAAAATTCCACCCACCCCGCATTCCCCAAAGTCTTCTGGGAAAATGTTACCTCACTTGTGTGGGTAGGCCTAGTGCCCGCAACAGGAAACAGCCCAAAACGCAACGTGGACACACCACATTTTTACAGTGAAAACTGACCCCTTTTTTGCAAAGTGCCTGGCTGTAGATTTTGAACCCTAGCTCTGCCGGCACCTATGGAAACCTAGCAAACCTATACATTTTTGAAAACTAGACACCCAGCGGAATCCAGCATGGGGTGACTTGTCTGGCTCTCACCAGGTTCTGTTACCCAGAATCCCTTGCAAACCTCAAACTTTGTAAAACAAAACACATTTTCCTCACATTTTCCGCACATTTCTGTGATGAAAAGTTCTGGAAAATGCGTGGATCCCCAAATTTCCACCCACCCCGCATTCTCTAAAGTCTTCCAAGAAAAATGGTACCTCACTTGTGTGGGTAGGCATAGGGTCTGCGACAGGCAAAGGCACTAAATGTATTGTGGAGACTTCAAAATTACTTATAAAACGACCTGGTTTTGCGGGGGGGGGGCACCTGGATTTTGGCCCCAGGCACAGCGGCCATCTAGGGAAACCTACCAAACCCACACATATCTGAAAACTAGACACCCTGGGGAGTCCAGTGAGGTATGGCTTGCGTGGATCCCCCAAAGTTTCCCTACCCAGAATCCCCTGCAAACCTCAAATTTTGCTGAAAAAAATCAGATTTTTCTCAAATTTTTGTATGGGAAAGTTGTGGGATCACCGGGAAGACACAAATTTCCTACCAGCCAGCGTTCCCCCAGGTCACCCCTACATATAAAAAAAAAATCCTTGGTGCCTAGTGGGCTCTCTGCCCCCCCGGGGGGCAGATCAGGGACTACTGCCCCATCTGCCTCCTGGGGGGGCAGAAAGACTGTGGCATTTTTTGTGGGTGTGGGTGCATTGGCATGCCCATTCTGGGTAGCCCCCACTCGGAACTTTGGAAGAGAAAAATCCCTGGTGCCTAGTGGGCTTTTTGGCCCCCCGGGGGGGGGCAGATAAGGGGCTGATGCCCTATCTGCCTCCCGGGGGGGGCAGAAGGACTGTAGCATTTCTTTTGGGGTGGGGGCATTGACATGCCCATTCTGGGAAGCCCCCACCCCTACGTATATAAAAATAATCCCTGTGCTTAGTGGGCTTTCTGCCCCCCCAGGGGGGGGCAGAAAGACTGTCTGTGACAACATTTTATGGGGGGAGCAAAGGCCCTTGCCCAAGGGCCCGCTGCCCCCTCCCTGGTGGCTAGTGGGCGGATCCTGCCAAGCAGGGATCCACTAGGGAAGGGTACCATTCGAAAGGGGAGATTCACCCCTTTCCAACGATATCTCTCCCAAGTGTTTCGGTGCTCAGGGGGCTGAGATAGCCCAGAGAGCACCGACAGTGGGGCTATCTCAGTACTCTTGACGGAATGGTTCCGTCATGAGCACAGGAGCTCTGGTGCTCATGACGGAATCCTTCCGTCATGAGCACCGAAAGGGTTAAATTATTTTTGTTTAAGGTTTATATGTCAGAACGTGTTGCAAACATATTCTTTGAATAATATATATATATATATTTTGGTTGTTTTAAGTTTATTTAACTATTATGAAATTGTTATAATGTTGTTAGAATATTTATACTTTTTTACATTTATTTTTGATTAATGTAAAATCCTGTTTTTTAACGTTTCGTGAGGAAATATCTTTGTGTTTATTTTTGGCGATATTAATGTAGTCGATATGTCGATATTGTGTGTTGTGATATTTTAGACTAACTATATGTTTATTTAATCCTTTGGGCTCTAAGGATGTGCTGGAGCCATCCACAGCACTGGTGCTCAGCTCCTCCAGCACGTCTAGCACCAGCCCACGGGGGTAGTACTGGTGCTCCCCCAGTGGGCCCCTGTTATATGCTTCTTCTGGAGGTGGCAGCAGATGTGCTTCCGCTGCCACCCCAACACCTTCCTCGTGATCTGATGACTTTGCCGCACGTACGCCATGACAACCCTATCAACAGGCATTTGCTTCCAGTGCATACAGGCAGTAGGACGCTCTCTGATAAGTCCTAACTCTAGGGAGGCGTCAGGAGTGCAGAAAGACACGAGGGGAAGGAAAAGAGTTTTTCCTTGCTCGCGTGTCACACTAAATGGCAATTCTGATATGGGATTGCAGGTGGGACGGCAATCGCGCAGCAGGCATGCACCACTAGACACCAGGGATGTCGTTTTTGGTGGTTGGAGCAGCCTCTTGGGCAAGAGTCGCTCCCGAATTCAGGGTGAATATGTTTTGGCTGTTTTTTGCCCCCAACCAGGAGTAGATCGGCCATTTTGAGGCTGATCTGGCATGCGGAGGTGTAAAAGCACTAGACACCAGGGATTCAGGCTACAAATAATGTTTGAGGAGAGCCCCTTGGGCAAGGGTTGCGCCCCTTCAAGAGGACAATTTTCTGTTGTTTCTGCCCCCAGGGGCAGATTGGCCATTTTTTTGGCCAATAAGCACCCTGGGGGGTGTACACCCACTAGACACAAGGAAAATAATAATGATTTTTTATGGGGGGGGGGTGACCCCTTGAGCAAGGATCGTAATCCAATTCGTGGAAACATTTTTGACATTTTCTGTCCTCCTCCCCTGGACAGATTGGCCGTTTTTATGCAGACAAGCACTAGGCATCAGCGAGTTTTATTTATACAATCTTGGAGCGGCCCTGGGCAATGAAACACTGGCATATAATTTGGTTGTTTTCTGCCCCCTTGTTACAGATGGGCAATGTGTTTGCCTGATCTGCCCCCAAGGCAGGCAGAAAACCACTAAACACCAAGGATTTGTTGTCCATGCATGTCGTTTGCTTTCAGCTCCCCCTGAGGGCATATCAGATTTTTTGTTAGGTCAATCTTCCCTTGGGGATTGCTGAAAACCACTAGACACCCAAGAAACACATTTGTGTGTGTGTGTGAACTGGAGTTGGGCTGTTGTGTGTGTTAACTAGCATTTGGTTGGTGGTATGTGCAAAATGGCATGTGCCCGGTGGTGTGTTTGGCTAGAGTTTGGCTGGTGGTGTGTGTGAACTAGTGATTGGCTTGCGATTGGCTAATGGCTGGGGTATGGGTCGCTCCCCTCTGGGTTGCCAATTTTTTGCCTTTGTTTTGTGCCCCTCCTCTTTGGGGGCAGATCAGAAGCTTGTGACGTTGTTCTGTCCCCAGGGCATCCTTTATTGTGTTTTATAATGTCACCTGTTTTAGTTCTAGTCATCATTTGCATTTGTGAACGTAATGTTTATTTATCCATTTTATTGTAGTTCAAAGATTTAGATTTCCTTGGTGGTGACTCCTACTTGTAGTTTCGGCATTGGTAGATCTGCAGGTTGTGTAGGTGCATGTGCTGGTAAGAGAACTTTTTTGTAATGATTACTTCAAATGAGTAGCATTGCCCTGCTTGAATATGTTTATTTTTAACCGTTGTAATATTTGTACCATATTTAGCTTCTGTTTTATTGTGTGTCAAATTCACTTTGGATTTGTGCAAGATGTGTATTGTATTGTTTTGTCTATATGTTCCTATCTAGTGAGAGATTGTTGGTGCAAGCTGTGTCTGTGCAGAGTAGGTGAAGTTGATCCTCATTCTAGCTGTCTGTGGCAAGTGAGAGGTATTTTTTTGAGTGTAAAGTTCATTGCTTGATTGATAGTTTTTTCTAGATCATTATATGTCAATAGTTTTATTTACTGTTTGATACAGCCACATTTTGTTGAGTTCAAATTTGACACAGTGTTGTTTATTGTTGTTTTGTTAGTTTCATTAGTAAGCATCATGACTGCCCAGCAGGTTGTTGGTTTGTTTTGCCTCTGAACACAGCTCTGAGACTGACTCAATGTCTAAGGCAGAGGACCAAGTTGAAGATTCCAGTGCTTAATTTGAGCCGGTGCTTTCCGGTGCTTAGCACCGGCACTTTTTTTACTGAGCCGGGACTACAGGTTGTTTTCTCCAGTTGGTTGTGGTCCCAAACTGAAAATAAAATAAAAGATGTAACTGGTTGGATGAATCACCTGGTATATTATGGCAGCATTTTACTTCCTAAAAGGGACGGGAGGACTACTTTCCATGATTGCATTTGGCTCATGTCACCCTTACTACACTACTGGAATGACTAATATAGAGCGTTTCATCGAAAGTGCGGGATAGCTCAAAGAGTTAAGGCTTCGCTGCTTTAATTTGTATGCAGTCTTTATGTCAAAGGCTCGACTTCTAGCACGTCTAAATCGCGTTTCATTTTTCCAAACACATAAACACTAAAAAGTGTTGCCCCTGGTTATATTATCTTCTGAGGCAACGTACATAATGCATAAATAACTGGTGCACTGCAAGTATACATGGACCAGCACAGAGAAACAACCCAGGCATTCAGAAGCGGCAGGCTTCTGAAGAAAATGTGAGCCCCAGCACCTATTCTTTTACAAATTAAGCACTGGAAGATCCTGGCAGCAAATTGTCTGACCGAGAGGAACCGTCTAATGAGGAATCCACTATTAGTGCTGATGAAGTACCTCGTTTAGAGGAGGACACTGATATGCCAGTCGTGCAGCAAGAGCAGGTGGATTGTAGGCAGGGACTTGAAGGTTTCCCATTGGAAGTGCTGAACCCTGGGTGCAATTATTTAAGGAATTTTTCAAAGTGGCCACTGTGGCATGTGGCACAATACTCACTAACCACAAAGATCACCCCAAAGAGCCTGTGTGCAAAACAATTCAAAGGGGACAGAGCAGCACCTTGTGTAGTAAGGAACTTCATACTTTGACATTTTCAGACAGAACAAATGTCCTCATACTCACAGACCCTCAAGACCTGGCTCTTCGACTGACCGGAGCTGCTCCCCCTGCCCCCAGCACCTTGAGACCCTTACGGGTGAGTAGCGCGCTTCACAATTCCCTGATTGATTGATTGATAGTGAACGCACTTCTCCTGTGACAGTATGGGGTTCTAAGGTAGCAGAAGTGTAGATAGAGTAGGTAAAAGGTTGGAGCCTTACAATGCTGCTCGAAAGTCATACATCTGGTACAAGAAGTCGGCTGGTCATTTGTTTCATTTGGCGTCCTTCAATGCTTATGTTGTTTACAAAGATTGTCCTCCACATTCCAAGGTGAGTTTTGTACTGTTTCAGCAGTCTGTAAAAGGCAGCATTGTTTCAGTTGAGCAGGCAAGTGTTCCTAGAGTCAGAGTGGTGGAAGATATCGCTAGGTTGAAAGATCACCACTTTCCGGAATACATTCCTCCACTTTTTCCACACATTTTTGTGTGGGATCACCGTGCCGACACATGGCTAGATTGAAAGATCTCCTTGTCAGAGATGTAGAGTCTGTGTCTGAAGAGAAGTACAAAAGGAGAGCTGTGTGTACTAAAACCAAGTGCGCTTCTAATCCTGGCCTATGTGAGCTACATGTTTCAAATTGTACCATACGCAACTCAATTATTGGGAGCAATAATGATATTAAAAGGAAATGGATTGTGGGCTGTATCGCTATATAGTTTCTGTTTAGATACATGGTTGGCTGTAGTTTGATGTGCTTAGTTACTCCTGTTGTGTATGCAGTCATAGTTGGTATTTCATATTCTACCAATAGGTTGGTTCTTTCTATTTAAAAAACATGTGCTGTTTTTAGTTGGGTGTTTTATTTTTTCCTGTCTGTGCCTTGTGAGTGTAATCTGTACATTGTGATAGTGTTTTGGAAATGGCAAGTGATGTGAAGCTTCATGGTGATGTCTGAGTGGCATGTGGCTGATGGTGTGTGTGGACTGGTGTTTGGATGGCAGTGTGTTTGGCCTGGCATTTGGCTGGTGGTGTGTGTGGCTGGCTGGCAGTGTGTGAACTGGCACTTGGCTGGTGGTGTTTTTGTGTAGAAACTTGCAGCTCGGCAGTAAAAACACACTGGCAGCCAAATGCCAGTCCACACACTCCACCAGCCACCGGGTGGTGTGATTGCTGTATCTGGACTGGCGTTTGGCTGGTGTCTGGCGGGCAGTGTGTGTGAACTGGTGTATGGCTACTGGTGTGTGTGAGTGTGTGTGTAGTGACTTGCTGCTGGGCACTACACACACACTGGCAGCAAACCCCAGTCCAGCCACCAGGTGATGTGATTGCTGTGTCTGAACTGGTGACTGGCTGGCAGTGTGTGTGTCTGGTTGTGTGTGTGCTTGGTGTTTGGCTAGAAGTGTGTGTGGACTGGTGTTTGGTTACCACTGTGTGTGTAGTGACTTGCTGCATGCAGCCAAACACCAGTCCACACATACCGCCAGCCAAACGCCAATTCACACACTTTGCCAGCAGCTAGGTGGTATGATTGCTGTGTCAGTCCTGTGGGCGTATGAAAGTGATGGGCTCTGAACTGGTGACATTTGTTGATGTGAGTGTTGTAATGTATTGGGCCTGCGGCTAGCGATGTGAATGGTTTTCTGTGTGTGAGATGCATGAAAGGTGTTTAAATGGCCTGGAAAGCGATTGGTGCCTTATTGTGGCTTTAGAGCTTACGAGATGGGAGTCACTGATTCTGTCTTACAAAATTTAAATTATCTTATTAACATTGATTTCTTCGTTTTCATTTTCATGAAATCTTTCGTTAATAAAATTTACATTTTGAGCTTTTCACTCACCCTTGTGCCAAATCCAACCAGTAAGGGGCATATTACGATGTCGGGTGGACTTGCTGCTGCCAGACACCGTCGTGGATATGAGTCCAACCGACCTCCGGTCGGCGGTCCCGACCGCAGAATTACGATGCAACTGCACATGGTGCGGTTGCATGCTCCCATTTCCCTATGGGAGCATGTGCTGCGGCTTTAAACCGCCCGTAGCACAAGCCCCCATAGAGAAATGAGATATTGTGTTCATCCCTTCACCGCGTGGCAGGCCCCTCACAGCGCCTGCCACGTGGTGCAGGGATGAACAGTGGGGCACCATAGGTGTCCCTTGGCCCCCTACCAGAGGCTGCAAACAGAAACGGGTCCTGCTAGGGGCCCCCAAACTTGCTTTCTGACAGGCTTTCCATGTCGGGAAGCCCAGCATGGAAAGCCTGTCGGAAACCGAGCATCGTAATCCCAACGGCGGAAACGCCATCCATTGGGATTACGCGTCGGCCTCCGAATGGCCGATGGGCTCCTTGAGCCCATTGGAATCTGGCCGGAATGACCAGCCTGTTTCAATTTCAACCGCCTATATTGTAATTAGGCGGTTGGAATTGAAACCGGCGATCTCGGTGGGAAAGCCTCCGACCTAAGGTTGGAGGCTTTACGACCGAGATCATAATAATCCCCTAAGTGTGTATTTGAGTGGTAGATGGTTGTGCAGTAATATTTTACTTTTCTGTCTTTCACTGTCAGGGTGTACATTGTCTCTAGGGAAAACCTACCAACCCCAGATTTTTTTGTAAACCAGACACCAATGTTTTCTTACTGAGGACCTCTTACAAACCTCGAACATGGGATACAAACATACATTTTCTTAATTTTCCTGTGAGCCAAAGTACAGAAATCTGTGGGGAGCCACAAAGGTACTACCACCCAGTATTCCCACATGACACCCAATAAAAATGGTACCTCACCTGTGTAGGTGGTACTAATGCCCACAAAAGAAAGGGGTCTAAGACCCAATGTGGCAACATCTAAAAAGCAGACACTAGGCCTACTCACAAAAGTCCGATACCATTTTTATTGGGAGCCTTGCGGAAATACTAGGTGGTAGGAAATATGTGTCTCCCCACAGAACAGAAATGTGAAAAAAATGTGTTTTTAGACAACATTTGCAAGAGCTTCTAGGTAAGAAAACCTGGTGAGAGCCAGACAAGTCACCCCACCCTAGATTTTACTGGGTGTCTAGTTTCCAAAAAAGTGCAGGTTTGCTAGATTTCCCAAGTGCCATTTGAGCTAGGGCCCAAAATTCACAGCTACCCATATTGCAAAGAAGGAGTCAGTTTTCAGTGGAAAAATGGGATGTGTCCATGTTGCATTTTGGGGACGTTCCTGTCGCGGGCACCAGGCCCACCCACACATGTGAGGTAACAATTTTATTGAAAAACTTGAGGGAATGGTAGGTGGTAGGAAATTCCTGGCTTCCTACAGATTCCAGAACTTTCCATTACAGAAATGTAAGGAAAATGTGTTTTCTAGTCAACGTTTGTGGTATGCAAAGGCTTCTGGGTAAGAAAACCTGAGGAAAGCCATGCAAGTACCCCCACCCTGGATTACCCCCCCCCCCCGGTGTCTAGTTTTCAAAACTGTGCAGGTTTGCTAGTTTTTCCTAAGTTGAAGCTGAGCTTGGGCTAAAAATTCACAGTTAGGCACATTGCTAAAAGAGGGTCAGTTTTCAGTGGAAAATGTGATATGTCTACGCTGCATTTTGGGCCATTTCCTGTTGCGGGCTCTTGGCCTACCCACACATGTAATGTACCATTTTTATTGGGAGACTTGTGGAAATGCTGGCTGATACAAAATGTATGGCTCCCCACAGATTCCAGAAGTTTTTCTCACAGAAATATGAGGAAAATATGTCTTTACTCAATGTGTGTGGTTTGTAAGGGCTTCTGGGTAAGAAAACCTTGTGAGAGCCACAAAAGTCACCTCACCTTGGAGTCACTCAAGTGTCTAGTTTTTTAAAATGTGCAGGTTTCTATAGGTGCCTGCTAAGCTACAGTCCAAAGTCCACAGCTAGGCACTTTGGAAAAAAGGCCAATTTTCAGTGTAAAATTGAGCTGTGTCCATGTTGTGTTTTGGCGGCTTTCCTTTTGCCGGCATTAGCCCTACCCACACAAGTGAGGTATACCATTTTTATCAAGAGACTTTGGACAATGCTGGTTGGTAGGAAATCTGTGGCTCCTCACAGATTCCAGACGTTTTCCTAACAGAAAGGTGAGGAAAATGTGTGCCCACTGAGTAAGGGCCCAAAATCCACAGCTAGCCACATTCTGAGGTACCATTTTTATCGGCAGACATGTGGAAACACAGAATAATAGAACATTTGTTATTACCAATTGTATTACTCTGCATTTGTGTTTTCCACATGTAAGCCAGTGTGTAAGAAAGAAGACATTTTGAAAAATGCCCTCTGAATCATATGGTAGGATGGGTACCCACAAATTCAGAGATGTACAAATAACCACTGCTCCTAAACTCCGTATCTGGTGCCCATTTCAGAAATACATGGGTTTTCTTAATACCCATTTTTTACTCTTTATATTTTACTATATGAATTGCCCTGTACCAGGTAAACAATGAAAAACCATTGTATGGTGCAGCTCAGGTGTTTGCTCTGAGTACCTCGGGTTCATGGAAAACCTACAAACTCTATATATTCCAGCAACCAGAAGGGTCTAGTAGACGTAATGGTATATTGCTTTTGTAAATCACCCATCGAGACAAGAAGTTACAAATAAAACGTTGTCACAAATGGGAGTTTTTCCTACTCATTTTCAATCTTTTTTATTTCAACAGTTAGTTTCTATGGGGAAAGCTTGAGGGATCTACAAAAATGATCCCTTTCTGAATGCCGAATTTTGTCTATTTTTCAGAAATCTATAGCTTTCTGGGATCACCCATGGGCTTCCCACTCGTTTCTACCACAAATTGAAAGTAGGTCGAAAGCATGAAAATTATGAAAAATTGGTTACCTCTTTGAAAAATGTCAAAACTGTGGAAAAAAAGAGGTGTTTTAATTCAGCTCTGAATGTTCCTGAAACCTGGGAAGATGGTGACTTTAGCACAACAAATGTTGATGCCATATTTAGGGAAAAAAACACACTTTTTTGATGAGCACTTTTTTCTGTTCTTCTAAAAAAAACGTTTCTTTGTATTCCATGGAAATCGGCAAACCTTAGGTACTTTTAGAATCCCCATGATGATGGAAAAAAATGACGCAATTTTGCCATGGATACCTTATGTGGGAAAAAAGGTTGCTGAGGCCTAAGTGCAAACTACCGCAAATAGCCAGAGTGCTTAACATTCTAGGGGAGAAAAGGCTTAGCAGCCAAGGGATTAATGGTAATGATATTTTTGTTTCCAATATTTTTGTTATTGATATAAGTAAAAACATGTATTTTTTAACTGCAATAATTTGGTTATCGTTATTTGTGTTTTCATCACTTAAGGTTTAGGAGGGCGATATTTTTGTGAATCGATATAAATGCTATTGCTATTATGTCAGTGATCTGTCACTCGGCATTCTGGGGAAAAAAGCAGCTCAAACTGCTCTACTCCTGGCCAGAGTGGCAAAGCCTGTAGTCTTTTTCCTGTTCTTTACTGTGATGTCAAAATGATGGGCTTGCGCGGCAGTTGTACATACCAAGATATTCCAAAAAAGCCTATATCCTCGCAGCAATGGGCTTTGACTTGAATTTTCTCCGTTGGGTCTGGCTGCTTTACGACGGCCCAACGACACAGGTGTGGTCGGGTGGTCATACATCCCGCAGCTGTAGGGTGGAGAGGGGCACCAGTCAAGGCAGCCCATTATCGCCCCTACTCTTTAGAATTGCACTGAAGCCATTGACAATTTGGCTATGACGAGAGATGGAACCGTTGGGCATATGGATGGGCAGAAGGGCACATGTGGTGTCTCTATATGCTGATGACGCTCTGATATGTGTCACACAACCCAGGGAGTCCTGCAGGGATTGGGTGCCTTTGCAAAGGTGCCAGGCCTATAAATAAATAAGCACAAAACTTTACTATAACTCTTGGCAGGACTGGCGGACATGGAGCACACGCAGCTGCCTGACTTGAGCCTTAAATGGGAGGGCTCGACATTTCAATACCTGGTGGTTTGGGTTACCTGCAGAGTGCCCTTGTCCTATGCACACAACTTGAGTAGGAGGCTGTGGGAGCTTAGAGCCTCTATACAATTCTAGATATACTTCCCTTACTCAGTGATGGGTAGAGTGGCGCTGGCAAAAATGGTCCTGCTACCACGCTGTTTATATATGTTGCAGATCCTAATGTATCCAATCAACCGGCATGTCTTCCGGTAGAATGATGGGTTGCTAACTATCCTGTCATGGATGGACAAGAGAAGTAGAGTACGCCTGGGGGTACTGAAGGTAGATCAAGTGGGTGGGGACCTGGGACTACCAAACTTGGAGCTTATTATATTGCCAAACAGCTACAGTATGCAGTGAAATGGTGTTCTGGGAACCGGAACTTGGAAGCCACAGAGGCCTTCCGGGTTGTGCCCTGCCAGCCTATCGTATGGGAGGAGTTCATCTGCTCTCTCACACACCTCGACTGATAAAACAAGAGGCCTCTGCCTGGGAAGCAGAGTGCTGAGACGTCCCCCCTTTAGTAGATAGAGCACTTCCGATGGACTGGCCACACCTGTTTTAGGCGCATACTGGAAACCATGTCGCTGGCAGTTTGGAAAGATTCAGGAGGCCCTAAAATGGGCGACCTTTATCCAAGGCAGTTCCTGCAGTATGCCAAGCTGGCACGCACAACTTGGGAGTTGTGGACCGGCTTCCTAGAGATGCCGGCCCCCTCTGCAACCCTGGAAATACTCCTGGAGGTGGGACAGAGCAGGAGATTAGTGTCACAACTCTACACAGCACAAAAAAGCGACAGATCCCCGACCCTACTATGGTCTGGACAGGCCCGGGATGACGATCTACCTTCCCTACTGCAAGATGCTGAATGGGCAACAGCTTGCACGCAAATGCAAAAGGTGGCCAGCAATGCACAATTCAAAGTGCCACACTTGAGTTACCTTCACCATACTTACTTGACGCCTGCTAGATTACAGAAGATTTACCAGGCTAGACTCTCAGAATGCCGTGCTGAGGTGAGCGGGGAGCCCAGTCTCTGCACATGACTTGGATGCGCAACAAACTGCTAGCATACTGGGGGGAGGTGACCCTGTAGTTAGAGAGGGTACCACACGTTGGACATACCACAACTGTCCGACAGTGCCAGTTGGGCATATCCCCGAAACCCAAACATGGCCAAATGCAGCATAGATTTGCAACCCTGGACCTACTGCTGGCCAAATGCCGGATAGATATACATCGGCTCTCTATGAGGGGCCTGACACTTCACAAGTGGCAATGAGACATAGACGAGTGGGAGCTGTCAGAGCAACTGAGGCTAAAAGAGTGCGGCGAGATGAGGGGGCAGAAAGGACCGAGCCTGCTGGAAGGCCATGCTAGAGGCTTGCCTACAGAGCCTCCATTAGGGGAGTAATACTGAGGGCAGCCCAGTGACCCAGAGGGCCCCTGGGAGATAACCACTGAACCTCAGCCAGGCATGGCACACATGGCAGGGGGCACACAGGGGAGGACAGGTACACGCATCTAGACCTGGACAACCAGAATGCATAGGAGTGAGTGAGTAGCAGTGAACAGATGTGGGCGGGATGTGGTACGATATACTGTCTATAAATGACATCTGCGTTTAACTGTATGGGAAAATGCTACAAAATACTGGAACTATTTGCTCGCTGTGCCTGTAATTTCACTGTTTATGAAATGTTCAGACATAAACTCATTAATAAAGATTATTTAAAAAAATATTCAAAACATCCACAAAAGTACCCATCAGATCCCCAAATCTTATACAAAATGGTATACAAACACTATAAGGCCCCTTAATTACATTACTTAAAATGGAAGTATTGAAGTGCGTTTACTCACTATACCTGAGTGCAGTGGCAGCTCGCACAGAGAACGCTGTGGGGCGGTGAGGTGGGGCGGTGGCGGGGCTGAGTGGGGGTTAGTGGAGTGTGACATATGACGGGAAAGTGGAGAGTAAAGAAATAAATTAACAAAAGCACTTACTTTGCGCTCGCAGCATTTGAGAGCAATTGGGATCTAGTTCTGGTGGTAAACTTCCAGAAACATCTTACTCACCCAAGCTACCCAATTTTGAAACTATGTAGGGGATTTAAATATCAAGTTCCCAAGCTACCCAATTTTGAAACTAAGTAGGGGATTTAAATCTCAAGTTCCCCACATTTTTACGTATTAATCCTCCCTGTTTGCAGGTGTACCAATCTTCAATTCAGCACCTGTACCGACTGACCAATTCACTTCAACCTCCTTTTTTTACTAACACAACACCAGTTTCTTCTCAGGAAAAGGTTTACCCTTCCTGCCCCTTCCTTTGTTTTACCTCATCCGTTACCAACGCTTTCTGAATATTTTTGGTTGTGTACTATGCGTTTTAACTTTGCCCACTCCCAGTGAAGTCCTCACCTCCAAAAAGTTTCAATATACGGTAGAAACTGCTATTGTTTGTTGATATTACCAAACTAGAGAAACATCATCTACCATTGGTTGTTTGGTTTTTCGTGTGTCCCCATTCTCTTACTACCACTACTACGCTAATGAGATCCTAGCATGTAGCATTCAGGTTTCTATGTATTGACAGCTTATGTAAGATAATATTACGTATGCAATTCAATTTATGTCCATTATTGTGATACATTTTGTGCTTAATTTTCCTATGTAGCATCAATGCTGGCATATATGTATATCTTCTTAGTTTTGGAGACCTCATTTATTCAGTTCCATATATTGACATACCACGCAAAGCTCTGCAGTTTTGTGTGATGTCAGCTTGTCAATAATCCTACATCAAATGTGTCCCAGAGGTTTGTGTTGGTTAAACCATGCACGGTGGCAGATATCTCTCTCTAGTTAAGTATTGGGAAAGTAAAAAAGTTTAAACTTGAAAACAATTGTAAATATATTTTTATGTTAAATAATAATGTAAATTAATGTCACACATTTATTTTATTTTAAATGTAAAAAACATTAAAAAATGGCATAGCAAATTATCTTAACTTTGAATTAAATATTTATTTAGTGTAAATATTTATTTAATATAAATATGCTAAATTCTATATTCATCTGAAGTTTAATTTAGAAATAGATTCCGACCTAAAGTAAACAAATCTATTTTTGTGATGTAATAATAATTATTAGAAGTGTTATATAGAATTAATGAAAGTTAATTTAATTACATTTCAATAAATAGTAATGTTACATTAATTTTTACATTAAAAAAGTCATTGAAATATGTTTAAATTAATTAATATATGTTTTATTTTTACTTTATTTGTTTAACATTAAATTCAATTTTATATATATACTCGTGAACAAGGGACGTTGGTTCCCGAAACGCGTTGAGTGGAGCATTTGCTGAATTAAAATCTGCTTGAAGCAATTGGGTGCCGTGGATCATTGTTCGGATACAATAATGAAATATATATATATATATATATATATATATATATATATATATATATATATATATATATATATATATATATATATTTATATTCTAGCAAAGTTTTTAAACATAGGATTAGCACAGTGCGATCCACGCCGAGCTAAAAAGTGACAAAGTCTTCGCCATTTTTACTGCAAACTCTTAAGTATAGGATTACCTAGTGCCCCCAAGCTGAAAAATGACACAAGCCTTGGAGCTGCTGTCCACCTAAATGTGGCAACTACCCAGAGTTCCCTGCTTCCTTTTGCATAATTTATGCAGCACTCTAAGCATGAAAGGGTATTGTTATGACTTATACGGGGTGCTTCCTTTAGTTGATCAAAGCTATACCCCTCTGAAGAACTCATAACAAGGGTGAAAAATGTGTCAGAGGTTGCTTTTATTCATTTCAGGCTGGCATGGATGGTATTTTATCAATCCAAAGCTGTAATACTGTGCCTGGAGTGGTAAAAGGCTTTTGTTATTTGTCAGCTCTACATGGGTGGCAGTCAATAACTTTACTCTTGTAACTGGCTCCACTCCCTGTTTTCAGGGGATGGTGATATGTAAGTCTACTACATGTTTAGGTTACTTTACATTTCTAAATAGTGACAAGCACAAAGTAGCAAAGTTACTCAAAAGTGTAAAAGTAAATTTGAGGTCAAGCAAGGAAAGATAATTAGAACAAAGAAATGGAGCGAGAAAGAAAGGGAGAGAGAGGGTGAAAGAGGGCTGAAAGGAAGAATGAAATGAAGGGCATACGGAAATAAGGAAGAAACTGTGACGAGAAGGAAGGGTAAATAGGATAAAAGGATGGATGCAAGAGCGAATATATTGATGGATGTAAGGATAAAACAATATTTGAATGAGTGAGAGAAAGAAAGTGGCTGGAATGATAAAAGTCTGGATGAATGGGTGAATGGATAAAAGGTCACCTGGATGGAGGTGTGGAAAGATGGATTGCTGGATTAATAGAAGGAGGATGAATTGGTGGATGGGTGAACACGAATGGATGGATGAATGAATGGATGGGTAATAGGATGTATGAATGTTTGAAAGTGTGAGTGGAAGAATGGATGGATGGAAAACTAATAATTAAAATGTGGATGGATGGATTGGTGAAAGGATAGATGAAAGTATGAAAAGATGGATAGATGGATGTGTACATGAAAGGCTTAGAGATGAATGGAAGGCGTTAATAAGGGACCTACTGGGTAGAACTGGGTAGGACTTCCTTGCTTCACTCACCCAATGGCATTCGAGGTATGGCCAAAGTGGGGGGTATTTTAATTTGCCGGCTACTCCCTTGCGTGTACGTTTACCTTTGTGAATAGGCTCTCAGTGTCATATGCAATTGAAAAGTGGCACATATGAACAGAATATTAATCCTTTTCAAAAAGACAACATGCCCACATTTGCACATAATACTCAGAAGTAAACAAGACGTGCAGCTCTTGGAGTCAGCGTCAACCCCGTTTTGACCCCGTCAAGATTAAGGGGCATCAGCAGGACAAGCAAATTTATGAAAAACCTGAGAAAAAGTTAGGAAAAGTAAAGAAAACAAATTTAAATTAGACATTGAACATTTAAAAAAACATCTAAATACGTTGTATACTAGGGCAGGGGCCACTAATGATATAGGCCAATGGTCCTAAAATCTGAAAAAACTCAGAAAAATGACAGCCCATTAAAAAATGAATAGGGAATACTTCAGTACCTGAGGCACATGTGAGGTTGTTACTTATTGTCAGAATATGAGAGGCCTAGAGAGTTAAAAATTGAAAACAAGGTCAATGAACAGGCAGTGCCAGCATAGGAGTCTGAATATCGTCGTGTAAGTCGTGTTAAACCCCAAATCATCTGAAAAAAATGAACCCCTTTGGGTACAAGAGCAGTGCCATCAGACACCTTATTGAAATCCTACTATTTGACTACAGTGGTCAGACAATAGTGTTTCCCCCAAAAAATTACAAAGGCCCCTATCAGTAAATTTTGACCACCAGCTAATTACAGGGTCACTTTTTTATCATGATATCAATAACTTGGTTCTACTGCATTTAAATATTTTTCTCCTCATATTAAGGGCCAGATGTACGAACCTTTTTTGCACTCGCAGATGAGAGATCGGCCCGTTTGCGACTGCAAAAAAGGCTAATGGCATGTACAAACGCTATTTTGCGTTTGCGACTCTCGCTATTAGGAAGGGGCGTCCCTTCCTAATAGAGAGACTCACTGCCATGTACTATTGTTTTGCGACCGTATTTGCGGCCGCAAAACACTTGCAGTTTACCACCTACTTCAAGTAGGTGGTAAGCCACACGCAAATGGGAAGGGGTCCCCAGGGGACCCCTTCCCCTTTGTGAGTGTGCAAGAAAATATTTTTAAGAGCAGGCAGTGGTCCAAGGAACCACTGCCTGCCCTTAAAAATTAAACTGAAATGTTTCATTTTTATTTTTTAAATGCATTTAAAAAACGAAACTGCTAAATTTAAAAAGCAGTCCCAGACATGGTGATCTGTTGAACCCAGCAGGCCACCATCCCTAAGAGTGCTAGCCATTCCCTATGGGGTCGCAAATTGCGCTTGCCTCATGAAGATTGATGAGGCATGCAATTTGCGACCCCATTGGGAATCGCTAACAGTGTCTGTGATACTGTTGGACATTGCTTTTTGCGAGTCGCAAAGCGACGCAATTTGCGAGTCGCAAAATGTAAGGGTTGTACATCTGGCCCTTAGTCCCTTAAATTTGTTTTGAAGTGTTTCAGATGCCCTTGGAGGCCAATTGCCCCACTTATGTCCTGTTTCCTTTTCATGGAACTGCATCTAAACACAGTATGCTGGTAAGCATTATTGTGGCGCTATTAATTACCCAGGCTGAAAAGGGCTGGCATTCTCCCATGACAAGAATGGCTGCTTTGCTGCAAAATGCTACTCGGAAGAGCGAGAAATCGGCTTTGATAATATTGGTTTTTCTTGGGTTGTCGTTTAATTCAGATGGAGCCAGTGGCAAGATTTGCTGCTTGCTGTTACCATCAGAATTACTGGGTTTACAGTAACCGTTCTTTTTCACCCATGGACTGTGGCGACTAAAAGCAGCCAGCAAAATGCAGTCGCGGCCGGTGCAGGTGTGAGGGGTGGGGCGGGGTGGGGGGAGAGGAGGTCGACAGACGACGGACTAAGGAAATTAAAAAAATTAAAAATAAAATCACTTACCTTGCGCTCACTTCAAAGGTGACTCAGCAATGCAGTGAGTGCAAGATAAGTGGTTTTATTTATTTTTTAAATTTATTTTCCCTATTCCGTTGTCTGTTGACTTCCTCCCCCTGCCCTGCCTCGCCCCAACCCACCGCCCCACCGCTCTTCCCTGCACTGGCCGTGACTGCCAAAATGAGGAGCAACGAGGAGGGGAGTAGCTTAGTCAGTGAGATTTGGGGGACGGGGGGTGCGAATCCCAAATGCCCCAAATGAAAGAGAAGTGTGCTGCAGGGTGGAGGGGTGAGATGAACAATCTTCGGGATGGACTGTTTCCATAAGGGACAGGGTCAGTACTGATTTGCATTAGGTGGGCCTCTAGGAGTGGCAAGGTGGGTGAAAAACGATGGATTGGAATGCTATTCCGAGCGATTGCCACTGGTTAGACTATCTGCAAGCGCTCATCCCATCACCTTTGGGTGTTTGATTGCCAGTAGTATTCCAGGAAACTTCATAGTGGCACAGTTTTCCAAGCCTACTAATGCCAATGTCTGTGAATTCCAAAAAGTAGGACATTTACACATATTCAATGAATACTTCGGTGCAGATTTACAACTTTTTTTGTAAACCAGACACTACAAATATATATTTATGTTTCTGCTCCAAAAAATTAACGAGTTAAAATCACTAAATGAATGGAGAACGACGAGAAAAACCAACAAAGGCATAACAAAACCCATTGAGGACCCCGAGACCCAACTACCAAGTCAAGAATGCATATGGAGGTGTCATACCCCAAACACTCCCACTAAAGCTATCCCCAGTTCTCCATGGGAACCCATGACTACAGTCATGTACAACACATCAGCCTTGAGTCCCTGTTCCGATGTCACTTATTTTAAGTGTATTTTCACGGCATGCACTACACTTCTTCATCTCTGCTACAAGAAGCCGTGATGGCAGAATTGTCGAATCGGTGACTGTAGGTAGGTACGGCTCCAAGTTTCCAGACCTTGCCTTTTTAAATATCATTTTTTCAAGTGGCTGACGGCCCCATGCACTAATCCTGAGTCGCAAATAGAGGTGGGTGTGTCTGCAAATTAATAGGGAAAGCTGAACCAAGGATCTGGCTTGGCTCATTCATGAGCCAAGCCTCCCTCATTCATGAGCCAAGCCTCCCTCATTCATGAGCCAAGCCTCGAAAACATTTGGTATGCATATCATTCAGCAAATAAAATATAAAAATATGATATTGTCTCTCCAAAATTAAAAAGGGTATTTCTTTAACATGCGCATGTGTTTCACCTTAGTACATCCGATTATATCACTGAGTAGACAGCATTTAATAAAAGTGGTAGTTTTTAATCATGAACTTAGAAACATTATTGACTCACCCTCTAACGATAATGCCTTTAGTGAACTAAGAGGCAAGTCACGCACATGCTGAACTCAAGTATTTAAAAATGCTCTTATGTGTGATAATAAAGAAGAAGGAGGCTCTGTGAAATAAAATGTTTGTCTAAGATCACACAATTTGGACAAGCAGAAAAGCTGGTATTGACTCCAGGTTATCTGGTTTCATTTTGAAATTCAGCCACTAGATGGATCTCTCTCTCTGTCTCTCTCTCTTCCACTCTCTCTCTCCCCTCCTGTTTTACATTAAATGTGACTGTTTCGTCTTTTATTCTGGGCTCATGACGAGAAAACTGACACAGACATATCAGACCCTACTCAGGGCCTCCAGACTCCACTATCAAGGCAAGAACGCATGTATGTGAACGAGGCCAAGTATTCACGATTCTTAGGGTTATTCTGTTTTTCTGAGGTGATCCTCAGGGCAGAGGGACGAGCAGGAGAGAGCTCCCTCCCCAAATATTGGGGACCTCATGCTGAGACCCATTCAGTTGGCACCGATTCTTCACAAACACGCACATACGCACGCACGCACACACACACACACACACACACACACACACATTCCTACACATACTTGCAACATTGGCAAGTTTTATGATTTACAACATTTGCAAATAAATTGAGACATTGCAACACTTAAACTGTAAACGTGCAGAAAAGGATCCCACCTGCACTTATCATTCAAAATGTACATTTGCATATAAAAGGCTGCATACATTCACCATGTTGTCAGAGTTCAATTAGAGTGAAAATTATTCAGCAATGCACTGAAAACTTTCCGCCAATGAAAGCAGACTTGCACTTGTCCCACAAACGTCATGCCTTCATTGACATAAAAATAAAGACAATAAAACAAGGTTCTGAAAATGAACAATTTCAGAAAAACAAAACCGACAATGCAGGCGATATGAAATTGATGTAAACGCGTGGTTCCCCCATACTCACCAGATGAGTGTCTCGAGGTGAGTGCTTGAAAGCCATCCTGAAGTATCATTTCATTTTCCATTTTTGGTTCTCCAAACCCAGAAACATCCAGTGCTCAGGCTCCCAGAGGGCTGCTTCATCTAGAAATGACTGAGCCTTGTTGACACATCTTTCCTTTGTTGGACTGAGAGTCACAAGGTCAGAAAACACTTCCTCTTCAAAAGGAAGGTCATTTGCACAACTGGATGATGGATGGTGCAGATAATGGGGCAGCTATCAATGTATTTTGATATGCTGAATTCAAAAGGCAACTTGGAAGAACTGGTGCAAAAAACCCAAAATATATATAAATATATATATTTATATATACACACACGTATATATGTATGCATATGTATATATATATATATGTATACATATATATATGTGTGTGTGTATTTATAGGGGTCTGTATATATGTGTGTGTGTGTGCATATATATATATATATATTATCTACTGGCGGTCGCCAGTAGATAGTTATAGTTACAACCTATTATCCATAGGAAATCCGCGACATTCTATTTGCAATAACGTTGGCGCCGGTTGACGAATCTTTGCGAAAGCTTCCAACTTGTTGGGGCGCTCCGGTCCGCTCCTACCCTGAAAGTCTCGGTGATACGTCAAGCGGGGGCCGAGAAAAAAGGGGGTCCCAAAACGCGTTTTCCCATTCATTTTTCCATAGGAACCTTTAGTCGCAGCTACAGCCCGAACTGCTGAACGGAATTACCCCAAATTTGGCAAAGAGGTAGCCCTTGGTTCAGACTGGTGCCTTTTGCTAAAATGGTGTAAATCCGTTCAGTAGTTCCTGAGAAATTCACAATTAAAATCACATATATATCTATGGGCGCGTCGGATCCGCGTACCCTCCCGATCACGAGCTGCATGCTAATTGGCTGTCAACACTCCAAATCAAGAAGTGTTGGCAGCCATTTTGTCCTCGGTAGAACCGAGGGACAGAAACAAGTGCGCAAAGCGCAAAAGGGGGCAGGGTAGAAACACCCTGACCCCTAGGTCTGCTCAGGGGGTCCCACAAGGACCCCTGGGCAGAAAAAATATTTTTTTTTAAAAATCGGCGGGATGCGCTTAGGGTGCGCGTATCCCGCCGAGAAAAAAAGAAACAAGTGCGCAAACGCACAAAGGGGGCAGGGTAGAAACACCCTAACCCCCTAGGCCTGCTCAGGGGTCCCACAAGGACCCCCTGGGCAAAAAAGCATTTAAAAAAAAGAAAATCGGCAGGATGCGCTCAGGGTGCGCGAATCCTGCCGAAAGAAAATCGAAGCACGGTCTCCCGCGCTTCGATGTTAATTGGCCCCGGGTGGCCCAAGTCCCGGGGGCATGGTGGGGGGATAATTTAATGTGTGGGGGGCCTCAAGGGCCCCCAAGCCCCGGGGACCGCCACACCCCGGGGCTTTTTAAAAATGGGGCGGGAGGGCTCTGAGCCCTCCCGCAGCCCCGGGGACCACCACCTCCCCGGGGCTTTTTTTAATTAAAAATAAAACCAGTGTGGGGGCTCCAGCCCCCCACACGCCCCGGGACCGCCACCTCCCCGGGGCACTAAACATTTTAATATGGGGGTCCGTTACGGACCCCAGAGCCCCGGGGACCACCACCTCCCGGGGCTGTGTACTGAATGGGAGGGGGCCGCGCGGCCCCCTCCTGGAGCCCTTGATGGCCCTGGGGACCACCACCCCCAGGGCCGGCTCCTGCAGTGTCCCGGGGTGCCTACCCCCGGGACACTGTAGTTTGCTATGGCAGGACGGGAGCCTCGCGGCTCCCGTCCTGCCATAGCAAACTGCTTTGGATATTGGAAGAGAGAGCAGGAAACCTGCTCTCTCTTCCAATATCCAAAGCGATTGCTTTTCCACATGGGGAGCAGCATGTCAGCTGCTCCCCATGTGGAACAGCAATGCCGGCTCCCAAGGGACGTGGGGAGCCGGCGGGACTGTGGGGGATTGGGGACCCCCCACAGTCCCCAACGGAGAGGGCCAGCCCCGGGGGATGGGGTCCCCGGGGCAAGTAGTGGCTCGGGAGGGGGCCACGCGGCCCCCTCTCCAAAAAAGAAAAAAAAATAGAAAAAAAAAATGGAAAGTCCGGCTCCGAGGGATGGGGTCCCCGGGGCCTTAAAATGGCCAGAGGAGGGGGCCACGCTGCCCCCTCAAAATAATAAATATAGAGGCCATGCCCCGGGGGATGGGGTCCCCGGGGCCAATACAGGCCCAGGGAAGGGGGCCACGCGGCCCCCTTCCCGTTTTTTTTTTTTTTTTGTAATTTAAAAAGGGGTAAGGCCCTGGGAGATGGGGTCCCCAGGGCCCAAAAAGAGAAAAAGGAAGGGGGCTACACAGCCCCCTTCAGGGACAAAAAACGAAAAAAAAAAAAAAACGATCGGGCCCGCAGGCCCCGCCCCTTCCTTCACCACTCCACTCTGCAAACGCGCCCCTGGCGCGTTTGCAGAGGGGAACGAATTCCCTTGAATACTGGGGGTCCCTGGGGCCAACTAGCCCACCAGGAACCTCCAATATGCGCCAGGGGGCTGCGTTGCAGAGACGTGTAGAGAGGCCACACCCTTTTACACCTCTCTGCAACGCAGCTCTGTGGCGCTTTTTGGAGGTATATGGTGGGCTAGTTGGACTCCGAGGACCCTCAGGATTCAAGGGGACTTAATCCCCCAACTTAAAACGCGCCACGGGCGCGTTTGCACAGTGGTGAAGGGAGGGGCGGGGCTTCAGGTGACATGTGTGCAAACAGGCCCCGTGGCGCGTTTTAAGATGGGGAATTAAATCCCCTTCAATCCTGAGGGTCCCTGGGGCCAACTAGCCCAACAGGTACATCCAGAAAGCGCCACAGAGCTGCCTTGCAGAGAGGTGTAAAAGGGGTGTGGCCTCTCTACACGTCTCTGCAACGCAGCCCCTGGCGCATATTGGAGGTTCCTGGTGGGCTAGTTGGCCCCTAGGGACCCTCAGGATTCAAGGGGACTTAATCCCCCAACTTAAAACGCGCCACGGGGCGCGTTTGCACAGATGTCACCTCAGGCCCCGCCCCCTCCCTTCACCATTGTGCAAATATTCCTCTAAAATCAGCCGAAATACGAATTCCGATTTACTCACCTGTTATCAGGAGAGACCTCAGTGCTGTATCTTTCAGCCCAGTACTGGTCCTGAAAAGTAATTTTAACCGTACTTACCAGTAACTTGAATTTCCTTCCATAGGCTAACATTGACTGGTTTCACTTGGAAATTCTTCAAAGTGTGGAGTTTTGGAACTTTAAAATATTCCTCTAAAATCAGCCGGAATACGAATTCCGATTTACTCACCTGTTATCAGGAGAGACCTCAGTGCTGCATCTTTCAGCCCAGTACTGGTCCTGAAAAGTAATTTTAACCGTACTTACCGGTAACTTGAATTTCCTTCATAGGCTAACATTGACTGGTTTCACTTGGAAATTCTTCTAAGTGTGGAGTTTTGGAACTTTAAAATATTCCTCTAAAATCAGCCGGAATACGAATTCCGATTTACTCACCTGTTATCAGGAGAGACCTCAGTGCTGCATCTTTCAGCCCAGTACTGGTCCTGAAAAGTAATTTTAACCGTACTTACCGGTAACTTGAATTTCCTTCATAGGCTAACATTGACTGGTTTCACTTGGAAATTCTTCTAAGTGTGGAGTTTTGGAACTTTAAAATATTCCTCTAAAATCAGCCGAAATACGAATTCCGATTTACTCACCTGTTATCAGGCGAGACCTCAGTGCTGCATCTTGCAGCCCAGTACTGATCCTGAAAAATAATTTTAACCGTACTTACCAGCAACTTGAATTTCCTTCCATAGGCTAACATTGACTGGTTTCACTTGGAAATTCAGTTTTGGAACTTTAAAATATTCCTCTAAAATCAGCCGAAATACGAATTCCGATTTACTCACCTGTTATCAGGAGAGACCTCAATGCTGCATCTTGCAGCCCAGTACTGATCCTGAAAAGTAATTTTAACCGTACTTACCGGTAACTTGAATTTCCTTCATAGGCTAACATTGACTGGTTTCACTTGGAAATTCTTCTAAGTGTGGAGTTTTGGAACTTTAAAATATTCCTCTAAAATCAGCCGAAATACGAATTCCGATTTACTCACCTGTTATCAGGAGAGACCTCAGTGCTGCATCTTTCAGCCCAGTACTGATCCTCAAAAGTAATTTTAACCGTACTTACCGGTAACTTGAATTTCCTTCATAGGCTAAGATTGACTGGTTTTCAGCAAAAAGTTTCAAAGTGTTGATTTTCACAAACTACAAATATTCCTTAAAAATCGCCTGTATGACTTAAACGCATTCTTTCAACTGTTTACAGGAGATGCACCAGTGCTGGATCCAGGATCCAACACTGAGTAAGAAAAAGTAACGATAACAGTTTTTACCTGCTAAGTGAATTTCTTTCCATAGGATAACATTGGTGATTCTATGAGAAAAAGTTTCTAAGTGTCAACTTTTAAAATACAATAATATTCCTTAAAAATCACGACTGTAACCAAAACGCTTTTACTCAACTGTTTACAGGAGATGTACCAGGACTGAATCTAGGATCCAGTCCTGTGGTTACAAAAGTAATCCATAAAGTAACTAATTGCATTTAACTAGAAATTCACATTGAGCTGAATGTTGCATTGTGTTTGAAAATGTGTTGCCCATTGCAACAACTGTAACTACTGTACTTAAAAGTCTATTGCCTATCTGCAAAGTATTTAAACTAAAGTAATTCATTCTGAGAAAGTATTTTTTGTAATGTAATGTATAATGTAATTACAATGTAATTTAAAAAATAAAATATGTAAAAAAAATTGTTTCTAAAAATGTAGTAAATCAGTATGAAAAAAATTAATATAACAATTAATACATTTAAAAATTGTCATTTACAAAACCTTTGAAATTCACTGAAAAAACCGTAGGTTTCAGGCACGTTATAGTTAGAAATTAGCATTTAAAAAACCTTTGAAATTCACTGAAAAAACCATAGGTTTCAGACACGTTATAGTTACAAATTAGCATTTAAAAAACCTTTGAAATTCACTGAAAAAACCATAGGTTTCAGACACGTTATAGTTACAAATTAGCATTTAAAAAACCTTTGAAGTTCACTGAAAAAAACATAGGTTTTAGGGACAGTTATAGTTACTTGGACATTGCACTCGTACAAAACCCGTGAAATTCCCCCGTTATAGTTAGTTCAGCTAACTATAACTCGCGCCCCGCAATGCACTGCTGATGACATCACATATTACATCACTCATGACATGGTCAGTGACATCACTGATGACATCACTGATGACATCTCAAATGACATCACTGATGACATCATCCACGTGATAATCTGATGCACCTCCTCACACCCTAATATAACCTTTGATACACCCACTCTAAATTACAGACTGCCATTCGCAAAACCATAGACACTCCAACACCAATAACTACATACCCACTCACTGATTCTTAGGTCTACACACACACATCCACTCACTCACCCGTACAGTCACTCATACTTACGGTCACTCAGTACAGGACTATCATATGCACTCTTACTCCTATATAGACACTCAAACAACGCCACTCATCCATAGAGATACTCACACACCTAGTCAGTCATGCAAATAATTAAACACACTGCCATTTACTCACCTATACAGTTATACACACACCAGCTCACTTACTCATACAAATAGTAGCACATTGTTACGCTCTTATACAATCACTGATACAAGCACACAATCATCCATACAGCCACTATCACAATCACTCACTCTTGCTTATAGCTATTTATATACTCCAACACACATATATACTGCCTTTCACATATGTAGTTACTCACACATGTACCACTGGGACATACATTCACTCACTAACACACTCTTACACACACTTACCCACCCATACAGTCTATCACAGATGCACTCTTGAAACCATCCACCCAGTGAATCACCCACTCACACATCTATGCACAGAGTTGCACACACCCCTCCCACACAAACACTCAGGCACCCATACAGATACTCAGACAAGCATTCAATAACTCATATAGACACTCATTTAGCTATTCACAAACACATGCAGCCACTTACACAGCAACAGACAGACGGATACAGACATTCACCCAGTTTAGTCACTAACCCATGCATTCAGTAAGATACGTTAAATCACTCACTTATAGAGTCAGTCACGCACCTACTAAATCATCCATACAGACACTTACACACCCACTCATTCTTCAATACGTCTTTTCCTATATATTTTAAAAATATTGAAACTTTACAGAAACACACAGTCACTGGATGATGTCATCAGTGATGTCATTTGAGATGTCATCAGTGATGTCATCAGTGATGTCACTGACCATGTCATGAGTGATGTAATATGTGACGTCATCAGCAGTGCATTGCGGGCGCGAGTTATAGTTAGCTGAACTAACTATAACGGGGAATTTCACGGGTTTTGTACGAGTGCAATGTCCAAGTAACTATAACTGTCCCTAAAACCTATGGTTTTTTCAGTGAATTTCAAACGTTTTTTAAATGCTAATTTGTAACTATAACGTGTCTGAAACCTATGGTTTTTTCAGTGAATATATATATATATATATATATATATATGCATGACTTTGCAGTTTCATCACACGCCTCTGTAAAAAAAGTACAGCATCAACGCAGGCTAACTGACGTATCGGAGAGTGACGAATATCCCTCATTCCTGTTTTCTGTCTACAGGATGTCGGTTAGACAATTGAAAATCAAGATCACGGAGTCAGCACTTAATGACGTTTCCATATACCATAAGTTAGTTTAAAGTTTCGCATAGTCAACTACTGAGTGATAAGATACTGTACTGTGCTCATGGTGTCATGGGGAATGCATGGATGTTGTGCAAATGTTTTATTTGTTTCCCCTCACTCTCCTTTGGGTGATAAGTGAATGAATATAACCATTTATTTCAACGTCTGGAAGACAGCACTTCCTCAGCACATCTGGAACAGCATTGGGTACAGGATCAATGCTGTCTCTCAAGCACCATTGGACAGATCACTGACAGAATATCGAAGACAAAAATATTGTGTGGACAGAATATTGTGTCAAAAATATGGAGATCAAAATATCAAGCAGGGTAGGTGCATGTAGGGAAGTATAGATTTACTATTCTTAACTCCACATCCACGAACCTTGAAGATTTGTATATCGCCAAGGTACATATATGTTGTGTTAAGTATAGTACAACTTTACACATTCATAGAAACTTACCTACACAATATTCTTGTCCTCGATGTCCTTGACACATTGTTTTGTCCAGACAAATTTTGGACTCAATATTTTGTCCAAACATCCCATTGGACAAGAGGTATTCAAGAAGTGATGGAGGCACCGTAAGAGGCTTGTACTTGGACTCAGCAGATGACCAGAAGGAAAGGTGGGTGAGGAGGCGGATGTGCCCATCATCTGTGGTCCAGACCACGGCAGAAGGTGGTCTAGACTGTGATGGACATTGTGTCTGTGGTGGGAATCAACAGTATTGAGACAAGAAAGAACAGGGTTGTGGGCTTCTAAACCATACTTTCAGCCCCAACACTTATTCTTTTACAAATTAAGCCCTGGATAATAATAATCAATAATCAAATTAATGGCAGTGTATCTAACAGCCCGATGTGTTTTGGTGTCATATATTTTAACATAATGTGCCGAGTATTGGGAGCCCATCATCAAGCCTGCTTTGCTTGCGCAGAATAATGTTTCCTATTGGGTGTGCATTGCCGCACGCCTTTCACTTCTGCACTGCTTATTATTAACTACAGCCTGGAAGGAAACATTTCTGTTCCTACATTGCTTGTTACTAATATGAGGGTAAAACTTTCCTTACAATGTCCTGGCTAGGTGTCCGGTTTGGACACTACCGCGTTCAAACGCAACATATACTAACATTTCCAGCCTTCCAATAAAAGCATTGTGTCTGGCAAATGATGCGGGGCTACAATTAGTGCAGAAAGAGAAAGAGGGATAAGAAGCTGATGTCATGTTACCTGAAAGGATAGTAAACTGAAGACGCATTTTCCTTGTTTGAGCTGGGAGCACCTTTCAAAAGGTGCACCCTTCTCTAACAAGGAGAGTGCGCCATATTAGAATGTATGTGCTGCCCCAGGGCAGCCGCGTACTTGTCCTGCCCCCAGAGCAGTGCATTCAATTTAAATACAGAGCAGCTTTGAAGCAGCCGCTCCTTGTTTCACTGTGCATGCGGCAACCTGCCTTCACTTTTAAGAGGGGTAAGAGAACCCCTTGCAGGCGGGTGTTGTGAGTTACTGCACCCGTCTGCAAGGGATGTCTAGGGGGTCCATAGGACACACTTCACCACCTCCAGAAGGCTGCCAACAGATGCAAATGAGGGAATGCCTTTTGATGATAGTGTTGGTGCAATATGTGCGCCATCGCTATCTGTATTACAGAAGGGGACGCACAAGCTTCTGCAGCCCCTTCTGCTCTGCCAAAGTGCCCCGGGGGACCTCAAAGTGGGTGCAAACACCTGTTGCACCCCCAGGGCACTTTGTATAAAACAGCCCCAGGGCCCGTAATACAGACAAGGCACACTTTCCTTGTTTGCGCCATGGCGCACCTTAAAGCAAAGTGCACCGGGTGCAAATATGGAAATTGCGCTCTATCAGGAAGAATGCGCTGCTCTTGGGAAGCCGCGTACTGTGTAATACCAAAGAAAGCGGGTGCAAACGCCTGTTGCGCCTCCAAGACACTTGTGTAATACAGCCCCAGATCTGTTTCAGGCAGCATGCTGGCTGGTTTCATGGTTCGTCGACCAAGCAGCATACATCAGAAAGCCTATTAGCAAATGGGAAGTTTATATTATAATGTTATAGTTTTATGACTTCATTACCTTTAAAACAATTGACGTACACAATATACAGTCAAGTTATTAATAGTTCTCCTTATTAGTAAACCACTTTTTCAAGCTTTAGGCCCCTATCTAACCATATATCTGACAGCATGATTCAGTAAGTCTCATAGATGTGAATAAGACTCTAAGGGCCAGATGTACGACCATTTTTGCATGCGCAAACGGGTTTGCGAACCTGTTTGCGCATGCAAAAACAGCATGGGGAATGTACAAACCCTATTTTGCGAGTCGCAATTTTTTGCTACTCGCAAAATAGGGTTTTGGATCAATAGCTATTATATTAAGAGGGCACCAGAAAGGTTTCAGGCACATAAAAATGAAAGTTATGAATATGGGCAGTCAGTTGGGAGACTTTTAGCTTTACGCACAAGACAAAGGGAAGCTAGGAAAAATATTGAGAATATCAAAAGGAATGATGGGTCGCTCGCCACAGATCCAACTGACATCATTAAAGTATTTGAGGATTTTTTTAGAACGTTATATTGCAAAGATACCCCGCACACTAGTCCCTGGGGAGGAGAAGTAGGGCTAGAAGAAGGTCGGAGATGAATAGATCCAGATTTAAACAGGAAGCGGGAAGCAGATAGTACCCTAGAGGAAGTTGTTAATGCAGTTCATTCCCTGGCCTCAGGGAAGGCGACTGGCCCTGATAGAATCCCCCTCGAACTGTGTAAGGTATTACATCTAGAATCACACGAGTGCAGCAGAATGGTATACCTCCTCTGTCTTGGCAGGGTGCAGATATTTTCATCTTCCCCAAAAAAAGCCAGCCCCTGGATAACCCAGCCTCTTATCGGCCCATCTCTTTGATAAACTCAGACGCCAAGCTTTACACTAAAATCTTGGCGGTCCGCTTGGGGAGGATCGTAGCCCACCTGGTCGCACCATGGCAACACGGATTTATACCTGGTAGAGGAACAACAGGTCATGTCAGATGCGTTATAACTTTATTTGATATTGCAGAAGTTACAGGTAACTGGATGGCTCTGATCCTTCTTGATGGGGAGAAATCATTTGACACAGTGTCATGGAGTTATTTATAGGAAACGTTGGAACATATGGGGTTTGGTCCACGCTTGATAAAGGCCACTAGGGCAATTTATTTTACCCCCTACGCCAGACTCCAAATTATGGGCCAATAATCAGGGAGCATAGACATAACCAGAGGAACAAGACATGGGCGTCCATGCTCTACAATCTTGTTTGGCCTCTATTAGACCCATTCATTGAGCAAATCACCCTAAGTCGGGTAATAAAGCCAGTTCGAAATAATGAATATGACATGAAGGTACTAGTGTATGCACATGATATTGCGGTAATAACTTCTGACACCGGTAGGGCAACAGCTGCGGTTGAGCAACTGGCCGGTGAAATTGGAAGAAAATCAGGTTATCTCTTCAATAGGGAAAAACCCAGATTGTACTGAAAATATTGCCTTTATAGACACTGGTAGGAAGGATACGGTTATGTATCTTGGAATCAATATAAACCCTAAGGTATCAACTATATACCATATCAACCTTGAACCCCTGATAAATAAGCTTAGTACTGACTTGAGTCGTATTAATAGTTTACACCTATCAATTATTGGTAGATGTGATGTTCTTAAAATCACAGTCCTACCTAAGGTACTTAATTTGTTTTGCACTATTCCCCTTGAGGTAGATGGTTCCTTACTCAGGAAGTTGGACTCCATATGTATAAACTTTATATGGCAATATAAGAAGACAAGGAGAGCCCTTACATTTTTAACTCTTTCATGGGAACGGGGAGATTGGGTAGCTCCCATCTTCTTGTTTTATTATTGGGTGGTTCTCTTACAACAGATGGGGGTATTGTTTTCTGAAGAATGGGGTAATATGTGTGATCAGGGATATGGTGTGCCCCCCTACTATATATGAGCTCGCGATTCGGAAATCAGCTTGGGTCTCCTCCGGCAAGTTGAGCCAAGTTATTTTTAAAAAGTATGGTTTAAGAGCGTGATCACCGCTTGGAATCTGGGGCAGGGTTCGAAAATTGATGAAGCTTAAATGCTACAGAAGGGATACCCCTTGTGGCAGTCTCCGCTTTTTCCGACCAACTTTTATGATATAATGGGCAGGCAGTGGGAACAATCTGGTCTCAATACGATAGGGGACCTAAATCCTGCTGACCAATTCTGCTCATTTATGGAATTATAGAAAGATTTTGGGCTAGCGGCCAGCTCCTTCTTCAAGTGACTACAGGCAAGGGAATTTTTGAGTCAGCTTAGTGCAGGCATGTTTTCATTGGAAAGACTCTGCCCTCTCTTAGACGTAACAATCCAGTCAGATTGTAAGATAGGACAGTCATATAAGCATTTAATGGACACAGCCCCGGATGATCTCAAGAAGGCTGAGTCTAACTGGGCAAGGAAGATAGAGGGGGGATGTAGATTTATACATGTCTATCGAACTAGGAGTGAAGGGTCTTCTCTCATCTAATTTGAGAGCCCAGCTGTGTAAAACGGTTTTTAGACTATTTTACTCCGGGGAAGTTGTTTGGATAGGATAAAAGGGAAGATTATAAGTGTTCTAGGTGTGGAGCAGGACCGGCCGATTTGATACACACGTTTTATAGTTTTGAGAATGAGTCTCTGAAGGAAGGTATCGAGCTGTTTGGGAAAGAGATACGCACTAGTTCTGTCATGAAGCTTCTCAGTTATGATAACCGCTGTGAAGGAGATCTGACTCAAACCTATTTTATTTTTATATCAATGGCAGTAGCTCAGCTGTTAATCACAACGGTGTGGAAAAGTGTAGAACCTCCTACGATCCAGTCATGGCTGGGGCGACTGTTGGGTATTTATAATTTGGAAAGATCTCTATACAACTGTGTAGGAAGGGGGGCTAAGAGATGGGGTAAAAAGATTTGCCCCCCTTTGATCAATTGGGTGACCAACCATCTAAGGCACGACGATTGGTTAGCCCCCGACCCCTAATCTGCATGAGCATGGAAACTAGATACAGAGGCGGTGGTTTAAAGCTTGATTTGCTACATATAGCAATGGTCTGATTTGGCTAGATTTCTGACGTATCTAGCGCTGTCCCAAGGTGACGGGAATGTATTGCCCATTTTTATGTTTATATCTGGGATGACTTATTTATCAATTGAATGCCCTGCCTTTTTTTTATGATGCCTTCTGATCCAGTGGAACGTGATGCTATGGGGTTTTATTGTTCTTCGATGCATTTGAAACTGTTTTTTAAAAAAGATTGTTATTTGCCCTGCAAATTTAATTAAATGAATTAATGTTGTATGCTCATGTCTCTTTGGGGAATACAAATATTTACAGACGAAAGAAGGAACCAGTCTCTGGTGCAGTTTTAAGTATACCCCCACACGTTGAATGTGCTCTTAGTTCATTATTTCTCCCCTTTCCTTCTCCATAGTGGTATAGCTGGTAGTCAACAGTCTTTTCTTTGCTACTTCAGAGTGAATTTGGTGCCTCTCCGCACTCCTGTAGGTGGGGGAAGATAGTCCAAAGCCACCAGGTAGGCCAGATGAGGGCTGCATCTCAATTTATATGCCCGCCCTGCTTAGTTCTGTGGCACAGCATCCCTGGTACTTTTGCTTTTTCGGCAATTGCAGCTGCCTCAGTTGCCGGCATGATGTAAGTAGTTGCATCCCTGATCAGTCCGATGCAAGGATCACAGCAGGTGCAGGCCTGATCGGGCTAATGCGATGGTCAGGGCTGATGCAACTTCAACCGGGCCGATGGCCCACCTACATTAAGCTGTTCTCGACAGTAACCAGTTGTGAGAGACCATGGGGACCCTCTGCAGCATGGGTCACTTGTATCTTGCTCCCAGGTAGTCAGCTCTCTCTGGATGTCCCTCAGTTATTGGGGACATGCTGGGCCTGTCTTCTACTGCAAGGCCCGGCAAACTCCTTACCTCTATCAGCAGACAGGCAGACTTCAAGTCACTTCAGGGAGATCCTGATCAAGACTGATTGATTGGTAGATTGTGTCAGAGCATCACACAACTCCTTCTTCTTCTTTGGTTATGCCAGTGACATATGCTTGTCTCAGATTAGGCAATGCACGTCAGCACACACAGCTGGTAAAGGCTAATTAAAACAACTAAAGTTCCTTTGATCACTCCATTCATTCTTGGATAATTGTGGTAATTCTACCGCTAAAACATACTGACAAGCACTGACCACCTGGGATGCGTACATTTATCCAAGCAAGACCAATACAGGCTTGTATTGTGTTGGTAGCAGTAAAAGTCTTGGACCAGAGCAAGCCGAACAAAGGCAAAAGCTTTTGCTAAGAATGTTTTCATTATTCAAGAATGAATGTCAGAGTTTTGAAGATGATTTGATACCATCATAGTCCCCATGATGAATGACACTGACTCGCGAACTGGCGGTGTTACTACAATGACCCACAAAGGAGCTTCGGGGAAACCAAAAGTATGGTATGATTATGGTTGCAAAGCAGAAACTGAAATAATCTCCTGTTTTTATGATTTGTAACTTTTGTAGTAAAAAGTGGCTTGTATTGTGCGCTGCAATTTTGTTTGCATCCTGTTTCTTCAATATCACCAGTAACCCAGCCAGTGAAACACTCATTAAAGACATTCAGCTGTCACTGAGTAACACTTTACTTATATCCATTCTTAGCAATATCACTTGTGCCAAAGAGCAAATGGGAAAAGAAGTTGCAGGGAATCCAGTGTTTGTGAATTATGCAAATCCTACACTTTTGCTTCTATTATTTCTGAAAAGGGAAGGGTACATGAAAAAGAGAAAGTATTTCATGTCTCACAGAGAAAGACCACTATACTGAAATACACCAGGTGAGTGTAATGAGCAACTTCCTATTGAGTCAAAAACTTAGAGTGTGATCTGCACATAGCTGGAATTATTTTAGAGTTTTCGGCAGGAATATCAAGTGCCACTTTAGATATCTCCTTGGATATGTATTCCTTTGAACTCTGGTGATGTCAACAAATTTTAAACTCTCAATCTGTTACCAAGCCTAGCTCTTTGCAGCCTAGGGTAATATAGATGAATCCAAACTAATACTAATGTAAAAGAAGTTTATTTACAAATTGCAAGATTTATTGTAAAGACTAAGGGGATTGTGCATCAAGCATTTTACCGGTCGCAAACGGGCCGATTCTCAGAATCGGCCCGTTTGTGACTGGTAAAGAGCCATTTCCGATGCATCAACACAAAATGCATTCGACATAATAGGTAATCACAATTATTGCGATTACCTATTTTGCGAATGCATTTAGGGAATCGCAATTTCCGAGTCCCTAAATGCAATACAAGAAGCGTTTTCAAAATGCGACTTTGCATTAAGGAATCGCAAATTAATATCAACTTCAAGTTGATGTTACTTTGCTAATCCTTAGAAAAATGCACAAAATTGCATTTTTCTAAGTGCCATGTGGAGCATACACATGCCCCTAGGGCATGTGTGTGCCCCACATGTGCACACTTACCTTTTTTGGGGGTGCATCAGGGGGGCCTTAGGCCCCCTAGCACCCTTGCAATTGCATTCGCAATTTGCGATTACCTATTTGGTAATCGCAAATTGCGAATGCTTTCCCATTCATTCCTATGGGCCTCTTGGCCCATAGAAATTAATGGGAAAGCATTCCCTAATAGAAAATCGCAATTTGCGTTTCGCTATTAGAGAATGTGTAGGAATAGCTAATATTTTTGCAAAACCTACATGCATAAGGAATTGCGACTCCTAAATAGCGATTCCTTAAAAATCGCTATTAAGGAATCACAATTCCTTATCTTGATGCATGTGCCCCTTAAAGAGGGTCAGAGACAGATGCATGAGAGGCATGGTAGACTGCGTCCCGCAAGTAGTTGTCTGACATGGTGTCGCTGTTGCTTGATAGAGCGCATGCATGGTGCTGAGATTCCACACAATTGACCCCTCTGTCGCTGTTTTTCGTCCCTATTGCTTGTACATGAGAGCCAGTTAGTGCTCCCTCTATGTATTCCTGGCTGAGCTAAGTCTTGTGACAGCAAATAGATTGGGCTCTAGTAGCTTCCATTTCTTTTTTGATGTTTTTGATTAAATCTACAACAATATTTTTCTTCCTATGAGAATCTATAGAAGTACTTTTTGAATGAGTTCCATGTGAACATTTGTTATAAGCTTAAAGGTGCATAAAAACAGGCACCCAGGAACGCTCACCCAAGTCCAGCTTTGGGTGGCCTATGTGTGTCTCTCCCGCCTCAGGGTTTACCACTGAATAGAGGCCCTCCTTTAGTTAAAAAATGAGGCGAAAGCTCCAGCGTCGGGAGCTGGGTTCCTCAACATGCCTAGGGCAATAATCTCATCAAAACTCCAAAGAAACCCAATTCACACAACCAAACTCCATAGGAAAAATCTATCGAGTTCATTAGCGTTACCTACATCAGTCCGACCCAGACCCCCAACTCTTGTCGAAACAAACACAGCAAAAAACACAATTCCATTCATTTCTCTGAAGAACCCTATGGGGGTGCACACACAACCCTCTGACCACCTCCGGTATCCCTTGTTAAAATTAGCAATGCATAAACCACAGATAAAACGCCCACCAAAACCTGCACAAAACAGCTTAAAAACAGCCCAAAATTCTCAACCCTTCCAGAAGAAAGGCGTAACCCGGCTACTCGATCGATTAGAGAAAACCTTGTTCCACGTGTCAAGGGAAACATTGGCATAAAAATCAAAAATCAAACATTCACTTACCCTTACAATTGAACACAGCACATGCAGGTCAAAAGGACACCTCCGCACTGATTAAAACATCACACCTTTCAACTGAGCAGCACAAAGGGGAAGAGTACTGTCCCTACCGTAGCAAATAGCGGGGGAGACCAAAATACAAGCAGCATTAAATCAGCTTAAAACTTACCATTCCCCAAAAATCCTAGCACCTCCTTAATCAGCTTAAAACTAACTGTTCCCCCAAAAATGCTAGAAAAAAATGTTCTCCCAATAAAACCATCAAGTGCATCGGTAAAATGTGAATGCAGAAATTTTCCAAAGAATGTGTTTTTTCAAAGCTAACCTACACCGCCCTAATCTTATCCTACAGGTCTGCGATCAAGCTGCAAGAACACCATCATTGCCGCTGTCCGCCAGCTCTTCGATCAAAGCTTTCAAAAGGGCTTTTGCAAGGCCAACCGCTCAAGTAACACAGACTACAAATTGACTTTTATAACCTCTTTTTAAGATACACTTTCTTACGGCACCAAGACAAGACACCTCTGTGCGCCCAGATGACAGACATCACCCAGACGACAGACATCTCACCGGAAGACGATCCTACAGCTTACAAATGTTTTTTAAGCTACATATTTTTGTACACGCTCTATTCAGCCTGGGTGTTCATGAGCCCTCTCCAGAGCTAGACTTATGCCTAACCTCATAAACTCTACTTCTTGCAACTCATGCGAAGGGACCTCTTTTACCTCATGTACACCTATACTGAATCAAACACTAGCATTCCTCATGCACTACACAGCACACTCCTACACAACAAATACTCCTTCAACTGAAATGCCCCAAAGACATTGGAAACTCGCCAATTTTCAGTTGTCTCAGAGCCATGGATCAATGGATGACGTGGAGCCATCTCAAATTGAATGCCTCCAAAACAGAAATACTCACGTGTGGCGATTGGAAACATTATGACCCGCTCGCCACCTGGCCTGGTGAGCTGGGATTACCGCCTAAAGTATCGAAGGAAGTAAGAAATCTCTGAATGACCATGGACTCCAAGCTGTCAATTATATACCCAAGTGGACAAATTAGCAAGATCAAGCTTTGTTACTATAAAAACTCTGCGACAAATCTTCCCCCATTTGGGATTTCCACACAAGGTCCAAACTACCATCTCCCGTGTTCTGTCCAAACTCAATTACGGCAACAGCCTCTACCACGGATCACCTTTAACGACCATGAAAAGACTACAACGGATTCAGAACTTGGCTGCCAGCCTACTCTTGCATATCAAACTGCGAGACCACATCTCTCCTGCCTTGAAAGCCCTGCATTGGTTACCGGTTGCCAAAAGATCCACGTTCAAGCTGCTTTGTATCACTCACAAAGCGATACATGGAACGGGACCGCTATTCATCAGGAATAAAATCACCAAACACATTCAACAAAGGAACCTCCACTCTAGAGTGGCACCTCGCCTCAAAATCCCAAGATACAAGAAAAAAAAAATTGGGTGGCACACCCTTCTCTGTTCAAGCAACCAAACTATGGAACTCTTTACCCGTCAACATAAGATCCACGGACAACCACCTTATCTTCAGGAATCTACTCAAGAATTGGCTCTTCCCCAAATAAGCACCATACACAAACAGATATATAAAGCATATCCCTCTGTATAAAAGCATTTATTTGTACTAAACATATGTGCCTATATACATGTGTTGCTTTGTGTAAACGTGTAGAATAATTATGTTTTAAAACAAATAAATAAAATAAATTTTTAAGTACAACAACATGTTAGAGTCAAATTTATCCAATACATCTTTAATCTATATATACTTACTTCCTTTAAGCATCTATATACCTTCCATGTACTTGGATTTATATATTTATTACTTTTTTGCTAATTCAGCATATCAAATGCACTTCCCTATTTCTCACCCTATACCTCTCTCAATATATCCTCTACCTCAACTCTATGACTCATCTCAATGCCATGTACTTGGATCTATATATTTTTTACTTTTCTGCTAATTCAGCATATCCAATGCACTTCCCTATTTCTCACCCTATACCTCTCTCAATATATCCTCTACCTCAACTTTCTGACTCATCTCAAACCTCTTTCTACTACTCTTTCCAATGCACTACCCTATTTCTCACCCTATACCTCTATCAATATCTTTAATCTACACATACTTACTTCCTTTATGCATCTATATATTTTCCATGTACTTATGGATCTATATATTTATTACTTTTCTTCTAATTCAGCATATCCAATGCACTACCCTATTTCTCACCCCATACCTCTATCAATATATCCTCTACCTCCACTCTCCCATTCATCCCAAACCCCATACCACTACTATGATACCCAAAATAACCCTTTCTAGACTCTTCCCTACTCTACCCCTCCTTGCATCATCTCATACTTCTTTTACTATACCGATCACCCAAAACAAGCCTTTCTAAACCCTTCCCTCTGACTCTTCCCCTCCACATCCCTTTTACTCATCCCAAGCCTCCTCCTACTGCTATGGCCTCCATAACAAACAAAACAACAAAAAAAGTCTTTTCAATCCAAATAACGGACTAACATGTCCACTCATATTTCACTATACTAATCCTTTATAGGTTCCAGAGTAGTGTGCTACTTGCTGAAAAAGCTCTTCAACACCTCATCAGGTGTAGCAAGCGCTATATAAATGCAAACCTTTTTCCCTCTTCTATCCCTCCGCTACCCTTCTCAATCCAAATAACTGACTAACAGATCCACCACTCAAATTACTTTCATATTTCACTATACTAGGTCACCACTAATCCTTTATGGTTTCAGGAGTAGCGTGCTACTTGCCCAAACAAAACGCATCAAAACCTCATCATAGGTTGCAGGCACTCTATATTTTTTCCCGCTTCTGTCCCTCTTCTGTCCCTCCGCTATCCTTCTCAATTAAAATAACTGACTAATATCCACCACTCAAATTACTTTCATATTTCACTATACTAATTCAACACTAATCCTTTATGGGTTCCAGAGTAGCGTGCTACTCGCCCAAAAAGCGCTTCAACACCCCATCAGGGATAACAAGCGCTATATAAATGCAAACCTTTTTCCCTATTCTATCCCTGCGCTATCCTTCTCAATCCAAATAACTGACTACATATCCACCACTCAAATTACTTTCATAATTCACTATACTAATTCACCACTAATACTTTATGGGTTCCGGAGTAGCGTGCTACTCACCAAAAAAGCACTTTGACGCCTGGTCAGGGGTATTAAGCGATATATAAATGCAATTACAATACAACACATGGTACCAACATATGACTGCCGTAGGCACTCAAACTACAAAGAGGTCATGCTACATATGTCCACTGATACCCTATGCTGTAGGTGCAGATAGGATTTACTTATCCCAGGAGATAGCTCCATAAAAAACAAAATCCCTCCGCCATCTGTATCCATCTAGGATCAGGTCAAAAATACAACCCAATAGAGTAGAACCCCAGAGGGCAATAGTAAACATCACCAGGTATGAGACAAACCCCACAGCACTGTACCTTTTTACCAAACCTAGCGAAATCCAAACAGAGGTAGACAGGATGCCCAGAAGGAGCACCATAAGGGGAGGACATGGTTTGGCCCAGGGACTTTGTAGAAAGGATGTTCCTGGAGGTAGCAAGACCACCACACAAGTGCACAAATATGTCTGCTCCAGCCTCCGTCTACGGTCCCAGGGTGGCCCTTCCCGTCTTTGGGGTCACCTTCTTTAATGACATCGTCTTTGGGGTCACCTTCTTTAATGACAGGTGGACTCTGGACATGGAATTCCAGAGCAGAGATACTCACCTCGATCACACCAAGGGGAAATTAGTCTCATGGGACGGGGTCCAACGCTAGCATAGATGCCGCGTGCCAGGAAATCTGGGATACCGAGATTATTAGGTACACATGGTTGGAGGGGAAGGGGCAACCCCTAATCGTATGAAAACTTACATTGTATTCTCTGTGTTTCAGAGGCAAAGGAACCATGGGCAGCAACGAAAAACTGTTGTGATACTGCACATACTGGACCTGCAATGGGGCACCTCCACATTGATGGATATCTACTGGCAATGGGTTGACCTTGCCTACACCCAGCTCATCCCTGGATGCTGGGGCCTCCGCACCCTCATGACCATACACACCCTAACGCTGGTCATCCCTGGAGAAGATCTGTTTGAGTTGTCTCAACATACATTACAGGAGAAAACAACTCTGTTGCGTCAGGCTTTAATGAGAAGAACTGCTGATTATTTTGGTAGGGCTCAGTACAAGGACATTCCAGAAGAAATTAGACTGTTTACGGAGACTCAAGTAAACACTGGAGTGTCGATACCCTTCTTCACCATGCAAACAAAGGTGAACGCCGGCTGGTTACAAATAACCAGGCAGTAGATGCCAAAGATGATAAATGATACAGAGCTCGGCATACACAATATCAAGGAAGAACTGAGAGCCATGCGGCATATGGTGATGCAACATTGGTATGTGTTGAATTTGATGACCACGATGGCGGGTGTGGTGGGTGCCAAGATCAGTGCTTCCTCTTGTACTTTTATCCCCAAAATAGACATAGACAATGGAAGTTTAGCTCTGGCCATCCAAGAACTGCATCGTCTGCAAGTCGACATGAAGAAGGAGGGAGGTGCCCTTGAGCAGGACTGGTTCCATAGTATCTTTTCGTGGATCCTCCTATGGGTGTCCAAACTATTCACGTCACTAGTACCAGTTTTCGTTGTTGTACTTCTGTTGTGTGGTTTCCTACATGTAAAAATGCAGTCCTCAATTTAAGTAGTATGCACATAGCTAGGGAAAAAGTAACTACAGACACACACACAGTTCCAAACACAGTTCCAAATAATATAACGTTCATTACATATGAGGAGGATAGAGTAGTTGAAAATCCAACTAGAGGTGGGAAATTAGAATGGGTGAATTCAAAGTCAATGAATACCATGATATGTGCAGGCCTGACAACGGCAATACCAGTAAATGCAATGTCACTGTATGCCATAACCTATGTTCATATAACAATGTCAATACCCATAAATGCAATGTCAATGTATGCCATAATCTATGCCCGCACAACAGTGTCAATACCAGTAGAAAATATGCCAATGTATGCCATAATCCATGCACGCATAACAATGTCGATACCAGTAGAAACAATATCAATGTACGTCCATGATCTGGGCACCCATAACAATGTTAATATCAGTAAAGACAATGTCGATATACACTATGACAACTGTACGGACAATATTTAGGATGTCAGTAAAAATGATATCAATGACCACCACATTATTTGCAGAAGTTCTAATGAACTTGTTTCATTGCTGTCGGATTCACACAAGATGACCCCCCTATCAACACTGAATCGGAGATACGTGGTCACTCCTATCCAATCAGGTGGGGTCTCACTTAGCCCAAAGGCAAATGTGCACCCAGGGAAAACAGTGATTGATGCCATAGATAGATAGTTGCACCACAAACAAGTCAGAGGAAATTGGCCCCAATAAAACACATTTGGCCAAAGGCGTGTATTCCCTAAAAATACCACAAAGCTAGATGCCCCTTGTAGATAGAAACATTAAGCCAATCAGAACACAGCATGCACACCACACGTAGTGATCACGCGCTTCCCACACCAGACATCTGGACACATACACACTGGCCCCCACTAGCTCTCCCGAGGTCGAGAGCCATCTGTGTCCTTATCAGATTACCACGCTTGTTATTTATGACTTTTTCAAGAATTTGGTTTATTGTACCTCATGAGATTTATATTGTCGGTCGAAACTTTGTACAGTGATAGACTTTCTTCAGATGCACTCTGTTGATACTATCCTGGCTGCTGTGTTTAATTAAACCAACTTGTTCCTGTTTTGCCAAACGCCTCTTGTCTTTTCATTTCTTTAAGGTAGATTCATATCCGAGCAACAATTACTATTGTCGTGGAAGTCAAGGGCTACACTTCCCCCATAGGGACCGCTTGTGTTGATAATAATTGTTCTACCCAGGTCCCCGGGTTACTGGGTTGCCCCTTTTTTCTAGAATAATATTCCTATGTAGCATCAATGCTGGCATGCAAGTATATATTCTGAGTTTTGGAGACCTTATTTGTGTTTTATGTGTCTGACCTATCGCCAATATTCAGTTTCATTTATTGATCTACCACGCAAAGCTCTACAGTTTTGTCTGATGTCAGCCTGTCAATAACCCAAAATCAAATGTGTCCCAGAGGCTAGTGTTGATAAACCATGCCAGGTGGCAGAGATCTCTCTATAGTTAAGTATTGGGAAAAGTAATAAAGTTTATTAAACTTGAAAAAATTGTAAACATATGTTTATGTTAAATAATAATGTAAATTAATGTCTCATATTTATTTTATTTTAAATGTAGAACAAAATAAAAAATGGCAGAGTATATTAACTTAGCTTTGAATTAAATATTTATTTAATTTAAATATGCTAAATGCTATATTTATCTGGAGTTTAAATTAAGAATAAATTCCGACCTAAAGTAAAAACATATCTTTTTGTAATGTATTCATACGTATTAGAAGTGTCATATAGAATCAATTAAAAGTAATTCAATTATAATTCAATAAAGAGTTATGTTCCATACATTTTTTAATTAAAAAAGACATTAACATATTTTAAAAATAATTAATATATGTTTCATTTTTGAATAATTTATTTAACATTACATTCAATTTTAAATATACATATGTGTGTTATATGTATATATATATTGTTCTATATTTCTATATATCTGTATATATCTATATATATGAATACATCTCTCTCTCTCTCTATATATATATATATATATATATATTATATTCCAAAAACCTCCAATAAAGCGATCACTCGGAGGATTGTACTACCATCAGTTGGTTTATTTCAGTAACGCGTTTCACCTGACCACGCAGGCTTGTTCACACACTGAAAGTGCGGGACAGGTAGGCATACATAGTTTACAATGCAGAAAGCAAGAAAGGACTCGACAGAAGGAGCGCAATCTGTATGGAGTAATATATATTATATATATATATAATTTTTTCTAGCAAAGTTTTTAGGCATACGATTAGGGCAGTGCCATCCGCAGTGAGCTAGAAAGTGACAAAGTCTTCGCCATTTTTAAGGCCAACTCTTTAAGTATAGGATTAGCTAGTGCCATCCATGCCAAGCTGAAAAATAGCAAAAGGTTTGGAGCTGCTGTCCATCTAAATTTGGGAACTAACCAGAGTTCCTTGCTTCCTTTTTTTACATAATTTATGCAGCACTCTAAGCCTGAAAGGGTATTGTTTTCACTTACACTGGGTGCTCCCTTGTGTCTGATCAAAGCTATACCTCACTCGAGAACTCATAACAAGAGCAAACAACGTGTCAGGGGTTGCTTTTATTCATTACAGGTTGGCTTGGATGGGATTTTATCAATCCAAAACTGTAATACTGTGCCTGTAGTGGTAAAAGGCTTTTGTTATATTTTTCAGCTCGGCATGGGTAGCAGTTGAAATGTTCAGTAACTTTACTCATGTAATTTTGGCTCCACTCCCTATTTCAGGGGATGGAAATATGTAAGTCTACTACACGACTGAGTAACTTTACCTTTATGAATGGTGACTAGCACAAAGTAGCAAAGTTACTCAAAAGTGTAAGAGCAAACTTACACTTGTAGATTTACTCATGTGTAAATTTACCTTTCTGAATAGCCCCCTCAGTGTCATATATGCAACTTAAAAGTGGCACATATAAAAAGAATATTAATCCTTTTCAAAAAGACAACATGCTCACATTTATACAAGTTTTGATTTAACAAAGGACCATAACAAGATGCACGCACAGATTGTGCAAAGGTGATGGGTGCTCACATGTGTCCCACACAGATTGCAAACATGTTTGAAGGGTGTGAGCAAAAAATTTAACCAGCGCCAAGTGGTCAAAAAGGAAGTCTCTTTTTAGTATGTATCTGTTACAGCTACAAACTGCACATGATGCTCAGATGTAATCAATACGTGTGGCTCAAGGAGTGAACATTAACCCCATTTTGACCCAGTCAATATTAAGGGGCATCATCAGGACAAGCAATTGTATGAAAAGCCAGAGAAGAAGTTAGGAAAAGGAAAGAAAACAAATTTAAATTAGAAATTGAAGATTTGAATATCTGAATATGCTGCATACCATGGCATGGATCACTAATGATATAGGTCAGTGGTCCTAAAATCTAAAAAACTCAGAAAACTGACAGGCCATTAAAAAATGAATAGTGAAGTCTTCAGGAACTGAGGCACATGTGAGATTTTTACTTATTGGTAGATTGTGAGAGGCCTAGAGAATTGAAAATGTAAAACAAGATTAATAAACAGCCAGTACCAGCATAAGGGCCAATAAAAAGGCTACCAATATATAGTGTTGAACCTCAAATCATCTGATGAAAATGAACCCCTTTGGGTTCACAACAGTGCCACCAGACACCTTATCGAAATCCTGCCATCTGACTACAGTGGTCTCACAATAGTGTTTCCCCAAAAAATACAAAGGCCCCAATTAGTACCTTTCAACTACCAGGTAATTACAGGGTCACCTTTTTATCATGATATCAATAATTTGGCCCTACGGTATCTAAATATTTTTCTCCTTATATCTAGTCCTCTTACATTTGTTTTGAGACCATTTCAAAAGTCCTTGGAGACCAATTTCCCCACTGCGCCCTGTTTCCTGTTCATAGAACTTCATGCAATCACAATTGTTAGACCTCGCATCCTTGGAGTGGTTTCACCTGACTTTTCTACTTCTAACCTCCTGTTTTACAGACTTCATTTTCTTTTGCTGGCTTTAGGATTCTGGGCACTTTACCACTGCTAACCAGTGCTAAAGTGCATATCCTCTGTACTCAAAACATGGAAACATTGGCTTATCCTCAATTAGCGTATTTAATCTACTTATATGTCCCTCGTAAAGTGCTCTATTTTGTGCCCAGGGCCTGTAAATTAAATGCTACTAGATGGCCTGCAGCACTGATTGTGCCACCTTCAGTAGCCCTTTCAACATGGCTCAGGCCGGTCACTGCAGAGCATGTGTGTGCAGTTGTTAAACTGCCATTTTGACCTGGTAAGTTTACCTACTTACTAGGCCCAAATCTTCCCTTTTATTATATATGTCACTCCTAAGGTAGGCCCTAGGCAGTCCTATGGGCAAGGTGCAGGTAGGACTTGTACTTTTGAGTTTTAAATGTCATTGGAATAAAAAAAACTGCTAAATTCATTCTTCACTACTACAAGGCCTATCTCTCTCATAGGTTAGCATTGGGACTGCCTTAAAACATCTTTTAACTGTAATTTGGTGTCTCTGGACTTATGGCGAAGTTGGATTTTAAATTGTGTAGGTCTGAAAATGCCACTTTTAAAAAGACTATTCTGTGCCTCCGCCTTTCTCTGGATACACGTCTGGGTTAGGTGACAGCTGGGCTTTGTGCATTCCCTCTAGACAGTCACACACAAAGGGAACTAGGGTGTGACATTTTCGTCCAGATGGCCATCACCAGGCTGATGGTCCTTCATGAGGTAGATTGGAGGTCCGGTCCTTCCAATTCCCAGGCAAGAAACAGCAGGCAGCTTGTCAACTCAGCAAAGTAGGTAGCAAGGTGGCAGTCTCCTCTACAGCACAGCAATCAGCAGGCAGCTTGTCAATACAGCAAAGTAGTTAGCAAAGTAGCAGTCCCTCCTGCAGCACAGCAGCTCTTCTTCCTGAATGCCCTTGGTTCCAGTAAAGTTCTGATTTGGTAGAGAGAGGTATCCAGTACTTATACCCAGTTGTGCCTTTGAAGTTGGGGAGACTCCAAAGAGGCCTCTGAAGATCACAAGGTCACTGCCTTTCCTGCCCTAGCTCTGGACTCACTACAGTGGGGTATGCAGCTCTTTGTGTGGGGACAGGCACAGTCCTATTCAGGTGCAAGTGTCAGCTCCTCCCTCCCAGTCTACCTCAGGAAAGCACATCAGCCTGATGATGGGCCATCAGTATGCAAATGTCATACCACAGCTCCCTTTGTGTGTGACTGTCTAGAGGGAATGCACAAAGCCCAGCTGTCACCCAACCCAGACGTGTATTCAGAGACAGACAGGAGCACAGAATGGTTAAAGTAAGAAAATGCCAACTTTCTAAAAGCTATTAAATAATAAAGTGACTCCTATGGGGGTAGTGTAGCCATTGACTACCACAGCAATAGTGTTACTTTAGTGAAAGAAGAAAATGTTTTCGAATGAGCACTTTTTGTTATGCGTTTAGTGCATTTATTTATACATATCTCATTTATGAATATATTAATTAATTCACAGAGTATGTTATAATACTTATACAAATTGCTCCTAAAGAGTAACTGCACAGTGAAAGTGATATAAGGTGAATGAAAAGTGCATTTGGCACAGTGGTTCCAAAATAGAACTACAGTCTGACACTATGGGTTTCCCTGGTGGCTGTATTAATCTTTTGTGGATTTTCGGTAAGATGTACATTCCGATATCCTCAGATGTTCTCAATTCAGGAATGCATGCTCATTTTTGCTTAAGAAACCCTGTTCTAAACCTTTCAATGTGATTTCCGCAATCTTGCTTTTAAGTGTACTAGTGGGATCACTTTTGATCTTCCTGTAACAAGTTATGTCACTTGACAAATACCATAAGTTGACTGTGTTTTAAAGAATATTGATGGTGGATGTCAACACTTGTTTCACAGGTGTGGACTTCAAAACAATTTACTGTCCCTATCAGCCACATGTTTATATGTTAGAAATAACACAAATGCACTTTTCATTCATCTTATATCACTTTCACTGTGCAGTCACTCTATGGGAGCACCTTGTATAAGTATTATATCATATTGTGTGAATTAATTAATATACTCTTAAATGAGATATGTATAAAAAAATGCACTAAACGCATAAATGAAACTTACTAATTTGAGAGGTTTTTCTTCTTTCCCTAAAGTAACGCTATTGCTGTTGTAGTCAAGGGCTACACTACCCCCATAGGGAGCACTTTATCATTAATAATTGCCCAGCCCAGGTTCCTGGGTTACTGGGCTGCCCCTTTTCCTATTTGAACTTTCTAAAAGTGGCATTTTCAGACTTTCTATTTCAAATCCGACTACACCACTCCAGCCTAGGACACTCCTCTCCACTCTGCTCCACTCCACTCTGCCCACTCCACTCTGCAACACTGAACTCTATGCCAATACAATCTACTCTGTACCACTCCACTCTACACTAGTTCACTTAACGCCAAGCAACTCAACACCACTTGAATCTACTCTGCATCACTGCACTCTACTCTGAAGCAATCTACTCTACTCCCCTGCTCTCTACACCCTGCACTCTACTCGATCTGTGCAACTCCACTCTGTGCCACTTCACGTCACTCTACTCTACACCACTGCACTCTATGCCACTTTAATCAATGCTGCACCACTTCACTCTACTCTACTCTGCACTACTCTCCACCATGACACTGTACTCTATGCCATTCTACTCTAACCACTGCACTCTATGCCAATGCACTCTACACCACTTTACTCAAAACCAATGCACTCTACGCCACTGCTCTCTATGCCAATCTAATCTGCACCATTGCACTCTACGTCACACTATTCTACTGTGCACCACTTTACTCTATGCCACTGCTCTACACGCCACTCTACTCTGCACCATCTTATCTATGACACTGAACTCTACACTACTCTACTCTACTCTGCACTATTCTACTCTATACCACTCTTCTGCACTCTACTCCAATGCACTGTACACCACTACACTCTATGCCACTCTACTCTGCATCACTCTGCTCTAACTCTACGCCACGGCACTCTATGCCAATCCGCTCTAACCCACTTTAATGTACTCTGCACTCCTACACTCTATGACACTGCACTCTACATCACTGCACTCTATGCCACTCTACACTATGCCACTGCACTCCACCCTGCACCACTCCACTCCACTCTACCATGTACTACTCCACTGTATGCCACTCTACTCTGCATCATTCCACTCTACGTCACTTCACTCTACCCTGCATCACACCACTCTACCCTGCACCACACCATTGCACACCTTTCCCCTCTAAGGCACTCTACACTGCAACACTGTACTCTCCTCCACTTAACTCTATGCCACTTTACTCTTCACCACTGCACTCAGCTATGTGCCATTTTATGCCACTCTACGCCAATGCACTGTACGCCACTACACTCTACGCCACTCTACTCTGGCATCACTCCACTCTACATCACTGCACTCTACGCTACTGCACTCTACCCCAATCAACTTTAAGCCACTGTAATCTACTGTGCACCAGTGCACTCTATGCCACAGCACTCCACTCTACTCTATGCCACTGCACACTACCCTGCACCACTCCACTAAATGCCACTTCACTCACCTCTGAAACAATCTACTTGACACCACTCCACTCTATGCCACTCCACACCACTGCAATGTACTCTGCGCCACTCCACTCCACTCCACTCCACTCCACTCTATTCCGCTCTACACTACTCTGCACCACTGCACTCTACACTACTACAATATATACCACTGCACTCTGTGCCACTGAACTCTATGCCACTACTCTCTATACCACTGCACTCTACACCACTACACTGTACAGCACTCTGTTCTACTTTGCACCACTGTACTCTACTACATTGCTCTCTGCACCACTCTAATCTATGGACTTGCACTCTGTGAAGGGCACTCTATGCCACTGTACCTCTACAACACTCTATTCTATGTCACTGCACGCTACTCTGCACCACTCTACTACACTCTATGAAAATGCTCTCTATGCCACTATACTCTGCACCACTCTATTCTGCATCATGGCACTCGACGCCGCTGCAAACTACTCTATGCCACCCTAATCTTCTCTGAACTTGCACTCTGACACTGCACTCCAGACCACTCTACTGTACGCCACTGGAATCTACTCTGCTCCACTCCATACTACTCTATTCTCCACTACCGTACTCTAACCTTGAACTTGAACACTCTACTCTATGCCACTGCACTCTACACCACTCTACTCTAAACCACTGAACTCTAAGCTAATGCACTCTACACAACTTTACTCAAAACCAATGCCCTCTACTCCATTGCACTTTACACCAATATACTACGCTCCACTGCATTCCACGCTCCTATACTGTACAACACTCTACTGTATGCCACTACATCATATGCCACTGCACCCTATGCCACAGCACTCTAGCTCACTGTACTCAACTCTGCACTACTCTATGCTACGGCTCTTTATGTCAGACTACTTTACACCACTGCACTCTACGACACTCTACTCTGCACCACTCATCTCAATGCCACTCCACTGCACTCTACAGCAATGCATTCTATGCCAATCCACTCTACCCCACATGGATCTACTCTGCACCACAGCACTCAACGCCATTCACTCTATGCCACTGTACTCTACACCACTGTACTCTACTCTGCACAACTCCACTCTACCCTGCACCACTTCACTCTACACCACTTCACTCTACTCTCAATCTACTCTACGCCACTGTACTCTATGCCTCTCTAATCCACTCTGTGCCAATCCACTCTGTGCTACTCCACTCTACACCACTGAAAACTATGCTGCACCACTCTACTTTGTGCCAATCTATTGTACTCTTCAGCACTCTACTCTAAGCAGCTGCACTCTACTCTAAACAACTGAACTCTACGTCACTGCACTGTACGCTAATGCACTCTACAACACTTTGCTCAAAACCAATGCACTCTACGTAAATCTACTCGCACCACTGTACTCTATGCCACTTCACTCCAGACCACTCTACTCCACTCTACGACAGTCCACTCTATGACACTCCACTGTACGACACCACACTTCACTCTACTCCACTCGATGACACTCTGCTCCATGAAACTCTACTCCACTCTACGACAATCTACTCCACTCTATGCCAATCTCCTGTACTCTACTCTACTCTATACTGCTCTAGGGAGGGATGTGGCAGAGCGGCCAGAGCTGCTGACTCCAGAGTGCGGGGATCACGGTTCAATTCCGGCGGCAGCTCAGCATCATGTGACTCTGGGCAATAGCTCACTCAGTCTCCCCGATGGCTCCCAGCACCTTGAAACCCTTAAGGGCAAGATATGTTTGCGCTATACAAACAGGAGTTATTATTATATTACTATTACCCCATTCTGCAATGCTCTACGCAACTCCCTCTACACCACTCCATCCCACTTCATTCCACTCTATTCTATGACACACTACTCCACTCTACTCCATTACTCCACCTACACCGCTCCACTCTATGCCACTTCACTCTACCACACTCTATGCCACTTCACTCTACCACACTCTATGCCACTCCACTCTACAACACTCTGCCATTCCACTCTACTACACTACTTCACTCTATGCCCATCTACTCTAAGACAACCTATCTGCTATACCCCACTCTACCACATTCCACGCAACTCCCTCTATGCCACTTCCCGCTACTTTACTCCAATCTATGCCACTCCACTCTGTTCTATGCCATTCAACTTTACAACACTCTGTGCTAATCCACTCCACCCCACTCTACACCATTCAACTCTACGCCACTTTACACCCATTCCACGCCACTCTATGCCACACCACTCTCCTTTATGCCACTAACCTTTAGCCATGCTGAGCACTCTGGTGCACAAAATGGCTTAAACACAGTTGTTTAGAAACATAATGGAAACCAAAGGATGTGTAGGAATCAAAGGTAGTACTATGTTATAAGGAACAGAGGTCCCTAAACAGAAAAATTAAAAAATATATCACAAAATTCAGGATTATTCTCTGGTTCTATCATGCCATAGTGATTTATTTTCTATTGATATTGGTTTATGTATCCAGGCAAACATTGTATTTTCCTAATGATGATCCCTAAATTTGAGTGGATCGAAACATCGTCAACCTAATCACTCTGACCCATCTGATTATATACAGTTGATTAATGGGTGCAGCAGTGTTGTGTTATACAGAGTTGTGAATTTGATTCTGTGTATTTTTTGTCACTCACTTTTTTGCCTGTTTGCGTTTTTTTAATACCTGTGTAAGTGTGCCCTGTAGGGGTAACCACTCCTACAGATTATTTGTACAAATAAAATTGTAATTTTAAAAGTTGATTGGGTGGCCCCTGGGCCTTATTTATATTCCGAGTGCATTGTATTTTAAACACAGTGGCAAAGCCAATATCTCTTGCATAGGCGAGAGCTATTGACTTTGCCACTGCTTGTTTAGGAGGGGATCCTCAGGGCAGAGGGATGAGCAGGAGAGAGTTCCCTCACTAAAGTTTGGGGACCTCATGCTGAGGCCTATTCAGTTGTCACTGATTCTTCACGCACACACACATACACAAACACACATTCCTACACATCCTACCCATATATTACTATCTACCTCTTTTGTACTGAACGGCGAATACCGAATGTATGTGTACTACCTCAACCATCTAATGTTTAATAACTGTACATTGTAAAGCGCTCTGATACCTGCGTGGGTCATGTTCGCGCTATATAAAACTTTATAAATAAAATAAAAATAAATACTTGCAACATTGACACGTTTTATGCTTCTCAACAATTGCATAAAAATTGAGACATTGCAACACTTAAACAGCAAACGTGCAGAAAAAGAGCCTACCTACACTTTCCATCATTCAAAATATAAATTTAAATATAAAAGGTCTGCGTACATTAGCCATGTTGGCTAGGTTTAATTAGAGTGGAAACTATTTAGCAATGCACTGAAAACTTTCCGCCAAAGAAAGCAGTCCTGCACGTGCCCCAAAAGTGTCATGACTTCATTGACTTAGAATAGAATAATGTATTATGCATGATTAATAAAAGCCTTTGCGTGTACAATACGCTGCATTGGTTTTATTAAAACACAGTATAAAACAACATTAAAATACTAATGACAGCAATCACCGCAGGACATAACTGGTTTGTGTTTCGCTTTGCAGACCAAGATGTGTGCTAGAGAATTCCACACTTAGGGGCATATTTACAATAAAGTGGTGAAGCGTGTCATTAAGCCAAGAAGGTTAATGACACGCTTCGTCACTTTAGAAATGCAGGGCTGCACCATATTTACTAGAATGTGGTGCAGCCCTGCGTTTCCCCCTGCGGCAGCACTAAATTAAGCTGCCAACGCAGGCACCCTTGCACAATAGTGCAAGGGTGCCTGTGTTGAGGGGAAGATTGTTTATGTGCAGGAAGGTCCATGAAGTTGCAAAACTGCATTTTTTAAAAATGATTGTTGATGTGCAGGAAGGGGGACCTTCCTGCACATAAAGGCAGCACACATGGAAACAGCAAACACGAGGAGAAATAAAGCATTTCTCCTCGTTTCGCCTGTTTAAGACCAGGTTTTCCCTGGTCTTCATTTTGGCGCTGCCCCATATTTACGCCACCCTTGTAAATAGGAGGCAGAGTCAAAATCAAAGGGTGTTGCGGTGGAATCACCACTGCAAAAACACATTGCCCTCCCCTTTCACGCTAAGTATAGCGTGAAAGGGTGCCTTATTTACAAGGCAGCGTTAAGCCACTTTAAGCACGCAGGCTGGAACTCAAAAGTGGCTTGGTTAAGTGCATGGTTCTGTCCCTTAATGCCCAAGTAAGAAGGGCCTAGAAAGGAAAGGGAGCGCACAAGAGCAGGTTAAGGGGCATGATTGTGTCACTTGATGTACGCTCGGTTAGATAGAACTCATTAACTAAAGCTGGGCGGGATGTTTCATCAGTTCCCAGTGGAACTTCCTGTGAGCTCATTGAAGCCAGTGGTTCATAAACAGGTCTGTCAGGGGTCTGTGGCTGTCGAATATTGGGGACATTCTGTCCATGTTCCCTTTTTAACACCACTTCGACCCCCTGGAGGTATTTCACAGTCCTAGATATAAGTTGTGGATCTGCTGAACTGAGGCAGGTCAGTGCCGCTTGTCTACATCATTGTCATAAAATAAAGACATAAAACAAGGTTCTGGCAATGAAACAATTTCAGAAAAACACTGCAGGAGATATGAAACTGATGGAAAGGCTCGTGTTTCCCCCATACTCACCAGATGAGTGTCTCGAGGTGAGTGCTTGAAAGCCATCCTGAAGTATCATTTCATTTTCCATTTTTGGTTCTCCAAACCCAGACACATCCAGTGCTCAGGCTCCCAGAGGACTGCTTCATCTAGAAATGACTGAGCCTTGTTGACACATCTTTCCTTTGTTGGACTGAGAGTCACAAGGTCAGAAAACACTTCCTCTTCAAAAGGAAGGTCTGTCTACAGGATGTCGGTAAGACAATTGAAAATCAAGATCACGGAGTCAGCACTTAATGACATTTCCATATACCATAAGTTAGTTTAAAGTTTCGCATAGTCAACTACTGAGTGATAAGATACTGTACTGTGCTCATGGGGTCATGGGGAATGCATGGATGTTGTGCAAATGTTTTATTTTTTTCCCGTCACTCTCCTTTGGGTGATAAGTGTACGAATATAACCATTTATTTCAACGTCCGGAAGCCAGCACTTCCTCAGCACATCTGGAACAGCTTTGGGGACAGGATCAATTCTGTCACTCAAGCACCATTGGACAGATCACTGACAGAATATCGAAGACAAAAATGTTGTGTGGACAGAATATTGTGTCAAAAATATGGAGATCAAAATATCAAGCAGAGTAGGTGCTATAGGGAAGTATAGATTTACTATTCTTAACTCCACATCCACGTACCTTGAAGATTTGTATATCGCCAAGGTACATATATGTTGTGCTAAGTATAGTACAACTTTACACATCCACAGAAACTCACCTACACAATATTCTTGTCCTCGATGTCCATGACACATTGTTTTGTCCAGACAAATTTTGGACTCAATATTTTGTCCAAACATCCCATTGGACAAGAGATCTGCAAGAAGTGATGGAGGCACCGTAAGAGGTTTGTACTTGGACTCAGCAGATGACCAGAAGGGAAGGTGGGTGAAAGGAGGCGGATGTGCCCATCATCTGAGGTCCAGACCACAGTAGAAGGTGGTATAGACTGTGGTGGACATTGTGTCTGTGGTAGGAATCAACAGTATTGAGACAAGAAAGAACAGGGTTGTGAACTTCTACACCATACTTTGAGCCCAACACTTTCTATTTTACAAATTAAGCTCTGAATGATAATAATCCATAATCAAGGTAATCGTAGTGATTCTAACAGCCCGATGTGTTTTGGTGTTCCTATATATTAACGTGATGTGCAGAGTATTGGAAGGCCTTCAGCAAGCCTGCTTTGCTCGTGCAGAATCTTTTAGAATAATGTTTCCTATTGGCTGCGTATTGCCATTCGCCATTCGCCTTTCACTTCTGCGCTGCTTATTATTAACTACAGCCTGGAAGGAAACATTTCTGCTCGTACATTGCTTGTTACTAATATCATGAGGGTAAAACTTTCCTTACAATGTCCTGGCGAGGTGTTCGGTTTGCCCACTATCGCCCTCAAACCCATCATACACTAACGCTCCGGTGGAAGCATTGTGGGCCTCATTTACGAGGTTCTGGCATAGGTCAGCGCCGCAAGGAATCTTGGGGCACTGCCCTGCGTCAAAAGAAAAGGGCAGGAATGCATCATATTTATGAGATACAGCGCATTCCTGTCCTTTCCCCCTGCACTGGTGCACAATGGGCTGCCATGCGCCAATGCAGGCACCCTTGCGCCATGCTGCAAGGGTATCTACATTGTAGAGATAATCATTAATGGCATTTTGCTCTTTCTATGGAAAAAGCAAAAACGAGGAGAAATAAACGTATTTCTCCTCGTTTCGTCATTCTAACGCCTGCCTTTGCATGGCGTTAGTTTTTCCTGCTGCCCCAGAGCCCAGATTTACACATGCTTGTAAATCTGGGGCAGCGTCAAAAGCAATGGGCGTTGTGGTGGAACGCCCACAGCAACACCCATTGCACGTCCCTTTCATGCAAAGTGATGCGTGTAAAGGGGCTTTATTTACAAGGCAGCGTTGAGCCACAAAAAGTGGCTTTACACCGCTTTGTAAATATGAAGAAGGGCACTTTGCCACCAGAAGGTCCCTAAAAGTGATGTTCTGGTGGCGATGTCCTCTTGTAAATAAGCCCCCAAGTGCGCCTTCCTTTCACGAGCATCACTATCATCAGCTCATCAGGCTGCATTGCATAGAGAGTGATGGCACTGATGTGTTTAACAGCCATTTTTACCTTTGATCTGTGTGAGGAGAGTGGCCTACTGACATCTCAGATTGTCGGTGCTCTGCAACTGGGTCTCAGGAATGTTTGTGTCATGGTTGACTTTGGCCACAGTGGAATCCATTTTGGATTTACAATGTGAAGCTGGTGTACAAAATGGAGGCTGGAGGTAGCCAGCCAGACAAGCAATGCATATTGCAAGGCCCCTTCAATGTATTCTTGAAGTCTTTCTAAGGTGCCAGTCCCTATAGAGTGGGAGGACAGCAAACAGTGGATAGCCCCTGCCCATGCCCTCTTTCTTGTTCTCCAAGTAGTAACAGGTTGATAGGTGTAGAACCAGTGTACTCTTCTGATGGGTTCATCTTCCTGCAGATTCCACCGCTCATAAATACTTATTTCAGGCTTCAGACTGGTCCGGAACATATTTCCCGAGCAAATGCTGTCGAGCAGGTGGGACCAAGCAGCTTTAGCCAGAGCTCTGCTCCACGTGTGACATCTCCGGAGTATACTCCTCGGCACTGAACATGTTCTGCCAACCAAAGCAATCTTACAAGCGTCCCACAAAGGTTAATTGACTTAAAAATAAAGACAATTAAACATGGTTCTTAAAATGAAACAATTTCAGAAAAACGATGCGGGAGACATGAAACTGACGAAAGGCTCGTTTCCCCCCATACTCACCAATGAGAGTCTTGAGGCGGGGGCTGGAAGGGCATCCTGAATTATCAGTTCATTTGCCATTTTTCGTTCTGGGAGGTGACAAGACTTTATCTGTGGCAGCATCAAGGCTATGGATCACTCCTCCGCTTCACCTATGTGCTGAACCTTGTGATGTTCAAAAAGTTGTTAAAGACTCATCTTTTTGTGTTAAGAGACTACACACAGGTCGATAGGCCGGATTCTAATTATTAGCAGGACAGACGTTATTAGGCGCCATCTCATGTGCTGATGTCACTTCCGTTTCCTAAGCTCCATCAATGCACTCTGGAGAACCTTCTTCATGTCTCACCAACACATCCATCACTTTTCAACAGTGATTGGGTTAAATGTCTCCTCTAAGGGCCTTCGGCTTCACGCCTTGCAGACCATCTCCCTTTTGGACACCTACAGCAACTGTATGGGGTTTCTGGGTGGTGTATAGGGTTTCTAGGTCGTGTATGGGGTTTCTGGGTCGTGTATAGGGTTTTTGGGTCATGTATAGGGTTTCTGGGTGGTGTATAGGGTTTCTAGGTCGTGTATGGGGTTTCTGGGTCGTGTATAGGGTTTCTAGGTCGTGTATGGGGTTTCTGGGTGGTGTATAGGGTTTCTGGGTGGTGTATGTGGTTTCTGGGTCGGAACAGGACATGGCCTGGGGCTCTTGTGCCTCCATTCATCCTAAGGCTCTAAAGGAGTTGGGATTTTTGACCAAGGACGTCCCTGCCCCAAAGGAACCCTCCATGGTACATTCTCAACAGAGTCCTGCCCACAAAAACAAAGATACAGCATGTCTCGAGAGACAGGGCATGTGCTGCCTCAGCCAGACCTAAAAATCGCCATAGGAAGCAGAAATCTTTACTCGAGGAAGCAGTGCAATTTCCAGGACTGGTTGGAGTCCTGACACTGTTCCCTGACGATGAACAACTCCCCGATTTCGAGTGACCCTGTCCCCCATTAAAAAAGGATTTCAGAATCTCCCGGTCCTTAAGCCGAGGCTGCAGCCCTTGAGGCCTTTCCGACATTGAGGCTGGATCCTGTTAGGACGGCTTCACAATCCTCTGGGTCTCCAAGAAGGACAGGCCGTTCTTCTAGGGACTGTGACACTGGTAGCTCTGACCCCAAAGCTTGCAGACCCTGTGCTTCTCCGCGCTTTGGCCCCAGCACTTATGGAGAATCGACATCGGCTAGAATCCCATCTCTGCCTCACTCGCGCCCTTCTTGGGCTATGATGATGTCAAGACAGGTTAGTGTGAGGCCCATGGAGCTGACTCCAGTGCCAGACAATGAGTCACTGGAGAGAAGTATCATGGGTGGGGTCAATGAGAATGTCAGTGCTATCTGTAGCAATGAACCCTACTGGGGACACCTTCCCAAAGATGGCCTGCTTGGAGGAGGTTGTAGGGTCAGACTGAGACGCCCTGGACAAGAAGGATGAGGACTATGACCGCACGCAAGATAATAACTCAGAAACTAATCATCTTTCGCCACCCTGCAATATTGATGCTTTCATTTATTTTGCCCGTCGTAATGCCAGTGGCCGTGATACTTCTGCAGAAGGGGACATTTCCTACCTCTACTGCCCCGCTTCAGAGGAGGTCTCATCTGTTCAGAAGCAGTTCAGAAGGTTGTGAAAGCTTTGTAACTGACTTTTCCTTTGGGAGAAGAGATGCCTATAGTTTTTGCAAAGCCCTGGCTTCCATTTAATGAGGCTGCCATGGACCCAATAATGATTAAATGGGAAAAAACCTAATCGATCCCAGCAATCAACAGTCAGATCACAAGACGCCATCCACACTTGCCAAGCCATGCTTCTTGTTCTCCCACCCATCACCAGAGAGTCTGTTTGTTCAAATGTTATAGTCAAAGCAGAACAGCAACACCTTCTCTATGGCTCCTCTGGAGAGGGGATCCAACATTCTTGACACTTTGGATCCCAATATTTTGACCTCTGGTAGCTAACTCCAGCCGCATTAAGCTCACAAGGCTTACGGTTGTCAGCTTGCCAGACTGCATGAAGAAGTCATTCTCTGACCTTGTGAGTGATGCATTACAAGATATCCTGAAGTGTGGTTTTAATTCTGTAGACACTGTTGCTCGGTCCATGGGTGCGGCTGCCACTCTGCATCGCCATGCTTGAGAGTGTCCATTGGATTTTCAGGAGATGTCTGCCAGTGTCATGGTTCCTATTCAAGGATGTCTGGACTTCCATGCTGCTTACTGTCCTTGCACTCCAAGGAGGGTAAAAGCCCCTCCTGAGTACACAGGGAGGGAAGGAGAATGGGGAGAAAATATATGTCACTGCGTAGCACTTTCGCTTCGACCTCGTAAGTATACGGCTCGTGTTCCAGCCCTGAAAAGAGTAAACAGACAACATTACTACATATTGTCCTAAATTGAACTGCATAACATACTGTATATGATATACCTTTTAGAGCTGGGTAACAGTCTGTGACTACCAGTGCTTGTGAATATAAAATGATTCACCTGTAATATATTATGGAAAATAATTATCTAAGGTCTAACCTCCTGGAGTCTAATGATATATGTGTGCAACATAATCCTTCAACTTTCTTGAATATCACATGCAGTTCACAAGACATTAAAAAGGCCAAATCAAATATGTAGTTCAAAACCTTAAAAAAAAGAGAGATTCTCATTCCAAGAACTTAACTTTAGTTCATAACCTCTATCATGAACAATAGCGTCTTTAAAGAAGAATTCCAAGCCCATACGCAAACTGATGGTGGTACTCCAACACCAAGAAGATTCCATAGGATAGTCGAAGTATGAATGAGCCTTCCAACTGAGCGAGATGCAAGCAGACCATGATGCAGCCATTGGGAAGTGGGGGCTTTATCTTTGAGAAGTGACGCCTCGCTGCGTGAAAACAGCGATACGTCTCTTCTCAGTGCGCTCTCCTTGCGGCATGATGGATGCGTCATATTTACTGTATGACGCATCATGTCGCAAGGAATGACAGATACTTCAGTATTACTGACGTATCTGTCGGCGCAAAACTGACGCATTGCTGGAGTTGTGTCGGAAGCATGACCCAAATCCAGCAATGCAGGGGGAGTGCTATAATTATAGCACTGCGTCAGTCTTTGCTACTGCTGTGAGGCAGGCGTAAGATATTGACGCAATGGCTTCCTAGAAGTGGCGCAGTGAAATCTCATATATTTCAATGCACCACTTCTACAAGGCTTTTTGGGGGGAACGCCCACCCTGCATACATTATACCTGACGCAGGTATAATGTGACGCAGGGCTTTACAAAGTGATGCATCTGCATATATATGTCACTTTGTAAATAGGGCACAACGTGGCGCATATTTTATGCACTCCGGTGCGTCACAAAAAGTGACGCAACGGCATCGCAAAAGCCCCTGAGTCTTTTCCAGATAAGCACCTTCATATACCAGCTATAATAGACCTGAAAGATGACTGCCACACCCCAGTTCACATTGGTTCTTGTTTGACATGAGGCCTTCATTATGTGAGCCCATCTATGTTGTGAAAAACATATCAGACACTAACCATTTCTATTTCCATCTTAAAATGCAGAACGTTACTTAGATCTGCATTTGAAATTACGAACATGAAATCATAATTCAAGAGAAATAATTTTCTGAATAACTAAAATGCAAGAAACTATGGGGGATATGTACAAGGGAAGTGGCGGAGAGAGGCTCAACACCCCTCTCTGCCACTTCAGAAAAGCAGGGCTGCATCATATTTACAAGAATATGGTGCAGCCCTGCGTTTCTCCCTGCGCTGGCGCTACACTTAGGAGCCTAGCGCCAACGCAGGTACCCTTGCACGATAGTGCAAGGGTCTCTGCGTGCAGGGGAAGAATGTTTATGTGCAGGAAGGTCTCCCTTCCGGCACATACACAATCTTTAAATGCTGTTTTGTAATTTCTATGTGTGCTGCTTAATGCAGCACATATAGAAGTTGCAAAACGGCATTTTAAAAAAATGATTGTTTATGTGTAGGAAGGGGGACCTTCCTGTACATAAACAATCATTGGCCTTTTGCTGTTTTCTTGTGTGCTGCACATGGTAGCACACATGAAAATAGCAAAAACAAGGAGATATGAAACATTTCTCCTCAATGCGCCAGGGTAAGTCCAGGTTTTCCCTGGTCTTAATTTTGGCGCTGCCTCCTATTTACGCCTCCTTTGTAAACAGAAGGCAGCCTCAGAATCAATGGGTGTTGCGGTGGAACGCCCACAGCAACACCCAATGCCCTCCACTTTCACGCTGAGCATAGCGTGAAAGGGGGCCTTATTTAAATGGCAGCGTTAGGCCACATTAAGTGGTTTAACGCTGCCTTGTAAATAAGGCGAGGCCCATATCTCCACCACAACGTCACTGAAAGTGACGGCGATAGGGGCTTGTACATATCCCCCAATAAGTGTACTTATGTCACTGTCAGTTCACCTCAATGGGTACTGTGATGCATCCACAGATACTCTGACCACAAGTGATGCACATCATTTTGATATTCCCAACATTCTTGAAACTGGGAGAAACTATTTGGAGAATGTCAGCTTCCTCCTTGGAACTTTTCAAGAACAGCAGGGCTATGGCACATGGCCTGGACCTTGCCCCACTGTACAACAATTTCACCAGCAGTTATCAAAAATTCCTTGGCTATTCGGCTGTGTGGTCCCTGTCATGGCAACTGTGTCAGCCTTGTCCAAATGCTTGAGCAACTTTTGAAGGAAAAGTGTATCTAGATATCGTAAGCAGCCCCATTATCAGAGCCAATCCCTGCTGTCCTACGTGGGATCTGCTGCTTCCAACCTCTTCTGACTCCTCAATCAATCAATCAATCAATCAAAGGCTTGTAAAGTGCGACTACTCACCCATAATGGTCTCAAGGCACTGAGGGTGTGGGGGGGAGAGCAGCAGGTCCGTCGAGGCGCTGTGGTTCAGTCGAAGAGCCAGGTCTTGACGTCCTTCCTGAATTGAGGCAGTGACGGTGATTGCCTGAGGTGGAGAGGCAGGTTGTTCCGGGTCTTCACTGCAAGGTAGGAGAAAAATCGTCCTCTGGTTGTGGTCTTGCGGATACGTGGGACGGTAGCCATGGCCAGTTGGGCACAGCGGAGCTCTCTTGTGAGTACGTGGAATGTGAGGCGGTGGTTGAGGTAAGCAGGTCCCACATCATGTAGGGCTTTGTAGGAGTGTGTGAGGAGCTTGAAGGTGATTCTTTTGTTGACTGGGAGCCAGTGGAGGTCTCTTAGGTGGCTGGTGATGTGGTTGCAGTGGGGGATGTTGAGGATGAGTCTGGCAGAGGCGTTCTGGATGCTCTGCAATTTCTTGAGGAGTTTCTGGGTGATGCCAGTGTAGAGTGCTTTGCCGTAGTCAAATCTACTGCTGACAAGTGCGTGGGTGACCGTCTTTCTGGACTCGGTGTGGATCCATTTGAAGATCTTTCAGAGCAGGCATAGTGTGTGGAAGCAGGCTGATGAGACGGCATTCATCTGGGGACTCATGGTGCGCGAGGAGTCCAGGATGATGCCGAGGTTCCGCATGTGGTCTGTGGGTGTGGAGGAGGGGGAGGTTCTAAGTGCTGTGGGCCACCAGGATTCATCCCAGGGGGAGGGGGTGGAGACCATGATGAGGACTACGGACTTCTCTGAGTTGTGCTTGAGGCAGCTGTTCTTCATCCAGGTGATGACAACCTTCATCCCATTGTAAAAGTTGTTTATGGCAATTGGTGGTTCGTTGGTGAGGGAGAGAATCAGCTGGGTGTCGTCGGCGTAGGAGACTATGTTGAGTCCGTGGTTCCTGACGATGGCTGCAAGCGGGGTCATGTAGATGTTGAAAAGCTTGGGGCTCAGGGAGGAGGCATGAGGCACTCTGTAGCTGATCTCTGTGGGTTTCGAGAGGAACAGAGGTAGTCAGACTCTAGGTGTTAGGCCTGTGAGGAAGGAGCGGATCCATTCCAAGGCTTTGTTGCGGATGCCGGCTTCATGTAGTCTTGTGCATAGGGTGCGGTGACAGATGGTACTGAGGGCGGCTGAGAGGTCCAGGATGATGAGGGCTGCAGTTTTGCCTCGGTCGAGGAGGGCGCGGACGTCGTCTGTGGCGGCAAGGAGAACGGTCTCGGTGCTGTGGTTGCTTCGGAAGCCGGATTGGAAGAGGTCCAGGATGAACTCGGAGAGTTGGGCGTTGATGGCCTTCTCGATGACCTTGGCTGGGAAGGGGAGGTCCGACTGGTCGGCAGAGGGTTTCTTTACCAAGGGGTTAATCTCTACATGTTTCCAGTCTTCCGGGAAGGTGGCAAAGTTGATGGAGCAGTTGATGGTGCAGCAGAGTTCGGGGGCGATGGTGGTGCCTGCTCTGTTGAAGATGTGATGGTGGGCAGAGGTCCGAGGGGGTTCCAGAGTGGATTCTCTTCGTGATCTTGAGTGTGTCGTCCTCTGTGAGGGCGGTCCAGCTGAGTAGGGTCTATTGGGTGCGGTGGCTGCAGGTGGGGTGGGAGGGTCTTGGGTATTGAGGCTGTCAAAGCTGTCGTCTACTCCCTGATCTTGTGGTGGAAGTTGGTGGTGAGGTTGTTGCAGAGGTCTTGGGAGGGGGGTATGTCTGCTGTTTCTGTGCTAGGTCTGTCGAATTCTTTGACCACAGCGAAAAGTTCCTTGCTATTGAGTGCGTTGGTGTTGATCCTTTCCTGTAGTGACGCTTTCTTTGTTGTTCTGATGAGGTGGTGGTGTGTGGTGACAGTGGTCTTGAAGGCTGAGGGATCTTCCGGGGTCTTGCTGGTCCTCCATCTCTTCTCGAGCCGTCTAAAGGTGCGCCTGGACTCATGAAGGGCAGGAGAGAACCAACTGGCTTTCTTGTGGTGTCGCTTGCTTCGGGGCTTTCTTCAGGGGAGCCAAAGTGTTGGTGCAGTCGGAGATCCTTCAGTGGAGGATGCGTGCTGCGGTGTTGGTGTCTGTGGATGTCCTTGGAGAGGTTTCGCTGGGGGCTGTGGTGAGCTGTTCTTTGGTTACCTTGTTCCACCTTCTATGAGGGTAGCGATGGACGTGGTGGTGTACGGTGGGTTTGGTGAAGGCTAAGTGGATGCAGCTGTGTTCAGTCCACTGGATCCTGGTGGTGTGACTGAAGGCAATGTTGTCGCTGGCGGAGAAGATGGGGTTGAGGGTGTGTCCTGTTGAGTGGGTTGTGGTGGCGACCAGTTGTTTTCAGTCTGACGGTGGCGAAGTTCTCCAGCATGGACAAGGTGTTTTCGTTGTTGGAGTTGTCCAGGTGAAAGTTGAGGTTGCCAAGGAGGATGTAGTCTGTGGAGGCCAGAGCGTGGAGTGTGAGGAAGCCGATGATGGAATTGCTGAAAGGTGGGTGAGGTCTGGGGGGTCTGTAGATGAGGGTGCCATGGAGGGTGGTGTTTGGGTTGGTCTGGACCTGGAAGTGGAGGTGCACCATGTTGGCTGAGAGGTCGTCTGAGTGGGCAGTGAGGCGACCACTGCTTTTGTGTACAATGGCGATGCCTCCCCCTGGTTTGTTGACGCAGTCCGTGTGGATGATCTTGTAGCCGCCTGGGATGGCGGTAGAGATGTCCGGGGCAAAGGTGGGGTTCATCCAAGTTTCCATGAGGAAGGCGATGGAGTTGAGCATGTCCCAGATCCCCATGGTGTGCTTGGGGGAGCATGTGTTGAGCAGGATGCAGTTGAGGCGGCCTGGTCCGGTTTTTGATGGTTGTGCGGTGGGTGGAGCTGGTGTGTGGTGGTAGGTGAAGGTGTGGCTGCAATTCCAGCAGTAAAAATGGCCTTCAGCAGGCGGTGTGGCGTCCGGTGTTGAGAGCATGGAGGGTGCTGGCGTCGTAGCAGTGGATGGTCCAAGAACCAGGACAGGCGCAGATGGGCTTGCCTTTAGCACACCTTTGGTGCGCCAGCGGTGCAATCACTGCACGTGTCCACTGTGTGGCCGCCATAAGTAGTGTGAGAGGGAGGGCTGGACAGCTGCGAGGCGGGAAGGCGGGAAAGTGGTAAACAGCGCTGGTGGAGGAGAGTTCTCAAATGTTGTTAGTTAATGAAAGGTTGTCACGATAGACCTCTGTTTGATCGAGCTTATCAGCCAGGGCTATGCCCTTCTCTTCCTGCCTTCTCCCAGAACACTCCCCTTCCTTAAGAGCGTGCCCACCAGCTCATGTCTCAGTGTTTGTGGAGTAAGTCTTTGTCATGGTAGAAAAAGGCCCATAGAAGTGGTGCCTCTGGAATATAGGGCACAGGATTTTACTTTCTTTACTTCTTGGTATTCAAGCAGGATGAAGACCTGAGGCCTATCTTGGATCTGTGCCTTCTGAACCTGTACATCTAGCAGGATAAGTCAAAGATGCTGTCCCTGAGCCATGATCTTGAACCGGGAAGATTATGATCTTGGATCTCCAGTATGCCTAATTTCATCTTTCAATTCTCCTTCTCCACAAGTGCTATTTGAGGTTTACTCTGGTGTCCCAGAGCTTTCAGTTTGCGATCCTCCTTTCAGAATGACAAAAGTCCTTGCATCTTTTCAAAGATGTGTAGTCAAGGCAGATTCAGCTATGGAGGTCAGGTGTCCATGTATTTACAGACTTGGATGGCTGGTTAGAGAATGTGGAGCCCCTGAATTAGGTCCTGGAACATCTCCAGTGGAAGATGCCTCTTCTACGTCACCTGAACTTCACCATCAATCTCCAGAAATCTCCCACTACTCCCACACAGTGTCTGCTCTTTATTGGGGCAGTGCTTGACAAAACCGTGGATTAGAGCCTTTCCTCGTCTCTCCTCCACAAAGGGTTGTGGATAATCTGTTAGTGAATTGGTTGTGTCTGACTCAAACTCGAATCCCTGTCCTGCAGATCTTGCATCAGTTTGTCCTCATTGCCTCCTGCACCTTATTGGTGCTTCACACCAGATGGCACATGTGAACACTTCAGTGGTGTCTGAGGAGGCAGTAACTGCAACACATAGGAAATCTTTCAGCTCCGGTGTGAATCTTTCAATTAGTGCATCAGGATCTTCACTGATGGATGGACTCCTCCACCCTTTTAAAGGGTCACCCATTCATCCATCTTTAGGCTCAGGCTACCGTGGTGATCCATCCTCATTTGCCTTGGGCACTCTTATGAGTGACATAACTTCACGGGCCTTTGATCTAGCACCTGCACATCAATGTGCTTGAGTTGTGTGTGGTCTTTCATGCTCTGAGGACCTGTCTGCCTCCATCTCAGGAAGCAACATCTAGATTCTCTCAGAAAACACTGCTACTGTCAATTATATCAACAAACAAGGGGATGCGGGCCATGAATTATATGTTGGGAGCCAATTTAGCTGCTAGTCTTCCCAGTAGTGGTTCATCTCCCGCAGTGTGAAAGCGGATGCCATCAGTTATATCTTGTAGGATGACCATGAGCGGACCTTGAGAGGAAACTACAGTCTGATGTGACAGAAATAATCTTAGGGTACACTGTTCACATTTGCACCTATCACACTTCTATCTAAGGTACTGCAGAAACTGTGCAATGATCTGGAGGAACTGATTCTTACTGCTCCAGATTGGAGTAGGTGGGGGTGGTATGCTGATCTGTTGGTGCTCAGCACTCAACTACCCCTCTTCTCCCACAAAGAGCAGACCTGTTCGTTCAACTGGATAGTCATGTCTTCCACCCCAATCTCCAGAGGTGCAGGTTCACGCATGGAGATTGAGCGGTGCCTGTTGGAAACCTTTTGCCTTCCTGATGAGTTTGCAGATGTCATCTTAATGGCAAGAAAGGCTGCCACCAAATCTGTCTACGTGCACAGTGATGTGAGTCGGAAGACATGAAACCTTTTACATCATGCCTGTCCGATGTCTTAAGATTTATATTGCCCCTTGCACTGGAGGGTTGTCTGTGATTACAGTTAAAGACTATCTTGGAGATGTTAACGGATCTTCCCAACCATTCTTCCCTGTTTAAGTCACCATTAGCGGTTCATTCTCTGAAATGTTTCCTTTTTGTGTTTCCACTTATTGTGTTTATTATTCCTCAATGGGATGTGCATCTGGTTCTGACCTTCAGGGTGTCATCTTATTTCCGGATCACTGACAGAATATCGAATTCCTATCTACAAACAGGTAAGTACAAAAATATCGAATCCAAAATATCATTGTAAATAATATAGTTTGTTACATTTTTTAAATGTCTTAAAAGTAATGTAAAATTAATGAAATAATAAATATAATTAACTAAAACATACTTAAAAATAAGTAAATAACCTTAAATGTAATAAGTAATTAATGTAAGTAAAAAAAAAAATTAAACATGCATTTTTATTTTTAATACATATATATATTAACTTAATATTAATAAAAAATATTCAATATTTTTAGCGTAGGATAGCGGGAGGGTAAAATTTACTATTCCCACTCCAGTGAGTGCAACAGTAGGGAAAGCGTTGGATAGCGGGAGGGTAAAAATTACTATTCCCACTCCAGTGAGTGCAACAGTAGGGAAAGTGTTAGATAGCGTAGGGGTAAAAATTACTATTCCCACTCCAGAGAGTGTAACAGTAGGGAAAACGTTGGATAGCATAGGGGTAAAAATTACTATTCCCACTCCAGTGAGTGCAACAGTAGGGAAACCATTGGATCGCGTAGGGGTAAAAATTACTATTCCCACTCCAGAGAGTGCAACAGTAGGGAAAGCGTTGGATAGCGGGAGGGTAAAAATTACTATTCCCAATCCAGTGAGTGCAACAGTAGGGAAAGCGTTGGATAGCGGAAGGGTAAAAGTTACTATTCCCACTCCAGTGAGTGCAACAGTAGGGAAAGCGTTGGATAGCGTAGAAGTAAAATTTACTATTCCCACTCCAGAGAGTGCAAAAGTAGGGAAAGCGTTGGATAGCGTAGGGGTAAAATGTACTATTCCCACTCCAGTGAGTGCAACAGTAGGGAAAGCGTTGGATAGCGTAGGGGTAACAATTTCTATTCCCACTCCAGAGAGTGCAACAGTAGGGAAAGCGTTGGATAGCGGGAGGGTAAAAATTACTATTTCCACTGCAGTGAGTGCAACAGTAGGGAAAGCGTTGGATAGCGGGAGGGTAAAAATTACTATTCCCACTCCAGTGAGTGCAACAGTAGGGAAAGCGTTGGATAGCGTAGGGGTAAAAATTACTATTCCCACTCCAGAGAGTGCAACAGTAGGGAAAGCGTTGGATAGCGGGAGGGTAAAAATTACTATTTCCACTCCAGTGAGTGCAACAGTAGGGAAAGCGTTGGATAGCGGGAGGGTAAAAATTACTATTCCCACTCCAGTGAGTGCAACAGTAGGGAAAGCGTTGGATAGCGTAGGGGTAAAAATTACTATTCCCACTCCAGTGAGTGCAACAGTAGGGAAAGCGTTGGATATCGTAGGGGTAAAAATTACTATTCCCACTCCAATGAGTGCAACAGTAGGGAAAGTAATGATTTATTATTTAAATAAGAATAAATTAATTATCAATACCAATAAAAAATTAATTAATATTAATTACCAATTACAAAATATTTAATAATTAATTAATTATAAATACCAATGAATATTATTAATTAAAAATTAATTACCTATTAATTAACCAACAACCAATTAATTTTCAATACCAAAAATGTAATAAGTAATACAAAAATTACCAATTAATAATTAATTAACAATAAATTAATCAATACACAAAAATAATTTCAATAATTACTTAATTACAATTAAATTACTTCCCACCCTATTCCCCTATAAACCCACAACCCGCTCCGAATAATAAATTAATACAATTAACATAATTAGCAATTAATCAATTAATAAAAATTAATTACCAATTAATAAAAATGAATTACCAATTAATAATTAATTAACAATAAATTAATTATCAATACCAATAAATAAAAATAAATATTTTCTTAATTACAATTAAATTACTTCCCACCCTATTCCCCTATAAACCCACAACCCGCTACAGAACTAGAACGCAAAATTAAATTAAAAATAATTAATAATTCCTAAAAATTAATATTTAATTTACTATAATTAAATTACTTCCCACCCTATTCCCCTATAAACCCACAACCCGCTACGGAATTAAATTACGCAAAAATAATTTTACATACATTTCGTAACTTTAAAAAATATTAAACATACATTACAAAAATAATATACATTTTTAACTCATATACTAACATAGAAAACACTTACAAAAATTCGATATTATTAAAAATTCGATATTTTTTAATGCCTATATTATGTACTTCTATATTTTGACAATCGATATTACTTACCTTCATTTCGATATTATTAACCACTATATTATGTCCATTCGATATTATGTCCATTCTATATTTTTTTTTCAATATTCTGTCCATTCTATATATTTTTTTCGATATTATGTCTATTTACCCTTATTTCCATGGTCACAAATCTAGATACAAACAGAGGGCCATATTTATGAAGGGGGTTGCATCGCTTTTGCATCATGCAACATGGTGCATGCGCAACCCCCAAATGCGATTTATAAAGCCATGCAAGGCCACTTTGTGTGATACTGAGTGGCTTGATCAATCAGGAGTAATACAACACAGCACAAATCACTGCGTCGCATTACTCTGCCCTGGGAAGGCATTCCATGGGTGTTTCGTGGGTGTTTTCACGCAACGCCAATGGATTTTGATGCATTCCCAGATTTACCATTACTGGTAGACCTGGGAATGCGCCAAAAAGATAGGCCTTCCCATGTCGAAGTTGAGAGGTCTTGAAGAGACAACGGTGACCTTGTCGCTGCAGCTGTGAGGATCAGGCGATGCTGAGAAAGACCAGGAGCCGTTCACAAGCTGTCCCACGTTGGATGTTGGTGTCTAGGTGGTCGGTGTCTGGCAGGCGCACCAACAAAACAAAAAGGAGCAAACGTTGGGGCCAGCAAGTTCCAAGGGACTCATCAAGTGCAGAAAAGTCAGAGCAGGCCCTGAGCAAGCAGGGGAGCCCACTGAAGACCCTCGAGAGGACCCACAGGTCGAAGGCACAGGAGTCGCAAGAGGACCTCGAGCAGCTCACCAAAGATGGAGGCCCACGGTGCAGAGGATGCAGTGAAGATGCTGATCTTCGAGGGATGGGGCTAGAGGCGGGAGCTTCTTGTAGCCCGAAGATCTCTGGAGTGCAGAGTTAATAAGCCTTGGCACAGCAAGTCAACGGGGTGCACAGGGGTTTGGTCCCAGTGGCCCCAAAATTGCTGAGGAGACAGGTCAGGCCTATAGGGAGCTGCAGAACCACCACCTGTGTTGCTGGTCCTCTGGAAATCCGTAGGACAACAGGAGCAGCAGACCGGTCAGATTTGTTGCAGGGCCTGCAGATGCAGGGGAGTGCTTTCACTCCAAGGGAGATTTCTTTGGGTGTCCTTGATGCTCACAGGTCTGTTGAAGAACCTGGATGAAGCACAGACACAGATGATGAAGAACAGCGAGACCAGGAGCAGCAGGATTCTTCCTAGGTGCAGTCTCGGTTCCAGTCGAAGTCCAACACAGTCCAAGTGTCCAAACAATGCAAGAGCAACGTAGTTTCAGGGTTGAGTCTTGTCCCACGATGAATCTGAGAACCCACCCACAGGGGAGCCCTTAAGTACCCTAAGGAAAGGGTAGGGACGACTCGGGGTCCCTCCCAGAGGAGGGGATGGACAGAGGGGAGGATACTCCCATGTCCTTTGCCCAGTTCCATGCTAGAGCAGGAACCAAGGGTTCCTGAACTGGTTCAAACTGGAGAATGCAAGGAGGGCACCAAATGTGCCCTTCAAAGAAGTCTAGCGGCTCTGGCAAGCGCCCCCACCCTAACCCAGTGCACCTCCCTGTGACAGGAAACCTATTGTTCTACCTTCCCCTGGTTGAGCTTGGCTCAGCAGCAGGAGGGCAAAATCGTGTCTGTGGTCGGCAGCAGCACTAGCTTGCTTGCAGACCCTGAAAGGCTGTTAGCAGGAGTACAAGGGGGTCTCTTAAGGAGCCCCACAGGTACATGGGACCATACTTCCAGCACCGGAATCGGTGTTGGGGTATGATTCCAACATGTTTGATACTAAACATGACCGGGAACGGTGCAGCCACTATACAGTTAGACATCTCATAATGACTGATGTCTACTATATGTCTAAAAATGGCTGACTGCACTTACAAAGCCTGGTGAATCGACTCCTGGGTTTGTAGGGGTGTCCTGCTCATGCAGGGGTACCATCACACTTGTAACCAAGCACCCTTCCCTCAGGACTGAAGAACCTGCCATAGGGGTGACTTATAGGTTTTAGGTGCAGTGACCTCAGATATAAGGAAACATATCTGTCGTGAGATGTGTAAGCACCAACTCACACAAGCTGCAAAGGAAGGCATGTAGTCACAGTTTAAGTGGACTCCCATGGGTGGCACAATACATGCTGCAGCCCATGGGAGACCCCTGGTGTACCTAGGCCCAGGGTTCCTCAGTACCATATACTCCGGACTTATAAGGGTACACCAGTAGCCAATTGTGGAGGTACCAAAGTACTTACTATGTCAATTTAGGGGAGAAGGCACAGTTGCTGGAGACCTGACTAGCAGGATCCCAGCAGACTAGGTCAAAATCATACTGACACCAAGCAAAATGTGGGGGTAACCATGAAAGCAGATCCAACTTTACTACACAATCCCCCCCCCCAAACGTAAGGAGTTGAGACTAACCTGGATGAGTCTTCATTTTCTAAGTGGAAATATCTGTAGAGTCCATCTGCTTTGGCATGGTTACTCCCAGGCCAATGTTCCACTGAAAAGTCCATCCCCTGTAGGGATATGGACCACCTCAAACGTTTGGATTATTCACCCTTCATTTGTTTAATCCATAAGAGGGGCCTTTGGTCTGTCTGAACAATGAAGTGAGTGCCAAACAGGTATGGCCTCAACTTCTTCAAGGCCCAGACCACAGCAAAGGACTCCCTCTCAATAGCTGACCAGCGCTTCTCCCTGGGGGTCAACCTTCTGCTTATAAAAGCTACTGGTTGATCCTGGCCTTTTGCATTAAGTTGTGATAATACTGCACCTACACCTATCTCAGAAGCATCAGTCTGGACAATAAAGGTTTGGAGTAATCTGGACTTTGCAGAATTAGAGCAGAGCACACAGCTTGCTTCAAGTCGTCAAATGCCTTTTGACAGCTAACTGTCCACTGAACGTTCTTAGGCATTCTTTTGGAGGTGAGATCATTAAGGGGTAATAATATGGATCCATAGCCCTTAACAAACCTATTGTAGTACCCAGTCAGGCCCAAGAACGCTATGACCTGAGTCTGGGTAGTGGGAGTAATCCAGTCCATCATGGTCTGAATTTTTCTCTCCAATGGTTGAACTTGGCCTCCCCCGCAAGGTGGCCCACAACCTTGCTCTGCCCTATCTGGCATTTTGCAGCCTTGATAGTGAGGCCTACCTTTAGCAGGGCCTCAAGTACATTTCTGAGGTGGACCAGGTGATCCTCCCAGGTGGAGCTAAAGACATCTATATCATCTAGATATGCTGCACTATAGGCTTCCAGACCTGTTAGGACTTTCTTCACCAGCTTCTGAATTGTGACAGGTGCATTCTTCAAACCGAAAGGCATCACAATAAATTGATAATGCCCACTGGGGGTTAAAAACGCTGTTTTTGGTTTGGCATCCTCAGAGAGTCTGATCTACCAATAGCCAGCATTTAGGTCAAATGTACTGAGATACTTGGCAGAGGCCAGACTATCAATCAGTTCATCTGCCCTTGGAATTGGATGGGTTTCAGTCCTAGTTACTGCATTGAGGACTCTATAGTCAACACAAAACCTCATCTCTTTCTTACCATCCTGGGTGTGAGGTTTTGGTACAAAGACTACAGGACTAGCCCAAGGGATATTCAAAGGCTCGATGACCCCCAACTCCAGCATCTTATTAGACCTCTATCCTGATGCAATCTCTGACATGGTCAGACTGTTTGTAAATTTTGCTCTTCACAGGCAGACTGTTACCTGTGTCCACTTCATTGGTGCACCAGGTGGTTTGATTGAGTGTCAAAGAAAAGAGACTGGAAAAACTGATTGATAACCTGTCTACAATCAGCTTGCTGTTGATCAGTGAGGCTGCCTGCCTCCTTCAACTGATCCATCAATAGGGTCTTGTGAGAGTAGATCAGGGAGAGGGTCACTCTCTTCCTCTTGTCCCTCAACAGTGGCCATGAGCAAGCTCATGTCAGCCCTGTCAATAAAAGGCTTTAGGCGGTTCACATAAAGTACCCTGTGGAGACGTCTTGGAGTACCTAGCTCAACCAAGTAGTTGACATCAACTTTTTTCTCAGGGATGGTGTGGGGGTCACTTCACTTGTCCCGGAGAGCTGCTAGGCCATAGACTCCAACACCCACATTTTCTGTCTTGGCTGGTAAACAGTCAGTACAGCCTTTTGGCCATGCCAAGCTTTCGTAAGTTCCTCGCTGGCCTCAAGTTTTTTGCTGGCCTTCTTCGTGTACTCAGCCATACGACAATGCAGGCCAAGTACATAGTCAACTATGTCCTGTTTAGGAGGCTTGAGAGGTTGCACCCATCCTTCCTTAACCAAACATAGTGGACCCCTAACTGGATGTCTAAACAGAAGTTCAAATGGGCTGTAGCCCACCCCATTCTAAGGAACCTCTCTGTAGGCAAAGAGAAGACAAGGTAGTAGGACATCCCATTTTTTTCACCTCAGCTTTTCTGGGAGTCCCATGATCATACCTTTTAGGGTCTTGTTGAACCTTTCATCAAGCCCATTGCTCTGTGGATGGTAGGGTGTGGTAAACTTATAGTTAATACCACATTCTTTCCACATAGCAGTGATGTAGCTAGACATGAAGTTAGTACCTCTGTCTGACAAGACTTCCTTAGGGAACACCACTCTGGAAAATATTCCCAGGAGGGCCTTGGCCACAACAGGAGCTGTAGTGGTCCTAAGGGGAATAGCCTCTGGATACCTAGTGGCATGGTCCACCACCACTAGGATGTAACTGTGTCCAGATGCTGCTGGAGGGTTTAGGGGACCTACAGTGTCTATCCCTACCCTCTCAAAGGGAACCCCAACCACTAGGAGTGGAATTAAGGAGGCCTTTGTAGTACCACCTGACTTGCCACTGGCTTGGCAGGTGACACAGGAGTGACAAGACTCCTTGGTATCTTCAGACATGTGGGGCCAGTGAAAGTGAGGTACAAGCCTGTCCCATGCCTTGCTTTGTACAAAATGTCCTGCAAGTGGAATGTTGTGTGCTAGGATCAATAGAAAACCCCTACATTTCTGAGGTATGATCAACCTCCTGGTGGCACCAGGCTTGGGGTCTCTACTCTGAGAAAACAGTAGCCCATCTTCTCAAAAAGTCCTATGGACCCCTCTGACATTCCCTGCCGCCTCAGCAGCCACTTGCTGCCTGAATTGTTCAAGAGAGGGGCAGGTGTTCTGCTGCAGACGCTAGTCTTTCCTGGAAGGTCCCCCTGTTCCCAGCAGCTCTGCCTTGTCAGGCCCAGGCTCCTCTGGAACAGTTCCTTCACAGGTACTGAGATCATCTCCCTTAGGATGTTGATTCTCACTGAGAGTCTGAGAGGAGGATAAATCCTTACCCTTCCTGCTCCTTCTCTTGGGCGCTGGCTTGTCCATTCTTTCAAGATCCAGGGCTCCCTTTGTGCCTAATCCCTTGGCCTGAGCCCTAGAGACTCGAAAGACACTGGATGAAATACCCGTAATTTCTGCATGTGTCTTGAACTCCACTTTGGACCAGGCTGAAGTTTCTAAATCATTGCCCAGCAGACAGTCCACAGGTAGGTCTGGGGAAACCGCAACTCCATGTGAGCCAGTTACCCCTCCCCTAGCTGAGATTAATAACTGCCATGGAATGGTCTGTCCTGAGATTGCTAGCATTGGTCATTTGATAAACCTGACCAAGTAGAATATGTCCAGGGGACACATGTTTCTCTGTCACCATAGTGACACTGGCCTCTGTGTCCCTGTAAGTCACAGCTTCCTGACCTTTGATGAAAGGCTGTTGTCTGTACTTTCCCAAGTTAGTGGGACTTACAAGTAAGGTGGCAACTCTATACCACCATCACAAACCAAAATAGCCTGAGTGGGTTGCCTGACTAGGCCAGAGCCCACTTCAGTATCCAAGGTTAAACCTACAAAACTCTTGGGGGCACTACTACTACGAGTGCTAGTGCTAGGGGCGTTAGGTGTTTTAGGAGCAGTGGTAATAGTACTCTTGGTGCTTGACTTAGAGCAATTGGCATCCTTTGCCCTATGGCCTTTCTCCTTACACAGATAGCACCAAGGTTTCTTGTTAGAATAGGAAAAGATTTGGGACCCACCCCAAGGAGAAGATTTTTGAGGACCTTGTGAAGACTCTTTCTTGTCTTTACCTTTCTCCCCACCCTTCTCTTGGGCCTTAGAAGAATATTGCTTCTTCTGGTCACCACAACCATGACATTTCTGCTTCACCCTGGTGCGAACCCACTTGTCTGCCTTCTTTCCGAATTCTTGGGGAGAGGTCAAATCCGAGTCTACCAGGTGCTGGTGCAGTTGTTGATTTTGACAGTTATTAAGGTTGTGCTCCCTCATCAGTTAACAATACTTCCATGAAGCCATCCTTCCAGAGCCTTAATGGCACTATCTACAAAATCTACTCAGTCTTGAGTGTGTGCCTTCTGTGTGTCCCTAAACGTAACCCTGTATTGCTGAGTGGTTAAACCAAACCCATCGACGAGGGTATTCTTCAAGACTGTGTAATTATCTGCATCCTCCTCTCTTACAGTTAAACGTTTGTCTCTATCTTTGTTAGCAAGTGAGAGCCACAGGATAGCTGCTCACTGCCCTTGAGGGGCCTTTTGTACCTTATAGGCCCTCCCTAAAGCAGTGATCCATTTATGGATGTCACCCGCCCCCCCGGTAAGGAGGGACTATCCTGCTCAAGTTCCTAGCGTCATAGGAATATTCCCTAACCCTAGGTACACTAGTGCTGCCACCATGAGATCCTAATCCCAAATTCTTCCTAGCCCTCTGAACTTCTAGGGTATCCTTGTCTAGGGCAGCCAACTGCTTCTTCTTGATTCTGAGCTTGGCTCTCTAAAGCTTGAGCAGATGGTATTCCCTTTATAAGGAGTTCTCCCTCTAGAGATGGAGGTCCCTATGGAAGTGACAGAGGCGGTCGAATTTACAGAGGAGGACCTAGACCTTCCCTGGACTCTTTGCACTCTCCCATTAGGAATAAAGGGGGTCCTACCTCTAGGCACTTCCTCTGAGTCACTAGAACTATTCCCTGGGGGATTAGAGTTCACCAGTGAGGGGTCTTCAGACTCCTCCTGGTCAGGTTCAGAATTGGGGTCACTGGGATGAGACACCCCATGCTCTTTTCCTGGAGCCACATCACCCATTCCCACATTGTCCTGCTCTTCTGACCTATCAGGATTCTGGAGGTCATCCTCCAGAAGCAACTCTAAGAGCTGCTTTGTGTTAGGGTTGCTACCTGTCTTGAGTTTTCTGGATGGCGCAAGTGTCCTAAGTTCCTGGAACTTACGACCACTGTATCTAGAGGGTGGGGCCTGACTAGACTCACCAACTAATGACATGCTACTAGGTGTGGTGTGGTGTTGCACCTACCTACCCTAGTGAAAACTAAACTTCCAAAGATTGGATAAAGGGTTGTGCTGGACCCTTAACTGCGAATCCAAAAGGTTCAGTAGAACCTACTTGATCACATTATTTTATATGTGCCTAGTTAGTGATATTTTGTCATGTAACCTTCACCTAGATTAAGTGGTAAAACAGTGCAGGCTTTAATCCCAACCGCTGCACACCAATGTAGGAGGCTGTCTTAGTATATAGTGCACACCTATTTAAGTGATGCACCTTGCACTAATCCAGACAACCCTTATGGTGATTTTAGTGGTCATTGATAACCTTTGAAAGCTCTCAAAGTGGTAGTTATGGAGAGCAGCCTTCAGACTTATCTTGAAGGAGTGTAAAGCAGCTTGTTTTTCCAACTTTAATCTGTAGTGTAGGTTAGATGAAAAGAAACCACACAGTGTTTATAAAAAGTTGTCTTATTTATTACACACACTATCACTAACACATTGGTATATCTCCTATCCTGAGATATCAACACAATACACAAGAATACTTTGCAATAATCAGGTAAGTAGCACAAATATACACTGGTCTCTGAAGGGGACCAAACCATATATAAGGAAAGTGGAATGCAAACTGCATAGGAGAATGAGACTTGGACCAGAAGACCCAGAGGAGCCAGGGACACAAGGAACCACCCAAGGTAACTACCCAGGAACCCCAAGGAGGCTGGGTGCAGAGTGGAAACACAGCCGCGTGCCCAATGAAAGTCAATGGAGAAGTCGCGGTTGCAGTTTTAAAGATGAAGGACCCTTTCCGGAGGACCCCGAAGAAACCTTTGGAAGGCAGAAGGTTGGAGAGCCACCTCACCCGTGTATGCCCCAGGAACCAGGTTACCTTCACCAGGGAATCCGGGAGCATAGGAGTGAAGTGACGATGTAACCTGCCATAGACAGCAGTGGAAGACTTTGAAGAAGAGGCCTCTGGAGAAGATTGCGAGGGAGTCCAGTGGAATCCTAGTATGGATCCTGTAAGTGAAGAACCTGCAAGCAGAGGGGAATAAGTCTATGCCACTCGGAATTGACCAGGAGGCACGGAAGCACAATGCCCACTGATGTCGAGAGGTTCTGAAGAGACGACGGTGACCTTGTCGCTGCAGCTGTGAGGACCAGGAGTTGTTGAGGAAGACAGGGAGCCGTTCAAGAACTGTCCCATGTCAGATTTTGGTGTCTAGCTGGTTGGTGTCCGGCGGGAGCACCAACAAGCCTTGGTAGCTGTAACTGACGTGGAAGACAAAAGGAGCAAACGTTGGGACCAGCTGGGTCCAAGGGACTCACCAAGTGCCGGAGAGTCAGAGCAGGCCCCAAGCAAGCACCAGCAGGGGAGCCCACTGAAGCAAAGGAATACCCTCAAGAGGACCCAAAGGCCAAAGGCACAGGAGTCACAAGAGGACCTCTAGCAGCTCACAAAATATGGAGGCCCACGTTGCAGAGGATGCAGTGAGGGCACTAATTTTTGAGGGATGAGGTACTGGAGGCTGGAGCTGCTTGTAGCCCGAAGATCTCTGGCATGCAGATCCAATAAGCCTTGGCAACAGCACTTCAACTCGGTGCACAGGGGTTTGGTCCCAGCAGCCCGATGAGGGATACTGTCCTTGTTGGACTTGGCCCTTTTTGCAGGGTCATCCCAGGACTTTTTGCATTCCTCCTGTATTTTTTCTGACCTGTTGTTGCTGGTTTTATGACTCTGGGCACTTTACCACTGCTGATCAGGGCTAAAGTGCATATGCTCTACCTGTAAATTGTTGTTATGAATTGGTGTTTCCATGATTGGCATATTTGATTTACTAGTCAGTCCCTAGTACAGAGCACTGTGTGTGCCCGGGGCCGGTAAATCAAATGCTGCTAGTGGGCTTGCAGCACTGGTTGTGCCACCCACATAAGCAGCCAGTAAATGTAACCCTGGCCTGCAATTGCAGAGCCTGTGTGCAGTCTAGTACTGCCATGTCGACTTGGCAAGTGCACCCACTTGCCAGGCCCTAACCTTCCCTTTTCTTACATATCGGTCACCCCTAAGGTAGGCCCAAGGTACCCCTGTGGGCAGGGTGCAGTGTATGTAAAAGGTAGGACATGCCCTGGTGTGTGTGGCATGTCCTGATAGTGAATTACTGCCAATTTCGTTTTTCACTATTGCAAGGCTACCTGTTCCCATAGGACAGAATGGGGAGTTTGTTTATAACACCGTATAAACATAACTGCCCCTGGGAACAAGGTAGGAAAATAAAGTTTAGTATGCCTGAACTCAGAATGTTAAAATGCATCTTTTAGTGAGGGTGATTTTTACATTCTGTGTTTGAAAATACCACTTTTAGAAAGTAGGGTTTTTCTTACCTAACCATCCAGTGTGCCTCCGCTAGGTTTGTGTATTGCATGTCTGGCTTTTGGATGATAGGGGCTGGAGAGGGGCAGTGGCTCCAGAGAGCCTGATGAGTCAGGGCTGGGTTGAATGGACCTGGGCTGCATTTAGAGTAGTGGGATGAGATTTCCTTTCACCTGAATGGGCCTGGTCTACCTTCAACAATGCTGTCTCCACCTCCTGCCAGGAAGCTGCACCAGTGAGGACAGAACTGATTTTGGCTGGGTACAGACACTCTCTGCCTTCAGAGAACAAAGGATTTGTGTGTATAAAAAGAGGGGCCCAGACCCCAGACCTTTAGATCACTTCTGGGAAATCAAGAGGAACCTTTGCCAAGGAGAAGAGCAGGAGAAGCTGAGGAATACTGCCCCTGTGCTGTTTGCTGTCTGGGGTTGGCCTGCAGTGGCTACTTGCTGCCAAGGAAAGGAGAAAGGACTTTGCTGCTTGCTTTGTCCCCCTGCTTGAAGAGATGCTCTCCAAGGGCTTGAACACAGCTTGCCCCCTGTTCTAGAGGTCTCAGGAACACCAAAGACCTCACCGTGTCTGTGGGCACCATCTCTGATCGTCTCCACGGAAGAAAGAGGGTAACCGACTCTGTCATCGAGTCCGTCGCAGGATTCCGTGTCCTGAAAGCATCACCGAGAGCAATGCCTCACTTCGCAACGCAATCCTGGTCTCACCAACTCCTTCACTGAGCTGCTGCTTGCACAGTGTCCTGTGGGCACCGCACTCCGCAATGCTTCGCTACATGCTACAAAGACGTCACCGACTCCGTCGCTGCCTGACCCGAACATCGACCGGCTCCGTCGCCGCACCATGACCTGCCAGAACAGCAGCGAGTACCGTCTCACCCTTCAATGCAAGCCCTGGTCTCACCGACTCTGTCAACAAGCCGCTGCCTGCACCGCATCGTGAGGACACCGCCTGCTGCAATGCTCCACTTCACAACGCGACCACGGCGTTTACCCCGGCCGACTCGCACCGACGTGTTGGTCGCAACAAGAAAGGTACTGTGTCCGAGTCTGTTAATGCTTTAGCTGGCCCGTATCGACGCGGTCGGCTGGAATTGTTAGACTCTGTCGTATTCAGTATCGCGGTAGCCCCAGGAGGAGCTACCGAGTCGGAAGAACTGTGTTTTATTGATTTTCCTGCAATTTAAAGGTTATTTTCCACAAGTACTATTTTTCAAGAGTATTGTATGTTGGATTTTTATCGTATTTGGTCTTGTTGGTTTAAATAAAGATTTACTATTTTTCTAAACTGGTGTGGTGTCCATTTGTAGTGTTTTCACTGTATAACTGTATGTGTTCACAAATGCTTTACACACTGCCTCTGAGATAAGCCTGTCTGCTCGTGCCAGGCTACCAAGTGGGTGAGCAGGGGTTATTTTAGAAGTGTATCCCCCTTACCTTGACTAGAAGCAAGGGTCCCTATTTGGACAAAGGTACCTACCTCTGCCAACTAGAGACCCCAATTTCTAACAGTCCTCTAGGGAGCTGCAGAACCACCACCTGTGCTTTGGGCCTCAAGAAGTCTGTAGGACGACAGGAGCAACAGACCGGCCAGCTTTGTTGCGGTGCCTGCAGATGCAGGGGAGTGACTCCTTCACTCAAAGGAAGATTTCTTTAGGTGTCCTTGATGCCCACAGGTCTGTTGAAGCACCTGGATGAAGCACAGACACAGATGACGAAGAAGACTTGAAGAACAGCGAGACCAGGAGCAGCAGGACTCTTTTTAGGTGCAGTCTCGGTTCCAGTAGAAGTCCAACGCAGTCTAAGTGTTCAGACAATTGAAGAGTGACGTAGTTAAAGGGTTGAGTCATGTCCCATGATGAATTTGAGGACCCACCCACAGGGGAGCCCTTAAGTACCCTAAGGAAAGAGTTGGGATGACTCGGGGGTCCCTCCCAGAAGGAGGGGCTGGACAGAAAGGAGGATACTCCCATGTTCTTTGTCCAGTTTCGTGCCAGAGCAGGAACCAAGGGTTTCTGAACTGGTTAAAACTGGAGTATGCAGTCTGGTGGCTCTGGCAAGCACCCCCACCCTAGCCCAATACTCTAAGCCCAGTCTGGAAGGTGGTCACACCTCCCTGTGACAGGAAACCTATTGTTTTACCTTCCCCTGCTCTAGCTTGGCTCAGCAGCAGGAGGGCAGAATAGTGTCTGAGGTCGGCAGCAGCATTAGTGTGCTTACAGACCCTGAAAAGCTGTTGCAGGGGGAACAGAGGGGATCCCCTAATGAGCCCCCCAGGTACATGGGATCATACTTCCAGCACCGCAATCGATGTTGGGGTATGATTGCAACATGTTTTATACCAAACATGACTGGGTTCAGTGCAGCCACTATATATTTAGACATCTCGTCATGACTGATGTCCACTATATGTCTAAAAATGGCTGACCGCACTTACAAAGCCTAGAGAATGGACTCCAGGGTTTGTAGGAGTGTCCTGGTAATGCAGGGGCACTCTCACACTTGTAACCAAGCACCCTGCCCTCAGGACTGAAGAGTCTGCCGTAGGGGTGACTTATAGGTTTTAAGTGCAGTGACCTCAGATATAAGCAAACTTATATCTGTCAGGAGAGGTGCAAGCACCAACTCACACCAGCTGCAATGGCAGGCCTGTAGTCACAGTTTGAGTGGACTCCCGTGGGTGCCACAATACATGCTGCAGCCCATGGGAGACCCCTGGTGTACCTAGGCCCTGGGTACTTCTGTACCATTTACTAGGGACTTATAAGGGTATACCGGTAGCCAATTGTGGAGCTACCAAAGTACATACCATGTCAATTTAGGGGAGAAAGCACAGTTGCTGGGGACCTGATTAGCAGGATCCCAGAAGACTAGGTCTAAACACACTGACACCAAGCACAAAGGGAAGGTAACCATGAAAGCAGATCCTACTTTCCTACATTTAGAAAGAGGAAAAAACAAGGAGAAAATAATATTCCTGCACATAAACAATCTTTAAATGGCGTTTTGTAACTTCTATATGTGCTGCTTAATGCAGCACACATAGAAATTGCAAAACATCATTTTTTTTAATGATTGTTTATGTGCAAGAAGGTGCAGCAACGCAGCACACATGCAAACAGCAAAAACAAGGAGATGCAGCAGTGTGCTCCCATCCCCCTTCTGTTTGAAAAGGCTCCCTTGAGCCATTGAGCTGATGAGCTTTTGGAGATACACCTGTGCGCCTGTGAGAGGTACTGAAACCTGAAAGGATTGTGGCAGCTTGCTCAGCAACCCCAGATAAATTTAGTTTTTTATCTCTACTGGTGAAGGATAATATCCAGAAACTCGTGTCTAGAGATTGACAGCACTAACCTGCACCAACTTTGGTGAAACACTTCAGCAAAAACTCAAGTAAGTATTTAAAATGAACTGCATTTACCATAATGCTAAGGGGTGTACTGTGCTGGGAGGTGAAGCAGTGTGCTCCCGTCCCCTTTCTGTTTAAAAACAAGGAGAAATTAAACATTTCTCCTTGTTTCGCCAGGGTAAGACCTGGTTTTCCCTGGTCTTAATTTTGGCCCTGCCCCGTATTTACGCCACCCTTGTAAATATGGGGCAGCGTCAAAAACAATGGGTGTGCGATGGAACGCCCACCGCAACACCCATTGCCCTCCCCTTTTACACTAAGTAGAGTGTGAAAGGGGGCCTTATTTACAAGGCAGCGTTAAGCCACTTTAAGTGGCTTAATGCTGTCTTGTAAATAAGGTAAAGCCCTTATCGCCAACACAACGCCCAAAAACATGACGTTCCCGTGGCGATAGGGGCTTGTAAATATGCCCCATATTCTCTTCTTTGACTTGCATCCATGCTTCCTAGGTCCTTGCTGTGTGGACTAATAGCTCCTACAGTGGCCACCATCTCCATGGTGCTCCTCCCTGCTGCAGTTTTCCGAGGTTTTTTCTTTCTCCTGTGACAAGGCTGTGTTTAGGTGGGGGGTGCCTGGGCAAGTGGAACGGATCTCAGTCCTAACAGCATCTCAAACTCAGAGAATGGGCACAAGTTGTGAAGGATACCCATCATTCTAAGAAAGGATTTGAAAAAGAATTTGAAAAGTAGAAATAGCTTCATATTAATTAAAGAAAGTGAAAGTACTCAAAGTTCACAATGGCTCCAGTTGTTGTGGAAAGGAAGTCCAGTAGAGAGTTAAGTATGGGGACTAGTCGTAAATGTTTGGATGCATCACCACCCTCTGACTAATATAACAATTGCTGATTAGGCCCAAGAGGGCTCCCGTATTCTTTACTCTGCACATTTTCTTTGCTGTTGTTACCAATGGAAATTAAGGAATTTTGAAAGGCTGTGAGAATACATCTTTGCATCATGCCATGAGTAATGGGTTGTTAAATGCTTTAATAGAGGCAGTGCTTAATTTGTAAAAAAAAAAATAATAAGTGCCAGGGCCCTCATGAGAGGCCACTGTAGCATGCACTACCCATTGCCCCTACCAGCAGTGCCAAAGTCATATCACCATAACTACTGACTGTTGGACTTGGCCCTTTTTGGCAGGTTCACCCCTAAACTTTTTGCCTTGTCTGTAACCTGGTGTTGGTGATTTTAGGCCTCTGGGCACTTTCGCACTGTGGTCCAGTGGAAAGTGCGTGCGCTCTCTGTGTTACATTGGTGAGCTTGACCTGCCCTCCCATAGGAATGCATGGGGGATTCCCTGATCAGTGTGTGTCAGTGGTAATTCCTGTTATGAGAGGAGCAGTGTGGTCAAGTCTGGTATGTATGAAATTGTGTGAATAAATGCTGTGCAATGGTGTGCGCAGATTTATTGTGGTTATTTTAGAAATGCCACTTTTAGAAGTTGGCATTTCTGTGTGCTATGTGTCTGCCTGCCTGATGTGAATTGCATGTCTGGCTTTGTGAGTGACAGGGGCTGGGAGGTGTGTGTGGCTCCAGGAGGGGCAGGGTGAGTCAGCGCTGAGCTGAATAGGACCTCTGGGCTAAGAGTAGTGGGAGGGGTAATCCCCTGACTCTGAATAGGATGGTGCCTGCCCTAGTGAATGCTGGCTCCGCCCCCTGTGGTGTGTCTGATCACCTAGCCCCCACCTGACAAAGGGAAGAGGAGCTTGGCAAAACAAAGTGCTCCAAATCCCCCCTAAACCAGTTCTGACTGGTATCCCCAAGCCCTGTGCTGTGACACAAAGGGATTTTGTAATATAAATATAGGGGCTGTGACCCCATGAAAATGTTCAGTTCAGTCTTGGTGTGCTGTTCCTGCTGGGGCGTGCTGCTGCTGCCGCCCAGGGGGGGCTGCCACAAGGGCTTGCCTCCCTGGGCCCTGCATTGCCACCTGATGCCTGGAAGACCTTTTTACGGGGACCCCTTTGACTTTGATTCGTTTTGCCTTATCCTTCAGGACTCTGTGCTGCTAGCGCCTTGTGAGCGCTATCTTTTAAAACTTCCCCCAGGAGTGAGGAGCGCTGGGGCTTCGCAGCGCGGCGCTGCAGCCCTCTGAGGGGGAATCCCCAGTGTAGGGATTCCCCCGTGCTCCGTGATCGAGCGGGAGCCCACCCCGCTTATTTTTATATTTGCAGGTGCCCACCCCGCTTTATGTTTCATTAATTGAGCGGGAGCCCACCCCGCGTCTCCGCAGTGGAATTACCGCCGCAGCCCAGAAGTCGAAGAGAAGTTGCCGGGCCGCTGCAAGCGCGACCCGGAAGTCAGGCGGTCCTGCCTGGTCGTGGGCGGGGCCTCCTACTGGCAGCCGGAAGTCTGCGCGGGGCTCCCGTGAGTTTGGGAGAGCCCCGCACCACCGAGGAGAAGAAGTCCCAAGGCCCCGAGCAGCATTTGGTAATGGCGGCCGGTCGGCGCCACAGAGCTCCGCGCCCGCCGCCAGAGGAGAGCAGAGTTTCCCCGCAGCAAGAGGAGCCTGCCGACAGCAGCCCGGTGAGTGGGGCTGAGGAGGGTCATCTTTGTGTTGGTGCACCCAAAGCACCTGGGCAGTCCTGCGTGGCTGGGCGGTCCCGCGAGAGAGAGCGGGCCGCCCCACAATCGAGGCACGGTCTCGGTGCCCACTTTCTGAGCGGCCCCGCCTGGTAGAGGGCCGCTCCAACGTGGCCCCATTTGTTTTTAGAATCCCGGTGAGCGGGCATTCCACGGCACGGAGAGTGCCAGTGCTCCATCTCTCTTTGGGGGCAGTTGTTGTTTAAGAGCCCCAGAGAGGAGCTTCATGGGTGGCACATTGTTGTTTAAGGGCCCGGAGGGGCCCGCACCTTCCAGATCTGGCCATTTTCCACAGCTGCCCCATTTTGCTAGAGGGCAGCTGCAACGTTTTTGGGGGCCAAGTTTGTGTAAAGAGGCCCAGTGGGGCCCCGAGGGCACAGTGGGGCCAAGGCCCCTTTTCTTGATTCTCAGCTGCACCGCACCAGCGCGGGCAGCTACAACGCTTCGCATATTTGTTCCCAGGCCCACATTTTGATTCACAGCTGCGCAGCACTTTGTGCCAGTTGCATCGTTTAGGCCATTCTTTCTTTGGGGACATGTCTTTTGAGTTAGGAGTGAGATACACTCCTCTGCCCCAGTACTTTCACAGCTGCGCAGCATTTAGTGCCAGCTGCAACGTTTAGGTCTGCGCAATTGCGCACATGGATTCTGCTGCATTGGCAGCCGCCCTGACATTTTGGACACAGGGCATTTGAGCCCCTTTGAGGAGGCCAGTTGGCCAGGGGGACTGTTAGGTTTATAGGGCGCCAGGCCCTAATGTGATTATGTGGTGCTAGGAAATGTGATGCATGTAGTGTGATTCACGCCCCCTGATTTATTCCTCTACTATGGTTTTTACTGTGAGGTTATGTGCTGATGTGATATTGTGGTGCTAGGAAATGTGATTCCTGTATTATGATTTACGCACCCTGATTTATACCTCTAACTGTGGTTTATGTATGAGGTTATTTGCATAATATGGTTTATGCTTGGGAGGATATCCTCCACTGTGATTTATGCCCCTAATGTGAGTGATACTTAGGAGGTTAGGGTCTAATATTTTAGATGGATGAGGTTGGCGTACAATAGATTTGGCGCCTATGTGATACTGTGCATAATGTGGTTTATGTTACAGGCTGATGCTGAGTACAGTGGTTACAAGTGATTACTGGTTGTATGTTTATGATGTGTGCTACATTTATTATAAGTGCTACATTTACTAAGTTCGCTTTGTGCTGGTTCTGACAGTGGTCCAGTTGGCCCTGTCAGGTGTAAATAATCCCTTGTAAATATGACCCTGTGCCAGGTGGCACGATGTATATTATGTGAGCACTATTCTAATGTGTTTTATGATAATACAAAGGCTATTTTTGATATAACCTTGTGTGGAGGTCCTTTTTGTAGTGTGCCTGGTATGTTGTTGCTGTGTGCGTGCGCAAACGCTTTACACATTGCCTCCGGGATAAGCCTGACTGCTCGTGCCAAGCTACCAAGGGGTGAGCAGGGGTTATCTTTGGCGTGTAACTCCTCGCCCTGACTAGAGTGGTGGTCTCTGCCTGGCTTTGGCGCAAGCCTTAGCCAACCAGAGATCCCATTTCTAACATTGGTTGTCAGCGGTGAGGATAGGACTTGCGTTTGCGCAGTACCACAGCGACAACTGGTTGCACCACAAGCTCTGCATTTTAGATAGTCACATAGAAAGGGATTATTGTGTCTGAGTTTGTTTTAAGAGTCATTTCTTTGAAATGTGTTTTATTGCACTATGAGTTGGGGGTCCTGCCAAGGACAGAAACCAGAGAATCTGGAGGAGTGACTGCCCTTGTGCAGACTGCTATCTTGGGTTGGCCTAAAGCTGAAGGAGGGTCTGCCCTTGTGCCATCGTGCTATTTCTTGGGTTGGCCTGAAGCTGAAGGAGTGACTGCCCCTGTGCTGTCTGCTGGTTCTAGGGTTGGCCTACAGTGGTAACTTAATTGGCATGGAGTAACTAGCTCGGGAGGGTAGATTATCCCCTAAGTGCAGTTTTAGTTTCTGGTATCTCCAGTAAGGGTGGGATCCAGTGGTGGCAGCAATATGTAGTCCAGTGCAGGAAGTCCCATTCCCAGTTCCCAGAGTATGGTACCTGGTTCCCGGTTAAGAGGGGGACAGGTTGAGATTCAGGGGCAGTAAGATGCTGTTTCACCAGTCTGGGGGGGGAGTATGTGGATGAGTGTTCTGGTGCACTGGACGTTTGGGTGATTGGTTAGCACGGTAAATGGTGTTAAAGGCCTGTTCAATCTGTTTTGTCAGAGAGAACATGCCCCGTAATTGTTTTCCGGAGTCGCACCAACACCTGTTGGAGTGTGTGAGTTCTTTGATTCTAGGGAGCTTGCATTGGGGAGTGAGAATAGAAGAATGGTGCAGGTGTCTTCCAACCCAGAGTGGTGGAAGTGGTTCAGAGTAGCCCAGCTAGGTAACCTTATAGTGAGGAGGTTGTAGGGACTCACATCCTGTCTCGCAGTAGAAGGAGTGAGATTGGGCTGTGTCCCGAAGTGCCCGCACCTCAGTCTCCAGTACTGGTTGGTTCTTAGAGAGAACACCAGGTAGGGAGCCTAGTCTGTCCTGTTGGACCGTTCTTCGAGGGGGATCTCCCCGTGTTAGGTGAGCTGGGAGTGTCTGTAATCAGGCCTCCATCAGTTCTAGTGTCTGGCAGTACCGCTCCAGTTGGGAGGGTGCAGAAGTCCAGATTGAGGGGTGAGAGGGGGAAAGAGTCCCCAGTGGAAGAACCAGTGGGTCAGGGGCCAGCCAGAAGGGCTGAGCCACCATTGATTGGCCATGCTGATGCCACTTCTGTCCTGGGGCATCTTCACGCACTGTCAGATGGACAGGAGGTCGTGAGCTCTGCGCCAGGCAGACTGTCACATGACACATTAGTTATGTGTCACCCTCAGGAAGTCCCGGTTCGCCGGGCAATTGTCTGACCAAAGGGTACCGTCCCTGCGTTGGGGAGCCAGGTTCAGGGGTTTCCTGACCTGGACGGCAGGGCGACTGTAATCAGTGTCCTGGCCGGTTTGCCTTCTAGGGGTGCCCCTGTGAACACAGGTGGGACCCATCTTAAGTGAAGAGACCCTGTGTTTCCCAGAAGGGGTGGTGCAGGCCTAGCCGGGATCTTTAGGGTCCCTGGCTGAATGTGGTAGTACTACCCTGAGAGCAGGTGGGACCCATCTTAAGTGAAGGGACCCTGCTCTACAGTGGGAGGGTGCAGAACTCTGGAAGGGGGTGCAGAGGGAGGGAGTCCTCGCCTCTGACCCCGGTGCATCCGGTGAATGTGGATCCCGGGTGGTAGACCAGTTGATGGAGAGAGGTCCTGAACTGGTGGGAGAGTTGTGTTCTGGTGGGTGCTTCTCCTGGGAGGGTGCGGAACCCCAGAAGTAGAGGTAGGGTGAGGAGACGCTTCACTCGTGACCTCTGGTCAACCGGAGGGTGCGGACCCTAGGTTGAAGGATCAGTGGTAGTTTGGAACTACACTGAGAGGAAGAGTGGAGATTGGCTATTATGTGCCTGGGGTTACTGCCCCCCACTCTGTGGATTGGCAAGGACCAGTGATGTCTAGATGGCCTAGGGCCTGGTCCTGGCCGTGGACAACTAGGGAGTACCAGTGGGGTAGCCTAGTTGGGCCTGGGAGTTCTTTTTCAGAGGGAACCACATGGGTTCAGAGTGGCGTAGAACCGGAGGGTGTCCCTGCAGTGAGGGCCCGCGTCCGTGTTCTATCGCCCGAAGCAGGGAAGCCCATCAAGGTAGTGATTGGTCTACCCTGCGTTTTGGCTGGAAGGGGGATGTGTTGGACTTGGCCCTTTTTGGCAGGTTCACCCCTAAACTTTTTGCCTTGTCTGTAACCTGGTGTTGGTGATTTTAGGCCTCTGGGCACTTTCGCACTGACGTCCAGTGGAAAGTGCGTGCGCTCTCTGTGTTACATTGGTGAGCTTGGCCTGCCCTCCCATAGGAATGCATGGGGGATTCCCTGATCAGTGTGTGTCTGTGGTAATTCCTGTTATGAGAGGGGCAGTGTGGTCAAGTCTGGTATGTATGAAATTGTGTGAATAAATGCTGCGCAATGGTGTGCGCAGATTTATTGTGGTTATTTTAGAAATGCCACTTTTAGAAGTTGGCATTTCTGTGTGCTATGTGTCTGCCTGCCTGATGTGAATTGCATGTCTGGCTTTGTGAATGACAGGGGCTGGGAGGTGTGTGTGGCTCCAGGAGGGGCAGGGTGAGTCAGCGCTGGGCTGAATAGGTCCTCTGGGCTAAGAGTAGTGGGAGGGGTAATCCCCTGACTCTGAATAGGATGGTGCCTGCCCTAGTGAATGCTGGCTCCACCCCCTGTGGTGTGTCTGATCACCTAGCCCCCACCTGACAAAGGGACGAGGAGCTTGGCAAAACAAAGTGCTCCAAATCCCCCCTAAACCAGTTCTGACCGGTATCCCCAAGCCCTGTGCTGTGACACAAAGGGATTTTGTAATATAAATATAGGGGCTGTGACCCCATGAAAATGTTCAGTTCAGTCTTGGTGTGCTGTTCCTGCTGGGGCGTGCTGCTGCTGGGGCCCAGGGGGGGCTGCCATGAGGGCTTGCCTCCCTGGGCCCTGCATTGCCCCTTGATGCCTGGAAGACCTTTTTACTGGGACCCCTTTGACTTTGATTCGTTTTGCCTTATCCTTCAGGACTCTGTGCTGCTAGCGCCTCGTGAGCGCTATCTTTTAAAACTTCCCCCAGGAGTGAGGAGCGCTGGGGCTTCGCAGCGCGGCGCTGCAGCCCTCTGAGGGGGAATCTCCAGTGTAGGAATTCCCCCGTGCTCGAGCGGGAGCCCACCCTGCTTATTTTTATATTTGCGGGTGCCCACCCCGCTTTATGTTTCATTAATTGAGCGGGAGCCCACCCCGCGTCTCCGCAGTGGAATCACCGCCGCAGCCCAGAAGTCGAAGAGAAGTTGCCGGGCCGCTGCAAGCGTGACCCGGAAGTCAGGCGGCCCTGCCTGGTCGTGGGTGGGGCCTCCTACTGGCAGCCGGAAGTCTGCGCGGGGCTCCCGTGAGCTTGGGAGAGTCCCGCACCGCCGAGGAGAAAAAGTCCCAAGGCCCCGAGCAGCATTTGGAAATGGCGGCCGGTCGGCGCCACAGAGCTCCGCGCCCGCCGCCAGAGGAGAGCAGAGTTTCCCCGCAGCAAGAGGAGCCTGCCGACAGCAGCCCGGTGAGTGGGGCTGAGGAGGGTCTTCTTTGTGTTGGTGCACCCAAAGCACCTGGGCAGTCCTGCGTGGCTGGGCGGTCCCGCGAGAGAGAGCGGGCCGCCCAACACAATCGAGGCACGGTCTCGGTGCCCACTTTCTGAGCGGCCCCGCCTGGTAGAGGGCCGCTCCAACGTGGCCCCATTTGTTTTTAGAATCCCGGTGAGCGGGCATTCCACGGCACGGAGAGTGCCAGTGCTCATCTCTCTTTGGGGGCAGTTGTTGTTTAAGAGCCCCAGAGAGGAGCTTCATGGGTGGCACATTGTTGTTTAAGGGCCCGGAGGGGCCCGCACCCTCCAGATCTGGCCATTTTCCACAGCTGCCCCATTTTGCTAGAGGGCAGCTGCAACGTTTTTGGGGGCCAAGTTTGTTTAAAGAGGCCCAGTGGGGCCCCGAGGGCACAGTGGGGCCAGGGCCACTTTTCTTGATTCTCAGCTGCACCGCACCAGCGCGCGCAGCTACAACGCTTCGCATATTTGTTCCCAGGCCCACATTTTGATTCACAGCTGCGCAGCACTTAGTGCCAGTTGCATCGTTTAGGCCATTCTTTCTTTGGGGACATGTCTTTTGAGTTAGGAGTGAGATACACTCCTCTGCCGCAGTACTTTCACAGCTGCGCAGCATTTAGTGCCAGCTGCAACGTTTAGGTCTGCGCAATTGCGCACATGGATTCTGCTGCATTGGCAGCCGCCCTGACATTTTGGACACAGGGCATTTGAGCCCCTTTGAGGAGGCCAGTTGGCCAGGGGGACTGTTAGGTTTATAGGGCGCCAGGCCCTAATGTGATTATGTGGTGCTAGGAAATGTGATTCCTGTATTATGATTTACGCACCCTGATTTATACCTCTAACTGTGGTTTATGTATGAGGATATTTGCATAATATGGTTTATGCTTGGGAGGATATCCTCCACTGTGATTTATGCCTCTACTATGGTTTTTACTGTGAGGTTATGTGCTAATGTGATATTGTGGTGCTAGGAAATGTGATTCCTGTATTATGATTTACGCACCCTGATTTATACCTCTAACTGTGGTTTATGTATGAGGTTATTTGCATAATATGGTTTATGCTTGGGAGGATATCCTCCATTGTTATTTATGCCCCTAATGTGAGTGATACTTAGGAGGTTAGGGTCTAATATGTTAGACGGATGAGGTTGGCGTACAATGGATTTGGTGCCTATGTGATACTGTGCATAATCTGGTTTATATTACAGGCTGATGCTGAGTACAGTGGTTACCAGTGATTACTGGTTGTACGTTTATGATGTGTGCTACATTTATTATAAGTGCTACATTTACTAAGTTCTCTTTGTGCTGGTTCTGACAGTGGTCCAGATGGCCCTGTCAGGTGTAAATAATCCCTTGTAAATATGACCCTGTGCCAGGTGGCACGATGTATATTATGTGAGCACTATTCTAATGTGTTTTATGATAATACAAAGGCTATTTTTATATATAACCTTGTGTGGAGTTCTTTTTTGTAGTGTGCCTGGTATGTTGTTGCTGTGTGCGTGCGCAAACGCTTTACACATTGCCTCCGGGATAAGCCTGACTGCTCGTGCCAAGCTACCAAGGGGGTGAGCAGGGGTTATCTTTGGCGTGTAACTCCCTCGCCCTGACTAGAGTGGTGGTCTCTGCCTGGCTTTGGCGCAAGCCTTAGCCAACCAGAGATCCCATTTCTAACACTGACCATCATAATCCTACAGGAGTGGCAATTTATACTATTCCTTGCCTCCAAAGCTATAAGAATGGCTCGGGCAAAAGGCACGTAATTTCAATGCATATTTAGTTAATAAACAGCCGTTGTTGTGTTCATCTCTAATGTAGACAGACAGCGCCACCTTGTGGCAGACTGTCACACGTGCCGGTATTGACAATTAAGTGCCGGTGCTGTGCACCGGAATCCACCTGCTCAAATTAAGCACTTGTAAATGGAATAATTCCATTTGGTCATGTTTAATGGCATGAAACAGAGAAGGTATGAACAGGAAATTGCTGTGAATCATGTGCAGTACACCTCATGAGAGCACTGGAGCTACATCTTCTTTGCTCCTGAGGGGCTGGGTTGCTGGTTTCAAAATACTTCATTTCACCAGTGTCTGAACAACCTCTGCAAGCTACATGTATGCCTTTCATTAAACCTACACTCGCATAATAAACCCAGAAATAGTTTGCAAGTCTCAGAGACGAGCCTTATGTGATGAAGCTAAATCAAAATAAAGAAAGTTGTGTCATGTCTTTCTTAACACACTCAACCAGGACTGCCTTAAGACCTCATGCTCTTTGCATAGTAAAAACTGTGTGCCTTGATCGCAGCCACTGACAACAAACAAACCCTCCTTGACCAAAGAGAAACTGCATCCCTGATCCTCCTTGAATTCTTGGCAGCCTTCAACATTGTTTTCCACCACACACTGATGGAAAGACTCCACAAAATCAGCATCCATGGGGACACACTCACATGGATCCCCTCCTTCCTCACCAGAAGGATACAGGACACTTTCACCTCCGAACCCAAGGATATCGTTTGCGGTCTCCCCCATGGCTCTTCCCTCAGCCCCACTCTCGTCAAAGCATACATGACCTCACTGGCCAACATAGTCAGATATCATGGACTCAGCATATTATCCTACACAGACGATACCCAGCTCATTATCTCAATCACCGACGACGCTTCGACCACCAGGACTAACTTTCACAGATGCATGACAAGAGTCACTGACTGAATGAAGAATGATGGCCTGAAGCTGAACACAGACAAGACGGAGCTACTGATCTTCTGCAGCAACAGCAACCCCTGGAATGACTCATGGTGGCCTCAAGACATGGGACCTGCACCCATACCTGATGACCACGCCAGAAACCTAGGAATGATCATTGATAATAAGCTCACCATGAAATCACAGATCAGCGCCGTCACCTCAGCCTGCTTGCTCAATCTGCGCATGTTACGTAAGAACTTCAGTTGGCTGCCCCTGCACACGAGATGCACCGTGATACAGGCCTTCATCACCAGCCGACTGGACCAGAGCAATGTTCTCTACCTAGAAAGCGTGGCACACCTCCTACAGGTTCTCCAGAAGAGGTGCCAATTCAAGCTGCTGACCCATTCACACAAGGCTCTACACAACCAGCTTCTGAACTTCTACCTACTGTACTTTACGCTCCACCTCCCTAACACTTTCCCACATGCCCCAGCATCAACAAAAGCAGTAGTGGAGGCACGCCTTTTCCCACATCACAGAAAAACCTGGAACAGCCTCCCCAAGCAGCTCCTAACCATCACTTCTCTTCCGGAATTCCGAAGGGCCCTCCAGACCTTGTTGTTCGAATGAGACTCCTGGACCTGCGAGCGCCTTGATAACCTACCCCATGATTATCTGTGCTTATAAATCCTGTTTGATTGCATACACTTACTAGATTAAAAGCAAAATATAAATCCCAGGATGTAAAGGGCTGTTGGGTAGAATCCAGGGCAAATGACAAGTGTCTCCACATCCTGAAACTTAGAACCATTCTCTTTTCTAGGTAGCGACACATTCTTGAATGAGCAGTTTTGCTTTTACCTCTAAGACCGTGATTGCAAGTTGCACTGCACTGGTGAGGTGCAAACTCTGCATGCAAAATCTTTGCTACCGTTGACTAACACCGCATATGTATCATGCAATTACAAGTTAAACACCACAGCGTTTCCGGAATTTCCAGATGGTGAACATGTGCTGAGACTTATGCGTGCGGCACAAGGTGAGTAGGGGTAGTAAGGGGCAGATCAGTTCTGGCAGGGGGAGCATTGAATGCCCCCTTATCAGAATAAAAGGCCTGGGGAACATGGCTTGTCTGCTGCTGCAATGCAATTTTACCAGGTGGAATTACCGCCTGGTAAAATAATGCAGAGTGTTCCAGCACCTGTGTTCGCTTGGAGCTGAATTCCTTACAGTGATGCTTCTAAGCATAGCCATAGTGTGTGTTTGAAACTGCCAGTATGTAAAGTGCTGCTGGGTGCAGAGCCAGTTCTCACTGAATGTGTCATACATAATATAGGGGCCACTTGGCCACTCTGCACATTGGAAATAAAAGAGATTTCTTGCATTCAGAAAGGGATTTTGGCACTCAGAAAGGGACAGCAACTTGTGCCTATTGCTGACCTGGGGTGGGCTGCGCCGGAAGCTGTATGGAGCCACCCAGGGCAGTTTTCCCATTGGGTGGAGCCATTATTGTGATCGGTAGAAATCGTGGCTTTGTGGGACCTCAGGCGGCAGACTTGTAGGTTCCCCAGGCAGGTCAGTTCATGCAGTTAAGAGTTTTGTGTTTTTCCTGCTAGAATTCCCTTGAACTGTACGGTGCCAGCAATTAAGGGTGCCAGGAATAGACTATTGGGAAATGATAGAACATCTCTTCAAATATATATGAGCTAAAGTAGTCCCCGTCGTACATTATAAGGATATTGGATGTCACAGAGGAGTTCGGTGGCCAAATAGAGGAACGAGGCAGAAGGTTAAGTTACTTTATAAGGTCATAGAACTTTGAGGTGGCTTATAGTATCCTTTTAGTGTATGGCAGGGGGTACTTTGTTCCTTCTAATACATAGGTATCTCAACATCATCTCCTACGCCGACGACACCCAGCTGATCCTCTCCCTCACCAACGACCCCACCACCGCCAGAGCCAACCTACACGACGGGATGAGAGACGTCGCCGACTGGATGAGGAACAGCCGCCTTAAACTGAACTCAGACAAGACGGAAGTCCTCATCCTGGGTTCATCACCCTCCGCCTGGGACGACTCTTGGTGGCCCCCGGCCCTGGGCACCGCGCCCAAGCCAACGGACCACGCACGCAACCTGGGCTTCATCCTGGACTCCTCCTTGTCGATGACCAGACAAGTCAACGCCATCTCATCTTCGTGCTTCAACACCCTGCGCATGCTCCGCAAGATCTTCAGATGGATCCCCACTGAAACCAGGAAGACCGTCACCCAGGCACTCGTCACCAGCCGACTGGACTATGGGAACACCCTCTACGCCGGAACCACAGCCAAACTTCAAAAAGACTCCAGCGCATCCAGAACGCCTCCGCACGACTCATCCTGGACATCCCCGACACAGCCACATCACCGGACACCTGAAAGACCTGCACTGGCTCCCCGTCAGCAAGAGAATCACGTTCAGACTCCTCACCCACGCACACAAGGCCCTCCACGACCTGGGCCCCAAGTACCTCAACGACCGCATGACCTTCTACACGCCCACCCGCCAGCTACGATCAACCAGCCACGCCCTCGCCACCGTACCACGCATCCGCAGAGCCACCGCCGGAGGAAGATCCTTCTCCTACCTGGCAGCCAAGACCTGGAACTCCCTCCCCACTCACCTTCGGCGAACCCAGGACCATTTCTCCTTCAGGAAGCAGCTCAAGACCTGGCTGTTCGAGCAGTAACTCCCCCCTCCCCCAGCGCCTTGAGACCCTCCCGGGTGAGTAGCGCGCTCTATAAATGCATTGATTGATTGATTGATTGAGGTATGCCATCACCCTTCCTACAAATACACTCAAATCCTTGGTACGTTGCTCTTTCAAATAAAAGAGATAGGATGTTTTCAAACATGAAGAATGTTAGGTAAAATCTTTAGTGTAGAACTAAACAGATCAAAAAGCAGTTATAGATGTGTGGCAAAAAGGTATTAGAATCAGATTGTAAAAAACGTTGTAGCTCAGAATATGTAGAAATGAGATTATGTTCCTCTTATGATTTCCTAAATTGTGCAAAAATAAACCTGTTGTCATAAATATCTTCTTTCGGTTTATCCCTGCTATGTAGTGAGCACATTTTCACTACATTTTTTTAATTGCAGCTTTAATTATGTTCAGTGTCCTTCCTGCCTTCATCATGGCTGCCGGCTCTGGCAGCAGGAATTGTGATGTTTGAACTCCACTGTGGTAAGCTACTAAATTCGAGCGGCTACGTCATTTCTTTATCACAGGGTGGTGGGTGGTGGGTGGACTCTGCAGGAGTTCTATCGTGGTTTGCTTTTTAAGCATGGAGAAGTGATGTTCAATTTAAATGCAAATCTGAGATCAGGGAGATGAGAGGCAGCCATGAAGGTGAAGACGAGACCAAAGCTTTCAGGTGACTGAGTACCTGGCAGAGGGTTGACTGAGTCCCTCACACTAGATGCAATACAACATGGGCAGGGGCAGATTTATTCATCCTTTAGATTACTTGGAGTCCCGGCTTCCTGAAACCAGACTTCTAGCATTATGATTAAAGTGGCTTGAGTTCTACTTATGGAGTTTAAGAATTAGTTTACCTCTTGCATGAGGACCCAAAACAAGCACTGGTCTAGCAAGTAGGCATGATTAATGCATTAAATCAAAGTCATGAACAAAGGCACACAGGTTATTTGTCGTGTCTCTGTGCAGTGTGCAGTCTGCCTCTTTCTGTACCTTTGTGCCTCCTTCGTTGCCTCCTGTGTCTGTGTCCTATTTTTATTTCTCAGGCTTGCGGTGCCACAGGGCACAAACACTGTCATATTTGGGAATTAAAAACAGCAGCATTGCTGCACCTGGGCTGGGCCATGCCTTTGATTGACAGCGATTATAAAATGTTTTATGGTGACCTATCTTTAGCCGGTACATGTCTGTAAGGAGCTACAACCAGTTACGCATGCGTAGTACTATATATGACTGTGTGTATTTATGGTTTTATTGGCTGTTTTACTGTACTGCAATGGTTTTTAGTAACTATGCAAATAAAATAAACTTGAACTTGATTGACAGCGGGAGGCTGTAGTGATAGGCTGTGCTGGCTCTCGGATAGTGGTTTGGTTGGTCCTTGAAGTATTTCAGTCATTGAAGGAGTACCTTTGTCAGGTTATTGCCCTGACTACCTTGAAATATGCTGGTAGTGTGCGGGGTGGAGGCGGTGGAGGTGGATTACATAGCGCTGTAGGCAGTATTGATGGCAGGCATGATATCAGTGTCTTAACGTCCATAGCCATGGTAGAAGCTCTTTAGCCCTTCAGGGTATCAAACAATTTGGTTAAAATAGGAAGGTTGCTATCCAAGGGTTGGATCATGACGCATTGTCATACAGGCTGACGCGAAATTCACATTTCTGCTAATGGTAACCTTGGATAGAATTGTTTTCCAGTAACAGATGTTTATGTTGAGATCAAGAAGTAATGGTTCAGGAGGATATCCCTTCAGTAAAAATCAAGGGCCAGTTTAAATGTAGTGATATTTACAGAGATGAGTTTGACGTACTGTCAGCATACAGATCAATCAACCAAAGGTGGCCTCTCTAAGAAGGTGAGTCCATCTTTTGCTGGCTGACAGCTTTAATCAATGCCAGTCTGGTGGCTCAGTAAACTAATGCGCCCACTGTAGGGGCCTGTGCTCGACCTCATGGTCACAGGTTCAAATCCTAGCAGGTCCACTCAGCCTTTCATCCTTCTGAGGTTGATAAAATGAGTACCGTTGGGTAACAATAAACATCTGTTATTTAAGGCCAAAAGGCCCTTCTGATTGAACATGCGGGCGCTTTGCAAATACACGTTATGTCCAAGTCTATGATGTTGGCCACTGATTACGGCTTCCTTTTTGCCCACTAGTGATCAGTGTTTTGGGGTTTGAGGGCCGTTTGGGACAGACCCGGGGAGACGAGGATCTCCTCTCAGGTGCTGTGGCATGCGGCCTTGGCTCTCATCATAATATAAAGCTCTATTAGTTTTAGGATTAGCAATATGCTGATGTCGAGTAGTAGATTCAGTATGGACATCTGCGGTGTGAAGCCCTGGGGTTACACCCAACACAGATTTGGTGGGCGGTAACAAGATGTCTCTTTAGATGGTTGACAGCACATTGAGGTGCATACTCACTCTTGGTGCAACCTCAGCGTGAGGGGGAAAAACTCATTTATGCACATCTGTGTACAAAATCACATTTGGAGGAACTGGTGGTACTATGAAAGCTGATATGAAATAGTAAACAGAGGGGCATATTCTCAAGGAATTATCGCCGCGTTATGGGCACTTTAGTGCAGCAAAAGTGGCGAAAGAATTATCGCCCCATTCCCAAGCTGGTGCAAACTGACCACATCACCAGTTTTCAAGCGATAGCTGCCGCAAAAAACATCGCCACGGATGAGAGAGACAACTAACGCTAATGATATGCAGAGTAGGCGTTCCCGTGCAAAAAACACACAAAAACACCACTTTGCGACATTCACAACGACCAGCCAGATCTGCGATGCGATCCAAAAACAGGCGATAAGGCGCGTTAGCAGCCGGGATTTAACACCTGCCTTTTACGGGTGTTAAGCAGGACGACAAACTGCAGTAGAAAGGGAGCCCAGCCCAGAGCCACATCTGAAGACCAACAGATGCCATGGAGACAATGATCGTGCAGCCTGGAGACCCAAGAGGGCCACAACACCCACCGCAACCACACCCAGGCCCCCCCCGACTACCACAGAGGCAGCGCAGAACAGGACAGCGGACGCTCCCAAAACCCACCAGCCTCAGAGACTCAACGCCAGAGGAAGTCATTGCCCACTACAGGCACAAAAGGACAACCATCCTCCGCATCCTGACCCACATTGCCCACAGGCTGACGGTACCAACACGGCGGACAACCACCATCCCTCCGCAGACGAAGCTGCTGGTTGTGCTACACCTGTTGGCCCCTGGTACCTCCCAAACAACAACTGCCAGAGTCGGAGGAGTCTCACGGCCAGCCCTATCATACGTCCTCGCCCATGTCATGGATGCATGTCCACAATAGCAACGGCGGGCCCCTGTCACCGCACCACACGACAGTTCCAATTCATAGTGTTCCTGCGCAACCAACACCAACGCCAGCCGTTGCCAGACGCCACTGTGCCCCAGATCCAAAACTGTAGTAACTGAAATGGGGGTGCGCAGGGTCATGAAGTCCAGTAGTCAACAGTAGTGTAAAAACAGTCCTTTATTACAAATACAACAATAAACAATACGAAAAGCACAGCCAACGCCCAACGGGGAACTTCATCAGGGCAACGTGTGGATTCAAGTAACTGCATATGCTGCGGGAACTCCCCAATACCATTCCATACTCCGGAAGTCAGTATCCAGAAACCTGTTGGACAAATGGTGACAATGGTCAAGCGTCCGTATAGTCACAAACCTAATCTGGTACAGTGTATAGCACTTGGACAAACCGGAATGCTCACAGGAAAGACAAATCCTGCACAAAAGACCGTAACAGAAGTACGTGTGGTCGTAACCTTCGTAGGAAAGAAAAGGAAGGTTATGGTCACACTAACTTCTGTTACGGTCTCATGATGCAGGATTACTCATACCTGTAAGCATCACGGTTTGTATCAGCTTGATACCCCTGCACCTTCACTCCCCCCACCAAGCCACGAGGGCGCCGCCGTGACCGGTGGTGCCTACGCGATCCTGTGCGCCTGCTGCACCCAGCCCTGGTCCCCAGACCAGTCCGCCAACCAGCGATGAGTGCCCGCCCCTGCGCACCCAGGCCTCAATGCTCACCTGCCGCCACCGGCATGTCTCCAAGAGGGCCCACCACGTGCCGGTGCAACCTCCTCAGCCGATCGCTGGATTCCGCGCCACAGGCCCCCAGCGCACCCTGCAGCACCGCGCCGCGGAGTCATGTCTGTGCAGCCTGCTGCCCTCGGCGTACACTGCGGTCCAGCTGGGCTCACAATTCAAATCGAATCTTCATTGGCAGGACGGCGTATCGAGGCCTACGCATCATCGCAGGGTGCACACCCGCTCAGCTCTGGTGCCACTAACTCAGTGCACCTCAAGTCATCACCACGTGGCGGTAGGCCCGTGCCGGCCTAAGTGCCTCGGATGCCACCAACTCTGTGCACCTCAAGTCACCGTCCCGTGGCGGTAGGCCCGTGCCGGCCTAAGTGCCTCGGATGCCACCAACTCTGTGCACCTCAAGTCATGGGCCCTTTATGATTGAGTCTCGTCGTGCGGACGCCATCATGTCACCTCCGGCAGTGGGGCATGTGATGTGGTAGGGCCCTAGGCCCTCATGCTTTAATAATGACCACATGGACACACTCAGCTCAATAGTGGAAATAGCCTCGGGCACGTGCGCCCGGCCCCTTTTATTGGCAGGGTCACATGTCCTGTGACGCATGTGCTGGGTGGGTGTGGTGTGGGTGTGAACCAGCCCTCAGGGAGTGGCTGTGGCATGCTGACAACTAGACCTGTGATCAGCATATCACTACAGGGAAGACCTGGGACATGTAGCGTTGTCGTCCCCCCTGTGAGCATAAGCGGAGTGGGCTGGCCTGGCATATGCCAGTCCAGCGTAGGAGTGTGAACGATGACCCCGGCGCTCTGGGCGTGGTTCCGTTCTGGGCTGGACAAGAAGGTGACTAATGTAGGTGTCTCTGATGTGGTGTCGGCGCCACCCGGTCCGCAATCGGTAATGTTGCACCCTGTGACTCAAGTCCCACAAAAATGTGCAACATGGATGTAAGGGGGAATCACTGACCCGACATTCATCCATACTTCCGTACTTGAATGATCATAGACATGACACATCTGTGTGAATTTGATTGTTTAATGCACATACAGTGGAGTGTTGTAGCTGGAGCAGTACAGGGCCATGCAAACCCCACTTTACATTGTTGTCCCGTGGAGGGCCTGCCAGAGTTCTTCAGGGAATGACAAGTACATCGGAAGATGAAGAGTTCAGTCCGCAGTCTGATAGCTGTGTCATTGGTGACCAAACAGGATATGGCAGTCCATGTCGAGGTCCAAGGTGAGTGTCGCAGAGTGCATCGGGGGACAGTGGAAGGTGATGATGCAGAGGGCAGAACCAAGCAGAAACAGGCCATATGGCGGAGAAGAATGCTACCGCTTCCTTACTACCAGTAAGGCAGATTCATCCGCACCTTCGTCCTCTGATGTCTCATGTGCCTCACATGTGGGTTCTGGTGTTTTCTCTGCAGCACTGTGTGGCACTGACACATCAGGGGCCGGAGGTGGATTGGCTGCCGCACTGTGTTGCAGTGACACATCAGGGGCCAGAGGTGGATTGGCTGCCACACTGTGAGGCACTGACACATCAGGGGGCGGAGATGTGGATGTCGAAGCAGCAGCAGCATTCATCTGCGCCAGGCCTTGTGGCAGCAATGCCATGACGAGGATCTGCAGGGCATGGTAGATCCCAGCTACATCACGCTGGTGTGCAGCCGTGGCAGCCATTCTTTCCGCCTGCATCCGCTCCCTGTTCTCCATGATCCTCCGCATGTGTCCCAACTCCCGGCTGACATCGCTGGAGCCACTCAGACTAGACAGTTGTCCTTGTCTCTGAGTCAGGACTCCAGCGATGTCATCCATGGTTCGTTGGAGAGCATGGAGCGGACTGTGGGTGTCCGTCAAGGACTGTAAGTGGTCCCTGATGGGACTTAGACACCCACGTATGGCATCTAGTTTGGCTGCCATGAGGTCGAACCCCACCGCACCTGATCAGCCATCTTCTCCTGGCACCCTAACACACGGCGTTGGAAGGCCATGTGTTGTTCGTGGGGGTCCTGGGAGACAGCCGTGGTGGTGGGTGCTTCCTTCTGTGTGGTCTGTGCAGGGGGTGGGGTTTCCTCCATGCAGCTGGGCTGCCCTGCTCCTGGAGGTGGAGTGCCGAAGCTGTCCATGAGCCGTTGGAGGGCGTCGGTGTCGATGGAGGGGAGGTCCTCTTCATCATCAGTGAAGAGGTGTACCGTCTGCTCTGCAGGAGGTGTTGATTCACCCTCTGCAATGTAAAGGGGAGATGCAGTTTAACATTGTTTTCACATGTATGTTGACGCATTGTACAGGTTTACATACAAACTGCATGACAATGTACATTGTGACTGTTTGGGAGGAGCTGCCTATTTGATGCGGGACAGTGGACATTTCGACAACATCACGGATGTGTGTTTGTACTTGTGCATGGGTTTGTTGTAAGATTAGTGATGTGTGGGGAGGGCCCCCTCTGGGCACATAGTCGACGGGGCCTACTTGCAATTTCTAGGTGTGCTGCAGTGTGCCAAGGGGATCAGGGACATGCTCCAGAGTAATCGTGGGTGTGCACTGTGCTATGCTTAATTGTGCATGTGTGCCATTGTGCCCATCTCCCCCGTCCCCCCAGTCCCTGGTCGTTACTCACCCTCTTGCTGTTGTGTCGGCTCCTGTCGAGCAGTGTCCGGTCCCCCAACTCCTGCCACCGTCTCCACACTGATGACTGTGGAGACCATTTCCTCCATCTTGTCCAGCTCCTCCTGTGGCGCTGGACTCCCACCTCCAGTCTGCATTGCTGCCTTCTGGTTGTTGGCGAGTTTCGGCTTGGTTTTGCGCTTCACATCATTCCAGCGCCTCTTGACCTCTTCCATTGGCCATCCTGCAGCACTCCGATTGCATTCACCTTGTCCACGATGGACTGCCATATTCCATTTTTTGTCGCCAATGACACATTGGAGGTGACAAACAGTTGTTGATGGTATTTCATCACCTCCGTTATCAGGATCCTGTTTTCCTGCGGACTGAACCGCGTCTTCCTCTTCTTCCTGTCCTTGCCCTTCCCTGACCCCGAGGTCCCGGCCTGGTCCTCCGGGAGGCTTGTGGGGTACTGCTTGTCCTCTGTTGCTGCTCCTGCTACCTCCATTGTGCTTCGCAGTTGTTTTGTTTTTGTTTGTGTTTTTTTTTCTGCTTTTGTAGTGATTTTTCCCGCCTGACGTGGGAATTGCAAGCCTGGCGCTGCTTGTCGCCGATTTTTCTATCGCGGTTGGGCCCATCGCAACTTTCGGGTTTCCTTTTTTATCACCGTCGCGGTAGCTGTATCGCGAACATTTGACGCGTTATCGGGAGACTATCGCATGTTACCGCCGTGTTGTGAATACGACGTTCACACGGAGTTATTTTCCCGCGATAGACGGCGATATGAAAACGTGCGTTAGCCTTTTTTGGCGATGATTATCGCACGTTCTTGAGAATATCCCCCAGAATGTTTTAGTAGTTCATTGGGTTAATGCACCTGCTGCAAAATGTGTATGTGACCTGTTTTGACGGTTTCAATTTCCTTTAAAATAGGCCCACTAGTCAACGTTGGCCACTTCTCTACATATCGTTTGCTTGAACCGAATCAACAATGTTGACCTGAATTTTAATTTGAGGACGTCAAAACGCCCACGATGGAACCAGATGAAAAAAGATACTACCATGTAAGTGATTAGTAGGACCGTGAAGTAAGTTTCAGTTCCTCGCTATTTGTATTAAAATATAATTAAAAGTCAGTCATAGAGAAGCCTCACCGTGAACAGTGGGTGCTCAACATGACTGGTTTTCTGACTTTGGGGCAGGAGTCAGTTGTTACTCTAGAGCTGCAGGACCCAGGCAGGGCTCTCTGCAAAGACATTATTGCTAATCCCAGGCCATGTTACGTCATCTATTGAATCTGAATTATTTCGGACTGGGTGACATGGAACAAATAATAGCCTAGATGTTCAAACATGACTTCCGATATGATTCTCACCATGAAACTACTGTGTTTGTTTTGAGTGCTTTTCAGAGCTTGTCGCTTTTTCTCAGCAGTGTTGGAAATATCTGAAAGTGACGGTTATGTTTGATTGAATTTCTGTCAGTGAGTAAAAGGGGGTGGAAGTGGCTACTGTGAGTTGGTGTGTATGAGTGGCTTACTTATGTAAAGGGTATGACTGGGTGTGGTAGGTGTGCATGGTCGACTGAATATGGGTGGTGTTTTAAACAAATAATGACGAGAAGTTTATAGAGTTGCAGAGTGTCTGTGGTGTAATAAATGCGTGTGTGGTGATTGATGCTAGCAGAGGGACTGTGGTGTAATGAATGCATGTGTGGTGATTGATGCTTGCAGAGTGTCTATGGTGTAATGAATGTGGTTATGGTGATTGCTGCTAGCAGCGTGTCTGGGGAAACAGCCACTACAACACAGCCGTTTCCACGCATACACTTAACCACGCATGCTTTACAACGCATGAGTGGTTACCACGAAAGCCTTTACCACGCATTCCTTTACTACGAGATACGTAGTAAAGGCATGTGTGTTAAAGGTAAAATTAAAAAAGGGGGCTCGGGGGGGTCTCCCCCCCCCCCAAAAAAAGTGTGGGTTAAAAAAAGGGGGCTTGGGGGGTCTCCCCCCCAAAAAAAGAAAAAAACGCACCTGTTTCCGTCGTTTTCGGATTCTGAAGAAAAAAGATGTGGAGGCAATCGGCGTCGTTAGAGGAAACGGAAAGACACTTCCGCTTCCTCTTTACGACGTGCAATGCAAATCGGAAGTGCTTGGAGTGGAGAGAGCGTGTAGAGGTAAGGAGGATCTTAGTTAAAAAAAATAAAATAAAAAAATAAAGGAATGAGGGGGTGGTGTCGCGCAGGGGTAAATATTTAGGGTTCAGGGAAGGGGTATTTGATAGAAGGGTTTGTGGGTGGGGGAATCGCGAGGGGCAAGATTTTTAGTGTTATGGGCAGGGGGAATTCATAGAAGGAAAGGGGGCGGAGGGTCGCACAGGGGTACAGGGAAGGGGTATTATAAAAAAGGAGGGCGCAAGGGAACATGTAAGGAATTGGGGCAGGGATCGGAGAAAACCTTTACCATGAAAATGCAATTATCATGCATAGTTTTACAACGAAAATCGTTGTAAAGGTATGCGTGGTAAAGGCATTTTCGTGGTAAAGGATATGCATAGTAATGGCATTCGCGTTGTAACGCATGCGTGGAAAAGGCATGCGTTGCAACGGAATGCGTTGTAACGTCATACAACCGCGTGTCTGTGGTGTAATGAATGCGTGTGTGGTGATTGATGCTAGCAGCGTGTCTGTGGTGTAATGAATGCATGTGTGGTGATTGATGTTAGTAGAGTGACTGTGGTGTAATGAATGCGTGTGTGGTGATTGATGCTTGCAGAGTGTCTGTGGTGTAATGAATGCGGGTGTGGTGATTGCTGCTAGCAGAGTGTCTGTGGTGTAATGAATGCGTGTGTGGTCATGCAAGTAGTTGTTTTTGTACTGGTGATCCGAGTGGCAAGTGAGCTCATAAGCTAAGTTATGGTTGCTCTCAAGAGCAGTCAGGGAAGCAACCATTTTAAACTCTCATCAGGAACAGTGGAATCATAAACAGTCATTGGCAAAGCCAATAGTTCTGGTTATGTTAACGGAAATGTTTGGCAATAGTTAGCCCGCATTGTCATGACAGCAAAAGAATTAAAAATAAACATGCACATATTTGGTTGTGCAGTCACAAGGTGAGTGCCATACATTTGTGGGATTATGGAAGGAAGCCCAAGAACAGGCAAGAAAAGCATTGGTTGAAAAGCATTATGTTGGTTGAGAGAATGGACTGCTCAACAGCGAGCCTTTGAATTCAAATACAGGACCTTGCAAGAAGCTGATAGTTCTTATAGTGCACAGGAATTTCTTATTGTTATTGACCCATGGGGTGCCTTTCCAAGGTCACTTGGGCTTAAAAAAGACTCAGAAAAAGTTGGATTCTTGGTTCAATTTGCCAGGAATGCAGCAAGACACTCAGGGTCATATGTACAATGAAGTGGCGGAGAGAGGGGTTAGCCTTCCTGGCTTAACGCCTCTCTCTCCGCCACCTCTGAAACGCAAGGCTGCACCATATTTACAAGAATGTGGTGCAGCCTTGCGTTCCCCCTGCAATGGCGCTAAGTTTAGCAACTTAGCGGCAACGCAGGCACCCTTGCACCAGAGTGCAAGGGTGTCTACATGCAGGGGAGGATTGTTTATGTGTAGGAAGGTGACCTTTCTGCACATAAACAATCTTAAAATGCCATTCTGTCACTTTCATGTGTGCTGCTTCATGCAGCACACATGAAAGTGACAACATTTTTAAAGATTGTTTATGTACAGGAAGGGCCACCTTCCTGTACATAAACAAACCATGGCAATGGCATGGCAATTGCATGGCAATTTGCTTTTTCCATGTGTGCTGCACAAAGCAGCACACATGGAAAAAGCAAAAACGAGGAGAAATAATGCATTTCTCCTTGTTTCGCCAACTTAAGACCAGGATTTACCTGCTCTTAATTTTGGCGCTGCCTCCTATGTACGCCACCCTTGTACATAGGGGGCAGCGTCAAACTGAATGGGTGTTGCGGTGGAACGCCCACCGCAACACCCACTGCCCACCCCTTTCACATTAACATAGCATGAAACGGGGCCTTATTTACAAGGCAGCGTCAAGCCACGTTAAGTGGCTTAACGCTGCCTTGTAAATAAGGCGCAGCCCCTATCGCCACCACAACGTCGGTAATAGTGACGTTGTGGTGGCGATAGGGGCTTGTACATATGCCCCTTAGAGAGAGAACCTGACCTACTTGCCGATTGAGTGGTAAGTCAGGAGGTAAGAAAAAGGAACTGTTAGTGCCACTGCCAGTAGTAGGAGTTCCATTCAAGCAGGTAGATGTTGACTTTGTAGGCCTTTTGCACCCCCCTTCAAAGTAGACATCAAATGTGTTAGACATGATGTCCCTAGTGTGGTAGTGCCCCACACTTTTAGTCTTCACAACTCCTGGTTTGCTGAATTTGGTTTTGTTGACATTAGGACTCTGTACACTTTACCACTGCTAACCAGTGCTAATATGCTTGTGCTCTCTTCCTTAAACATGATAACACTGGACTACACCTAACTGGCACATTTAATTTACCTGCATTCCCTAGTAAAGCAGTACAACCTATAAATTAAATGCTACTGGTGGCCCTGAAGCACTCATTGTGCCACCCACTCCAGCAGCCCTTTAAAACATGTCTCATGCCTACCACTGCAATCCTGTAGTGCAGTTTCAAAGGGTCATTTCAACCTTTTGGACCTGGCAAAATAACCCTTTTGCCAGGCTAAACCTTCCTTTTTAATATGTATAAGTCACCCCTAAAGTAGGCTCTAAAGACTCATAGGGCAGGGTGCATTGTATTTAAAAAGTAGGACATTTTTGTTTAAGTTTTACGTGTCCTGGTAGTGAAAAACTACTAAAGTTGTTTTCACTACTGTAAGGCCTATCTCTCCCATTGGCTAACAGTGGGTTACCTTATTACATTTATTAAGTGCTTATTTTGGATTGAGAGCAGACAGAGATATGTTGTTTGGACTCAAATAAATTGTAGTTTAAAATCCTCTTTAATGGTGAAGTCTGATTTTATGTCATAATTCTGAAAAGGCCACTTTTAAACAGTTGCCATTTTCTTGTCCTTAGCATTTGTGTATTCTGTCAGTGTCCTGGGTCACATGACTGTGAATCGCTCTGTTGTTAGGAGGTTTGTGTATTCCTCCCAGAGAGTGACACAAAGGGGACCAGATGTAGACAGGATGGCTGGGGGTGGACCTGTGCCTTACCCCACATACACTGTAAAGGGCTCTCCTCCAGCACACACAGGGGTAAGGTAGGGTTTAGTCTCTTTGAACTTCTATTTCAGCATGCAGTGCATGGCCCACTTACCTGAGTCAGAGAAAGTTAGGAATGAAATTTGCAATCACCTCAAAAGGATGTGATGGGCTATGTGTTTGGCCTCAGGAAGTCGATGGTGCAATACATTTGTCAGGTGAAGAAAAAAATATGGGGCAAGAAAACAGCTGCTGAGCGAATGGTAAGACCAGAGAGTGACGGTCAATGGATACCAGGAGGGACAGGACATGTTGGTGCTGAAGCTCATTTGTCCTGGAGCTTTAGAGGGCAAGTGTTGTGGACCATAGTGATGTAATCGTCATTTTTTTCTTCTATCCCCATTGCATTTCATGTAATCATTTATTAAAGTGCATGTTTTCAAACATATTGCATTTAGAATTGTTTAATGTTTGCTTCATTACAATTTGATAATTCAGGTTGCAAAAAATGGTTTAGTGTTTGATTCAGTATGATTTGATAGTTTGACAATTGTTTTGCAGTCCACAATGTTTTACATTGTTTAATGTTTGTTTCAGCAATTGTTTATAAATGTAATTTAAACAGTCAACAATGTTTCACAGAAGCATAAGTAGGTGAAAGTCCATCAATGTACAAATATTGATTGCTGTTTTTCATAACATTCCATAAGGCCCCTATTCCTTTTAAAACAATCTGGAAAAGTATTTAAGCTGCATATAGGCAAGTGTTAGAGAGAGAGGAATCTTTACACTTCCAGGAAGCTCAGAACTGTGGGGCTTATTTACAAGCCCATTGCGCCACCGGTGTATCACTTTTTTTGACGCACCAGTGGCGCAGTGTGCCTGCCCATATTTACAAGACCACTTAAAGCCACCCTGCATGGCTTTTCATGGTCTTGTAACTATGGCCCCCTTTCACGCATTACTCTGCGTGAAAGGGGCATTCCATGGGCGTTGCTGTATGTGTTCCCACGCAACATCCATGGAACCTGACACATTCCCAGACTTACAAGGTTTTGTAAACCTGGGAATGCGTCAGAATCCTACACCTCCTCAGGGGAGGTGTAAGAGAGGCTCAACGAGGAGAAATACCTTTATTTCTGCACGTTTTTTCTTTTTCTATGTGTGCTGCATTCTGCAGCGCACATAGAAAGAGGAAAGCACCTCTTGTGCAGGAAGGCATTCCTTCCTGCACAAACCCCATCACCCCTACAATGAAGACACCCTTGCACCATGGCGAATTGGTACCTGCTTTGGCACATGGCAGCCCATTGTGCGCCAGAGCAGGGGAAAAGGACAGGAATGTGCCGTATCTTGTAGATACGGTGTAATCCTACCCTTTTCTTTTGACGCACAGCAGCACAGCAGGAAGGCTTGCTGTGCTGTGGTGCATCAAAATATTGTAAATGAGGCCCTTAGACGTTGGGTCCTTGTAAACAAAAGATGAAAAAGACTTTTTGAAGGCCACCAGCAGACACTTTGGAAGCGCCAGATAGGTCTTATCCGGTTGCTGAGACACCATAACTGTTGAGCGCAGAGACAGAGATAACAGCTCTCTTCGTATGGAACAGTACTTCCATTGTTCCACTAGGTTTGAGGGTGAAAGCCAGGGTCACCTTATATGCTCGTACTGACTAATGTTGGCAGAGGCAACGAGGGAGGTTTTCGAGAACAAACACAGGGCAACTCTAAATGACCAATATTATGGTTTTTTTTCTCCTAATATTATGTTTATTAGCTGCTATTGTTTCTATTATTTTGTTTGTTTTTACGGTAAGAACTTTAACAATTATATGCACTAGGACAGGATTTTGATTTGAATAAAAGTTATGAAATTATATTCTTATAGTATGTTCTTGAGTGCATTTATTCCTGGTGAAAGGAGGGTTGGATCGCACTAATACATTTCTCCTTTGAGTCTCACGGGACTGATCACTGCCTCGAGTGCACCATCCTCATGTGATGCACAGGTGCTTCTTGGGTTACAGTCCCCCGGAGTCTCTGTCTCATGTTGGTATGTTGACTAAGTCTGCTTGAAAGTCGAGAAAGCCCAAAGCTCCGGCTGTATTCTAGATAAGTTCAGGAAAATGTATTATTCAGGGCCCAATGTGGGTCTGATCTTTGAGTAATCGTGAATGACACACACAAGATCTTATCAATCAATCATTATTAACAGCGGAAACATCCATTGTGATATTGTTTTCATTATTGTGTTCTCTACTGTTGGTTTGTGAGGCGCTTGACTAGTTAAAGGTATTCCCCACTTCAATATCAGTTTTGAATCTCATTTTGAGTCTGTTCTATAATGATCAAGTCTGTTGGATGGGAGTAAATGTCAGGGCATCAGAAACACAACACTTCAATGCTAAGGGGTTCCCTAACATGGGGGTGGGGGCCAACATGCATTGTAACTGCATTTGCTGTATAACCCTCCGAAATATTTTACTGATGGGTCCTTTAGATCCTAATACTGGTGAATTTCATGCATGCAGAGCAGCTGGTCTACCTGCTAATTATGAAACTTATTCTGACTTAGAAATCCCACCAGGGTATCAGGATCACCCAGTATGATTTGGTGGAAAATGACGTCATATAGTTCAGAATATGAGAATAGGCCCCTAAGTAACGAAGAGGCTACTTGGCCCGTATTGCTGTACAGACACCGCATCCATATGCAGTAAATCTGAAAACTGTAGATTTAAGACTATCTGGCCATTTATAGGCAACTTTGATAGTAAGTTTTAATTTCGACAGCGACCGGAGCAATAGTTTCTCATCCTGCACAACAAGTGCGTCCAGCAGTATCGGCAATTAGTCCACTGACTATTAATGAGATCATGGGCAAAGTGGCCACATAGCGAGACAACATTTCATTTTGAAAATGTCGCAAAACCAATCAACTAGAAGCAGTCTGTCCTCACACAACACTCCAATATAAACATAGAGGGGGCAGATTTACGAGCCCCGTGCGCCACATTTGCGCCGCCGTTGCATCACTTCTGTGACGCAGCGGCGGCGTAAAGCTAGCGCCATGCTGCGGGGGATTTACAACGTGACGCATCTAGGGAGATGCGTCACGTTGTAAAGCCCTGCGCCACATGAAACCTGCGTCAGGTTTCATGTGGGCGTACTGGCGCAGGGGGGGGGCGTTCACAGTTTTCCAATCTCTTTGTGCTGACTCCGAAGTTGATACCGTTATGTGTGCATGGCATAGTCACAGGGACTAGACTTCAATTGAAGAGCAAGGTTTAGAGGATGTCAGACTGAGCACAGGAGTACATAAAGGCAGAGATTGCTAAGATGTTGGACTTGACAGTAATTGAGCATTACAACACAAAAAGATGATGGACAGAATGTAGAACATTGTCAAACATTCATCCCAGTACAGAGATCTGGGCCTAAATCCATCATTTTTTTCTTTCCATGCCATTCCAGTTTAGACCCAGCCATTTACAAATCAGTTTTGACCCTGCTACCCATGAGAACAGTCCAGCCCGGACTGCCAGGCCAGGTTCTCCCTGGACTGGAAACAAGCATCATGGAACTGGTTTCGGGGTATTACCCCTCATCAGCCAGGCTAGCTTTAATCCAATGGCATAGTGAGCATAGGACCCGCGTCTGGACATACCTGTCTGATGCTCTAACCTGAGATATCCTGAACCCAGCTGGAGCGATGTTGGTGCTTGTCCTAACTCGCCCCTCACTGCGATGCGGACTGCATTCCTTCCGCCTGTGTCACAATGAAGGAAATGGGACAAAATAATAAAGAAACAGGATCTGGTCTATTGGCTCACTGGACACCTTTGTCTGTGGTTGCAGGGTAGGTGTCATCCTTGAGGTAATAACAGGTGGGCGTTGAGGATGTGGTGCACACTATCATATAAACATAAACAGAATTACTCCCAGATCATCACACCTAATGCAAGCACTCTCCTGCGCATGCCACCACACTCACTTCAATATCTGTTTTACCATTTCACGCAACCAGATCAGCAGGTAGCCTAGGGTCTTGACTCAGGAAGACAGCAGGCTGTTGCCTTCAGTTAAGTCACTGAATAATCGCCTGAAGGAATAGAGCCTTTCTCCAATCCGAAATTGCTGTAAGGCACCTCACACATGTGCCCCACAATAATGAACTGTCCAGACCTGAACCAGGTAAACCTTCGGGTTACTTCACTCTCCAACTATCCCCGGCAGCTATCCCTAAACATTGCAGCAAACTGGGCATGAGATACTGAGGGCAGTATCATACATGCTAGCAGTTGTAGTCCTGTATGTACTGACTTGTTACCTTTGCCGAGAGTTACTAGGGTGAGATTCAATTGTAAGGCGGGTGCCTGCCCAATTCTGTAAACACCGTCTCTGTGCATCAAGTTCAGGTGCAAATCGATGCCCACTTGGGGGTAGTCGACTGGCGGCGTGACTTACTGTACAGTTTCAGATGTGCCGACATCCACTGCAGGTCCATGACACAGGGTGATGCACTGACATCCACTGCACACGTGTGACACAGGATGACGTGTCCACTGCAGACTCGTGATACAGAATGATGCGCCGATGTCCTCTGCAGGCTCGTGACTCAGGATCCGCTAGATGCCATTGTCATGAAGTTCAACGACGACCGGAGATACTCTGAAGATGCAACTGGGGCCGCACAGATTCCCGATTGCCTAGTATCTTTATGGCTCCAGCCCAAATAAGATGTCCGCTGAGTGGGTGACTCATTTCCTGGTTGTATAATCACCAGGCTCACACCATGACGTTTTCTGGGTGACTCATTTCCTGATTGTATAATCATCAGGCCCAGTCTGGGTAACTTATTTCCTGATTGTGTAATCAGCAGGCCCAGTCTGGGTGACTCATTTCCTCATTGTCTAATCATCAGGCCCAGACCATAACGCAATGGTGTCAACACAACAACTACACACAAACTATGTGGGGCGAGAGCACACACAATCAGATGCACATGTGGAAAGCACACAGATACGCCACACAGATGCATATGGGTTATAAATGTGGGTCTATGCAGAGCGAATCCTTCAAGAAAGCACAGCACCTGTCCAGGGATGCACATCACAACAAGCGTAATATATAGTGGTGTATGTACCCATGACAATACACATCCCACTTGGGGTGACTATAACAACACAAAAAGATGATGGATGGAATGCTGAACATTGTCAAACATTCACCCCCAGTACAGAGATCTGGGCCAAAATACATCATTTTTTTCTTTCCATGCCATTCCAGTTTAGACCCAGCCATATGCAAATCAGTTTTGACCCTGCTCCCCATGGGAACAGTCCAGCCCGAACTTCCAGGACAAGTTCTCCCTGGACCGGAAACAAGCATCCTGGGACTGGTTTCAGGGTATCACCCCCCATCAGCCAGGCTAGCTTGAATCCAATGACATAGTGAGACAGGGGACCCATGTCTGAGCATACTCTTCCCTCTTGGAGTGACTATAGCAACACAAAAAGATGATGGACGTAATGCTGAACATCGTCAAACATTAACCCCCAGGACAGAGATTTGGGCCTAAATCCATCTTTTTATTGCTTAACATGCCAATCCAGTTTGGCAGTTCAGGCTTGACTGTTCCAATGGGGTAAAGTGTCAAGACTGATTTGCATATGGCTGGGTCTAAACTGGAGTGGCATGGTGAGCAAAAAACCAATGGATTCAACCCACATCTGTGACTGGAGGTGAATGTTTGACAATGTTCAGCATTCCGTCCATTGTCTTTTTGTGTTGCTGCAGTAATCGAGCATTCCCTTAGTCCTTAGGCCATTCCATTCATATTGGTGCCCAAGCAAGGATCCGCTGACTTGTGTTTTTGTGCAGACTACCGAAAATTGTGTTCCACAAAAACTATTAGTTAATTTGAAATCCATCAAAGGGAAGATGAACAAGAGTACACAAAGTAGGAGAATGGCAATATTAGAAATCCTATACAACAGGGAGTCATTTAGAAATGAAGAACATCCAACAGGAATATATTTATAATTTTTGGAATATATTTTAGATTGTGATTAGTAAAAAACAAACCTAAAGATTCGGAGTATAAATACTTCAACGGTGGAATAATAACTAATGGGAGTGTCTAACCATCATATTTGAGTAAGGTAATTTTAAATATATTAATGATTGAAAACCTAATTTTCAAGGAACAGCATTATATTATTTTCTTATTAGCACTTTTTTTATTTTTGCTCTTCTTAGAGCCCGAAAGTGTGTGGAATTTGGATACCTGATACAGGGTTGCTTCATGGGATCTGTGAGATCAAAGTGGTTAAGTTACTATAGGATTTAATATACAAAAAATAAGGAATATGGTCCACTAATTAATAATCGATGTAGAAAAAGTGGATTTGGGATAAGCTACAATCATCATATAGCCCTAATATATAAAAATGAAGATGGTTACATTGGGAAGGGCGATCAAATACATATTGGAATTCACTGGGGCTCATATTCGTAAATTTATAGGTGTATGCATTTTTAAAAGAGATGAATCATGCCTCACAGATAACTAGTTCCCCTGCAGCATTGATGGGATGCTGTTTTGTTCAATTGGGATCCCTCTGGAGTTGTATACAGGGACATAGCTAGACCTTAGACTGCCCAGGGAAGTCCCTGCCTTTTTCGCCCCATGACGGGTACTGAAGAGCGGGGCACGGCGATTGCCGCCCGAGATGGCAGGTAAGAGCTGGGGGGAGGCCGCCGCCCCAAAACTTGCGCCTCCCGGGGCGGACCGCCCCCCCTTGGTATGCCACTGGTTGAATATAATCCTTCAAGAAAGAATTAAGTGGCGCGATACGCACCCTACATATCTGACCCCAGCACGGTTGCAGCTCATGTTCCTGAACACTTCACATACACACCCTGCATACAGAGAAATGGATGCCACTTTTGCTCACATCGTGTGGTCCTGTGAAGTTATTAGAAGATGGTAGATTGAAATAACACAATAAATCGCTGATTGGACATCAAGAGGTAACATATGTTAGGTGCACTATCACCCGGGGGTGGGGGGAATCCTGTGCTGATGAGGTGTGTGTGCCTAGCCCTGCCTATGGTAGGTTGGTTAAATAAAAAGCCAGGTCTTCCACTTCTTGTGGAATTCAAGACGAGAGGAGGAGGCTCTTATGTGGAGTGGGAGATTGTTCCATGCTTTAGAAGTGATGTAAGAGGACACCCCTCCTCCTGATCTGGTTCTATGTATGAGAGGATGTTTGTGGGTAGGAGTTGTGTGAAGCATAGTGGTTGTGTGGTTGGTTGAAGGAGATGCAACTGTTGAGGTAGGTGGGGCCTGAGTTGTATAGTGCCTTGAATGTGTGTGTGTGAGCAGTTTGAATTGAGCACGTTTGTGTATTGGGAGCCAGTGTAATTCCCTGAGGTGTGGTGTGTTGTGAGTACTTTGTGGGAGGTTGAGGGTGAGACTGGCTGCCAAGGTATGGATGGTTTGTGGTCTTCTAGTGAGTTGCTTGGTAATACTGGCGTAGAGGGTGTTTTTATAGTCTTACTTTCTGGTGACTAGGGCATGAGTGACAGTTTTCCTAGTGTTACTTGGAAGACATTTGAAGATCTTTCTCAACATCTTGATGGTATGGAAGCTGGATGAAGTGATGGTGTTGACTTGTGTGGTTAAGTTCAGTTTGCTGTTAATGATTATTCCAAGGTTCTTGGCGTGTGTTCTGTGTGCGGGTGTGGGTCTGAGCTCAGCCTGTTGCGTAAACTGAGTCTCTGGCTCAGCTCTACAAGGATTGCTCTCACACCCACGGGTGATACCAGTGAACTCAGGGGCATATATACAACAGAATGTCGGATGCTGGGTTATGCCACAATTGTTAACACCGCGCTCCGACATTCTGGAAACGCAGGGATGGTCCGTATTTACAATAATACGGCACACCCCTGCGTTTCCCCTAGCGCTGACGCTAAATTTAGCTGCCTAGCGTCAATGCAGGCCCCCTTGCACCGTAGTGCAAGGGTGCCTGCGCTGCAGGGAATGATTAGTCATGTGCAGGAAGGTGTTCCTTCCTGCACATAAACAATCAATATTGGTGATTTGTAACTTCTATGTGTGCTGCAGAAGCACATATAAAAGTTGCAACTCGTCATTTTCTAATGATTGTTTATGTGCTGGAAGGGACCCCTTCCTACACATGAACAATCACTGATGGCAATTTGCTCTTTCTACGTGTGCTGCAGAATGCAGCACATATAGAAACAGCAGAAACGAGAAGAAAATAATAATTTCTCCTTGTTGCGCCATATTTACACCACCCCTGTAAATAGGGGGGGCAGCGTCAAAAAGCAATGGGTGTTGCGGCGGAACACCCACTGCAACACCAATTGCCTGCCAATTTCACGCTAAGTACAAGGCGGCGTTAAGCCACATTAAGTGGCTTATTATGGAATAATCGCAAGCCTCGAATCTCATTAGTACGTTTGCAACAGTCAAAGGAAAGTGGAGGGGTCAACTTTCCCAATCTTGGACGATACCATTCTGTTTTAACGTTAAAACAAATTTGATCCTCCCTTGCACTAACCCTTCAAGCAGAAGTTACCACCTGGGGTCAACTGGAACAGGCTCAATGCACACCTTTTTCTTTGAACAAAGCGGTTCTTCTCTCTCAACACCCTAAATCCTTTTTCTCTCCAATACTTACCCACGCCATAGCTGTTGCTAAACCTTTAATTGTTTAACTCCCACATGGATACTTTTCTGCAAACTCTCATTTGGTACAACAAACACTTAAAACTAAACAACAGAGTCCTCTTGTGGAGAGAGTGGATTAAAAAAGGTATTATTACCAATGGCCATATTCTCAATGACGGCTCTCTTATGGATTTTTCTGAGATTCAGGAAAAGTTGACATATCTTCTTTTCATGCTACACATTACCATAATCTTAAGTTGCTTCTTCTTCCTCTCCTCACTCAGGCTTCTCTCCCTGTTCCAGTATGTCAAACACTTCCTCTTATTCTAGACTTTTCTTCTCATATGAAAGCCTCTGCTTTATACAGGATTTTGTCCCGCCCCTCCGATTTGAGAACTAAATCCAAGGTGGAGCTTTTATGGGAAGCAGATCTTAACCAAGAGTTCTCTCTCCAGACATAGGAATCCATTTGGGCTGAAATCCACACTTCATCTCGCTCAGCAAGCACAACACAAACACTATATTATTTTTATAACAGACTTTTCTTCACCCCTGCAGATCTTCACAGATTTAAGTTGATTGATACTGCAAAATGTTGGTCTTGCCCGCACCACAAGAGTGATCTCTTACATATGTTTTTCCTTTGCCCTCCTGTTAAGCAGCTTTGGATGCTCATATGGAAGAAGTTGTCAGAAAACCAACATTTTTCAAACAGTTTTGGCATTTTACTGGGACATAGACTATTTTTGCTATTTTTTGTGCTTTTAACCTCCTTCCAGTTAGTGGTAGAAATGGGTGTAAAAGCAATAATGGATCCCAGAAAGCTATACATTTCTGAAAAGTAGACACAATTCTGAATTCAGCAAGGGGTCATTTGTATAGATCCTTCAAGGTTTTTTTATAGAAACTAACAGTTGAAAATAAAACATATTTAATTGAGTTAAAAAAAAACCTTTTTTGCCAACGTTTTCACCTGTAACTTCTAAATGTGACAGACTGTTGAAAGCAATATACTGTTACATCTGCTGAACCCTTCTGGTTGTGGGGATATATAGGACTTGTAGGTTCACCAAGAACGTGAGGAACCCAGAGCCAATAACTGAGCTGCGTCTTTTAATGGTTTTTCATTGCGTACTGGGTATATATCAACTCATTTGGTAAAATATAAAGGGTGAAAAATAGGTACCAAGGAAACCGATATATATCCAAAAAAGGGAACAAAATATAGAGTTTAGAATCAGTAGGTATTTGCACATCTCCAAAATTGTGGGTACCCATAAAAACATGTGAATTAGAGGTCATTATTCAAAATGACTTCTTTTTTACAAATTGTCTTACATTTGGAAAGCAGACATGGAAAGAAATTCAATTGGCAATAACACTTGTTCTACTATTCCGTATTCCCCTAAGTCTCCCGATAAAAATGCTACCTCACTTGTGTGGGTAGCCCTAGTGCCTGCGACAGGAAACGGCCCAACACGCAACGTGGACCCATCACATTGTGTGGCTCTCATCAGGTTCTGTTACCCAGAATCCCTTGCAAACCTCAAGCTTTGTAAAAAAAACACATTTTCCTCACATTTCTGTGTTGGAAAGTTCTGGAATCTGCGTTGATCCACAAACTTCCACCCACCCAGCATTTCCCAAAGTCTCCCAATATAAATGGTACCTCACTTGTGTGGGTAGGCCTAGTGTCCGCAACAGAAAATGGCCCAAAACAATACGTGGACCCATCAAATTTTTCCAGTGAAACTGCCTCTTTTTTTGCAATGTGCCTAGCTGTGGATTTCGAACCCTAGCTCTGCTGGCACCTAGGGAAACCTAGAAAACCTATACATTTTTGAAAAGTAGACACCCTGGGGAATCCCGGATGCGGTGACTTGTGTGGGTCTCAACAGGTTCCGTTACCCAGAATCCCTTGCAAACCTCAAACTTTACCAAAAAAACACATTTTCCTCACATTTCTGTGATGGAAAGTTCTGAATTCTGTGTGGATGAACAAACTTCCACCCCCCAGCATTCCCTTATGTCTCTCAATAAAAATGGTACCTCACTTGTGTGGGTAGGTCTAGTGCACGCCACAGGAAATGGCCCAAAACGAAACGTTGACCGATCACATTTTTCCACTGAAAACTGACCCTTTCTTTGTAATGTGCCTAGCTGTGGATTTTGAACCCTAGCTCTGTCGGCACCTAGGGAAACCTAGAAAACCTATACATTTTTAAAAGCTAGAAACCCAGGGGAATCCAGGGTGTGGTGACTTGTGTGGCTCTCACCAGGTTCTGTTACCCAGAATCCTTTGCAAACCTCAAACTTTGTAAAAAAAAAACATTTCCTGACCTTTCTGTGATGGAAAGTTCTGGAATCTGCGTGGATAGACAAAATTCCACCCATCCAGAATTCCCCAAAGTCTCCTGATAAAAATGGTACCTCACTTGTGTGGATAGGCCTAATGCATGCAGCAAAGAAGGGCCCAAATCATATTGTGGAGACATCAAAATGACCTATCACAAAACGACCTGGTTTTGCAAGGGGTTACCTGTGTTTTTGGTCCAGGGCTCGGCGGCCATCTAGGGAAACCTACCTAACACAGACATTTCTGAAAACTAGATAGTCGGGGGAGTCCAGGGAGGTATGGCTTGTGTGGATCCCCCAACGTTTTCCTACCCAGAATCCCCTACAAACCTCAAATTTAGCTAAAACAAGACACTTTTCTCACTTTTCTGTGTGGAAAAGTTGTGGGATCACTGGGCTGACACAAATTTCCTACCATCCAGCATTCCCCCAGGTCTCCCGATAAACATGGTACCTCACTTTTGTGGGTGGGCCAAGTACCCGCGGCAGGAAAGGGCCCAAAACCTATTGTGGAGACATCAAAATTACCTATCACTAAAAGTCCAGGTTTTGCAAGGGGGTCAGCTGCGTTTTTGGTACCGGGCTTGGCGGCCATCTAGGGAAACCTACCTAACCCAGACATTTCTGAAAACTAGACAGCTGGAGCAGTCCAGGAGGGTATGGCCTGCGTGTATCCCCAAACGTTTTCCTACCCAGAATCCCCTGCAAACTTTCCTGGTGGTAGGAAATTTGTGTCTGCCCAGTGATCTCACAACTTTTCCACACAGAAAAGTGAGAAAAATTTGTTTTTTAAACTACATTTGAGGTTTGCTGGTGATTCTGGGTAGGAACAACTGCACACCAGTGTAGATGTTATCTACATATAAATGGTGAACTTTGTTAAAAAGTTCTCTACCAAGTTGCCACACAATTTTCTCATTCACTCCAAAAGTGGACGGACAACCGGGGGGGGGAGGGGGATCGATCCTGGAATCCCTACCGGTGTACACCCTGAAATTTAAGACATATCCAGTCCTGCTGGCACACAGCATATACATCTTAATTCCATTGCGTGCCCTCTTGCTAGGAATGTACTGCCTAAAAACGAAGCGGTCCTTGAACAAGACCAAAGACTCATCCACAGCTATTTCTTTCCATGGAGCTTAGATCTCAGAAAATCAATCTATATAGTGATCAGTGACAGGCCGAATCTTAAAAAGATGGTCACAATCAGGGTGTTCTCGTGGCAATGCGAAACCATTATTGACAAAATGCAGCACCCAAAGCAGAAACAAACACCGATCACGACTCATGATTGCCAGAAATATAGCCGTTGCCATCAAGGGACTAGTAGACCAATATGAAGACATCGATGGCTTCCTTATCAAGCCCATCAAAAAAGTTAAACCCAAGAACTTCTTCAACTCTTCCAGATTTGTGGGAGTCCACCGGGTAGCTCTAGAGTGGAGCCAAAGTCTGGCACTGTTGTCCCTCAAATACTGTTCAGCATACAAATCAGTCTGCTCAACAATCTCCGCCAAAAAGACAACATCCATAAACAACTGAAAAAAAAGTATAGGCAAAAGGTTTTCAGTATCCACTCTACATGCTGGAAGACCTGTAAAGTCTGGCAATGCCGGCTGCACCATGCCTGGGTCAATCCAGAGGTCAGCTCTTCCAATGGGAACCCTTGCAGCCCCAGGCTGCAGCCCAGATGCCTCTTGCTGCACTATTGGCACATCCATGTCCTCCTCTAAAACAGGCACTTCATCTGCACTAAGAGTGGCTTCATCAACCGATGATTCCTCATGGACAGAAAACTCACTGCCAGAATCTTCCACTCTCTCCTCTGCCTCAGATGTAGAGTTAGTCTCTGAACCATGGTCAGAGGAAGACTCAAAAAGCATACCAACAACCTGATGAGCAGTACTCCTGCGGCTAGCCATAATCCTTACTACGAAAGGAGACTTCACAAACAAGTCAACAACAACCAACACTGTGCAAAATAAATAATAAACAAAGTGTGGCTTTATGACAAGGATCTATATAATCAAAAACAGTACGACTCACATGCCAGAGACAGCTACACTCACCAGTACCTACTCTGCAGAGACACAGCAAAAAGCAACGATATCCCACTAGAAAGAAAAAACAAAACCAATTACTCACAAGACAACAAAATACACATTGAGCACACATGCAAAAGTTTTTCAGACTCAATAAAACAGAAGCTAAACATACTGCTATTATTACACCATTTACAAAAACACATTCATGCAGGGAAATGAAACTCATTTAGAGTAAATAGTACAAAAAACATTTTTTACCAAACACATGCAGCTACACAAACTGCAGAACCACCAGTGACGAAACCGCAACCTGGAACATCAGTCAAAGGAGCAAAAGTCTTGAACTAGAAAAAAAGGAGAAGTAAGACATTACAATCACAATTCACAAGAAATAAAACAATTAACATTATAACACGCTATGTCACTACTCAAATGGCCAATCTGCCACCAAGGGAGACAGAAAAACAGCCAAAAGTAAAAACTGATGCCCCATCCCATTGGGGCAACTCTTACCCAAGGGACCACCACCAAACTTAAATATATATATATATATATCCCTAGTGCTGTTGGGTTGTCTGCCCCCCTCCACCCCGGGCAGATGAGACTCAAAATAGGGCCATTCTGCCCCCAGATGGAGCAGAAAACGGGCAAAAGTAATTTGATAAAATTATTAGCGCCAATAGGGGCGACCATTACCCAAGGGGCCACGCCGAAACATAAATATATACATATCCCTGGTGCTAGTGGGTTTTCTACCCCCCTTGGGGCAGATGGGCCTTTAAATAGGGCTGATCCGCCCCCAGGGGGGGGAGCTGAAACTGGCCACAAGCATAAAAAATAAATTAGGGATCAATCCTTGCCTCAGGGATTGCCCTCTTGCAGTATAAAAACAAATCTCTGGCTCTAGTGGGGTTTTCTGCCCCCCCCCCCTGGGGACAGAAAGGCCCAAAAAAAAGGCCGATCTGTCCCCGGGGGTGCAGAAAAAACATATACATACATTATGCCCCTAGGAAGTGACCCTTGCCCAAGGGTTCGCCTCCATTCACCCCAAAAAAAAATCTTTCTCTAAGGGATCACCCCCATATACTGTAAAAACAAATCCCTGGTTCTGGTGGGGTTTCTGCCATCCCCCCTCATCCCCCCAGGGGACAGAAAGGCCAAAAAAAACGGGCAGGGGGGGCAGAAAATAGAAACAAAATCATGCCCTCATTGGAAGCGACCCTTGCCCAAGGGGTCGCTTCTATTGCTAACAAAAAAAATCCCTGGTGGGCCTAGTGGGGGCATTCTTGCTGCACGATCGCGATGCCATGCGCGATCATGCAGCAGGAATACCCTGCAAAGAGACATCAGGGGAGAGGAAAAACTCTTTCCTCTCCCCCGATGCCTCGATACACAAAGAAACCCCCCCGGGAGCAGGAAACACCTACCTGGTCTCTCCGGACGCCTGGAAGCAAATTGCCTCCAGCGCGTCCGGGCTTCCTGATGACGTTGGCGTGCTCTGTGCGCTCTGACGTCATGGGATTGCCGAGGGGGTCGGGGTGGCAGCGGAAACTCTTCCGCTGCCATCCCTGTTTGTGGGAGCTAGATGGGCTGCCCATGTGGGGAGCACCAGCGCTTCCCCCATGGGTGGGTGCCATGATGGAACGGTTTCGTCATGAGCACACGCCCACCGTGGCTTGTGACCGAAGCGTTCCGTCATGAACAGGGAAGGGGTTAACTAAAAAGTGTGTTTACATGTGCAACCCGTTGCTCAACACATCTAAAATAACCACACAGATTATGATTAAAACAGCACAAATGTATGTTGTGAACAACAAAAATTAAATGAACATTTCTAACATGATTAAAATGCCATCTAAAAACCTAACACTCTAAAACCTACTTCTATATGCTGCACTAGGAGTGCAAAGAAAGTAAAATAACTTGCAGATAGATTTTCTTAAACATAATGGGTGCACTGCATCCCTTGTTTATAGCAGAATGCTATAATTATCAGTGTCAACTCCTCCTGGGCTCGGCTCATTATCACCTTTCAGTAGAAAGTGCAATATGGCGGCAACATCTCTGGCAGGCAGGATCATCTCCTGATCTGGCAGTATCTTGCTTTCAATAATCTTGGGCAAAGGACCTATCTTGACAGGTGGTCAAGTGGCAGCCCTTTTTATACTCTATCTTATCTGAGTTGGAATTTGCAATGTCACCGTACGAATGTTTGATATAACCAATAAGCATCAAGATGCTATTGTAGGATGCATTCTTATAAACGAATATACAACTTTACATCGCAGTGTTTACACCGCGATACCTTTACAACGCAGGCATTACAACGCAAGTCGTTACAACGACTTGCGCTGGAGGGCGCTGGACTTAGGAATAGTATGATTTACTATTCCAACTCCAGCCTACGTTACAGTAGGGAAGGTGTTGGAATAGTAAATCATACTATTCCTTAGCTTAGAGCGCCATCCAGCGCAAGTCATTGTAATGACTTGCGTGGTAACTAGACACAATATCGAATCAAAAATATAGAATGGACAGAATATCGAAGTCAAAATATAGAATGGACATAATATCGAATGGACATAATATAGTGGTTAATAATATCGACATGCAGGTAAGTAATATCGACTTTCAAAATATCGAAGTACATAATATAGGCATTAAAATATATCTAATTTTTAATAATATCGATTTTTTTAGTGTTTTGTATGTTAGTATATGTGTTAAAAGTATATATTATTTTTGTAATGTATGTTTATTTTTTTAAAGTAATTAATTTTATGTTATTTAATTTTTGCGTAATTTAATTCTGTCGCGGGTTGTGGGTTTATAGGGGAATAGGGTGGGAAGTAATTTAATTATAGTAAATTAAATATGATTTATTAGGAATTATTAATTATTTTTAATTGAATTTTGCATTTTAGTTCTGTAGAGGGTTGTGGGTTTATAGGGGAATAGGGTGGGAAGTAATTTAATTGTAATTAAGTAAATATTTATTTTTATTTATTGGTATTGATAATTTATTGTTAATTAATTATTAATTGGTAATTCATTTTTATTAATTGTTAATTAATTTTTATGAATTGATTAATTGATAATTATGTTAATTGTATTAATTTATTATTTGGAGTGGGTTGTGGGTTTATAGGGGCATAGGGTGGGAAGTAATTTAATTGTAATTAAGTAATTATTGAAATTATTTTTGTGCCTTGATAATTAATGTATTGTTAATTAATTATTAATTGGTAATTATTTTATTACTTATTACATTTTTGGTATTGACAATTAATTGGTTTTTAATTAATTATTAATAGGTAATTAATTTTTAATAAATAATATTTATTGGTATTTATAATTAATTAATTATTAAATATTTTGTAATTGTTCATTAATTTTAATACATTTTTATTGGTATTGATAATTAATTTATTTTTATTTAAAAATTAAATCATTACTTTCCCTACTGTTGCACTCACTGGAGTGGGAATAGTAATTTTTACCCCTACGCTATCCAACGCTTTCCCTACTGTTGCACTCACTGGAGTGGGAATAGTAATTTTTACCCCTACGCTATCCAACGCTTTCCCTACTGTTGCACTCTCTGGAGTGGGAATAGTAATTTTTTCCCCTACGCTATCCAACGCTTTCCCTAGTGTTGCACTCACTGGAGTGGGAATAGTAATTTTTACCCCTACGCTATCCAATGCTTTCCCTACTGTTGCACTCACTGGAGTGGGAATAGTAATTTTTACCCCTACGCTATCCAATGTTTTCCCTACTGTTGTACTTTCTGGAGTGGGAATAGTCATTTTTACCCCTACGCTATCCAACGCTTTCCCTACTGTTGCACTCACTGGAGTGGGAATAGTAATTTTTACCCCTACGCTATCCAACGCTTTCCCTACTGTTGAACTCTCTGGAGTGGGAATAGTAATTTTTACCCTCCCGCTATCCAACGCTTTCCCTACTGTTGCACTCTCTGGAGTGGGAATAGTAATTTTTACCCCTACGCTATCCAACGCTTTCCTTACTGTTGCACTCTCTGGAGTGGGAATAGTAATTTTACCCCTACGCTATCCAACACTTTCTCTACTGTTGCACTCACTGGAGTGGGAATAGTAATTTTACCCTCCCACTATCCAACGCTTTCACTACTGTTGCACTCACTGGAGTGGGAATAGTAATTTTTACCCCTACGCTATCCAACGCTTTCCCTACTGTTGCACTCTCTGGAGTGGGAATAGTAATTTTTACCCCTACGCTATCCAACGCTTTCCCTACTATTGCCCTCCCGCTATCCAACGCTGATGTAAATTTATTTTTAGAGATTACATATATTATTTATTAATTTTAATATGTTTTAATTAATTTTAAGTATGTTTTATTTAATTATATTGATTCTTTAATTAAATTAATATTACTTTTAACATATTTAAAAAATTCGATATTTTTTACAAATTATATTTTAAACAACTATATTTTGTCTTCGATATTTTTGTACTTACCTGTTTGTAGATAGGGAGTCGAGATTCTGATCTTCGATATTTTGGTGTCGATATTCTGTCCATTCTATATTTTTGTTGTCGATATTTAGTCAGTGATCCGACTTGCGTTGTAATACCCACGTTGTAAAGGTATTGCGGTGTAAACACCGCGATGTAACCGATGTTTCCCCTTATGAACACATAAGGTAAAAGTATGACAATTCAGACTACAGTATTTTGACTATTGTTCTGTGTTTGACCTTGAAATTGAGGCAATAAGACTTGACACTTTCAAGTGAGTTAAATGCATACATGTAGACGATTTTGCAAAAATACAGAAAATTGAGTTGCGTCTACCTAAAATGGAGTCAGGCTTTATGTCTTTACTTCAGGCCGGCCACTAGTTGAAGTACCATGGTGAGGTGTTCTTGACGAAGATCACTACCTCTGTCTTTCATCCAATTAGTGACTTTAGTTATGCAGGCGGTGAACTTGTTTCTTATGTTAGGGATCTTGTCCAAGAGGGAGAGTATGAATTGTGTGTTGTCTGAATAGGAGAGGATATTGATGTGTGCCCAGATGACATTGGCCATAGGGATCAAGTATGCGTTGAAAAGGGTGTGGCTGAGCGATGAGCATTTAGGCACTCCGCGGATAAAGTTGTGGGCTACCCAGGAGTAAGGCAACAGGCTGACAGCTGTGTTCTATCCATTAAGTATGAGACTGTGTAAAAAGCTGCAGAGAGGTACAAGAGAGCGAGAGCTGCCATGTCTCCGCTGCCATCCTCTGTTTTAATGTGGCAGTGTCTCCATACCTGGACAGAATGTGTGACATTTGCAGGCACCCCACAAAGACAGAGATAGTTTTGCACCATATAATGCGGATGTATGACTTGACAGATGTATGGAGAGCTCTTCATCCATCCCAGAGGAAATATTCATATTATTCCACTGTGTATGACGTCTTCACGAATAGGTTCATGGCTGTCATTCCAGGCCCTTCTAACTGCGATATGCACCACCAGTATACTCCTTAGAATGCACTTGCCTGCCTTAATTGTCTTAGAAGCCCTCCACTGCCCCGACGCTTCATTAGCTGGTGGCTGAAGGGAGCCGAGCTGCGGCACTCAGTGTTCTGCTCCAAGGTCATAGTCGCTGAATGAGTTCTCTATACCCGCTGTCTAGATCATGTGGGAAGTATTTAAGGTCTATGTACTGTCTAGAGAGGGAGCGCAAAAGGCTGGAACTGGAATGTGCTCAAACTAAATCCAAAGCTACACTAACCAAGACCTAAGATGTATCGTGAAGTACCGGGAGGAGGCAGACTGGGAAATACTCTATCTCAGAAAGCTCACCCAAGCTCGCCATTTCGTTGAGCAGGATAGAACTGGGAAGACACTGGCCTGGGTACTTTGAAACAACACTGATACTTCCTGTAGGAAGCTGGCTCCTTATGTGATATGCCAATAGCTTGATATACTGTACAAAGAGGCCAGGGTTTCCCTTATAAGTGAACAGGGGCTTGCTATGCAATCCCAAAGGGCTCTGTTAGGGGTAGTGTGGGCGAACAGCCATAGGCTTAACACAAAGGAGTGCAAGACATTCACAGAATACACACAATGGTCAATAAATGATAACACGACTCAAGAAGGAGATCCACACCAATTTATAAAAAAAAGCAAGTATTTTTATATATATTTTAGGCATCAAAATCTGTAAGATCAGGCAAGCTTTGAATGTACAGTTGTAAACAGTTGCAGAAAAAAGTACTTTAAACACCATCAAGAATTACTGTGCTGGTTGATATAGAGTCCACTGTGGTGACCTGCATCACCGTTTTAGTATTGCAGGCAATGGGAGACAGGCAGGACCGTCAAGCAGAATATGTGGCACACAGGCAGTAACCTGTGTCACGTCAAACATTATTAATATTGTAGGCAAAGGGGAATCGGGGGATAGGCCGGACCGTCATTCAAAGACAATCGGGGTTAAAGCACACAGCCTTTTGCAACACTTGCCAATGGGCACTTGGAGTTAGATTTCGTCTCTACTCTTTCAGAAGTTCTCGATTACCATGCCCAGGGACGCTGGATGCAGTGACACGTGGAAATGTCTGTCACCGGGGGCGTATCCGATGTTGATCTCAGGTGTTGTGGAGTGCCCTCTTAGAGTGAAGACTGAAGGGATCGGTGGCCAGACTAGATACCAACAATACTTGGTTTTGGCAAAGGTTGGGTCAATGGACCTCACAAGCTGGAGGTCGTCGGGAGTGCAGTAGGGGCTCAGAATTTCAGTGAGAGCTCTTGGGGGTCTCTAGCTACATCCCTGGGGGACCACCAGCCCGACGGGCCCAGTGACGAACACTTAGGTCATTGTTTTGGATGTCATTTTAACCTGCAGTGTGCAGGGGATTGGTTCCACCAATCGAAAGGAGTTCCTGGTTCTTTGTCAAAGGAAGGCAGGCCTCCTAAGTTTTTGGAGAACAGCTGCAGGACGAGATAACTGGTGCAGGGATTGGAGTCAGCAGGCAGGCCGGCAGGTTTGGCTCCAAGTCAGTCACACTTCCTCTTCTCCTTGCTCTTTGTGGCTCTTCGGTGTTCTTTGTCTTCTTAGGTCAGCAGGATCTAAGGTTTTGGGCCCAAACGTGCCACCTAAATAACACATTTAGTGGCATTAGAGGGAGTGCAGGGTAGTAGCCAATGGGCTACTTACCTTTAGGGTGACTACACCCTCATATGACCACTTCTGCTGGGAAGTGGGCATAACCCTGACCCTGGTTGGTTAATTCTCTCCAAGACAAGATGAAGGAATTTGAAGAAAGGGGTCCACATCGCCTGCCCCACCCTAGGGGTGGTGCTGGCTGAATGTGGGCACACCTCCTAATCTAACTAATTTCCCCGCCTGTCCTCCTGCCAAAAGTGGAGAATGACAGGGGGGGTTGGTATACTCTTCTGCGAGAGAAACCAAAGGCACATGCCAAAGCCGGAGGGGCTGCTTTGAAGTTACCCTGCCTTGGCAGGCTAATCTGCAGGTCATCTCGTGGGACGAGGGCGGAAAGCACCCCCTGCAAAAGCTTGCCTGGTTCTTGGCCTCCCCAGAGCAAAGGCCCTCACCCTTGGGGGTCAGGAATCTATCTCCGGTATCAGGCTGGCTAAAACCCTTCAGTTAGCCCACCAGAAGCTGGGACATTTTCAGGGGGCACCTCTGAGGTGCCTTCTGTGTGCATGCATTAATAAATCCAGCACTGGAATCTTTGTGGGTTCGCTTAGGAGGCTGCAGTGGCACGCAGACCATGAGAGAGCTCACAATATAATATATATGCTGACCTGAGGGGGAGATGCCCCTTGATGCGGAGTCGAGATCCGTTGGTGCCTCGGGGTGTTATCCACGGCTGATGTGGACTGTCGTCGGGTTGGTAGTCCTGAGGCGTCTTGCTAAAGCGGCGTCGGAGCAGTCGCTCTGCGCCGCCTGCCTTACTGCAATTGCTGCTCTGCTGCCAGTGCCTGATACTATGGAACCGAAGCCTGCCGGCGGGGCCTCCAAGGCGAAAAGTGCTTGCCCCATGGTCAAGGGTGCCCCTGGGGCGGTGGAAAATGGCGGTGAGAGCACGGGAGAGCCAACACCCCGCACGGATGCCGAGCCCCGGCGCAGCAGAACGAGCTGCCCTCGGAGAGGAAAGGAAGGAGCGGGCTGCCGGGAAACAGCACCCGGCCGGCCCAACAGTGGTGGAGCTTCTTCGGGGTCCTGCCGCAACACCAGAACAGAAGGTCAGGGAGCCAGCGCATCTCAATGCTGGCCCTGAACAGGACACAGTTGTGGCACAGGGACTGGAACGCACCCCCGTGGTATCGGGAAGAAATCAAACATCTGAGCCCCTGGCAAAGGAAGGTAGGCCAGTAGCAATGAACCCTCCCCCTCTTCCCCTGACTTTTAGCGGGGGGGCAACGTGGCATGGAGCTAGCAGTCCCTGGCAGCCTGGTGTCCTGTATACTGGGGGAAAACAAGGAAGGAGAAGTATGTGAGAGTCCCTTGGGCAGGGGTGGAACTGATCCAATTCCAGCAGTAAGCACTGCCTCCTTAATGCCAATAGACCAGCCCCTACAAGAAACTAGACAGGAAAACACGTCTCATCCCCCAGGTCCAACTCTGGTAGAAGGTCACCAGGGAGAAGAAGAGACTGACAAGTGTGACCCAGAGAAAGAGTCAAGTGATTACTTCTTTTCAGTATCAGAGGGGGCCGAATGGTCGGATGATGGCTCTGGCATTTCCTCTGAGCTCAGCAACAATGACAGTGATCCTGAAGAGGGCAATGGTGCCCGAGCCCAGACTGCTCACAAGATAGAGAGAAAACCATGAGGCAAGGATCTCACTTGGGACTATACACCCACCAATCAATTTGTTGGCTCTCCATCGGGTGGGTTGCTAGATGCGGACACACTCGCTCCAGATCCTCCTACACTGGAGGCCATTTACCAAGCGATATTAATGCACCAGGATGAGATGCACCAGGACAGCCGCAAAGCTCAGTCTGCTCTGCGGAAGGTTCAGGGGGTGGTCAGGAAATTGACCAAAACATGCAGCTCTATCGGAGAGCGAATGACGGACCTTGAAACAAGAAGAGCCTCCACTGAGACTGATCTAGTAACTACACAGGCGCTAGCCAAGACCCACGAATCCCAGCTGATAGATATACAGTGGAAGTTAAAAGAGCAAGAAAACCGGCAGAGACGTAATAACCTGCGCGTGCTTGGGGTCCCTCAAGGGGCTGAGGGGTCGGATATTCGAACTTATGTAGTGGAACTACTGAGGGACGCTCTCCCGGAGCTGACTGACTGGAATTGGACACAAGAGGTGGAACGGGCTCATAGAGTCCCATTCATGTTGAAACATCCATTGAGAGAAGGTGCTATGCCACGGGCCATATTAGTGTACTTTGGAAACTTTCTGTTGCGACAAGCAATTTTTGAAAAAGCTAAGCCTGAAGCGAAGAGAACCAGTGGGGGAGTCTCGTTTTTTGTTCAGCCGGATTTCTGCCACACTACAGTCGAAAGGCGCTGGCAGCTAAGACAGCTTATTAAACCTTTCCAGGACAAGAACGCGCAAGCCTTCCTGAATAATCCAGCATGGCTAAAAGTGATTTGGAGGGGGGCAAATGCATTTTTTTGTTTCTGAGATTAAGGCGAAGGAATGTCTGGAAAGCCTTACAGCATGAAGATGATTAGTTTCAAATCTGAGATGCTACTAAGGAAGGGCACGAGGAATATGGAATGTAATTAGTAAGTAGAAGCTAAAGTGAGAATAGCGACTAGAGCTGGAGTGTTCTCTCAATATATTAAAAAAATATATAAATATATAAAAAGAAAATAGAAACTAATAACTTTCTCTCTCAGGGAAGTATGTATAAAGATGTTTATACAATGGTGTAGTATTATATAGCTCTTGGGTCATGCGTGCTGCATCCATCACGCACAGACTAACAGTCTGAGTGCTTCTCAGGGGTGGTGGTGGGAAGGAGGCAGAGGGGGGAAGGGTGGGCGGAGAGGGTGGTTTGGGGAACGGGTGGGTGAAGGTTGGGGTGCAAGTTCAAGAAAATATATACCCAGAGATGCAATGGGGTCTAATACAAAAAAAAACACTTTATGTGTGGATAAAACCTTATGTTGGTACACCAAGTTGGTACAAAGTCAGGTCCAGATGGGCAGAGTAAATATTTGTTCAATAAATGTGGGCGGGCTGAATGATAGAGGGAAAAGGCTTAGGTTGGCTGTGTTCGTGAGGATGAATGCTTTTGACGTTGTGTGCCTACAAGAGACGCATATTCCATGGGGGAAAAGAGGCCTGATGGGTATAGGGGGATATAATATGTTGGTTTGCACATCGCAGAGCACCAGCATCTGGGGTGTCGTGATTTTCGCAAAGGTCGCCATGGGACAGGTTAAACGTAAGGTATCAGATACGCTAGGACGGTGGGCATTGGTGGAGCTGGAGGCAGGCCTAACAGTATGTGCGGTATATGGGTCGAACCAAGATGACCTAAAGATCTTTGAGGATCTTGAGTTGGAGCTGGCGATGTGGCCTTGCCCACTAGTTATGTGTGGAGATTTTAATATATCAATGCAGACCTACGATAGGCAGCCGTATCAAAGGAGAAAGCCTGTAGTCGATAGGGACTGACTTCCCTCATGAGCCGCCATGGCTTGGCCGACACCTGGAGCATTAAAAGTCCCAATAATCCGGAATATACGTACTACTCCTGCCCCCACAAGATGTATGTTAGGCTTGACTACTTCCTAACCACGAAGGATCTTGTTAATAAAGTTGGAATTAGGAAACTTCCAAAAGTGATTTCAGATCACAATCCGCTAATTCTGGAAATTGAGGACATTATGATCAACAAAGTTTGCAATTAATGGACTTTTGACAGGAAGCTCCTTGTAAACAGTGCCTATATTGAACATATTAAGAATTGGTCCCAAGAGTTTTTCGATATTAATAGATACAGTGCTAGTAGGGGCATAGTGTGGAATGCTTTTAAGGCTCGTCTTAGGGGTGAAACAGTTAGTTTTGCCGCTAATGCAAGGAAGCAGCGTCAGATAAAGAACAAGCAACTTTTATGCATCTTGGCCGAGGCTGAAGAAGAGCATGTGTCATTATTAGTGCAGGGACAGGAAGTGGTACGTACTCAACTCTGAATTATTTCCCTTAAGGCAGAAATAAACAGCCGGCTCACTCAGAAATCGGCTGAAGAACATTAGACACAGCAACATGATTAATATGAGTATGGAGAACTAGTGGGGAAGAGGCTAGCACCACACACCCGACAAAAAGCAGTCCGGAATTCAATAACCTCAATTAAGAAGGATGGCCAAACTTATACCGAGACTACTGATATACTAGGGGTATTTCAGGATTATTATCAACCGTTGCACAAGAAGACAAAGGAACATCGCAAACCTCCCAAATAGTAACAGATGCAGAACTTGGGGTTGTTTTGGATAGTCTGGCTAAGAATGAGTAAGAAGAGGACTTTACAGTTGAGGAGGTTCTAGCAGCACTGCATGATTTATCATCAGGGAAGGCTGCTGGCCCCGACAAGATCCCCCTTGAACTATATAAGGCAATACAAACATTGATAGCCCTCATATTACTGGACCTGTTTAGGGGAGTGCAGCACAGCGGTTGTCCACCAGAGTCCTGGAAGGAGACAGATATTATTATTTTTCTGAAAAAAGGCAAATCATTAGATAATCCTGGTTCATATAGACCAATATCCCTAATTAACTCTGATACCAAGATATATTCTAAAATTCTGGCTAGTCGGTTAGGGAGGGTCATAGGTCATCTGGTTCCCCCTGGCAGCATGGCTTTATCCCTGGGAAAGGGACAACTGACCATGTCAGGCGGGCTATATCATTGTTTGACATCACGGCTGAAACTGGGGGGCAGATGGCCATGATCCTCCTTGATGCCGAGAAGGCATTTTATCGGGTGGCCTGGGGGTTTTTGTGGGGGCTACTCGAGTTAAAAGGCTTCGGTCCTCGAATTATTACAGCCATTAAAGCCATGTACTCTGACCCAAGAGCCCGGTTGCAGCTGATGGGGAGGGAATCAAGAAACATATTGATATCAAGGGGAACCAGGCAGGGATGTCCCCGCTCCCCTATATTATTTGCCTTGTATATGAAATGGAAATGAAATGAATGAAATGAAATTTGTACTTGTAAAGCGCACCCATACCCCCAAAGGGGTGTCCAGGCGCTGTACGCATACCGCTGTGGAACCCTTCCTGGCTTTTCCCTGTGAAATGTCCACTCCTGGGCACCCCCAGGGTGAAGCCAGGCATCCCAGCGCTGTTGGGGCTGTTGTGGAGATTAAGCAAGCTATTGCCCAGAGTTGCAGAGTGGGACCCATGATTAGAATAGACACCGAGGCGAGAATTATCAGGTCCGAGGAAATTGAGCCCAAGACCCGCCGAGGCGGGAATTGAACCCTGGTCCCGGGCCAGATCTCTGCATCAGGGTCTGCCGCTCTAACCATTGAGCCACACTTCTCCACTGGTGGAGAAGTTTTTAAGAAATCAGGGGATTAGGCCGGTTGTAAGCAAGGGTTTTGAGACTAAGGTGTTAGCTTATGCTGATTATATTGCATTTTTAACTACATATCTGATAGACTCAATCAGGGAAGCTGCTGCTATAGCTGAAGAGTTTGGGCAAGCATCAGGGTATTCATTGAATGAAGGGAAAACGCTAGTAATTTGCACAGATAATATGACTTTTAATGATCCTCGGCGTGTAGAAACTGCAGTATATTTAGGCGTCCGCATTAGTCTGAAAGTAGATATAATAGGTAAGATTAATTTTAACCCCTTGATAAAATCTATATCTACGGACCTAAAGCGAGTAAATGGGCTGCACCTGTCTATTATCGGAAGAGGAAATGTCTTAAAAATGACAATGCTGCCAAAACATTTATATCTGTTTCGATCAATCCCGATGGCGGTTGATGAAATGATTTTAAAGACACTAGAATCCATTTTCTCAAATTTTGTTTGGCAATATGAGAAGGTGAGACGGTCACGTAAATATTTGACTCTCCCACAAGGAAGGGATGGCCTGTCTATCCCGAATATTACATTTTAATGTTAGGTGGCTCTTCTGCACCAGATGTCTATCTTATTTAGAGTAGACACTGATAAAGAGGTTTAAAGCTATGATAGAATAGCGACGATATACGAGCTCGCCATAGTGAAGGAGGCCGTGGGGTTGCTGCTGCAGCAGGTAGAGCAGAGTTACTATAAGAAGATCCGCTTCAAGGTGGTGTATAGTGTTTGGAAGAATTGGAATAGAGTGCGCAAAGCTATGGCAATATCAAAGCTCTGCCGATATAACCTGGTGTGGCGATCCTCGCTCTTTCTGCCCCCTTCTTTTCGCTATGGGAAAGCAGTGGGAAAAGCTAGGTCTGGTCACTATCGGGGACTTTTACATGTTAGATCAAGTTTCCCCCTTTGCCACACTGCAGCAAGGATTCGGGATCCCAACAAGCATTATTTTAAATATGTGCAAATTCGGGACTTCCTTACCACATGCAGACCAGCTATATCTCTATAAAAAATACCAATATTAGAGGTAATTGCTAGGAAGAGCAACAGAATATAGAACATCTACAGCCTGTTGCTAGATAAATTGCCAGATGATTTAGAGAAAATTGAAACTAACTGGGCTAGGAAGTTGAATAACCCTGATGTTGACATATACATGGCATTATCATTAACCGCTAAGATACTTCTATCAACAAGCCTGAGAGCACAACATTATAAAACTATATTTAATTTGTATTTTACTCCTTCTAAGTTATTTGACTGGGGCAAGAGAACAGATGATAGTTGCCCTAGGTGTGGAATAGGGCCGGCCACAATAACCCACATGTTTTATGACTGTGCTAGACTGCTTCTCCTGAAGAATGGGGTGGCTGGCTTTTGGGAAGGATTGTTTGGCTGCAGGATTAATCTGATCCCTACTTTGATGCTTATGGGATATGACAGCTGCCTAGGCCTGGACACTTCACAGAAGTATTTCATATTTGTTGGCACAGCTGTATTCAGGATAATAATTGCAGCCAGATGGAAGGACCCTGAGCCACCCACTTTCCAGATATGGTTAGCACAGCTTTTAGGGATATACAATCAAGAGGCTGCACTGTATGCATGCAGGGGTAGGCAGGCTAGGATTCTTGGGGGCAAAATCTGGTCGGCAATTTCAAAATGGAGTAAAGATGCCGGAGGCCCTAACAGCGTGAGTGGCGGAGGGCACTAGGTAGTATCCTAACAATATGAAACTTAAAGGGGCGATGCAATAAGGGTTTTAGCCATGACCATATGTATAGGTATTTGCCATATGTAAATAACTGTGAAATGCTGTCTTCTTTCTAACTGCCTCGTATTTATGGTATTTATGATGTTTCTTTCTTTTTAAAATACTAACTTTTAAGTGGTTGTATTTATTTGTGGCATACCATCCTCTTTTAACTACTTGCATGACTCACTGATATTTAATATTGTAATTGGTTCTCTCTAGGAATTAATACAAAAAAAAAAAAGGAATCTTTGTGGGTTCATCAGTACGAGATGTTTGATATCAAACATCCATATTTTCAGTGAAGCCATCGTGTAGCTGGGGAACTCGTTTTCACCAGTGCCCAGCACGTTTTAAAATGGCTTCTTTGTTCACTTGCACCGGCAGTAATCGAACTGCCCAGTACAGGGGCGTATCTGCTCAGGCAGTTATGCCCTCTCTTGTATTATGGTGCACCCTGCCTTAGAGCTGTAAGGCCTACAATAGGGGTGTCTTACCTATGCTGCATGCAGTGTCTTCCAGCATGGCACAAAGGCTGTGTGTCACATTGTGTTTTCACTTTTGTCTGCACCAAGATACGCATTCTGCAGTGGCAGTTTGCATGAGCTTGGTGCGGGGTCTCTGAGGGTGGCACAATTCGGGCTGCAGTCCCCAGGAACCCTCTTATGTACCTCTGGCCCTGAGTACCAGGGGCAATATTTATTAGGAACTTTCACGGGAGACTAAAGGTATTGCCAATTGGGGAAACAATTGTACAGTTTTTGGGAAAGAGATCTGACATTGGGGACCTGGTTAGCAGGAACCCAGTGCACTTCCAGTCGAAATCACATCAAATCCTATGCAAAAAGTAGGGGTGACCATGTCTAAAAAGGGCACTTCTCTACACTTCCCCAATCTCTCACATATGCATAGGCAAAGGCAGCATCTTGTCCTCCCCGACAGATGCCTTGACCACTTTCGCCCAGTACAATGCCGACCTTAATGCTCCCAAGATCTTTTTTAGCTGATTGGATATAGCCTCCTAATTGGACGCTGTAGCTCTAAACTGGTTAGAGGGTATAGCTCTCGAGATTCTCAACTATCCGATCACTGTCGAAGACATAAGAGCAGCCATCAAGGTTCTCCCCAGTAGTAAAGCCTCTAAAGGCCTCCCTGTAGAATTCTACAAGGAATTTACAAACCACCTGGTCCCTTGGTTACTTGAGGTGTACAATGCTGCTCTCACTAATGGTTGTCTTCCCCCCTCGATGTGTGAGGCTGTTGGTCCCTATTAAACACAGATAAGAACATTTTAGCAAAAATCTGTGTTCAACATCTGGAATCCATTATGCAATTCTTGGTGCTGCCTGACCAGGCTGGCTTTACCTCTCAAAGATCCACAGCCTTTAACCTACCTGTAACCTGGTGCAGTTTTAAGTTTACCCCACAAGTCGAATGTGCACTCAGTTCATGAATTCTCTCAGTTCTTTCCCCATAGTGGTATAGCTGTTAGTTAGTAGTCTTTTCTTTGCTACTTCTGAGTGAATGTGGTCCCTCTCCGCACTCTTGTAGGTGGGGAAGATAGTCCACAGCCACCAGGTAGACCAGGCATATATTCACACCCTGTATCCCTGGTGCTTATGCGGTTTCGGCTACTGCAACTGCCTCAGCTGCTTGCAAGATATAAGTAGTTGCAGCCCCGATCAGGCCAATGCAAGGATCACAGCAGGTGCAGCCCTGATTGGGCCAATGCGATGGTCAGGGCAGATGCAGCTTCAACCGGGCCAATGGCCCAGCTATATGAAGCTGTTCTTAACAGTAACTAGTTGTGAGAGATCATGGGGACCCTCTGCTGCACAGGTCGCTTCTACCTTGCTCTCAGGTAGTCAGTTCTGTCTGGATGTCCCTCAGTTGCTCAAGACATGCTGGGCCTCTCTCCTTCTACAAGCCCAGGCAAACATGTTCTCTCTGTCAACAGACAGGCAGATTTCTAAGCACTTCAGGGAGATCCCGCCAAGACGTATAGATTGGTAGATGGTGTAGGAGCATCTCAACTCCTTCTCTAGCAGGTATGGCTACCTCTTTGGTTCTGCCAGTGACATGCTTGTCTCAAACTAAGCAATGCACATCTAAGCACATACAGACCGGTAAAGGCTCATTATATAAATCAAAGGGGCATATCAGCAAGGGCCGGAGTTAAAATTATCGCCGCTTTAGCATCCGTTTTCGGACGAAAAGCGGCGATAATTTTAACGCCCTATTAGCAAGGACACGCTAACGCGTGAATCCATGCTTCTTCGCCCTTTCTCTTATCGCCCAGCTTTGCATCTCTAATGAGATGCAAAGTGGGCGTTCCTCCCCAGAATAACGGGAGAAATGTCGCTAAGCGACATTTCTCCTATTATCAAGCCTCACGCAAAGAAGCATAGCGACAAGAAAAGTAGCGATAACCTCTGTTATCGCTACTTTCCTTACGCCTGCTTTGAAACTGACTTAGCCATGATATCCTATGGAAGGTGGATATCATGGCTAAGTATGTGTAGCCCTATCAGCAAGCTATCGCCAAAAGTTGTGCGATTATTGCTGGATTTCCAGCGATAATCGCACAGTTGGCAGCTTGCGCTCTGAATTTTATCGCTTTGGAGATAAGCGTTGCTGATAGCATGCTATCTCCGCGATAAAATTCAGAGTTGGCCGGCGATAATTATCCTCACGCTAAGAGCGCTGAGCGATAATTATCGCCAGCCCTTGCTGATATGCCCCAAAGTTCCTTTGATCGCTCCATTTATTCTTGGATAACTGTAGTAATTCTACCTCTAAAACATACTGACAAGCACTGACCTCCTGGGATGCATACATTTATCCAAGCAAGACCAATAAAAGCTTGCCTGACTGCTTTGATGACTGTATATAACATCAGAAGATTTGCATGGTGTAATGGAGGCTCCTCCGCTAAGGCAGAAGAGCGTTGCTCAACTGTTCACGGAGCAGTGTAAAATAAAAAATAAAATGATAATAACTGAAGTCATTATCATTTTAGTTTTATTATCGTCAGGTTAGGGTAGGGCGGGGCTTAGCTCCCCTGACGTGGGGAGGAGGAGTGGTTGCTGCACTCTTAAGTGCGCATGACGCTTTGGCTGGCCGTCTCGGCCGGTAAAAGCATCATGCGCACTTAGCATGTTCTCCATCCAGGCTGCATTACAGCCTGGGTGGAGAACATGCACAGGGCCCCATTCCGTGCCTGAGCGCCGAACCATGGCGCTCAAACCAATCACAATGCTGCATTGCAGCGTTGTGATTGACTCAGGGGAGTCTGGGTGCCTACCAATCACAACGCTGCATTGCAGCATTGTGATTGGCTCAGGGGAGCCTGGGTGCTTCCTGGAAGACAAGCGTGAGCGAAGGAGTCACAACTTGGGACGGGTGAGAGACTCGGCGATCAGGTAAGTGATTTTTTTTTGTCTCCTTCACCCCCCTCCCCCCAGCCCCTCTTCCCTCCCCGCCACCCCATACCGGCCACCACTGGAAGGGTCTAGGGCCAGCCTCCCCGTGAAAGGAGGAGGAGGGACAGAGAAATATGCGGGTTGGATGTTGGAGGATCAAGGGTGAAAACTGAGGGGAGATTATGATTAATGGAGAAGCTGAGCTTTTATGTTACCAATTGCCTGCAAGAAAACCAGTGCTGTGGAGCTGCTGTTTAACTGTACTGAATGGAAAAAGTTTCCAGAGGCAGGAATTTCTGAACTCCGAATCTGACAGTTTTGCAGAATTAGAAGAGGTGGTCAGCATCCACCCTGGTGTGGCTCGGGAAACAGAGTTTACAACACTGTCATTACATCGCAGTACTATTACAACACGGTCGTTACAACGACCGCGTTGTTGGTACGCGATGCATTTACATCGCAAGTCATTACAACGACTTGCTGTAGGGGGCGCTAAGGTATTGGAAATGAATTCCTACACCTTCCCTACTGTTGCGCAAACTGGAGTAGGAATAGTAAATAATACTAAGTCCAGCGCGCCCCTACTGCAAATCGTTGTAATGACTTGCAATGTAAATGCATCGCTTACTAACAACGCGGTCGCTGTAACGACCGCGTTGTAAAAGCACGCAATGTAATACATCATGTTGTAATGTGCTATATTCGTGTGGCGCACATTCACACAGTGACCTTTGAATGTCTTGAATTGCTGCTTCCTGTGTGTTCTCTCTACTCCCTGTGCCACATGTGAGTTGGCGTAGCTCCTGTCCAGCACAACCCCCCCACCTCACCACCCCTGCACCTTACCGGCCACCACTAGCATGGTGACAATTCATTTTGATGTCTGCCCTATCTAATTTGAATGGTATGTACTATGCCTAAAAAAAAGAAACAATGAGGTTGATAAGGGGTCTAAGGGAACGTTTTAAGACCGGTGCATGGATATATTCCCCAAATATAACTATGAATACAACAGAATATCCATGAGTCTGGCGAACCTCAACAGACTCTGGAAGCAAGTGGCACAAGAAGAGACCTTTACGTGTAATCAATGGCAATCCTTTAAAAAGGACAGAATCCCATCACTCACCGAAGTGACATGCTTCATCATCTGGGATCTCCTCTTTGTTGCAAAGCCTAGTGCAGCCAAGGGCTACAACCCCCTCACTAAGAGGGAGGATCTCAGGGATGTTTTCAAAGACATGGAATGTGATGTGAAAGTTAAAATTGGTTATCAAAAGACGAAAAAGTTTTATTCATTATCTCTTGATATCCAAATTAAAAACAGTGCAGATGCAGTTATGAAATAATGACTGCATAAGTCCAGAAACAGGGTCTACATGTTTCGGCCATAATGATTATGTGTAATCGTGGCATTCCTCAGAACCTAGATGTAGTAATGCTACTGCGTGTGTGAATGTGTGAAACAAAAAAATATATTTTTGAACAGTGGGTTGAAACAAATACAACCTTCAAACCTGTTATCTAGGTTCTCGGTGAATTACAGTGTGCTGATTGCACCTAAAGGGGAAAAAGAGGTGATATCAGGAAAAAGGTCAAATGTTTGTGCCACATGCTAATTCAATACGTGGATCATAATGACCCATCGTTACTATTACCTACATAGTGTCCTCATGATATTGTGTGCTGTATCATGCTTACCCGTAATTCACGAGAAAACAGCCTCACCTCACCTGGCTACAGCTCAGGAAATGAGGCCCGCTCTAAGGAAAAGGGAAAAAGAAAAAGCATAGGTGGTAATCAGACATAGCGCATAACGTAAAGTCTATAGTACCTATGCTACCTACATAATTACGAGTCAATACCAATGCTGATGCAGTGCTAGAAGGAACTGTGCAATATATAATAGTCTAGGATAAAAACATATAATGAGAAAATGTATAATGTGTAATCACGTTTAGCTGAAGTAAAAAACTTTTTCTTGCTCCTAGATTACTCAGATGGAAACAGAATAGACTAAGGAAGATGTCACATCTGAACTGTTGTCAAAGTTGAACAGAATTCGTGAGTGAAGAATACATCAGTTTAAGGTGAAATAACCTCATTGAAAACCATTCTAATGATTAAAATCGCGGCAGACCAGTTGGTCGGACCAGGCCGCTATGAGGCATTCTCGATTGAGCAGAAGAAAAAATGCCAAAGCTAAATAAAAACTAAAACTCCTGACGAACTTGCATGTATCAAGATATGAAGCTGCGGCAGGTCTATGCATAATGTTAGTCAAACGCGGCATACCGCATATATTCAATATGTAAAATATAAGCCGCTATGACTCTCCAGGAGAAAACCAAAGAGGGTAACGCCCATCGCGGTGGGAGAATAAGTCGTACCCACCAATTGTACCGAAGTTGCACATAATGAAAAAGAGGCCTAACTTACTGTGCAGGCCGCAAGAGTACTTACCTATCCATCGGTACCTCGGACCCCAACTGAGCCGCATACGGAGGTAACTGGCGGAAGGTACAGCTGCTGTATTTATATGAATCCACCGCACCGGTGTTGCTCATTAGCTGCCGTGCGGCCCTTCCTGATGACGTCAGTGAATGGAAACTACAGAAAATCCCACTGCACCATGGGAGTAGTAGTCTTGCTTTTTCGGAGGCATTCATTTGTAGGACAGGTCAAATTACAGCACGGCAAACCCTACAATGAAGACCGTAATTCATACATATTCCAATAAGCCAAACCCTGTCGTGAACTATCCAATGTGTACAAATAAATGATCCAAATTAGTATTGTACAAACAGTTCATTAAACGACAAAAGAAACCGATCATGACGATCGGTTGTAGAGTAACTACCTCTTTAGAGTGCCCAGATGGAACACTGGCTCCTTATATTTGTAAATGGACTTTAGATATAGATATATGGTGTTCCAGTGTAAAAGTCCTGCAAGGCAGCGCGCCAACTCTTCTGTTAACATATATGCATATATCTATACACTCACGATGTACAGTGCCCTACTCAGTAGTTGGAGTATTTGAATATAAAGTAATGGATCCCCAGCAAATAATCAGTATATGTTGTTGGCTAGATGATCCGCCTATCAAATGATCTATATATGTTGTTGGCCATGTGATCCACCTATGAGGCAAAGACATAGAGTGTATATTCTGAGTTGTGTCTGCAAGGCAAAGCCATTGTGAGTAATCAGTGCTTTCCTGAGTAAGTGTGTTGTAGACATTGCTTACAGGGCAAAGCCATTTGTAATAGTCATAGGATACTAGATATAGTGCTCTCTCGGATAAGGATGTATATAGTAGGCTCTACTCCCAAGACAAAGCCATTCCGAGTGGGTTCAGATGTTCTGTCCAGTGACCCGTGCTCTCTCATCTGGGAGGAGATGAAAGTGACAGCGTTTTTAATTGCTGTGTGACGGCTACAGTGAGGTCCAAGGTATTTCATCATTCAAACCCATCTTATCAGTCTGAAGTTTGAACACACATCTCTGTTCCTTGGAAAAATGCAACCTGGACACATCTGTGATGTGTGCGGGGATGAATGGTTGTTCCAGCACGGTCCATTTGAATTCATCTGCATTATGTTTAAGATCTAAAAAGTGTTTTGTAAGCCTAGTGGCTTGTTTCTTGCACCTAATCATACTCTTGTGCTCCAAGATCCTGAGTTTGACCTTGCGAGTAGTCATGCCCGCATATCGGTACTTACAGGGACATGTGATCAGATAGATTAATTTATCACTATTGCAGTTAGTGTGTTTACACTGCACCCACAGTCTATCTGTACCGATATCTATTGTTGTAGTGTGCTCAGTTTGTGGACATGCCACAGGACCCACATGGAAAATGCCCTTTGATAGCTGGCAGATTCCAAAGGGTCTCTTGGGTACGGACTGATTGTGTTTTCGGTCTAGTGTGGACCAAATTATCTCATAGGTTAGAACTCCTTTTGAAGGAGAAAAGAGGTAGAGGGATCGCCTCTTTACCAATATTAAGTATCTGCCAATTTTTGCGCACACTTTTTTGGATCCCATTAGATTGTGTGCTGAACGTGTTAACAAATGTCAATCTTGTCATAGGAGGCTTCGGTATCTGTGGATCCAAAAGTGCATCTCGATTATTGTTAGATGCACGTTTGAGAAACCGTCATATTAGTCTCTTCGGATACTTCCAGTCTTGGAGTTGTTTGGAAAGTGATTTGGCATGATCCTCATATTTATCTTTAGTGGAACAGTTCCTCCGAAGACGAAGGAATTGCCCATAAGGCAAATTATCACGGAGAGACTTCGGGTGGTAGGAGTCGTAACACAAGAAAGAGTTCCTTGCCATCGGTTTTCTGTATAGTTCGCTCTCCAATCCAGTAGATGTTGAGAGAATCAATAGATCAAGAAACGGCAGGCTCTTCTTATCAAATGCGACCGTAAATTTAAGATAGTCATTCCTTGAGTTGAGCCATGTTTGAAAGGTGGTAATAGTGGCTGGATCCCCTCGCCATATGACGAAAATATCGTCAATATAACGTTTCCACAACCGAATAGATCTGAGAAAGGGATTGGTATCAGTGAGCACATGCTCTTGCTCAAACAGATAAACATACAAGTTCGCCAGACTTGGCGCAAAAACACTTCCCATGCTGGTACCAGATGTTTGGAGGTAGATGGTGTCTTCAAACCTGAAGAAATTTCCTTTCATGGCTACTTTGGCACATTCCATGATAAAATGCACGGGAGATATAATATCCAAGTCTCTATTATCCAGAAGCAGCCTGATGGCATCCAATGTCTCGTCTTGAGGGATGCAGGTGTATAAGGACTCGACATCGAACGAGACCAAACAATCTGTGTCCACATTGAAATCCTATGCCTACCCTGGTGAATTAGAGTTTGATTCCGGAGAGGGAACTTTAGAAATAGCTACTACATCTGAGGAAAACAGAAGAAGTGCAAATTACCCAGATTCAACTCATGAAAGTAGTGAAAAAAAATAACAATACAGGACTCTTTCGAGACTCTGTAATTGGAATGAGTACACTGTAAATGAATTAATGACAATCTGCCGGAGGGTAAGTCTGGTGTCAGCAGCCATGGTAAGTTCAACGCCAGCAGCATATATGTAATGAAGCGAGAGAGTCGGTGAATAAAAAATAAATACGTTTTATTTTAGTGCCTTACAATGACCCACTGGTGCACAATAAACGACGTCCTTTACCAACCAACTCCAACTGCTTCTGAACAATTCTCCCCTTACAATTACATCAGAGCATTCTATATGGCATCTATGAATTCCAAATTACATCACCACAACCATGGAAATAGCTAACCATTCCATAATAGAACATTGCATGAACATAACTTTGTTAACACGTATTTCATAACAAAAGTACACATTACCACATGTCCTTTTTTGTTTAACAAAGCAAACTAGAGACACAGAAAATAAAAGAAACTTAATCCAAAATATAATCTTCCAACTTTTTTGGTATCTTACCAATCCTTTTTTGTAGAACAGAATTGCGCTCAACAGCAACCCCCTTTTCCACAGACCCACCCAAGATATCTCCCACTGGTTCTACAGAGTCAGCATCCAAAATGCTTCCACTGGAATTCTCACAATGCAAAGGGCTTCCATTAGAATTTGCAAGAAGATCACATTTCACACCCTTCTCATCAAACCACACATCATCTTTCTCCATCCCTTCCTGCTCAAACAAAGACTCCTGCCCAGGCTTGAGAACTATTATAGCACTCTTGTTCCACCAGCCTTTGTCTTTAAGCAAGACAGCAGAATCAGTAACTCTTTCCACCATGAACGGCCCAGAAAATTTAGAAGAACCTTTGCACTGTGAAGTCGGTTTGATATCACGCACCCAATCACCAATTTCAACCACCTTACGTTTGACTCTGTGACAGGTATCATGGTAAGATTTACCAGTGACACGAGACAAACTTATGTTATCTCTAGCTTTGGCAATGCAACACTCCAAAGTATCACCTTCCACTTTTTTTCCAAAGGTAGGTGTTATCAGTGTCTTACCTTGTCTACCTCTCATCAAAAAGTATGGAGAGACTCCAGTACTTGTATGCGGAGTAATATGATAACTCCAAATTTTATTTTTCAAAAATTCAAAAACATCCAAACTGCTCTCCAATGCTGATTGAATCCCTTCCTTTATGAATCTATTGGCCCTCTCCACTTGACCATTTGCCTTTGGACAAATCAAAGGCGCCTTTTCAGAATGAACTCCAAATGTTTAAAGAAGATTTAACATCTTAGAAGAAACAAATTGCACTCCATTGTCAGACATAAGTAAACGAGGTGCTCCTTCAACTTGAAAAATCTTCTCCAAAAAATATATAACTTCATCTGTATTAGGATGTTCCACAAAAGTATAATACATCCATTTGGAGACATTATCAATAACAACTATCAAAAATCTACTCTCCCTACCCAAACAATCACAGGGTCCAGAAAAATCAATGGAAATTCTCTCCCAAGGTCCCAGGGGTACTTCTTGAAGAGCTAAAGGTTCAGTAGAAACTTTCCAATGTTTATCAGATCTAACGCACACTTTGCAATTATCCACATACCGCTCAACAACAGCATCCATTCCAGGCCACCAATAATGTAGCTTTAATAATTTTTTAGTTCCTGAAACTCCAGGATGCCCAGAATGAGCTAACTCAACAAGCTTGTTTCTAATGCCAGCAGGAGGAACAAATAAACCATGTCTTAACAAAATATCATTCTCAATGCTAAGCTCACTAGAAACCTGAGCAAAACTCCTTAAACAAGGGTCTAAGTTCCTGCTGGGTGGCCAACCACTGACCACAAACTGTTTAACTTTGGCCAAAACACCATCCTTGCACGCAAAATCATTCCATTCATTTTCCAAAATGACAGAATTACAAGAATTCAAAGCATCCACCATTGTAACAACACATTCATGCTGATCAATGAGCTCCCCCTCTGACTCTTCATCCGGAGGAAGTCTGGACAAACAATCTGCTGTAATATTTTTCCCTCCAGGAATGTGCTTAATTTCAAAATTAAATTCCTGTAACCTCGCAATGAGTCTCACCAACCTCGATGAAGCATTACCTGATCTTTCACCATCCATCATATACACCAATGGCATGTGATCAGTCACCAGAACAATAGGATGTCCCCACAAAAAGTTTTAAAACTTTTCTACTGCCCACACACATGCCAAGGCCTCCTTCTCAATGGTACTGTAATGTTTCTCTGCTCCACGAATACCTCTAGAAATGAATGATATAACCCTTTCTTTTCCATCCACCATTTGAGTAAATACCGCCCCTAAACCAATGGCACTGGCCTTAACAGTAACATAAGATTTTCCATTGGGATCAAATGTATTCAGTCCTGGAGCCCTTGCAATGAGTTTTTTAACCTGAACAAAAGCTTCATCATGTTCTGGAGTCCAAATAAATGCTGTTGCCTTTTTGAGAAGTTGCCTTAAAGGTTCTACAACAAGAGCATAACCTCTCACAAACCTAGCATAATACTCTCCCAATCCTAAAAAAGAACGTAAAGAGTCTTTGTCCTGTGGTTTACTAGCTTTGTCTAAAGCACTAATAAGATCTGCCTTGGGAAAAATACCATTACTAGTAATCCTATGACCTAAGTAGTCAATCTCATTCACCAAAAACTTGCACTTGTCCTTACTAACAGTCATCCCTTTAGTTTCCAAAACTTGAAGAACTTTCTCCAATATGTTGTTATGCTGATCACATTTCTGCAAAAATCAAAATGTCGTCCTGAAAAGCCTGAACTCCACTTAAATCCTGAAATAATTTTTCAATTAACTTCTGAAAACGCTGGCCGCTGAGGCCAGCCCAAACCGCATTCTCAAAAATCTGTACAGCCCAAACGGAGTAATGAAAGCTGTGAGATCTCTAGAAGTATCATCAAGAACTACCCGATGATAGGCAGATTTAAGATCAATCACTGAAAAATACTTTGCTCCATTAACTGCAGCTAATAACTCCTGTATTTTAGGCAAAGGGTAAGTATTCACCACAATGTTTTTATTCAATGACCTAAGGTCCACACACAACCTCAATTCTTGATTTTTCTTAAGAGTAATAACAATGGCAGAAACCCACTCCGAACTGTCCGTCGGTTCAATGATGCCATCAGCACATAGAGGCATCCAAATGGGATTTTAACTTCTGACGCACACCTAATGGAACCATGCGAACTTTATGTTGAACAGGTGTAGCTTCTTTTTTAAGTTTGATTTTGTGTGTGAAACCTTTAACTTGACCAACTTTGTTCTGGAACACAGTTTTATGTTTGGTAACTATATCCTCCACGCTAGACTTCTCAACAGTCACACTATCAATAGAAATGTCTCTCAACCGAATAGGAGAATCCGTACCTGGACACAAAATGACCCCCAACTTTCCAAGATCATACCACCCTACGATGGTTTTACCATCAATAGCCACATAGATTTTTGTAACCACATTGCGCCCTTTAAATTCCAGATTTTCTTCAAAATACCCCAATATTTGAATTTCAATGTTACCAAAAGCTTTGGGGTTAATATCTGTGTGTTTCAGCTTGACATCAACCCAATTTTCTTTAAAGAAAACATCCGACAAAATGGTAATGGGTGACCCAGAGTGAGCCATAACTTCAAGAGTTACCTTACTAATATGTACAACACCCAATGGTGCTTTGAAAGGAATTGCAACATTACTGACCGTGTAGTCAAATGATGAATCATAGACTGTAAGAAGTAAGTTGTCTAAGTCCTCCTCCACATTTGAAATAGTATTCATCGTAGTATTAGAAGCTGCTTTAGGTGCCCTGAACACACTCTGAAAATGACCATACTTATTACATTTGATACATTTCTTCTTTAAAGCAGGACAATCAACATAATTAGCTAGATGCATCTTTGACCCACATCTATAACAAGTGGGTTTACTACCTTTTCCCACTCCTGTTTTAATTGAACTCCTAGCAGGCTGAATTGCACATACTGGAGAGATAGCCTTATTTTCATCAGTTGTAATAGCTTTGGCAGATTGAATAGATCTTTCAATACCTTTTGCCAGGTCCAAAACTTCTGCCAACGTAGCATTACGACAGGCTAATAACCTTTCTTGCACTTTTTTAGACTCACAATTAAAGACAAATTGGTCTCTAATACAGTAATCAACATTGGCTCCAAATTCGCAATTTGCAGCTAATACTCTAAGAGCTGCAACATACTCCTCAATTGATTCATCTGCATGTTGTTTTCTTTTGTGAAAGCTGTGTCGTTCTATCATAACATTAGGTTCATCTTCAAATTGCTTCTCCAATCTTGCTACTGCTTCCTTATACACATTCCACCCATCACCTTCACCACTTGGTGCAGTTATTGGAATTACATTTTCAAACATTTCTATGGCTGCTGTGCCCAGAAAACTAAATAAAATCGCATTGTTCCTGTCTGGCGAAAAACCATTCCCATCAATTCCTACTATATAATTTTCAAAAGTTTTAAACCATTTTCTCCATCTCAATTTTGGTTTACCAGGTACCTGTAAGAAAATCACAGGTTGATTACAGAATTGTGAACTCGCCATGACTCTATAATATACCTTAGAACAGAGAGAAAAAAAAAATAGCAGTGGAATTTTTGTTGTTGTATATATATAATATTATATGTGTATAATATTATATGTATATCAAGCAAAGTACTGGCATAAAAACTAAAATAATGCCAATAAATAATAAGTTCCTGTCGAACTTCAATAATCCCTCATTATATATGCACTTCCCATGAGAACTTGCAATAAGTGTGCATATCACTGTGAAGCTTAAGCAGAAAAACGTTGAAGTGTGTGTGTCACTGACACACAACTAGGAAAATAAGCTTTGATATTGAAGCAGTGTGCGCACCACTGAAATGTGCAATACGTTTTGAATAGTTGATCCACTTTCTTGATGACACACAAGCTGAATCAGAATAAAAAAACCTCAAAGTAATTGTGTGCACATCACGGAAATGCACTGTAAATTTCAGAACTGCTGCTCCGTATTATAGTGTGCATATCACTGAGAGATGCACAGCAGAAGCAAATACGATTTTAAAAAACATCGCTAAAATAACTAAGTAGTGTGCGCATCACTGATGAGCATTCGTTAATGCCGAGAAATGCTCCAAAGAAAAGTGAGCACATCACTGAAATACGGGTTCAAACTTCTTCCAAGATGGCCGCTACATTGCATGTCTTGCGTGCAGCCGTCACAGGAGATGACTCGTATGCATGGCAGAAGAAGCAAAGAGAAGACGCCACAAAGGCAGGTCACCTCCAAAGACTTGCTGAAGAAATACCTTGCGGCATAGACAATCAGCACGCGGGTGCAGGCATCCAAGAACACGCAGTTCAAATAACTCAACCTCCACACCAGTAAGCATAAAATATTAACAGTACCTTTGCCTATCCGGTATCCACAAATCACGAAGGCTGGGAATTTCTCCTTCCGAAACGTACCCTTTACGCACTTCGTCGTTGAACCCTCTTCGCCTTTTGAAGAGTAGGCAGAAGAAAGTTTTCATGAAAGAACAAATAAGAAAAAAAAACGCCTTCCGAAAAAATTAAAGTGGCACAGTGGGTCGTCACATCACAAACAACTCGTCGCCATTGTAATGAAGCGAGAGAATCGGTGAATAAAAAATAAATACGTTTTATTTTAGTGCCTTACAGTGACCCACTGGTGCTCAGTAAACGACGTCCTTCACCAACCAACTTCAACCGCTTCTGAACAATTCTCCCTTTAAAATTACATCAGAGCATTCTATATGGCATCTATGAATCCCAAATTACATCACCACAACCATGGAAATAGCTAACCATTCCATAATAGAACATTGCATGAACATAACTTTATTAACACGTATTTCATAACAAAAGTACACATTACCACAATACACTAAAGTTGCTGCACTGAAAAAGCTCATAGTTGAATCTTAGGATCAAGCTTGTGAGCTACTACTTGTGCCAGCACCTGCCTTCTGCACCACCTTGATCCTCTTAACTGAGGGTGTTAGAGGTCTTCAGCATTTACTCTGAAACAACGAGTGTTTTCAGAGTAGACCAGCTGTCTGAATGATTCAACTAGGACTACAGTACAGTTATTTGATTTTCAGAGCTAGGGCAATGATTAAGAGTGCATGTGTATTGTGTCCGTAGCAGTGAAAGTCTTAGACCAGTGCAAGCCGAACAAAGGCAAAAGCTTCTGGTAAGAATGTTTTCATTAATCAAGAATGAATGTCAGAGTTTCAAAGATGATCTGATACCGTAATAGTTCCCATGATAAATGATGCTGACTAGCAAACTGGTGGCGTTACTACAATGACCCACACAGAGGCTTCAGGGAAACCAAAAGTATGGTAGGATTATGGTTGCAAGAGGAAACTTGAAGAAACTCCTGTTTTTATGTGTTGTAACTTTCTTAGTAAATAGTCTTGTGTTGTATGCTTCAGTGTTGCTTGCGTCCTGTTTCTTCAACAGTACCAGTAACCCAGTCAGTGAAACACTCATTAAATCATTCAACCGTCACTCAATAATGCTTTACTCATTTCCATTTTCAGCAATATCACCTGTGCCAAAGGAGAACTGGGAAAAGAAGTGGCAGGGAACACAACGTTTGTGAAAAATATGCAAATCTTACATTTTTGTATCTATTATTTTTTAAAAGGGATGGGTATACGAAAGAGAGAAAGGTTTTGGGTAATATAAATGAAACAAAACCTATACTAATTAAAATAATATTTATTTACAATTTGCAGGATTTATTGTAAACACTAAAAGAGGTTCAGAGACTGGTGCATGAGAGGCATGGTAGACTTCTTCCCGCATGTAGTTGTCTGACATGGTGTCACTTCTGCTTGATAGAGAGCATGCATGGTGCTGAGATTCCAGAAGATATGAACATTCTTCCTTCATGTGACTGGAAGCAGATTCTTCTACCGTCACTGCAATTAAAGAAGATATGAATGCACCTTTAAGCATGGTGTAGTAATCAAAGATATGCACTTGTAGGCAGATAGACACGTAGTCGGTAATATAGAAAATATGAGGAAGATTTATTGTATAAGATAAGGCTTGGTTACAGGTAGTTAAGATGGTCAATGCTGCTCAGCCCACTCACACCAGCTCATCTCACAAAGCATACATAAACATTCTATGACATCACACTGACACTCCGAGCAGCAGGGAACTGGTTACCAAGGAGAGGATGCATGGCAACAAGTCAAGATACCACACATGGGGGCATATTTACAAACCCCTATCGTCACCACAGCGTCACTTTTCTCGAAGTTGTGGTGGCGATACGACCTTCACCCTATTCACAAGGTGGCGTTAAGCCACTTAATGTGGCCTAACGCCACATGGTAAATAAGGCACCCTTTCACGCTTTCCACTGCAACACCCATTGATTGTGACGTTGTCCCTTATTTACAAGGGTGGCGTAAATATGGGGCAGCAGCAAAATTAAGACCAGGGAACACCTGGTCTTACCCTGGCGCAACGAGGGGAAATGTTTAATTTCTCCTCATTTTTGCTGTTTCCATGTGTTCTGCGTTGTGCAGCACACATAGAAACAGCAAACGCCATTGATTATTTATGTGCAGGAAGGCGTCCCTTCCTGCACATAAACAATCATTTAAAAAATGACGTTTGCAACTTCTATGTGTATTGCATTAAGCAGCACACATAGAATTTTCAAAACTCCATTTCAGATTTTTATATGCAGGAAGGGACACCTTCCTGCACATAAATAATCATTGCCCTCAATGCAGGTGATGGAGCAAGAACTCACAAATGAGACTTGCTCGGAAGCAATCCTCTCACAGTATTAATTATTAATCTTTGTAATGTTCGTACTAACAAATGCACACACAAATACAAGTAGAAGGAAGCTTGCCTATGTGTTTATACTAACAAATAAAGCTTGTCTAATCTAAAATGGCCGCTAAAGCGCGGGAATTTCTTTGCGCATGTGTCAACCATATCACATGGTGTGACCTCTTTCTTTGCTTGGAGGGAAATCCTTGCTTCTGCGCAGTGTGTATTAAAATGGCTGCATAATGTTTTCACGTGCTACAGCTTGCTTACATGTTGCAATTAAACTGTGGTATCCTAACGCTATTAATGCGGGATAGAATTTATAATTAAATGGGAATAAGTAGAAAGAGTGGGTATACATTGAAACAATTTATTTTGTGATTTTAATATTTTCTTCTTTGACTTTTATTAGTTCGTAAATGGGCCTGGGTTGGTTGAACTGAAAACTCGAGAGACAATGGTTCTGCGCATGCGCCTTGCGAGGCTGCCCAGAAGAGAGGATGAAGTCAACCTGGACTTCATCCAAGGCCATGACCTGATGGCCAACAACTACTGTACCCACGATGTCCCTACCGAAAAGAAACAATTTATATAAACATTGTAATAAACTTTGTCGTGAGACGGGTGGGAAATAAAGCAAATGTATTAACTGTGATGGGCGGTATTTTAAAACAATGGGCTTAAAGAAATTGAATTAAATCAATATGGTGTGAGGATCAACCCCTGTCCCTGTCCAATCAGAAGTAGTGGGCCCATAATTCTGCAACATTAAGGGGAGGTACATGGGCGTAGAAGGGTATAATAGATATAGAATTAGAATTAGCGTTAGAGTTGCTTAAGGCATTAAGGCTGTCAGCTGGGAGAACCACAGAACGAGCTGATCGAGTGCAGACTGAATCGCTGTCCAGAGAGGTCCTGAGGTGGGGGCGGCAGATTCCATTAGAAGGAAGACACGGGAGAAGTCGAGGAGAAGCGAAGTATCAGAGAGGGGAACGACGCAGGCGTCGTTGATAGAGAGGTCACCGGTCATGTCCTGAACCTGGAGGAGGTCTTTGCTCTTCATCCTTCCTGGGTCCTATCTTTCCAACTCCTTGGCCAAGGGGTTTGGTTACTCGCACTTTTAGGTAAATATAAATGCAAACCTTAGTTGCGCTGCTGTCTCTATCTTCTTCTTTCTGAGGAACCGTCATTGATCGATAATTGATTATTATGCTTCATCCTTGATATACGATTAAGTATCATGTGACTCTGTAATTTACTCTGCTAAATCTTTAGATAAACATTTTAAACTTCCTGACTCAGTGATTATTTCAGGATTATGATTTGCAAGGAATGTCACTCATTTTAAACTTCCCAATTAATAAGGGGTCCATTGGTAAGTCATTACTCTTCAATCAGAAAAGTAATTGGTAGCAGGGATTTGATAAAAGAGTACAACTGACCCACCAGCGGAAATTGCTAGCATAGTATGAATGTATGGGCCCAAGTGATTATTTGGTGTATGAATGCTTGTTGCTAGTAACCCGCTGGATCAGTTTTCTGGCTAGCAGACGATGGTTTTGGTTATACTTTATTAATTGGGTAATGAGAATTTTATATTTATGAACTAACATCCGTGTGTTTAAAGTTTGTTTTATGTTGTCTAGAAAATCCCGGGGGAAAGAATAGCGGATGGTAAGTGGAAGCCATACTGCAGTGAGGTTATCTGTCAGGCAGAAATAGTACTGAAAAGTTAAGTAGGGCTATCAGTACTTGTTAGGGACTCTATGCGTGTGAGAAATAGCAAAAGGAATATGCTGGTAAAAATTTGATGTTATATCACCTAGAAAGGGTAACATTGAAGAAGTAGCAGTTATTTCTGAAGCTTTCGTGAGGAGTAAACGGAAGAGTTTTACTCGTAATGTATGTTTAGTAAACGGAAAAGTTTTACTAAGTGTGAACGAAACTATCTTCTCCAAATTTAGAGAAACTGGCACGATAGCGAATGTTTTATGTTGTTACTGAATTTTAATGAAAAGTATATAGAAAATAAAGTTTTGCGTACGATTTTGTAAAGGGAGGGTCAGCTGCCGGAGATTGAGTTGACGTCACAAAACGCCGCGCTGGGATTGGTTGGAACCGCGGGCGTAGAAAGACTCTTGTAAAGGAGGGGTCAGTAGTCAGGAGTAGTATTGACGTCACAGGTGTCGCGCTGGGATTGGTCGAAACAGCGAAGGACAGAAAAGCGCAGATTGTAAAGGAGGGGTCGTCAGATAGATGTCACTGAAAAGTCGCGCTAGGATTGGTTCAGAGACAAATGTTAGCTGGAATTTAATTGGTTGTCAGCATAGAAATCAAAATCTTAGTAGACAGTGAAAATTATATGTTGAAACACGATCCGACTTTAGTAGGAACTCGTCCAGACAGGAGATTCCTAGGGTTTGCAGAATATAATTCGATACATAGATATTTACCCAAAATGTATGGAGAAAAGAGAAAAATGACATTTCTACAAAAGATTAAGAATTATTTTAAAAAGGATAGACCAATCAAAACTAGAGAAGGAATTATCATTCCACCAGCTAAAACGCCCGCTTCATTCATGATGATGGAGAGAGGTTATCATGCTTGCGTATGGTTAGAAAATTGGATAGAATATACCAAAAATGATGGAATATTAGCATTCCCCGAAAATGGTACTTTCAATGGGAGAATTCTTCAAAATTTGAGATTGAGGATGAATGACTTAGAACCCAGACCAAGATTAACTCAATACGAAGCCTTAGAAGAGTGGGAAACCGAGGCATTCGAACGCGACCGATCCAGGAGTAATAGGGGTTATAGGGATTTTTCCCTAGATACCAAAATTAATCAAGGGACGGTCAGATGAAACAGTGGAGAAGAGCGATGCTTACAGAGGGTTTATATCCAATATTAATGGCAGAAGAATCATCAGGGAATAAATGCACAGGAAAGACAAAACACTTGACTAGATTTGGAGATTCTGAAGATGAATTTATGGAAGAAATATTAAAGAACCCGCCACCATATCAGGAAGGGACAAGTGGATGCACCCCAAGTGCACCACTATTAAAGACACCATTGGTACCGCAAGTATTGCATAATCCCCCAGTTAGTAGGGTACTTCATGATAAGGAAAAGGAAGCAATAGATAAAAACAGAGCAGATTTAATACAGAAAATAACACAATTGAGTGTCCATCCTGATTCGCTGACCATACCTGTAACAATTGGTCCAGTGGTTCCCTTATATGGTGACAAAGTAATTCGAAACCCTTAGCAATGCCCACATCTGTAGAAATCCCAAAACCAGATCCTGTAATAATTGATGATCAATTTAGTGATTGTGAATCTATGGTATCCTTAATGGATTTGCCTATTCGAGGATCTATAAATAGTACTCCTAGAAGAATCAATCAATCAATCAGGGGTTTGTTAAAGCGCGACTACTCACCCGTAAGGGTCTCAAGGCGCTGGGGGGGGGGTGCAGGTTCCATCCATCAAGGAGGGGGTCTGTCGAAGAGCCAGGTTTTGAGGTTTCTTGCGAAGATGGGGAGCGATGTTGTCTGTCTGAGGTGGAGCGGAAGGGCGTTCCATGCTTTGGCCGCGAGGAAGGAGAAGGAGCGGCCTCCCGATCTGGTCTTTCTGGTGCGGGGGACCACGGCGTAGGAGAGCTGGGCTGATCGTAGGGTCCTTTGGGGTGCGTGGAATTTGAGTCGGCTGTTTAGGTATGCTGGTCCGGTGCCGTGGAGGGCCTTGTGTGCGTGGGTGAGCATCTTGAAGGTGATTCTTGCCTCGACAGGGAGCCAGTGGAGTGTGCGCAGGTGCTGGGAGATGTGGCAGTGTTTTGGCAGGTTGAGGACCAGTCTTGCGGCGGCGTTCTGGATGTTCTGTAGCTTGCGGGTGAGGTTTTTGTTTATTCCGGCGTAGAGTGCGTTGCCGTAGTCGAGTCTGCTGGTGACCAGGGCGTGAGTGATGGTCTTTCGGTGTTCGAGGGGGATCCATTTGAAGGTCTTACGAAGGAGGCGGAGGGTGTGGAAGCAGGAAGACGAGACAGAGTTGATCTGGCGGTCCATTTTGAGCTCGGAGTCCAGGATGATTCCCAGGTTGCGTGCGTGGTCCGTGGGGGTTGGCGGGTTTCCGAGGGCGGGGGACCACCAGGTTTCGCTCCAGGCATCGGGGTTTGGGCCCATGATGAGTACTTCTGTTTTGTTGGTGTTTAGTTGTAGGCAGCTGTTTTTCATCCATTTGGCGACGGCTTCCATGCCTTCTCGAAAGTTGCGTCTGGCAGTGTTGGGCTCGTTGGATAGGGAGAGGATGAGCTGGGTGTCGTCTGCGTATGACACGATGTTGAGTCCGTAGGTTCTGACGATGGGGGTGAGTGGAGCCATGTAGACGTTGAAGAGCGTCGGGCTGAGGGAGGAGCCCTGGGGGACTCCGCAGGTGGTAGGTGTGGGGTCCAAGAGGAAAGGGGGGAGTCTGACCCGCTGCGTCCTGCCGGAGAGGAAGGAGCGGATCCAGTCGAGGGCCTTGTCCTGGATTCCTGCGTCGTAGAGTCTGCGTATTAGGGTGCGGTGGCAGACTGTGTCGAACGCCGCTGATAGGTCGAGGGCTCCTGTTTCTCCTTTGTAGAGTAGGGTGCGGATGTCGTCTGTTGCGGCGAGGAGGGCGGTTTCCGTACTGTGGTTTTTTCTGAAGCCGGATTGGGAGGAGTCGAGGATGTTGTGTTCTTCAATGAATGTGGCGAGTTGGATGTTGATGGCTTTCGCGATGACTTTCGCTGGGAACGGGAGCAGGGAGATGGGTCTGTAGTTTTTGAGGTCGGTGGGGTCCGCTGAGGGTTTCTTTAGGAGCGGGTTGACCTTGGCGTGTTTCCAGTCGTCGGGGAACGAGGCGGTCGCCAGGGAGCGGTTGATGGTGTGGCGGAGCATGGGTGCGATGGTGTCGGCGGCTCTGTTGAAGATGTGGTGGGGGCAGGGGTCCGTGGGGGCCCCTGAGTGGATTGACTTCATTGTCTTCAGTGTGTCTTCGGTGGTGAGGGCTGTCCAGTCGTCAATCTCTGGTTTCCGGGTGTCGGGGTGGTTGGTGAGGGTTCAGTGTGTTGGTTGTCTTCGTCGAAGTTGTCGTAGATGCTCTTGATTTTGTGGTGGAAAAAGGTGCTGAGTTTGTCGCAGAGGTCTTGTGAGGGAGGGATGTCGGTAGACTCGCTAGTGGGTTGGGCGAACTCCTTGATGATGCTGAAGAGTTTCTTGCTGTTGTGCGCGTGGGTGGAGATTCTGTCTTCAATTGCTTTTTTCCTCGTTTCTCTGATGAGTTGATGGTGGGCGTTGGTGGCGGCTCTGAAGTTGTCGTGGGCTTCTGTGGATTTGGTGTTCCTCCAGGCCTTTTCAAGGCGGCGGCATGTGCTTCTGGACTCTCGAAGTTCGATGGTAAACCATCTGGCTTTCTTGGCGCGGGTATTGTTGTTTTTCTTGAGGGGGCTATGGTGTTGGTGCTGTCCGAGATCCATCTATGCAGGGTTCGGGCTGCGGTGTTGGGGTCGTCGTTTTCCGCGATGGTTGGGGTGGAGTTGTTGGAGTGAGGAGGTGAGCTGGTCGTCGGGGATTTTGGTCCAGTTTCTTCGTGGAAGCAGGTGCTGGTGTCTGTGGATGGTGGGTGTTCTGAAGGTGAAGTGGACGCAACGATGGTCGGTCCATGGGAGTTCGGTGGTGTGGCTGAAGGTGATGGAGTTTCCTGTAGTGAAGAGGGGGTCGAGGGTGTGTCCTGCTGAGTGCGTGGGCTCGGTCACGATCTGGCGCAGTCCAATGTTGTGGAGGTTGTCCAGGAGGAATGTGGTGTTCGGGTCCAGTTGGTTGTCGAGGTGGAAGTTGAGGTCTCCCAGCAGGGTGTAGTTGGTGGATGCGATGGCCTGCGGGGAGATAATGTCCGTGATGGAGTTGGCGAAGGGTCCGCGGGGTCCAGGGGGTCGGTAGATGAGGGTTCCTCGGAGGGTGGCGGTGGGGCTGACCAGTATCTTGAAGTGAAGGTGTTCCATCAGTTCTGTGGGCTCGTCAGGGAGTGTGCTCAGGCGGAGGCTGGATTTGTGGACGATGGCGATTCCTCTTCCTGGGCGGGTGGGGCGGTCCTTCCTGGAGATCTTGTATCCTTGGGGGATGGCGATGGCGATGTCCGGTCCCGAGGTGGTGTTGGTCCAGGTTTCGGTGAAGAACGCTACGTCTGGGGTGGTGCTGTCGAGGAGGTCCCAGATTTCTGTGGCGTGTTTGTGGAGGGATCGGACGTTGAGGAATAACACCTGGTTGTTCCATAGATGTAAACATAGTAACCTCATCAGGAACCAAAAGTGCCACAGTAGTTACACCAGAAGACTTAGAAAGGTGGGCACAAGGATCAGACAAACAGAGTTCACCTCCAAAGATCATGGACATTTACAAATTAAAGGTTGAATTAGAAGAAATGATAGCAGGAAATGTAGGAGTAGATCATCTAAATACTTACGATGAAGAAGAGCTATTATTTGTATGCAGAAGCATCACTCGAAATGTAAAAATATTTCATGAAAAATTATCAGATTTGGCTTTACAGATGGGAATTGAAATAGGGAAGTCAAAGGTGTTACAGAAACCCTATAGAGCAGATTTTTCTGAAAAGATTTAGAAAACATGAATGCCTCTGGTCGAAAATTACAAGTAAAGGAATTAATGACAGTTTTACAGAAATGGGGAGACCTAGATAAATGGAAAATTAGATGGACCAAGAAAAAGGAAGAGGCACAATATAGTAGAACCGCTTCTGAATATTTAATGAAGGAAACAGGGAAAGCAGATCAAATGTACCCGATGCGAGAAGTTCCAGGAGGAGGATATGTACATGTCCCATGGAGCAGACAGGATATTTTGTCATTTACGAATGATTTTCCAAAGTTGAGAGAAAAACCAATTGAATGGTACAAGCAAGTTGAGAGGTTTGTGAAAGTGTCAAAGGTATTGTTGAAAGATTTGGATGGTTTGTTCGACATAGTGGTACCTGCCGATTTATGGACAGATTGTAAAATCACAGTTGATTGGCCAAGTGAAGAGTATCCTAGAGATCCAAAGACAGGTGCCCCGTCAAGTGATGTAATGAAAAAGTATCAGCAGGTAATAACTTACCTGAAAGGGAAAATACCACCAAAAGAAACAGATTGGGTGAAAATAGACAGAACTAGCCAAGAAGCCAGCGAATCGGTACATGCCTATTATGAACGTTTATTGCAGGTATTCAAACAGTATAGTGGATTTGAGGATATTGGAGATAAAAACATGAGTCAATTTGTTTACCGATTTGTTTATGGATTAAAACCAGAGATTTGTCAGATGATTAAGCAGCACATGTTATGCTGGCAAGGGAAACCAATTGATGAGATTTTGAAATATGCGAAATATTGTGGAGATGACATTGAGGATAGGCACAAGAAACTGCAAGAGAAGGTGATGTGGGCTCAGGTAAAAATGGCTGAGCGACAGGGAATTAATTTGGATAATCCAAGTGATAATCAGGGAAAAGAGTCTGGAATGAATGGTGGCACTGGGAATGGAGGAAAAGTGAGAGGACGAATGAGCAGAGAAGAGGCTAAAAAGAAGTTTCCTTGTCATGGGTGCGGAAAATTGGGGCATTGGAAGGATGAATGTAAAAAGATGCGGAATAATAATGGCCCAAATCAAAATTTAAATCCACAGACGCAGAGTGACTCACAGCAGGGTGTAAATCCTCAGAGTCAGTTGCCACCTGCACCTATACAGGGTAATGTAAGCAGAACAAAGCACAGTACAGACGTCGGATATCAAGGAGGAAGTGGTAAGAATGAATATGTAACCTCACAATTTCTTTTACGGGACGTCTTTTGTCCATATAATCAATGACGGTGCCTAGGAGAGGGGGAGAAGGAGTGCGTACTTGGTGCATCCTTACCGGTAGATCAGTCAGGTCCATATGTTGAAGGGAATGTGAAAGGTAATGATATTACTTTCCTTTTGGACACTGGCGCTATCAGGTCTGCTGTGAGAACAGCAGACATCCCAGACCTTCCTCTCGCTGAAGAAGCTATCCAAGTTGTGGGGGTAGCTAATCGAAAGATTAGAACACCTCTTACCGAACCAATGGAAGTAAAAATTGGAAATTTTAGAGAAATGCATCAATTTGTAGTGTGTGATTCCAGTCCAGTAAATTTATTGGGTCGAGATTTGTTGTGTAAAATGAACTGCACAATTTTCTGCACACCGGATGGTGTGGCAGTTCAGACCCCGGATGAAGACCATGTATATAAATTTATGATTGCAAAGCAAGGTACAGAAGTAGATGAGATGTTCTCTTTGATAACAAAAGACGAGTTGCCAGAAGAATTAAAAACTACAGTAAATTCCATAGTGTGGGATTTCACGGGAAAAGAAGTAGGACTTATGGCCAAAATAGACCCAGTTAAAATTACTGTAAAGGAAGGTGCAATTTTCCCAAATACCAGACAGTACAAAATGAGTGCCGAAGTAAAAGCAGGAGTCATTGAAGAAATTAACAGAATGGTAAAACAAGGCATACTAAAAGAAGTAATGAGTAGCCCTTGTAACTCACCAATAATGGGTTTAAAGAAACCTAGTGGAAAGTATAAGATTGTTCAAGATCTGCGAAAAATAAATAAAATTGTGGAACCTTGTTGTCCTATAGTGCCAAATCCTGCAGTAATTCTATACCAAATTCCTTGGAGTGCAGGATGGTTTACCGTGATTGATTTATGTCAAGCATTCTTTTCAATACCATTGCACCCAGATAGCCAGAATCTTTTTTCATTTAAATTTGAGAACAAAGTCTATGTATGGAATCGTGTTCCTCAGGGGTACACGAAAAGTCCTTCCATCTTTAATCAGATATTGAAAAAGTGCCTAGAGAGACTAGTGATGCCAGGAAGTTCAGTCTTAGTACAATATATAGATGATTTACTGGTGGCATCTAACACCAGAGAGGACTGTGTTGTTGACTCCATTGCATTATTAAATCATTTAGCTGAAGAAGGGCATAAAGTTTCACCTGAAAATTTGCAGTTTTGTACAACAGCAGTTAAGTATCTAGGACACCAAATTGAGAGGGCAAAAAGAAGGATAACCTCTGAAAGAGTAAAATTAATCAAGAAAATGCAAATGCCTGTCTCCCAACGAGAAGTGAGAATGTTCCTTGGAATAGTGGGTTATTGTCGTCAATGGATACTAGGGTTTTCTCTGCTAGCAAAGCCATTAATTCAAATGACGAAAAAGAAGGCAAAGGACCCAGTTGAGTGGGATGATGAGAGCGTAGGAGCCTTTGTAAAATTGAGAAATGCTTTGTGTGCAGCACCTGCCCTAGGCATGCCTGATTATACAAGAAAATTCGCATTATTCTGTCATGAAAGAGAAAATTGTGCACTTTCAGTCCTAACCCAGAGACATGGTTTGGACAGACGTCCTATAGCATATTTTTCTGCTATATTGGACCCAGTGGCAGCCGCATTGCCAGGCTGCTTAAAAGCAGTAGCGGCTACATGTTTGAGCATTGAACAAAGTGAATCAATTGTAATGGGACACCCTGTCAAAGTGTTTGTTCCACATTCAGTTGTGATTCTGTTGACAAGAACCCGAACTCAGCATCTTACTCCTAGTCAGCTGACTAAATATGAAAGAATAATACTAGGTGCTGAAAATGTGACTATTGTAAGGTGCACAATAGTAAATCCTGCTACCTTACTACCAGACCCATATCATGAGGAAGTTAAAGATGATGAAGAGGAACATGATTGTTTACAAGTCACAGAATTGTGCACAAAACCACGTCCTGACATACAGGAACTACCCCTCAGGGAACCAGACAGGGAGCTGTTTGTTGATGGTTCGTGCCAAAGGCATGAAGATGGTAAACTAACTGCAGCCTATGCAGTATGTGAATTAACTGGAATAGTCGAAGCACCCTATTTACCAGGAGTAAAATCTGCACAAGTAGCTGAATTAATTTCTTTGATAAAAGCCTGAAAAATTGGGAAGAACCAGAAAGTAACTATATTTACAGATAGCCAATATGGTTACGGGGTTGTGCATGATTTTGGCCAATTATGGATGCAGAGGGATTTCATGACTTCTTCAGGATCCCCCATTAAAAATGGACAGTTCGTAAAGGAACTATTGGAAGCAACACAATCACCAAAAGAATTGGCTGTGGTGAAATGTGCTGCACACCAGTCAGGAGATGACTGGATGGTAGTCGGTAACAGATATGCCGATTTGGTGGCTCAACACTGTGCCAAACACAGGTTGTCAGTTAATAAAAGGGTTGAAAGAATGGGAATCAGCTGCCAACTTATGCTGTATGCACCTCCTGAAACATGGAATGATGTGAAAAGACTACAAGATGATGCTGATGAGAGTGAAAGAAATGCATGGATTAAAATGGGATGTTCTCAAAGGTCAGACGACGATGTATGGATTTATGCCGATGGCAGACCAGTCATGCCCGACTGTTTGATTTCACAAATGGCCAGAATGTATCATGGAGACACACATGTAGGGAGAGATGCAATGATTAGGCTCTTTAGACAAAATTGGTACAATCCAAGGTTTCGGGCTGTAGCAGATAGTCTCTGCCAGAGATGTCTAACTTGCCAAATGCATAATCCAGGAAGAAAAACAATAATTGGGTTTGGAAAAATTGGAAAGGCAGAGGTTCCATTTGTGAGATTGCAGCTAGATTTCATTCAGTTACCACCATGTAGAGGACTGAAATATGTACTTGTCATGGTGTGTCTGTTTTCAAAGTGGGTGGAGGCTTACCCTACCAGGAGGAATGACAGTATTACGGTCGCAAAGTTGTTGCTACGAGAACTCATTCCTAGATTTGGTTTCCCAGTAACTTTGGAATCAGATAGAGGAGGGCACTTCAACAATGATGTGATTAGAATAATCTGTGAAGCATTCCAAATTGAACAAAAATTGCACTGTGCATATCGTCCAGAGGCTTCTGGAGTGGTTGAACAAATGAATGGCACAATAAAATCCAGACTGGCAAAAATGTGTGCATCAACATCGTTAGATTGGCCGGACGCATTGCCACTTGTTTTGATGGGACTCAGAAGCATTCCTGATAGAAATACCAGATTGAGTCCACACGAAATAATCATGGGAAGAGCAATGAGACAAGCACATGTTCCTACAAATAAACTGCTGAATATAACTGATGATATGGTTCTAGATTATTGCAAAGGATTGGCTGACCTAGTGCGTTCTGTCTCTCACCAGGTTGGGGAAGACGCAGTTTCCAGGCAGCCAAAACAAGAGCATGATCTGAATCCCGGTGACCGGGTGGTTGTGAAGCATCACACCAGAGAAACGTGTCTATCACCCAGGTGGGACGAACCTTGTCAGGTCATACTAATTACGAACACAGCAGTGAAATGTGCAGGATTTCCTAATTGGATTCATGTAAGCCACACCAAAAGGGTACCAGACCCTGAAGAAGAAAATCCTCAGACAGCATCGATAATTGAGGAAGCTGAAGGTTGCCCAGCTGAAGAATCTCAGGTTCGAGATTCAAGGGAAGCTGAAGAAGAACAACCGAGCACAAGTCAGGATTGGATACCGGTGGTGGAAATATCTGAAGTCTATAACAAAACAAGAAGTCAAGCAAATTTAGAAGAAATTGAAGAAGATCAGATAGGTGAAGAAGAAGCAGCTCAGGAAGAAGAAGAAGAAACAATAAGAGAACCTGAGCAGGATCAGATAGGGAGAGGAAATTGGGCTCAAATCAACAACGAACCAACAAAATTTGAGCAGGGACAGACAGGTTTAGAAGAACGCGGTCAGGCTGCAGAAGTACAAAGTGCAATAAGCCCTGATCAGAACCAGTTAGATCTAGGAAAATACATTCAAACAGAAGATCTCGAGAATATCGAGCATGAAGACGTAGATCCTGAACAAGGTCAGTTATTGGAAACTCACAGTGGAACAACTGAAAAGAAACCAATAAGACCTGAAAAAGAACAAATAGAAGAAACTGAAATTGAAGAGAACAAAACTGTGCCACAACCTGAAAATAAAAGAATTTCTGAAGAAGAAATAAGAAGCAAAGAGACAGTGCAAACAAAGATGGTCAGAAAAGGTGATCGTTGGCCTAGTGTAATTAAAAGAGTAAAATACCACATAACAACAAGAAGTGAAGATCCAGAACAAGTAAATGAAGTGACAAGCCTAACGGGACAAACCAGAGGAATCGAAAAACAAAGAAGCAAAAGACTGAAACTTGTGAACAAAAAATTTAAAGGTCCCGATTGGACTTATATCATCCTTGAAGACTACGAGAGCTCAGAGTCAAGTGAAAGTGGTGACGAAGGAACAAATACGGAACTGACTTATGAGAAAGAAATAAAACCACCTTGATAACGTAAAGAGACTTGAAATTACGATAAGAAGAGAAATCTTCCTTGTCAAAAATGCCTGACGATAGAGTTTCTGGGAGACCAAAACAGAAATGTTGTAAAAGATGCTGTGCTATATGCATATGTAATCTGGTAGTGGTGCTTATAGTATGTTTAGTTGTGATCGTAGCAATTCCTTACCTTATGATAATGGATAAAAAGATTAACAACGAAACGAAGGAAAGGACAGATAACTTGAAAGGTAATAGAGTAGAACCAAAGGCAGAAGATGAACCAGAATTTCATCATGAAGTAACAGATAACGGCACTAGTTTGAATGTTTTCACAAAATTATTGTTTCAATATGTAGATACCATGGAAGTTAGTAATTGTTATGTCTGTGTGAAATTACCTGAATCAGTAGCAGAAGGGTTAACATATCATCATTTACCATTAACTTATGGCATATCATGTAGTGTATTGACTAGTCTATTTTATAGAACAGGGAGACTTCAGTATTATTGTTCAAATATAGATGTGATATTTTCTGAGGTTCCAATTCGAAAGAATATGAATCCAGTGCTGAGTAGTCAAGATGCACAGTTTATGGGAGAATTTTTCTTAACAATGAAATCAATAGACATAACACATGCACATAGAAGCAATCTAACATGTTCATTACATGAAGAAGAAAAGATATTTTTGAATTTAGTGGAGAATAGAAGACAAGATTTCCAAAAGAAAGCTTCTGAGCATAAGGCTCATCTACCACCTTGGGCTGAGAAAGAGGGTAGTTACACATCTGGCAAGGCTCAAGCTGCTATGGCTCTAGATTTTGTAAAGACAGGGAAAATGTGTCTACATAGGTTAAAGACTGAGTATAACAATATTTTCATAGGTACCAGTGAATGTGAACATAATTTCTTAATTCTTGGAGGTTGGGGACTAAAAGGAGGAACGGATTCAGTTTTTCCTGGAATCTATTATGTGTGTGGGAATAAGGCTTACTTTAGGCTTCCTGCACGGTGGTATGGAAGTTGTTATTTTGGGATAGTATTTCCAAAAATATACCACGTAAAAAGAAACACTGGGAGCAATGAAAATAGTAGTGAATTAACACGTAGTTAAAGAGCTAGTTTTTCTGAAATTGTAGGTGATATATTCGGTGCATTAATACCTTCAGTGGGAATAATTCTGAACTCAAGGAAAATATGTAAATTATCTACAGTGGTTGATCGATTATCAACAGACACTGCTGGAGGATTTCTGATGATTAATGCAGAAATGGTTGCGATTAGATCTATGGTTATGCAAAATCGACTTGCTCTTGATATAATACTGGCAAAAGAGGGCGGAGTCTGTAAATTATTGAAGACGAAACACTGTTGCACTTACATACCTGATAAAAGTGCAGAAATTGGAACATATATACAGAATATAACTAAACTTGAGAAGGAACTAAAACCACTGGAAGTTGATAGTGTATGGGAAAGATTGACCAATAGTATTACGTCAATTGGTACCTGGTTTGCTAATGTAGGGAAAGGACTTATAAGTCAAATATTAGTACCCTTAGCTGGGATAGCAATAATAGTACTATCAATAATAATATGGTGCAAATGTTGTAGAAAGAATGAATCGTATAATGTGACAGGAAAAGGAAAGAAGAGAAAGTTTGACGAAATTGAACTAGAAGATTTGAGAAGTGAATTATACAAGAAACTGAAAGCAGATGTGAAAAATAGAAAGTGTAAAAATGAAGCTGAGACAATTATATGATAAAAGTTGGCATCTGGTTGTGGGTAGTATTTTGTTGGCTCAGAAACGCCATCAGAGAGGGGATTGATGGAGCAAGAACTCACAAATGAGACTTGCTCGGAAGCAATCCTCTCACAGTATTAATTATTAATCTTTGTAATGTTCGTACTAACAAATGCACACACAAATACAAGTAGAAGGAAGCTTGCCTATGTGTTTATACTAACAAATAACGCTTGTCTAATCTAAAATGGCCGCTAAAGCGCGGGAATTTCTTTGCGCATGTGTCAACCATATCACATGGTGTGACGTCTTTCTTTGCTTGGAGGGAAATCCTTGCTTCTGCGCAGTGTGTATTAAAATGGCTGCTTAATGTTTTCACGTGCTACAGCTTGCGTACATGTTGCAATTAAACTGTGGTATCCTAACGCTATTAATGCGGGATAGAATTTATAATTAAATGGGAATAGAGTAGAAAGAGTGGGTATACAGTGAAACAATTTATTTTGTGATTTTAATATTTTCTTCTTTGACTTTTATTAGTTCGTAAATGGGCCTGGGTTGGTTGAACTGAAAACTCGAGAGACAATGGTTCTGCGCATGCGCCTTGCGAGGCTGCCCAGAAGAGAGGATGAAGTCAACCTGGACGTCGTCCAAGGCCATGACCTGATGGCCAACAACTACTGTACCCACGATGTCCCTACCGAAAAGAAACAATTTATATAAACATTGTAATAAACTTTGTCGTGAGACGGGTGGGAAATAAAGCAAATGTATTAACTGTGATGGGCGGTATTTTAAAACAATGGGCTTAAAGAAATTTAATTAAATCAATATGGTGTGAGGATCAACCCCTGTCCCTGTCCAATCAGAAGTAGTGGGCCCATAATTCTGCAACATTAAGGGGAGGTACATGGGCGTAGAAGGGTATAATAGATATAGAATTAGAATTAGCGTTAGAGTTGCTTAAGGCATTAAGGCTGTCAGCTGGGAGAACCACAGAACGAGCTGATCGAGTGCAGACTGAATCGCTGTCCAGAGAGGTCCTGAGGTGGGGGCGGCAGATTCCATTAGAAGGAAGACACGGGAGAAGTCGAGGAGAAGCGAAGTATCAGAGAGGGGAACGACGCAGGCGTCATTGATAGAGAGGTCACCGGTCCTGTCCTGAACCTGGAGGAGGTCTTTGCTCTTCATCCTTCCTGGGTCCTATCTTTCCAACTCCTTGGCCAAGGGGTTTGGTTACTCGCACTTTTAGGTAAATATAAATGCAAACCTTAGTTGCGCTGCTGTCTCTATCTTCTTCTTTCTGAGGAACCGTCATTGATCGATAATTGATTATTATGCTTCATCCTTGATATACGATTAAGTATCATGTGACTCTGTAATTTACTCTGCTAAATCTTTAGATAAACATTTTAAACTTCCTGTCTCAGTGATTATTTCAGGATTATGATTTGCAAGGAATGTCACTCATTTTAAACTTCACAATTAATAAGGGGTCCATTGGTAAGTCATTACTCTTCAATCAGAAAAGTAATTGGTAGCAGGGATTTGATAAAAGAGTACAACTGACCCACCAGCGGAAATTGCTAGCATAGTATGAATGTATGGGCCCAAGTGAGTATTTGGTGTATGAATGCTTGTTGCTAGTAACCCGCTGGATCACAGGCACCCTTGCACTACGGTGCAAGGGTGCTAGCGTTGGGGCTAGGCAGCTAAATGAGTGGCAGCACAGGGGGAAACACAAGACTGCACCGCATTCTTGTAAATACAGTGCAGCCCTGCGTTTCAGAAGTGGCAGAGCGCAGTGTTGAGCCAAGGAGGCTAACGCCGCACTCCGCCACTTCCTTGTAAATATGCCCCATGGTTCTCTTGCTCAGTATACATCACCATGAGGCTATTATACAAAAACATGCCCATATATGCCTTATTAACTGATAGTCGTAATACCACTTACTCTACAGTCGTATTGTTAGTAAGTAAATCAGAATATAGGATAATTCAACTACATGAATTGATAAAATACTGTATTTAACTGTGGAGTTTGCAAAGACTGTATGGGCCTCATTCCAATTCGGACTGAGCGATATCTCCCCAGTCAATTCCAAGGTTTACCAGGCTAAATATAGAGAGCACTGTCAGTCATATTATATAGTCTCCTTGCGCTGTGGATAGGACTTTAAACAGACTACAAAGCTATAGAGATAAGCTATGTCCCTCTTTTACCCCATGACCTATTGATGCTTGTTTCCTCTTCCTGGCACTTAACTCTGCCTTCCTGCCCTCTCTCTTTCCTCCTCCTTTTTCTTCTCATTGACCCTAATCCTGCTGATCATCCCCTTCCGCTTGTCCCTCTTTCCTGGATTGTCCCTCTGGCTCTCCTTCCCAGATCCCCAGCAAGGGTCCATCATCTGGAACCTTGTGCAGTACTGGACTCAGTAATTCTTCGTCTCGCTTCTTATTCACAATTCTGGGCCTGTAAACTTATAATAGCCCGTGACAGAAATGGAAATTTTGACGGGAAATTTTAACTCTAAACCTCGTGTCTCCTCGCTCAGTTACTGGCCATGTACAAATAGGGCCTACATTCCCCAAAAACACAGGAGATATATTTTTTAAAATATAAATCTTTTAAAAATATTTTCTGTTCTCTATAAGTGGCACCGAACAGTATGGTGAGAATATTTATCTTACTACTTTTCTCTCTGAAACTACTAACTGTCTTATCACACTAGCAGAAAGGCATGCACTAAGGGTGAGTGTCTAGTTGCATTTTGTAGAAAGATCTAAACATTGAAACCCTAGACCACTCTGCTGATTTAAGATTATCTTTCAATCCAGCTCCCGCCCAACAAGCTTTAGAAGCCATTGCTCCCCTGGCTGAATGAGTGCCAAACTGATCGGTGTCCACCCCTGCTAAAACATAACGGGGCTTATTTACAAGGCCCTTGCGTCACTTTTGCGTCATTTTTAACATGGGAAAAGTGACGCAAATGTGGCGCAAGGGGCTTGTAAATCTGCCCCAACATGTTTAATCCACCTTCTTAATGTGGTGTGAGACACTTGGGAAAAGGTCTATGCAGTTATCAATAATTGAGGGGTTCTAGTCCTTAAGTCCCTGATTCCCTTTATACATGTGATAGGACACCAGTTGTGGGTGAGAAGGCAAACTCTGAATTATAATGTATGTAGTTCAGTACTTTTTGCATCTCACAACATTAAATTGGAGACCAACCAGGGTAAAAGTCCCTGAAAATCCAAAGCTGTCATATCAGACACCGTCCAAAATGACACCAAACTAATTTAGCAGACAGAAGTTCGAATGACAATTCTTTGTTGTTACCTAAAATTCAAATAAATGTAAAACCTTTTTCAAATCCCACATTGAAGAATAAATGGATTTTGGAGGATTCATAACCCTAACTCCTTTCCATAGCCCACAAACCAGTGGATGCTCACCTATGGGTTTTACCTCCATCTTTCTATGTCCTGCAGAAATGGCCAATTGGTATCCATTAACAGTCCTCTAGGGATACTGGCCAGCTGCTAAAGAGGCTAAGAAGTTAACAATACCACCTACATCCCGTGAAACATGATCTTCTCCACTTTCCATGCACCACCTACACCAAAGTCCCCATGCTTTAAGCATGTCTTGAGCCCATGATGCTTCATGTACCCTGAGGCAACCTACAAAAGTCTTGGCAGACCTGCAGTAGTCCTGAAATGTTCCATGACACCAACTGCAACTTGCCTCCTCTGGCTAAGATGTGGCTGGTGTAGATCCACCTGTGGATTCTTCAAAATCTGTGGAAAAACTGGGAGCAGGATCGAACAGTCCACTGATAATTCTAGCAGGATTGGGTACCAAGGTTACGTCATCCAAAGTGGAGTGACCATAACAACCCTTGCAAGTTACCTTCCGACCTGTGCCAGGCATCTCGATATCATTGTAAATGTAGAAAAAGCATACTGAATCTCTTTTGACCAGTTCTGAAGGAATGCATCCGTAACTGAGGCTTCCGGATCAGGTCTCCAGCTGCAGAAACTGACTAATTGTGGTGGTCTGTATTGAAAGGCCCCCAAAACTCCTGCAATTGGCTACAAATTCTGACCTCCAACTGCCACTAGCTGCTGTCATAAAGACTGTGTGAGTACCAGTTTGCTACTGCATTGACTTGACAAGAACGGTATTCTGTTCCCATAGAGTTCTAATTTTGCAGACAGAATCCCCATAGCACATTCGCTATCTCTGCCACAGCCTTCGATCTCATGCCCCTAAATTTTAGGGACATTTTCCTGCACAAAAACAATCCTTAGAGACATTTTACTCTTTCTATGTGTGCTGCAGAATGCAGAAAACTTAGGTTATGTTCCCAACTCTTTGTGTTTCTCCATTTTTCTTGCTCACTACCTCTCCTCATGTATGTATTTTCTCTAATAACCACTCTTCTATCTTCCAGATCATCAACACATTTCTTTTCAATTGGGCTCATTGAGCAAGTCAGGTTCTTGTCTATGGGCATGAGCAGTATCAAGCTTAGTTGTCCACCTAAATAAACTCAAACTGTCTCCATCTCATTAGCATTAGGATATGGATTCAAATGTTTATAAATTGGGACTTCTGAAAAAACTAAGGGCCTGATTACTCCTTTGCCCTGTTGGAAGGACTGCCCACCAGATTTATAAATGATCGGCAGGCAAGTGGTCACTTATAAAATTATTGCCAGGGACTGCCTCTCGATGTAGGCCTCATTGGATCTGAAGTCCCTCGATGACAGGTCAGCTTTTGTCAGCGGTGGTGTGGACCTTGATCATCCGCTCCATTTCTGAGGCCCTGTGATGTGCTGGCCTCTGGGTTGTAATGGACAATTGGTGGAATGGCGATCCCTCTCTGAGACTCCATTGGAGCCATCCACTTCTTGGAGATATTTGGCGTTGTTCTGAGCCGCCACCCAGCAACTTTGGTGGTGTGCAACTACAGGTATTGGACAGCTCATTAAGCACAACCCCAGTGCTTCTTCTTGGGTCTCTACACTCGCCGCTGTGGTCGTAGAGCTCTTCCCTTTTTAGGGCTCTGATAAGTACATTTATAGTATGTGATTGTCTGCTTCCAACCAAAGCGTTCTTTTGCACTTGGCTGTTGCTTTGTACTTTTCTTGACACCTGGTTATTCTCTACCTAGCAGCATTTGTGATCACAGCATTATTTTGTGCTTGGCTGTTGCTTTGTACCTTTTGACACCAGGTTAATCTCTGCCTGGCAGCACTTGTAATCGCAGCGTTATCACTCCGTACTAGCTATGGCTCTTTGTTGCATAGTAGCGAAATACCTTTATCTGGTCTGACCAACAGGTTCTCGACCAACAACGTTTAAATTCTCTGTAACTGCTTTCGTTTTCAACTGCTTCACAGCGGCTGAAACTGAGCTTTGACTCCACATGCCTTAGACGTCGATTCCGTACTTCGACAAAAGCACACATGGCACACACGAGCAGTTTGCTTGGACCATGGCAAACTCTCTGAGAGAGCACTGTCAATCTTCGGGTTACGTATCCCCTAACTCAACACAATTTGTAGCATCTTCCCAGCCGGGGTACCCGCTAATGACTACTCCACACACAGAGCTTGGTATCACACGTCTTTATTCCTCTGCGTGTAATTGCGAACTCAACATTCTAAAACAGCCTCCACTGCAATACACTCCATTCATTACATCATAGCTCTGTTGAGTTCATTAGGAGTCAAAAAGGTTCTGTAAAATGGGCGCGGGGAGAGAGCACTGAAATCGAGCTCCCGGGCACTGGGATCACTGCTGCAGTGAGAATCCATGCTGCCCCCCCCCATCTCCTCCCCACGAGAACGAGGACTCACCGGAATAAAACCCCAAGTCGGACGAGCCTGAATCGAGCTCTCATCATTATCAGGAAACGAAGATATGAGGATCTGCGCCCCGACATCTCCAGGATTGAAACTGATGCCTCGAAGGTGATCGGCGGCGAGCAGACCTCACTCGATCCAAGGACACCCCACTTCGGACCCGCGAGAGTCCCGACAGCCCCGGACATGGACCGAAACTTCCACCTAGCTGGCACTGGAAGAATCATGGGAAAGCTGAGCGTGAGCTAGTGTTGAGCTCCGCAGCGCCTGACTGCAAAATGGCCGCCCAGATGTGGAAGCAGTAAAAGAAACCTGGCACGGTAAGTGGACTGCAAGCGACTTAAAGACACCCCACAGTGTACCCACGAGAGTCCCGACCCGCAGCGATTATCAAACTGGCACTGGGGGGACTTTGGAAAGCAGATTGCGAGCTACTGCAGAGCTCCGCAACGCCTGTCCCCAAAATGGCCGCCCCGACGGTGAACTGGCAACGGTAACCCGGCACGATCAGTGGACAGCACGCTACATAAAGACACCCCACAGTGGACCCAAGAGAGTCCTGACAGTCACGGCCCGTAGCGATTACCATAACGGGCACTGGGGGAACTTCGGAAAGCGGATTGCAAGCTACTACAGAGCTCCGCAACGCCTGTTCCCAAGATGGCCGCCCCGGCGCTGACCTGGCAAAGGTAACCCATCGCATCCCTAGATGCATTTGCGACGTTCTCCACGGAGACTGCGGCTATGTTGATCGAACCAGTACTGAAGCATAAGCCTAATATCCATTGGAAAATCAAACTAACAGCAACAGGGCAATCAGTCTGCGAGTTATTGAGGGGCTCTGCAACGCCTGACCTCAGGATGGCCGCACGGAAGTAGGACTTTTCACCGACGAACAGACTGCACCGGTGAGTCCCCTCCACCCTAAATGCTCCCTATACACCCTGTACCTGCCGGTCTCAACAAGATTAAGCAACGAAGGCCCCTGTATCACAGAGCCTGCCACCTCTCCAAACCAAATGCACACAGGGCCTGACCCTAAGATGGCCGCCAAGAAGGCTCTTGCATCATAGAGACTGCAAGGACCCCAGCTCCACAGAGACCGCCACCTCTGCAAACCTCATGTCCTCAGGGCCGAAACCAATGATGGCCACCAAGAACTAACCCCTGGGAATTCGCACAGGGGAGGCTCTGACCAACCCCAAAGAAGTGGACGGGGCACCCTACAACTTGCCTTGCCTCGCTGAACCCAGTAATAAAACAATCCTGACCTAGTCATCTAGGCCCACCTCTGTTGCTCCCCACCGACCTCACTATAATGCGACGCTGGCCCGCCTCAGCTCCACTTCTATCTACTTAACACCAGGCACACCCCACCGGCGAGTCACCGACCAACTCTCAAAAAAGGGGCTGGACCACCCAACTCCGCGTCCAGACTCACTGGTCTCTAAAAAGCAGAGACGTTGGCCCGCCACATCCCTGTCTTGCTGCACCTATCTACACACTGCCGGACCCATACTGCCTGACCACCCGGTGGCCACCCTAAAAGAACTCTGGTGGGTTACGGAACACCAAATTCAACGGCAAGAAACCAGCAACAACCCGCCCCATATCAGAAACAAAGGGACATGGGCCGTACCTCTTTCTGCCCCCAGGGCCTAACCGCATGTTGGCAGCCAATCAAGCAACCCCTAAAGAAGCGGCTTGACCACGCTGCCAGTCTCGTCCACCACTACAACCCACCCCGACCCCTGTGGTAGCGTAACACACCCAGCCCTAAAGGAACTAGCCCCACTTCCAACTTAGATAAAATGCCTTCTATCATGCCAACCTACGCCAACCCCCTCATATCGAACTACTTAAAACCGCACGGCCCGAACTCCTTCTCGATTACTCTCTCCCCCAACCTCTCACACAAAGCAAAAAAAACCTCAAACATAAACTGATCAGACAATACCCAGAATCACTATTTGCTGACATATATCACTGCTCCTCCAAAGGCCAAGTAAAAATGGATCTCATTTTTCACACGGAAAGACCCGAAAAGTGGAATTCCATCCTCAGATCACAACTCCACATTACCAAAACTACCAATACTCCCCACAGTTGCAAACTATCATTCTCTATCCCTAACCGCATGATGCGGAGCGGGAACACCTCTGTGACCATCTACTCCAACGTCACAGTCCTGATTCAAGCTAACAACGACAACCTTGAGGCATTTGACTTCCTCTTCCCCTCACTTTGGACTGCCCCCTCTCACACACATCTCCCCCACCCAACCCACCCCTTCTACCCGGACAACCGGACTCCCCAGCTGAACACACACACCATTCCTGTGCCCTCTATCATAAACCCCTGCTCTCCACCACGAGACACCACCAGCACCTCTGGCACCAAGAACATGGCTCCCCCTCCCCTGCCAGACCATCCCCTCGAACAGCCCCCGCTCATAACCTCCCCCTAACAACACTGATCGACCACAACACACAGTCTAAGACTTCCAACCACCTTCCTATACCCACCTGCAAAAGAACACAGTTGCCACATCATGACCCCTTCACCCCACGCCCACGACCCATCGCAAAGCCCTCACGGTCAACACAATAACTACCAGCAGGCAACACAACATCATCAGGCCTTCTCCCCCTCGGGAGGACCCCGCCCAGAACCCACCCACCCCCACCCTGGAAGAGACGGGGCAGCGTCTCTCCCTGCTTGAAAGCCAATTGGCTATTATAATACAGGGCTTTAACGAAATCCTAATCTACCTCGCTACGCTTCGCAAGCCCTCCAAAAATCCCCACTGTACTCCCACCGTCTCCAACCCCTTACACCAAAGGCTCCCCAAGGCTATGCGACCCAGCTGGACCTCATCCCCCCTCTCGAGTCATACACTGAGACCCAAAAGAACTATGGAGGCTATGTCCTCGGACGAAGCGGCTGAGCTGGCCTCCTCGTACGACACCCCCCCTACTGCCATCCCTCATTCAGGTAATCACTGGATTCAGAAGAGATCACTCCACTCCGAAACCCCCTACACCCCCAGCCTCCCTCACCAACATCCCCATGGCACCCCTAAGAAAGAAACCAAAAAAAGAGACACCCCCTACCAACTGCATGCTCATAAACTGCAGATCAGCCACCAAACATGCCACAGAGCTAACAGAATCCATCCTCACCCATGGCATAGACATAGCCTTCATCACCGAGACCTGGCTAAATGACAGCTCGCCTCCAATCATGGATACTCTCGTACCCCCAGGCTTTTCAATCATTAACAAAGACCGAAAAGACCAAAGAGGTGGGGGTTTAGCAATCATTCACAACAACAACATGTCTGTGACCGAAATAGATACCTTCAATTATAACACCTTTGAATGCCTAACCGCCAATATTAACACAAGTAACAACAAGACACTACACTGCCATCTCCTATACCATCCCCCAGGCAACACCACCACATTCACTGAACACCTGTCAGACCTGGTTGCTCACTGCTCACTCCGAGACACCAACAACCTAATTCTGGGTGACCTCAACTTACACTGGAACGAAAAAAACAGCTCACCAATACAAAACCTGAATGAGCTATTACATAGCAACAACCTTACCCAGCACTGCTCAGAAGAAACCCACAACAAAGGAGCAATCCTGGATGCCATCATCGCCCAAAGCGACACAATCACAATAGACCTCATCTTACCGGTTGACTGGTCAGACCATCACTTAATCCTATTCCACATCACGCAACCGATCATGCACCAACCTCCCATCCAAGACCCCCCCACATGGACGAGAAACCTAACACAGATCAACATGGTTGACCTAGAAGAAAAGATAAGCACGCTCCTGCCCATCTCCACAGACGGTTTCTCCACAACAGAACTCACGTCTCACTACAACACAACTATGACGTCCATCTTAGACCAACTAGCCCCCCTGAAACTAAAAAAAACCAGGAACATTCCTTCCAGATCCTGGTTCAACACGGACATTAACGCTGAAAGGAGACAACTTAGAGCTACAGAACGTCTATGGAGGAACAATCCCTCCTCAAGCCTCTGCGAGCAACTCAAAGCAGCCCGAAGGAAATACAAAAACCACATCAACAACGAAAAAACCACCTTTTTCTGCACCGTCCTGGACAACGCGAAAAACAGGCCCAAAGAACTCTTTAACATCATCAGGCAATAAACTTCCAAGACCTCTGCAACCCCAGTCCAGGCCTCCAAAGACCTATGTGACAACTTCACCAACTTCTTCAACGACAAAATCACCAAGATTGAGCTATCACTAGACATCAACCTCAATCCATCCTGCAAAAACCCAACTCCAACAATCGAAACCACCACACGCAAGCTCCCCATGAAAGCCTGGAAATCCTTCGACCCTGTACTTGAAGCTGAGATTCTTAAACTGATCTCCTCCTCCAAGCCCGCATCCCACTTCCTCGATCCTGTACCCACCCAATTGACCAAAAAGCTGAAACTCTCCCTTGCCCCACTCTGGTGCGAAATCATAAACAGCTCCTTGAAAACCGGCATCATACCAGACTGCCTCAAAGTCGGCCAAGTCACGCCACTATTGAAAAAGCCAAGCCTAGACACCAACGATCTGAACAACTTCAGACCTGTTTCCAATCTCCCCTTCCTATCCAAAATCCTTGAAAAGTGCGTTCTCCTACAACTGACTCAGCACATGGACAGCATCAACCTGCTAGATCCCCACCAATCGGGCTTCAGAAAAGGATGTAGCACCGAAACCGCGATCCTTAACATCGTGGATGACATCCACAAGTCGCTTGATACTGACCAATGTTGCCTACTCATCCTACTGGACCTATCGGCAGCATTTGACACGGTTGATCACAATCTACTCATCAAGGCTCTCCAAGACAGAGTAGGTGTGGACGAGGTGGTCCTACAATGGTTCTCCTCCTTCTTACATAACCGCTCCCAAAGGATAAAAATCAAAACCTTTACATCCGACCTACACCCCGTCAGCAGAGGTGTCCCCCAAGGCTCAGTGCTCTCCCCTCAACTGTTCAACATATACATGGAACCCCTCACCATCCTTCTCAAAAAAGCCAACATCCCCTTCCACCTATATGCAGACGACACCCAGATCTACTTGGAAACCTCCTCCATTAACGACATTCTAAGACTCAACAACACTCTTAGAGAAGTTCAACACTGGCTATCAACAAACCACCTTAAACTCAATCAAGACAAAACCGAAATCCTCCTCATCTCCAACAAAGAAGAAAACCCCAAAATCGTAGAGTGGCTAAAAGCAATCGATGCTCTCAACGGTAATCTCACCCTGGCTAACTCGGTAAAATCTCTAGGAATCACCCTCGACCCAAAACTGAACATGACCAAACACATTAAGACCTCCGCGAAGAGTGCCTTCCTCAATCTGAAGCTTCTCAACAACATTAAGCCCTTCATCCCGTCCAAGGACCTCAAACAAGCCACCCAATCAATGGTGCTATTTAGACTCGACTACGGGAACGCAGTCCTCACCGGTACAGCTCGATCCCACCTAGCGCCCCTCAAAACAACTCTTAATGCAGCTGCCAGAATGGTCACCGGAGTTAAGAAATATGACCACCTATCTCCCGCACTCAGAGAACTAAAATGGCTCCCAGTCGAAATGCGTGCCAGCTTTAGAACTGCCTGCCTCACGCACACAGGGAAACCGGAATACCTGGACTCCAAACTCAAGAAAGCCGGCCAGACAAGAAACCTCAGGAGCTCCAACACCCTCTTACTCATCCCTATGAAAACACGCAAACAAAAAACCGCTGCACAATCCTTCGCTGGAAACGAATCCAAAATCTGGAACTCCATCCCAGCCGATATCAGGACTATCCCTTCCTTTATAAAATTCAAAAGACTCCTAAAAGACCTCTACCTCAACCGTGCCGTCCCGAACCGAGAACCGCCACCGAAACGCACAAGCCTGCACTCCGCAGCCACCTGACAATGTTCCACCTCAACCTACCTCTTCCTGCACTTTACAGCCCCTTGACAATGTTCCACCACTACCTACCTCATCCCCGCTCCCCGACCCCCTCCTCGTTCCCTCCTCCCGGAAGGAGTTTTAGCCCAAGGCATTGTGCACTCATCGAGGCTATCTCAGGACTACCCTACCTCAACGACGCACAGCACACTGGGGGGGCATATTTACAAGGAGCCATTGCCAAATTAACGGCACTTTATCGCAGTCAAAGTCGTAATAAATTTACCTCCCCATTCACAAGCCGGTGTTAACAGCCCACAGCACCAGTTTACCCGCGATAGCAGCCGCAAAAAACATCGCCACAGAGGACTCCCGCAAATATCGCTATTGAGATGCAGAGTAGGTGTTCCCGTGACAAATGTCGAGACAACATTACACCTCAACATTCTGAACGACCAGCCACATCGGCGATAAAAACACAAAACAGGCGATAAGGCGCGTTAGCACCAGGAAATCTACACCTGCTCTGACCTGATGTAAAGTCGGACGGCAGCCAGCACAACAAAAGGGAGCACAACCCAGGGCCACACCCGAAGGGCAACAGATGCCATGGAGCCACTCATCATGGGGCCCGGACACCCAAGAGGGCCACAACACCCACCGCCACCACCCCAGGACCCCAACCCACACCCGGAACACCCCCCCACCCGGGACCACCCCCAACCCCGGACTAAGAAATTGCACACCAACACCACGAATCCCAAAACAAACATTTTGCCTGATGTCGCACAAGCTGGAAAATAAACATACATGCGTGGCCCGAAAATGGAGAATCAGTCATACAGCAATGCAATTACCAACACAAAACACCATACAAACAAAAGCAGAAACAACCCTTAGGATGAGTCCTAGCTGCACCCCACTGGACAATCCGTAGCACACAGCCTGGAAGACCAAATCCAAGAGAAGAAGGTGTACCATGCGCCCAACAAAGGAAAGAGAGGGAGAGAGCGAGGGAGAGAGATGGAGTGAGATAGCACAAGCAGCGCAAGGCCGCTCTGGCACCTGGCTCCACATGCCAACATGTGTGTGTGCATCACCATCCGTACACCATGAGCCCAAGGCCGTGTCCCAATCTCAGCGCCAAAGCCACATCACATTCCGAAAACGCAAGTAGTAGTCAGACAAACATCAGGGATGAAAGCACCATTGTCCCAATGCAGAAGGCGGGAGGACACCTGCACCCCTGACCTTGGTCCAGAACGCGCCTGGAACACCCTGATAGAGATGCAATGGCAGATGTGGACGACTCCCACACCACGCATTCCGCAAATGAACCATCCGACTCATCCACAGCCCACACACAGAAGCCCCTGCCTGTGGTACCCCGGCATGGGATGCCCTTGACACTCACGGAAACAGCAACCCATTACCCAAAATGTTGCACACACATTCGAATCATTGCTCAGAGCTGTGGCATATCCTCCACACAACTGCCGCAGTTCAGAAGAGTGCCGGTGCACGAGACGCACCAATGCAATGGCAGGCCATACCGGGCACATGCACAAACCCCGTCACGTGGAACAGTACCGTGCACGCATGCTGCATTTACTGGGCGCACTGCCACTGGCAGTGCTGCGGATCAGTTACAGGCTCAGTTTCTGCATTGCCCACGTCACCTGCGTCCAGCCCTGGTTCCACTGCTGAACTTGCACATTCGAGTGTCCTATGGATGTCTGCCTATCCAACACAACTGTTGATGAATTGGACTATGACTTGTGTCTGCGCCCTGTTGGATCACGAACAGGAGTGTAACCGAGACAGCCGTGCATGGGATGCCTTGACATACTGCGTATGTATTGGTAGTTGTGCATGGGAGATTGCACAATTTCTCGTGTGCAGTGACGACATCGAGGCGCTCCCTATTGGGCTGTGTTGCGGATCGGTGAGACGGCGTGGGCTGAGCACATCTGCCCGGACCACCTAATGGATTGGCTCACCCTGGTGTTCCTTGAACACGACAACGACGTACTATTGGAACACATGAAGCTGCACGGGCATTCATGGACGAGTAACTACGTTCCTGCAGCCACATCCGATTGCCAGCCACAGCACATGGCCCAACAACTTGTTGCATCGTGGGGATTGCTCACATATCCCACCACAACAGAGGACACGTCTGCCTTTGGTCAGGCTCTGGATGCATGTGCGTGGAATAACGCGTGTGTACACACACCTGTGCAAGGTGACGCAGGTCCATGGTCTGAGCAACACAGCGTCGTCTGGCAACGTTGCCAATTTGGACACACTGCTGGGTGAGAGCACACACATGGCAATGTAGCATGACATGTGGACCTGTCGGACCCTCACATCTGATCACTATCGGCAGAGCAGACAATCGGCGCACCCCGGAGGCAGTGCACCATGCAGACCCCACGTGCAGTGAGTCGTGCCCCCTCACACGGGGCAATGGGCAGACGCCAAACAACACATGACTCATCCAGCAAGGCAAGGTGGGCTGTGAGCGTTGCCATCCGTGATGAATGTTGTCCATTTCAGCCCCAACATTATCTGTACCTAGACATGTACCCATGCTGTGTGTAAGTGTTTTAAGCATGTCCCTGCCTGTTGTGGCCGTTGCCTCGTCCGTACTGACACGCACATGCCAATAAAGCCTATGCCACTCCACTGGTGTCTAACTGTGAGGTGTGTTGTTTAGATTGTCCACTCGTGTGCCACAATGAGCATCGTCCCAACACAGGGAGGAACTGACTGACGCATGTGCAATGGGGGTGTGTCCCTTTGGCAAGCTACACCTCTGTGAGCCAGACATTGTTTTGGATATGTGCTGAACGACATGTGCACTTACATGACTCCAGCTATATGTGTATGGTGTCCAACCTCTGACCATGTGGAGCAATGTCATACATCACAACAGAATGTGTCCACACAGATGTGTGTAAGTCGGTATGCGACGTGAAGTTCTGCTGTCACACGTGGTGTGGGATACCACTCCTGGCCTGCCACCATTTTGGTCACTCCTACACACGGCCCTATTCAACACATGGACGTGTGCCTAGGTTGGGGTGTTGTGAGATTGCTGTTGCTGTGCAATGGGGACACAGCTAGTACTCACCTTCACAGTCATCCAATTGGCCATGTGTCTCAGGGATAGACGTGTATAGATGTCAGTTACCAGGGTGTACCTTCATGTGCAATCATCGTCCCCACATCCAGCCATACTTCCATACGTGAGTGAACATAGTGATGACACATCTGTGTGATTTAGAATGTTTTAGTCACATTCAGGTGATTGACGGAGCTGGAGCTGTACCTGGCATTCCAAGCCCACATCACATGGAAGCCCAGTGGTGGGCCAACCAGAGTCCTTTGGGAATTGCACAGTGATTGGGAAGAGGGAGAGTTCAGTCCGCAGCAGGATTGCTGTGTGATTGGCCAGCGGCGAAGAAATGGCAGCCCGTGTCGGGGTCCGGGTGAATGTCGCAGGGTGTTCCGGAGGTCAGTAGGAGGTATTTCCCAGGGCATGATGCATAGGTCATGAGCAGGCAGGGACAGGCCATATGGCGGTGATGGATGCTACTGCCTCCTTCCTCACACAGTAGTTCCCATCCCCTTCTCACTCCCCTGATACGGGTTCTGTGTCCGGTGTGTGTGGCGGGGTGATGGCTGCATCGCTGTGTGCCCCTGACACATCAGACTGCATAGGTGATGGGGCAGCATCACAGTGTGCCACGGACACATCAGGGGTCGGAGCTGTGTGTGTCGATGTTCCTGCTGCAGTCATCTGGGAACGGCTCAGTGGCAGCAATGGCAAATTGGAATACTGCAGGGCGTTGCTGTTCCCAGCCACTACTCGCTGGTGTCCAGCCGTGGCAGACATACTTCCAGCCTGCATCTGCCCCATTGTCCCCATTGCCCTCCGCATCTGTGCCAACTCTGTGCTGTCATGGCTGGTGCCTGTCTGACCAGACAGTTCTTGTATTAGACTCATAGCACCAGCGAGGTTAGCCAAGGTCTGTGGTGGAGCATGGTGCGTACAGGGGGTGTCCGATAGGGACTGTACGTGGTCCCTGATGGGACTCAGACACCCACGTATGGCATCAAGTTTGGCTGCCATGAGCTCGTAACCCACATGCAGCTGATGAGCCAACTCCACCTGGCAACGCAACACACGCCATTGGAATTCCATGTATTGGTCGGGGGTCCTGGGAGATAGCCGTGGTGGTGTGTGTTTCCTGCTGTGTGGTCTGTGCAGGTGGTGGGGTTACCTCAAGGCAGCTGGCCTGGCCTGCTCCTGGGGGTGGGGTGCAGAGGCTGTCCAGCATCCGTTGGAGGGTGTCTTGACATATCTGCAGGTTGTCCTCTTCATCATCAATGGTGGGATGTGTGGTGTGCTCTGCAGGGGGTGTTGTTTGTCCCTCTGCAATGTAAAGGGGAGATTCAGGTTAACAGAGTTTCACACGTATGGTGCTGATTAGCGGATGTTTACATTCAGACTGCATGCCAATGTACATTGTGACTGTTTGGGGGGAGCTGGCTATTTGATGGCAGTCAGTGTGTTTTTCGGCTACATGACGGATGTGTGGTAGTACCCGTACATTATCATCACACAGTGTCAGGCGATGCAAGGTGTGAGTGGACAGTTACTACGCACGAGCGGAACCTGTAGTGAGCTCTGTCCTGTGGTGTTGCACTTTGTACCACATTGCCTTCATTGCTGATGTTCTGTGATTGCTATATGTGTGTGCTGCATTGTGGGTGAGTTGCCCCTGCAGCTCTGATTTCGTGTAGCCTTCTCCCTTTGAGGCGGGGTCCTTTTGAATTGTGTGCTTTTAGGGGCCTGATTTGCTTTTGACTTGGGTCATGTGTGCTCGCGGACTGTTTTTGTGGCCTGGTGCATTGTTTGTCTGCTGCGCGTATTGTAAGGCATGGGTTGTGGGTGCACGTGGACACGTTGGAGTGTGACCTGCTCCTTTACGGATGTGATCCGCACTTGGCTACCTCCATGTCGCTTTGTGGGCCATGTCTTTTTTTGGGGCAGCTGCCATGCTATTGGACATGCAGTGTTACTTGCATAGTCAGAGTGGGTCATGGAGCTGCTGCTTTGCTGGATTCAGCACATATGCACGGGTCGGTTGTGATATTGGTGATAGGGGGGCCCCCTCTGTGCACATTGTGGATGGGGGCCTACTTGGCGTTTCTATGTGTGCTGCAGTGTGCCAAGGCAAGCAGGGACATGTTCCACGGTCATTGTGGGTGTGCTGTGTGCTGCGCATAATTGTGCATGTGTGCCATTGTGCCCATCCCCCCCGTCTCCCCCGTCCCTAGTGGTTACTCACCCTGTTGCTGTTGGGTCAGGTCGTATCGTGCTGTGTCCAGGCCACCCAATGCTGCCACCGTCTCCTCACTGCTGACTGTGGCCACCATTTGCTCCAGCTCATCCAGCTCCTCCTGTGTCGCAGGACTCCCACCTCCAGTCGCCGTTGCTGCCTCCCTGTTGGCGGCGAACTTATGTTTGGTCTGCCTTTTCAGATCATGCCAGCGCCTCTTGACCTCCTCCAGTGACCTCCTGGACACTCCGACTGCATTGACGTTGGTGACAATGGTCTGCCATATTTTGGTTTGAGTTGCCAGTGCCGCAGTGGAGGTGCCAAACAGTTGTTGATGGTGTTCGGTCACCCCCGTGACGATGATCTGGTCTTCCTGCGGACTGTACCCGGTCTTCCTCTTCCTCTTGTCCTTGCCCTTCCCCGAAAGCGGGGTTCCTGGATGGTCCTCCGTAGGGCTTGTGGTATTCGGCTTGTCCTCTGCACTCAGTCCGGGTGCATCCACGTTGCTACGCAGTTTGGATTGCTTTTGGTCTTTTTTTTTTCTTTCTTTTATGGTGCTTTTTCCCGTCAGATGCGTGGGATTTACAGGCCTGTGGCTGGTGTTCGCTGATTTCTGTACTGCGATTGTCCTCATCGCATGATTTCTCGCGTTTCGCATTTTTTCGGCGTGGCGTTGATTTTCACGCTGTCATTTGACGCGTTATCTGGTGACTATCGCATGCTACCGCCTTGTTGTGAATTCCACGTTGACACTGGGTTATTTTCCCGCGATGGGCTGCGATATTGAAAGTTGCGTTACGCTACTCATGCGGTAGTTATCACACGTTCTTGTGAATATACCCCTGGGTCTTTAGAACATTTACGTTTACCTATGCCTTTTTATGTGATTTCTGCATTAAATATGTTGTAAAGCGCTCCGATACCCTCGGGTCTGGCCAGCGCTATATAAAACTTCATAATAAATAAATAAAAATTCTGTCATTGTTAACTCGCAAGACACTACAAGAGCCATTTTTGCATCCTTCACACTACCACACACACAATCCATTAAATGAAGTGGCACCTTCATTCCTAAACCTAACATATTGGCTTTGTCAATGCGTGTTAATGGCATAGAATTTATTTATTAGCTAATGTTCACTGATTTTTTTCTGAGGATCGAAGGTTTATAAAGACCAACATTGCTGTTTCCAACACGAACTTAACTCTAGATAAAGTTTTTATTGAATTTCCTGTGTTCTTGAGTTTGACATATGCACCATTCATGGTGAGCATATTGTATTGTGTACATAGGCTTTGTCTTTGGATTAGCCTCCTTCAGCCTTTGGATTCTCTGGCTTAGGAACTTCCAGCCAATGGCTTGAGAAACTGCCACATCTTGGATCAGCCCATTAGAGTAGTTTAGTTCCAACTCTCTACTGGCAGTTTGAGTGCATCCTTGTTCTGACATTGAAATACATGTAAGACTATTTTACATCCGAAAAATACACATTAAATTAGTTATCTCGTCCATGTACTATAAGAAAAGGTATTTCTTTTTTTTGCTTTGCAGTACGGCAGGAGCGTCAAACCTTCTGACTGTGCTAATTTTAGTTTGTAATGCTATAATGTCAGAGTATTTAACATATGTACCATGAATGTCTTTCACAAGAACCAATGACTTTGGATATGGTCTGATGACAGTGGGGCACCCAAGGTGTATCCCTCCCTTCTGAGAGAGGGTAACTATTGTCCTCGCAACCCAGGCCATGTGGTGATTAGCGCTGGTCCAAGAGGACTTGAAGTCCGGCAGCATATCTCTTTTAACCTGTACCTCTGTGGGGAAATAGCTAATTATTATAAATCATCAAATACACTCCAATAAAGGATTAGAAGGAGCGTTGATTGACAAAAGCAATGACAGCCTCTCAGCCACATCAGCTGTTGATGACATTACCTCAGAACCAAGTCAACTGACACATGCAACGGTTAATGGAATGTTGGTAAGTACCAACTAAGAGGACAAGGGAAATGTGGGGGAGGAAGGAATAGTTCATTAGTATATATCTAAACAGATAGATATAACATCTCAAATACATAACTAAGGGGTTTATTTACATGCCTCTTGTGCCACCGTGGCGTCACTTTTAATTTGGGAAATACTGACGCACCGGCGGCGCGAGGGGCTTGTACATAAACCCCTAAGAATTTTGACAAGTTTGTATAACATTAATATGTTAGGCAATTATGCTGTGGATAAATTACAACACTTATCTACTCTTCGTGCTGTCCCCTAGCTAGGCCCTTTGCCTTGATCATGTTTAGGATATGAATGGATCATGTTTAGGATATGTATGATTCATGTTTAGGATATGTATGGATCATGTTTAGAATATGAATGGATCATGTTTAGGATATGTATGGATCATGTTTAGGATATGAATGGATCATGTTTGGGATATGAATGGATCATGTTTAGGATATGAATGGATCATGTTTAGGATATGAATGGATCATGTTTAGGATATGAATGGATCATGTTTAGGATATGTATGGATCATGTTTAGGATATGTATGGATCATGTTCAGGATATGAATGGATCATGTTTAGGATATGAATGGATCATGTTTAGGATATGAATGGATCATGTTTAGGATATGTATGGATCATGTTTAGGATATGTATGCTTGGTGCGTGTGGTTTATCCATGGCAGCTCTCCTTCATGGAGTCTGGCTTTGCCCTCCATGGACAGACCAGCTCACAAATCCTCCTCCTGCCCGGCCCCTCTCACTCAGAGCTGCTCTACCTAGTGGGCAGGGGAGGAAACGAGACCATTTCCATTAGTAGATTAGGTTTCCTCTGCTCTAATGAAATACACCCATCCCCATCCTCCTCATCTGAACAGAAATAAGGGCAGAGCTCCCTTTAACCTTAAAGCTCCGGCCGACATCCACTCACTCACTCTCCTAAATCTTCTTTCCCCAGTTCTCTCAATCTACTGAATCATAATATATCATAATATATCTCTACTGACCAGCTATGGTGCCCATAACAACATTTTGACACGTTATAACTAGCATAGTAAATAGCATGTTGTATTACGACACAGATCCGTACTCACCCGATGGATTAACCAATGCTTTTTTGGAGTAACTCAATGTCTTGCAGAAGTTGCTCCCTCCCACACTCATGTTGGAGGATCATATATACGCCCTTACCTGCAAATCTAAAGTAACATTTGCTCATCTTAGTATTGGTCGTCTGTATGAGAAGACAGAAATTAGGAGTTTCCATCATGCTGTTTAAAAAAATAAATATATCCTTATCCCCTTAATTTGCAGGTATATTTGAGATGAGGTTTCCCCCCTCCCTCCCAAGGTCTGGGTGTGGCCTTTCGCATGCTCTCCCTGCTGGATTGGGGTCAGTGCACCTCTTCGCCTTGTGACACTAGAGACCCCTCTGCTGCATGACAGGTGAGTGCCCCTCTTCTCCCTGGCTCTGTGCTTTTCTTCCTGGGCTTGTACTTCCTGCTCTGCTTCCTCCGGGGCTTAGGGATTGTTGGATGGTCCCTATCTTATTGTCTCTTTTTAGCTATTGTGTGGCTCGTCCCTGTGCTTGGCCAGCTCTTTACAGTCTCTCTAAGGGTTTTGGGGCCAGTAATGTGTCTTTCTGCCTGACGATACTCTTGGGCTGGGTGGAGCTAGGTGTGGCCCCTTCCCCTTTAATCCTTTCTTGGTTGGAAGCTGAAGTGTTCTTTCCCCATGTTCAGCACTGGGGACTCTTTATCAGTGGACAGGTGAGTCCTCCCACATATGTCCTAGGTGCAGCATGGCCTGCGGGCTGGCCAAGGGTTTGTTGGCTCTTCAAGACTGGAGAGAAAGCTGGGCTTGGTGTTCCTCCTGTGCTACCACTGGACTTGGGGGTTTGCAGGACATGTGCCCTGGCTCAGGCGTCAGATCCCTACCTGAGATTCAGGAATTGTCATTTGGCTATCCCTTTTTCCTGCCAGAAATGGTCCTAAAAAAGTATTTTCAAAATTGAAAAAAGTATTTTCAAAATCGTAATTTAAAATCCGAATTTTTCCGTAAGAGACTATTTTTCATTACAATTCCAAAGATACTAAACATGAACTGGTTGCCTGTTCCGATTTGGAAATTACCGCTCATTAAATGTAATAAGGTAACTCCAATGTTATCCTATGTGAGAGGTAGGCGTTGCACTAGTCACTGCCAGGACATGTAAAACTTAAAAGTACATTTCCCACGTTTTAAATACACTGGGCTGTCCAGTGCCTACCCTGGGGGTGACTTATATCCCTTAAAAAAGAAGATTTGGGCCTGGCAACAGGTTTAATATACCAGCTCAACATGGCAGCAAACAAAACTGCACAAACAGGCTACAATGGTAGGCCTGAGGCATGTTTAAATTGGCTACTTAGGTGAGTGGCACAATCAGTGCTGCAGGCCCACTGGTAGCATTTAATTTAAAGGCCCTGGGTACATGTAGTACCACTTTACTAGAGGGCTATAAGTAAATTAAATATGCCAATTAGTGATAAGCCAAAGTTACCATGTCTTAAGGAGTGAGCATATGCACTCTACACCTGGTTAGCAGTGGTAAAGTGCACAGAGTTCTAAGGCCAGCAAAAACAAAATCAGCAAAAATGGAGAAGAAGGCAACATGTTTGGGGGAAGACCACCCTAAGGCTGACAGGTCTACCACCAGAGTTAAGACTTTAGTGACTTATCAACATTGATACTCTGGGAAAGCCAAGACAAGTAACACTTTCATGCTATCACCAATGTGAATTCTACCTTTTTGGCGGATAACTATTACAACAACACAATTTAGCATATAATGCAAAGCAGTAGACTTTCCTTACTTTACATGGTGCACATGGACAGTGGATAGCACAAAGAGAGGATTGCATGTATAGTCATAAACCGAAGAGGTCATTACACATTAACATGACATTAACCTAAAAAAGGCTCTCAAAAAGAGACACTCTGAGTAGAAACAAATCATGGGGTAGGCCTCACCAGAAGTAATGTTAAAAATGGGGATAATTTGAGAAGTGGTGACAAGCATATGATATGCAGAATTCGACAACTAGCAGAAGACAATGATTTAATACTTTAATTATAACTTGATAGGTTCATCACTGAACATGGGGAAATCAGAAAATAATTAGCCCATGAATCTCTGAGAAGTGCTCCAGGTTGTTTAGAGTAATTTGGATAGATACACCAAGTACTCTGCTTGCAAATGTCCCATTTTCTAATTTTTCACTTTTAAAATCTCAGACGACACTGCATTTTTTATAGCAACACAAATTGTATTTCACTACTCAAGCTTGTTGCCCTCTCCTACTAGTAACACATCATTAAAATAATTTTTGGACATTTTTTAAGGCTGGAAGAAACAATAAATATGCAGAAAGTCAAAGATTTCTGATGCTCTAACCTCAAAGTTTTCAAAATAAAAAAGTGCTACACAAGAATACAGAGACATGCTTTGCTGCCGTGGGCAGGCCTGAATCACCTGAAAATGTGTTTGATTAGCAAGAATCTGAATTCCCTGAAAAGTTGATTGATTTGGCGTTTGCGGAAAAAGATTGATAAATAATCTTCCATCACTAATGGTTGCAGAGTAACTTGAGCTGTACAGGCGCTCAAAAGAGTAGGATGAATCCAAAATTTACAAAATCTCGGTTTCACTGGTAATTGTTTTGAATACCCTTCTATCAAAATGATCCCAAATGTATTAATTTTTATTAAAAAAATCTTTAAATGTTATTTTTACAGCCTTGTCATTTTTAATCAACTTTAGGTTGGAAAGAGACAGGTAAATGCAATACAGTTTATTGTTTAACTGAAAATGTGTTACTTCTGCAGAGCCTACTGAAAACATGCAAATATTAAGCAAAAATAAGACAAGAGGTAAATACAACTTACAAACCAGGATTGCTGCAACGAGGTAGACAAGCAACAGCAACAGTTTTATAATGCATATGATAAATGCAACCGTCTTGATTGACGGACACTTGTGAGGCGGCGGTTTAGTTTCTGGCCGTGACTGTTGGGTTTCTTGAAAGCTCCCTCCTAATATAAATTAATAAAATGAAACATTGTTAACATAAAGTATTTTCATAGATAAAATAGGTTATTCTTCAAAGAGCATAACATTATACTAAACAAGTACTCAGATTGGTTAATAGCAGGTAGGGTTTCACCATTGTTAGAATTGGTTAAAAAGGCACACCTGAAGAAGGTTCTTTAAAATATTGAGGGTTAAGAACCAAAATATATCAACATTTTCTATCTACTGCGAATGTGTTTAATTTATTTCGCATAAAAAGAAAAGAGAGGTTGAATTTTTTTTAAAAAGCAATTGGTGCCCCTCCCCTGTGACAAGGCACAACATCATAACCGGAGGCCGTCATTGCATCGCTGACACAAGCAAAGAAATACTCCTCTAACACAGTACTCTTTCCACTGCCAATTCTGCCCTTTGACTGACACATCCTGTTTGAAGAATGAATATAAATATTTTCACAAAATAGCATGTTCAGTTCCTGCCAGCATTTCAGTGTTTTACTATAACTTATATTGTTAGGGTAACAGGTCATCTCTGAAGCAGACTGATAATGTGAGTACATTGCTCCAAGCACAACTTGTTATCAATAGGTAAACGTCACTTACTTTTTATGTCATACTTTCTTATTGCATCAGTTGCTTCTGCCATGTGCATGGGAGATTCACTGTTTATTGGATGGTACAAGAGAAGGAGTAAAGCACTTCAGGAGTTTAAACATAGGGAGGGGGCTGATTAGGCCGCTCCCAAGTCCCACACTCTCCCCCTTATGCCTCTTGTCTCTGCTTGTAGAAGGAAGTATGTATAATTGTTTCATGGAATAGAGAGGATGGAGATTGGGTTAGAAGTGGTGGAAAGACTAACAATACTGTAGTCACTAGGATGGGTAACTTCACTTACTCTTATCTCCCAGCTCCTACAGTCTTATGCATGTGAAGATTCCCAAGAAAGATGCACAGTGAGGAATTAAGCCAAATACAAATTTCTAGTTCTTGCAAATATGCAATGCATAGTATATAGTGTATTTGGACAAAATATCGAGTTGTAAATCTTGGGAGACAGAACTATCAAATAAAAATATTGTGATACAAAAAATACCCTGATGCAGAAATATCGTTGTCAAGGATATCGTTTAGTTCAAGTAAATAATATTGCTGCTAAGAATATCATTGTTGTTAATATCATTTTCGATAATATATTGGTAAAAAAAAAACGTTTTTTAATGATCTTAATGTGTTTTAATTCATATATTCATTTAATGTGTTATTATTATTTGTATAATTGTTAATAATATTTTTAATATTGTTTATCATTTTAAGTGATTTAAACATTTTAATTTGATAGCTGATAGTAATTTATAGTGTTGTAGTGGGTTGATACATTTGTTGATGTATAGGGGGAAGTTAATTAAGTAAAATTTAACAATTAATTATTATTTTGTTAATAATTTGTTAATATATTTGATTATTAATTATGTCAATTATGTAGTAATTATATTTATTAGTTATAGTTTAGAGGCAGGTTGCTGGGTTTGTAGGGGTAAAGGTTGGGAAGTTAATCAAGTAATAATTGATTATCAATTAATTATTACACCTAAGCCCGTTAACATTCCAGGTTAGGATTTGTAATTCATTAAATCCCCACATCTAACCTATCAAAAACAACAATGACCGTGGACTGACATCGTAAATCACTTACAATACTAAGATGATAAAGGGAGAACTAATATTTTTCTTTTTTTTCCCACTGCTCCCCACCTCGAGACACCCCTTAACCTCCCACCCCTTCACCCTCACCCTCCTTAAACGTAGACAGAGGTTGGCATTGAAGTATTTGGAAGAGAGTAGTGCCCATATCTGTCTAATACAGGAGACCCATCTAGATACCCCAGAAGGTAATACAGTATTCTCCAAGTGTCAATGGATAGATATTTTTTTTGTTTCGGAACAGTCTCCACATTGTAGGGGAGTTGCGATTTTAATTAAGAGAGGAGCAGGTTGTGCCATCAAGGCCTCCAAGTGTGATAAATCTGGGAGGTGGTTGATAGCTACTCTAGACTGTGGGGGGGTAGAATTAGTCTGTGTGGTTTTTTATGGGCCTAATAGTGATGATCCCTCTCATTTATCTAATCTAGAATGGAACTTAATGGAGGTCACGGCCCGTTTTAATGGGGGGAGATTTCAATGTCTTACTGGACCCTGTTCAGGATAGATCCAACAATGGTCGATATGATAACCCCCCTCGAGTTAGGAGGACGCTAAAAAACATCTTGTTAGAATTGGGCCTGTTGGACGTCTGGAGATACAAGATGGGTACAAGGCAGGGCTTTACTTTTTATAGTAAGAAACATGGCCACTTTTCTAGATTGGACTATTTGTTTGTTGATAGGATCATGGTGGAAAAAATATCATCTATACATATATTACCAGCCCATATTTCTGACCATGCAGCTATGATTTTCTCTTTGGTTGGGTATCCTAGCCCTGTGAGATCTAGATGGGCTCCAAGGAGAGCCACCTTATCTGATCCTGAGATAGGTGGGGTGTTAAAACAAGTATGTAGGCTGTTTTTTCGGCACAACCTCTGTTCTGCCTCCCTAGATATTGTTTGGGACATGTTTAAGGCCTTTCTCAGAGGAGGATTGCAAAGTCAGTCTTCTGCTCAGAAAAGGGGCGAACGTTCAACTCTTAAAGCCTTAGAGGACAGAGTAGGCCTACTAGAAGGCAGGCTGCTTCAAGCTGGAATGCAGTCCCCTGATGTCCAGGTAAGGTTGCGGAAGCAACTTGAGGATGCAAGGATTAAATATAGGGTCTTTCTTGATCAAAAATGTAGAGCCCAGTGGTATGTAAAGTCCATGCAGAATTTTGAATATGGGGAAAAAGCAGGTGCACTACTCGCTTGGAAGCCCGGACAGACGAAGAACTTTATCGAAAAGCTGGTTGTCAATGATAGGGGCGACACCTCAGGGAAGCAGGAGGATATGCAGGCCTGTTTATTGTCTCTTTTTTTCCAGCTTATATCTAGAAGAGATCTCTCCTGATCAGGAGTATATTAAGTGCTGGTTGAGGAAGTTGCAGCTCCATTATTTAACAGATGTAAGCTGCAAGGCTCTCGACGATCCAATCACCAAGGAGGAGATTCGTTTGAGCATAAGTAAGGGCAGGAAGGGTAAAGCCCCGGGCACTGATGTCCTTCCAAATGAAGTATATAGCCTTTTGATTGATGAGCTGATACCACCTGGAAGCCCTGTTTAATTCTATATATAGACAAGGCGGCGAAGTCCCTAAATCCTGGAAAGAGGCCTCTATAGTCCTTATTCTAAAACCCTCTAAGGACCCTGCTAGGGCGGACTCTTATCGGCCAATCTCTCTGCTCAATGCGGATTATAAGATCTTTATGAGCATTTTAGAGGGGAGATTGGCCAAGCTCGCCCCCCAGCTTATCCATTCTGATCAGAAGGGCTTTATCCTCAAGAGGTATATACAGGATCAGACCCAGCAGTTAATCGGCATGATAGATCTTGCCATGGAACGATCTGTCCCTCTCGTCGTAGTGGCGTTAGATGCCACTAAGGCATTTGCTTGAGTATGCTGGGTCTAACTCTGAGAGGTTTTGAGCTCAATGGGGTTCGGCCCTAAATTTATTAATACAATTAAGGCGATTTATGCTGGGGCTTCGGCCAGGATTTTTCTTAATGGTATGTTGTCCTCCAGTTTCAATATCCTAAGAAGTACACGGCAGGGGTGCCCGTTATCTCCTCTTCTCTTCGATATCTATATAGAGCCTCTTGCCCAACAGTTGCGATTGGATCCCTTAGTGGTTCCATTTAGCTGCTCGCCTTATAGCTGCAAAGTTGTGCTCTATGCCGATGATTTATTAATTTATATGGCAGACCCTTTGACTTCGGTTCCGAGATTAGAAGAATTACTGGGGGAATTTGGCTCTCTCTCTGGTTATTTAGTCAACACTGTGTGTGTTGGAACATCACTGACTGGGAAAGGGAAGTAAGTCTTAAGTTTAGATATCTAGGTATCACAATAGTGAAGGATATAGAGAAAATCCCACATTTGAATCTATCCAGGGTCTCTAAAGAGACTGAACGTTTATTAAGTAGGTGGAGATACCTTCCGTTGACAATCTATGGACGGGTTAATTTGATAAAAATGGTTATCCTTCCCAAACTAACCTATCTTTTTAATGCTATCCCTCTTGGATTCCCCAAACAAGGCATTGATAAAATCCAGGGGAGGGTGTCGAGTTTCATTTGGGCCCAGAAAGGAGCTAGGATGTCTTAGAAAAAACTCAGGCGTAAATTGAATAAAGGGGGATTGGCTTTACCTGATTTTAATTGGTATTGTGTTGCTTTTCAGTTTAAAAACATTCGAATGCTTCTGGCAAAAACAGATGATTCCACTTGGGGGAAATGTTTGGGGGAAATGGTAAGGCTTTTGAGTGTAGAGGGATTTCTATATAAATTTGGTGCTCCTAATTTCATTAAGAAGGTTCGGCTAAAGGTTTTGAGAGCTGCCTTGGATCTTTGGTATAGACTCATGAGATGGTGGGGTATTGGATATTTTTCTGATTTCACCCCAGTTTGGGACTCCTCTGGAATACCAGAATGTTTAAAGGATACCCTCAGTGTTCCTCTCAGAAGGGCGGGGGTGTCAACTTGGTCGGACTTGATATCATCAGAAGGAGTTCACCCCTGGGAAGTATTGAACATCAAAACAAACAATGAGCTGTCCAGATTTAAGTTCATTCAATTATCCTCCTGGTTTGTGGCATCAAAAAAGGATATTGGGGTAACTATGAATTAGAGCTGTCTCTTCAAGACATTAGACTTAAAAGCAAGGCAGTGGCAAGGTGGTACGAGGGACTTTTAGTGGCAGAAGAGAGAAAGTTATTACCCCTCATGCGGTATGGAGAGGAATCCTCCCAGAGGAGGGCATCGAGTAAATTTGGGACAGCTCATTGAAGACTCTCTACTCAACGGTTAAACCTGCTAACTTGAAGCGAAACCACTTTTTTACTATTAATCGTCTTTATTGGACTCCACATAAAATATCCAAGTTTACACCTCAACTTCCCCCCAAGTGTGTGACGTGTGGCTGTATAGGAGCCAATGATGTTCATATTTTCGTTGAGTGTCCGTGCTTGAAGAATTTTTGGGACGTTGTAGGACTAGCACTTAAAGGGATTTTCGGTCATGAGATTAAATTAAATACAACTCTTATTCTTCTGGGAGACGATGGAGCACCAACTTTGTTGTTAAGGCGGCCTCATAGAAGGTTGCTCTTTTATTTAATCCTTATTGCTAGGAGGGAAATCTGTTTGAAATGGAGGGACCCTTTGCCCCCGACAGCAGAAGATTGGGTCAGGGCTGCGGTCAGAATTTGTGGCCTTGATAAGATAATAACAAAGAGCCCTGACCTATCTATCTGGTCTCCTTTCCTGATTAGGTCTCGATCCCTGGGTGTTGGCTATCCATCCCTATGATTACACCGACTCACTGACAAAGGTGAGGGTCCAGGTGGAATGGACCAGGGCGAGTGCAGCGAGCGCTGGCGGACAGTTAAACGATGCGGTTTTCTTTGCTTTGCAGATGCTTTTTGGTGATATGAGGGAATTACTAAATAATAATAATTAATTATTACTTCATTATTAATTATTTAATTTTGTTATATTTTAGGTGCAGGCTGTTGGGTTTGTAGGTGTATAAGGTGAGAGTTAAGTAAGTTATAATTAATTAACAGTGCATTATTATTTTATTATTAGTTATTTAATTGATTATTAATGATGTAAACTGTGTAATAGCTTTACATTTTAGTTACATTTTAGGTGTGGTATCTTGCGTTTGTAGGGACATAGGATGGGAAGTTAAGTAATAATTAATCAACAGTTATTTATTTTTTATTAATTATTTAGTTGATAATTAATTATGTACATTATGTAATAATGATTTATTTCAGTTATATTTTAGTTGTGGGTTGCTAGGTTTGTAGGGGTGTAGAGTGGGACCTTAATGAAGTAATAATTAACAAATACTTATTAATTCATCAATTAGTTAATTGATTGATTATTAATTATATAATTTGTGTTATACTTATTTATTTTAGTTATATTTTAAGTGTGGGCTGCTAGATTTGTTGGGGTATCGTATGGGAAGTTAATTAAGAAACAAATTAATAAGAATTTATTTTAATTGATAATTAATTATTACATTGATTAAAAAGGTTGTTTGCCCCTAAGGACACTCAGCTGCCAAGGGGACTTCATCCTCTAACAAGTAGTGCGCCAGGAGGTGCATTTGTAGAGTGGTGGAGAAAGGGGGCGTGGCCACCGACAACCTCTCAGCAATTCCGCTGCACCCACCATTACATATGCCTCCGAGACTTGGGCCACGCAGGGGCTTTTTTAAACACAAGAGTGGGAGCCTGCGCTTGTGTTTTCAAAACAACAAAAATTCGTGAATTCGTCGCAACCATGTGGGAAAAATAAAATTAAAAAAAACTTTTTTGCGTGGTAGGGTCCATAGTTTTGAACAAAATATCTACCTAAGTGGAATAATTTCTACTGGTTTATTACTAAGTTCTACCTCCCTGGGTAAATGTTCAGTACGTATTCCGCACTACAGCTGCGCAATGGAGCACAAGGAAATGACACCAGTGACCTTGTGTGCATTTTGGCAATGTGTTTGTTCCTGGTGAGTCTTCTTCCAGAAATATGTGATAACAGAAATCCTCCTATCGAGAAGACAACAAGACTACAAGGAGGTTAATCTCCACCAAACAAGGGTCTTTCTTCTTAACTATATAAAGAAAGTGCTTCTTTGTTTGGGGGAGATGTCCTTGTATTCTTTGGCATCAACAACGCTTCACCAAAATCGGTGGGAAACGTGCTGAGGAGGGCGCATGTTAAGCTGTCCATCATCCTGGCAAAAGGCAGAAGATCTTTGCATACTACTAAGGTGGGCGGGGCCAAACGCTGAAGCTTCCAAGTGATTTGTACTTTTGAATACTTGTAGCAATTTATAGCAATTTATAGGGAGAACCATGGACTCTGCTCTCACCAGGTAAGGACAAGAAAGTACCCACTCGTCACAGTCTCTACAGATTGCCCCCAATTCCTCAACAATGCATTTACCTCCACGAAGCATTTCGGATCGTCTTTCAATATGGAATTGCCAAGAAAACACACTTGCTTTGCCTACCCCAACCTAGGAGTTACAATCATTTGTCCTTCACAGAAGTGGAGCTTCAGCTGGGGCACATGCTCTGTTTATATTTGTAAGTGCTTCCTGTTCAGGTTTATCTTCTGTGAATTGAGCATCAGGGTCATCCCCCGGGGCCCGGCCATGACTTAATGGGGAGGATGGGCTGTGCGGCCCTCCTCCCCAGGCTGATTTTGGCCTCGGGGACCCCATCTCCTGGGGCACCAAGTCTGCATGTAGGTGATCGCGGGGTGCCTCAAGGCCCCACCGGTCCCGCCAACTCCTCGCCTCCTGGGGGAGCCGGCATTGCTGTCGCACACAGGAAGCTACTGGTAATGCAGCTCCGTCCATGCGAGAGCAATAGTTTAATCTCTTTCCCTGCCCCCATGTCTGCGAGCAGAGAAAGAGATGAAAACTCAATTTCCAATCAAACGGGAGTGATTTGACTGCTCCTGCTTTCTGGAAGCAGAGTGTTTGCTTTTGCTTGGGGGAGCTGTCAGCTGTCACAGCTCTTGCCAAGCAAAAGCAAACAGCAATGTCCCGGGGGTGGGCACCCCAGGACATAGCAGGAGCGGCCCTGGGGGGTTGCGGTCCCCGGGGGCATATATGGCTCCAGGAGGGGGGCTTCATGGCCCCCTTCCTTTCTTGTGCATATACCGGCCGCTCTCTCCTTCATTTCTAAAAAGTATTTGGCCCCTATCTTTTTTTAAATTTAAAGCCCTGGGAAGGTGGTGGTCCCCGGGCCGGGGGGGTCCGAGCTGCCCCCGCATTAATATAAACATGACCACCAGAGAGGTGGTGGTCCACGGGGCATAAATAAGCCCTAGGAGGGGGTACCCATGTGCCCCCTTTCTCATTGATTAAACTACACATGCCCCCGGGACCTGGCCCACCCAGGGGCAATATTAAAAGCAAGCGCGGGAGACTGTGGTTTTTGTTTTTAATTCACAGCGATATTTGCGATTTTCCCTGTGAATAAAAAAAAATAGCTTTTTTACCCTGCCGGGGTCCTTGTGGGACCCCAGGACCAAGGCTAGGGAGCTAGTCCCCCGCCCTCATTTTTCATTGGCTTGTGTGTTTGTCCTTTGTAAATGCTGTCTTCTGATTCATTATGAGGCTTGTTAGTCCCTCCTTAGTACAGCCATGTCGTCATTTGTATCCTCCCATGGCTACTGGCCCCTTTACTTGGTTGTTCCACGGGGCGTGCACTATTTCCTTTTGAAGCCGGAGCCCGCAGCAGGAGACGGACCAGGTAAATGCTCCCGTTGTCCGTGCCTTCTTTTCCCCTCCCCGCCCTCCCTCCCATTGTCCGTGCCTTCTCCTCTCCTCCACCACCCCCCCCGGCCGCCCGCCCTCCCGTTGTCTTTGCCTTCTTCCCCTTCCCCGCCCTCCCTACTGATGTCCATGCCTCCCCCCCGCCCTGTGCTGAGTCTTTAAAAAGCACAGGCACGACTCTCAAGTCGAAGCGGTGCCATGCACTGCAAAAGCTCCATGCTCTCACTGTGCTATGACTACTCCGACTGGTGCAAACTTCCAGCACTTGTCTGCAGCCAGGGATCGTGACAGACACTTAGCGATCCAGCCATCTGCAGCAGCTAGGCTTTATTTTACAACCTGCATCCCCACTGACTCAGAGATCCATTTGGTAAGTGTAAAAAATGAAACCCCGCTGCATTGATTATAAATGTTTACGGTAATGCCGGAGTTTTCGTGTACTGGCAGCTGACTCGCCATGATTTATTAGCACAAAGGGTTAATCCCTGCTGGTGTACTGGGGACAATGATCCATGCTGCATATTTGCAAATTATTATGAGCTTGGATGATACCTGTGAGTTACTTTTTTCACAAAGATCATTTTTTGTTCCTTGTGGAACTTGTACTTTGTATAAATAACATGGGTTTAAAATCACCTGACAGTGGGGCTGAATTCCTTGATGTCCAGGAGTTTTCAAGCAACAATAAAAATGTCAAAATAATTCTAGCGAATAATGTTTCGTTTGGCCAAGATCAGCATTTAGTTTATTGGCAGTTTTCAATCATTAAAAAGTAGCGCAGAGGGTTAATATGCTGATTCACACTGATCTCTGAAGGCACGCATTTATGGGCCGTATTAAACTGAAAAAAGGATGGCAGGTTGCAACAAGTTTCAAAAACCCTTTTTACATGTCTGTTTAGGTACACAGAAACTGGACACTGAACTCACAAAACGTCAACCCTGATTGAAAATGAGAATGTTTACATTCCGAAGACGTCACTCCCAACGTCATAAATACAGCGTGCTTCCACATTTGTTATCCTCAGTCTTATATGAGTGTTTCCAAGGTAGATTTGAAATGCTTTCGAAGGGCATTGATCAAATGTTCACACACATACAACACTTGAGCTCTTTACTTGGACTTCATTTCATTATTTTTACTTGTGAGAAAGTGTCACTCAGTGTCATACATTAAGTAGTCGAATCTCACAAGTATACTGAAACCATGAAAATGTCACACATAGGCAATGTGAAAATTTAACAGCTATGCTTCACTCTTTTGAGGCTTGCCCAGTGCCATGCTGTCTGCGGTGGGCTGACTGTTGAGTCCGTGAGTCAGCGGACTGTTGCCCTTCCATTATTGGAGCTTTGACCCAGTTTTAAGGTCCTCTTAGATCTTCTCCTTGCTCAAATGGGTGTAATTTCTTATATTTATGTTTCCCTCGTCCTCGTTGCTTGATTTTGCTCACGAGAAAGTGTCACTCATAGTTGTTGAAATGTCTCTCATAATTACACTGAAATTATGAAAATGTCACACATAGCAATCTGAAACCTTGGCAGCTATGGTATTGTAAATGCAATGCCTTTTATTTATTTCTTCGCCACACATCCCACTGCCATTCTACCTTTATCCCTCCAGCCAATAGAAACCCCAAGAAACCTGAAAAGAAGATGGCAGGTAAGTTTCTCAAGAGTTTTATTGCCAACAAGACAGGAGCAACGAACAGCAGGACTGACCAGCACACGATCAACCGTTTCTCTTCCGCACCTCCCGTTCTGGAACTCCACGGTGGTGGAAGTTCCCTTAGGTCACGAGAGGCACGGAAAGCCAAACACTACATAAATAACCATGCACAATACATATACAACCCCACACATCTTCCCCCTATACAAATGGAAAACAAAAGTGGAAAACAAAAAAAAAAAACATAATGCAAAGGTTCATAATGAAGAAACAACATGGCAAAAATAAGCAAGGTGCAGAACATACTAATGCATAACATAGTCATGAAATTTGTTGGGTAATCTTGTTGCTCTGGAGGAAGGGACACGGGTATTAGAATCATGGCACACCCCACCTTGGTAAGAGCGAGACGCAAAATGATTAGGCATCAAAAGATGAGGTGATTTAGGAACTGAAATCTTGTTTTTGTTCCACCATCTCCCGTCCTCCAAATGTACTGCACTTTTGTTAACTCTTACAACAGACTTGAGATTAGAGAACTTGGATTTGCCCTTGGGCAAGATCCGAGAACATTTGACACTAACTCGATCTCCGACTTTCACACTCAGCTCCCTAGAACTATGTTGAATGTACTTGTTTTGGGCTTCTATTCTTTTCCTGCTTACTTCTTTTATCTTAGCTACTGGTAATTCAAACACACCCATCCACATCCTTAATAACTTAGAAAATGGAAGACGGCCTCTTAGTAAAATGAATGGAGAAACCTCAGTATCTGAATTGGGAGTGGTGCGCACAGCCCACAACAAGTTTTTCAGTTCATTCTTGCAATTTAAATTACTGGCTTTAGATAATTGAATGTTGTCTTTGATCACCCTGTTGAATCTCTCAACGAGACCATTACTTCTAGGGTGGTAAAGTGAGGTTTTGGTGTGTTTAATAACCATGAAGTCTAAAAACTTCTCAAATTCTGAAGAAGTAAATTGACAGCCATTGTCTGAAACCACTTCATCGGGAACGCCTTCCCTTGCAAATAAAAATTCAAGGAATTCTATCACACAAGCAGTGGTGGCGACTTTTACAAACTTTAACTCTGGCCAACGACTGTAGTAATCCATTAAAACTATACCAAATTCGGAAACGCCGCTGTCAGACAACATCAAAGGGCCAATAATGTCAATGGCCAGCTTGGACCAAGCCTTGAAAGGAACGTCTACAGCCTGAACAGTACTGGGAAAGGTCACCTGAGACTTATCACTTACGGCACAGTATAAACAGTCTCTAACAAAATGCTCTACTTGCTTGTCAAGACCAGGCCACCAAAAGTGCCCTCTAATCCTTCTTTTCATGGCACGCATGCCAATGTGGCCTTCATGAACCAGGGTAAACACTTTGTCTCTCATGCTCATGGGAACCACAAGTAAAGAAGAGCGATACAGGAGACCATTGACAATAGAGAGCTCATCAAAGACGTGCTTGAATTTACTGATGATATCATCCTGTGAACATTCCCTTGTCCAACCTGTGTGAATCACATCCATAAGCTTCTTAATGTCTAGGTCAGTATCATACGCATCTCTCCATTCACTCTCTAAAATGGCTCCATCTGAATGAGACACAGCGTAACAAAAAATCTCAGACTCAAAATTATTATCGTCATAATCATCCACATCATGCGTACCACTGGGTAACCTGGACAAACAATCTGCTAAGATGTTTCGTATCCCAGGAACATATTCAACATCGAAGTTATGTTCTAAAAGCCTATATTGCCATTTGGCAATTCGAGGAGTAGCTTTGTCTCCCCCTTTGGTGGTAAAAAGCTGGACTAAAGGTTTGTGGTCCACTCTTACGGTAAACTTGGAGCCCCATAGATACTGTTTAAAATGGACAATGCCCCACCAGCAAGCCAACGCCTCGCGCTCTACCACTGAGTATGTAGCCTCGGCACCCCCGAGACCTTTGGAAGCAAAAGCTACCACCTCATCTCTGCCATTCTTATGTTGCATAAGTACAGCGCCAAGGCCTTTCTGACTGGCATCAGTCATGATTATAGTGTGGTCATTGATGTCGAAAGGCTTGAGAGGAATGGTATGTGCAATTTCCTTTTTGATTAATTGGAATTCCTCAGCACATTCAGCACTCCATTTGAAAATGACATTCTTTTTAAGGAGATTTCTCATATGAAATGTTTTGGCAGAACAATTAGGTACACATCTAGCATAGAACTCGATGAGTCCCATGAAGGACCTCAACTGATCTTTATCACCAGGTGCATAAAAATCCTCTATTGCTTTAACTAGACTGGCTTTAGGCTCAACACCCTTAGCAGATATTCTGTATCCTAAATAGTCACATTTAATTTACATTTTTCAAGGCTCAGGGTGACACCTTTTTCCTGTAAAATAGAAAAGACAGTATGCAATCTTTCATTGTGTTGAATCTGATTAGAACCATAAACTAACACATCATCTTGGAACGCCATCACCCCGGGGATGTCCTTAAACATGCTCTCCACAATCCTTTGAAAGACCGCGGATGCGGAAGCAAGCCCGAAAGGCATGCGTTTGTATTGTATTTGTAAGGTAACGTTTGTATTGGAGCAAACCCTCCGGGGTGATGAACACAGTGTAGTGCCTGTAATCAGGGTGTAAATCAATTTGATGGTAGGCTGATGTCATGTCAAGTAAGCTAAACCATTTACCATCCTTAAGAGTAGTAGTCATCTCAGTGATGTTGGGCAATGGGTGTTGATCAACCCAGATGTGGCGATTCAAATCGCGAAGATCAACACACATGCGCAATGCCCCATTGGCCTTTCGGGCTAGAACAATGGGGGAAACCCAATCGGAAGATTCAATGGGTTCTATGACATCGCTAGAACATAGTTTGTCTAATTCTTTTTTAAGTGCATCACATAAGGCCAGGGGTACCCTGCGAACCTTGTGCACCACCGATTTGGCACTATCAAGCAATCTGATCTTGTGTTTGAATCCTTTAAATAGACCTAACTTGTCATTAAAAATTTCAATATACGCAGACTCCCATGTTTCTTCCTTGACAGTTTGTACACAAACTAAATCCTTCTTCAATATGACTTGGTCAGGATCATTAGGGTCTAAAATAATCCCTAGATTACCTTGGTCATGCCACCCCAGCAAACAGGTATCATGCTTAGCTACATAAATAACACCTTGAGCATTACTACCTTTAAAACACAAATTGGCATGAAATTCACCTAGTACTTCGATGGTTTTACCACCATAAGCAATGGGACGAACTAATGAATGCTTTAAAACAAACCCTTGAGACTGAAACAGTTCTTCCCATATTTTGTCACTTATAAGTGTGATTGGGGATCCAGAGTCAGCCAACATCTTGACATCCTTTCCGTTGATAGCCAGAGTACATTTCTTGCAAAACAGCAGAGACGACATCAGCGTACTGGGACTCTGTTATTAAGCAAATCTGGTCCTCTTCACCTGAAGACGACTCACTCGTGAGCTGTTCAACGTTGAGGATTTTCTTGGAAGATGAATCTGGATTAACAGATGGTCTGCCACTAGATTTACAAACTTTGGCGAAGTGTCCTTTTCTAAAACATTTGCTACAGGTTTTGTCCACGGCAGGACAGAATCTGGCATTCCCAAGGTGAAAACTGATGCCGCAACGGTAACATTCCCAATGTTTATTAGTGGGCCTGGTGTTGGTGTTAGTTCTCGCATATCCTCCAGTTCTTTCTTGGCGTGGTTTTTCTTTTGAGGTTTTGTATTTACTTTTAACGGCCAGAATATTTTGTGTTGAAGAACTAGAACTGCAAATCGACATTTGTTCCAGATAAGAGGTGGTACTCTCAATCCTTGTGGCAATCTCCAATACCTTTTGTAGAGTCAACTCAGGTTTGGACAAAAGAGCCTCTTGAACTTTTTTGTTATTGGTTTTCTCCACAAGCTGATGCTTAATCATTTCTTCCTCAAATGCTTTATAATCGCATGAAACTGCTAGGATTCGTAAAGCGCATACATAGCTAGATGCGGACTCTCCAGGAAGTTGTGCTCTTTTGTAGAATTTGTGCCTTTCTAATGTAACATTCTTACATGCTTTGAATCTGGTGTCAAGGGATTTAATAGCTGTGGCATATTCGTCTTCAACACCGTCACCTTCACCTTCAATGAACAAAACTAAAACTTTTGGAATGTGTTTTAGGATGCTGCGACCTTCAGTACCTAAACAATGTCTTAAAATTGCAAATTTATTTTTGTGCGTAAAAAAGTCACCATCGAGGGCAGTCAAGTATGCCTCGAAACTTTCTTTCCATTTTTCCCAATCAGATTCAGAAGAAGCAGGATTGGGTGAAAACACAGGTGGAGGTGACAAGGATTGTTGCATGACTGAGAAAAATGACCAAGTATAAGGATAAGGAAAGAAATGATGTATGTCACTGTAAGCCTATTTTTCCAATAAAAGACGCACACGGTGAGTGTGTCACCGAAGTAAGGAAATGACACACTGTAGAAAAGGTGTGTCTGTCACCGTTGTATTTGTGCACTGTATGGCATATTCTCAAGGACTAATCGCCGATTGATCGGCACTTTAGCGCCGCAAAAGTGGCGACAGATCCATCGCCCCATTCTCGATCTGGTGCAAACTGCCAACATCGCCAGTTACCCAGAGGTAGCTGGCGCAAAAAACATCACCATGGATGAGAGCGACAACTAACACTAATGATATGCAGAGTAGGCGTTCCCGTGCAAAAACACACAAAAACACCACTCCGCGATATTCTCAATGACAAGCCAATCAATCAATCAATCAATCATGTCACTTATAAAGCGCACTACATACCCGCGAGGGTCTCAAGGCGCTGGGGGAAGAGGGGGGTGGTGCTGCTACTGATCGAAGAGCCAGGTCTTGAGGAGTCTTCTGAAGGCCAGTAGGTCTTGGGTCTGTCGGAGGTTGGTGGGGAGGGTGTTCCAGGTCTTGGCGGCGAGGTGGGAGAAGGATCTGCCGCCGGCGGTCGTTTTCCGGATGCGGGGGACTGTGGCGAGGGCGAGGCTGGTCGAGCGGAGCTGGCGGGTGGGGGTGTAGAAGCTGAGTCGTCTGTTGAGGTAGGCTGGTCCGGAGTTGTGGAGTGCTTTGTGTGCGTGGGTGAGGAGCTTGAAGGTTATCCTCTTGTTGACAGGGAGCCAGTGCAGGTCTCTCAGGTGGGGTGTGATGTGGCTGCATCGGGGGATGTCGAGGATAAGACGTGCAGAGGCGTTCTGGATGCGTTGCAGCCGTCTCAGGAGCTTAGCCGTCGTTCCTGCGTAGAGGGCGTTTCCGTAGTCCAGCCTGCTGGTGACGAGGGCCTGGGTGACTGTTTTTCTTGTTTCGGTGGGGATCCACTTGAAGATCCTGCGGAGCATTCGGAGGATGTTGAAGCAGGATGAGGAAACGGCGTTGACCTGCTTAGTCATGGAGAGGGTGGGGTCGAGGATGACCCCTAGGTTGCGTACGTGGTCGGTGGGTGGCGGGGCTGTTCCCAGTGATGTTGGCCACCAGGAGTCGTCCCAGGCTGAAGGGTTGGAACCAAGGATGAGGACCTCCGTCTTGTCCGAGTTCAGCTTCAGGCGGCTGGTCCTCATCCATTCGGCGACGGCCTTCATTCCTTCGTGGAGGTGGGCTTTGGCGGTGTGAGGGTCTTTGGTGAGGGAGAGGATCAGCTGGGTGTCGTCGGCGTAGGAGATGATGTTGAGGTTGTGCTGTCGGGCGACGTGGGCGAGGGTGCCATGTAGATGTTGAACAGCGTTGGGCTGAGGGAGGAGCCTTGGGGTGCGCCGCAGATGATCTTGGTGGCCTTGGATCGGAAGGGGCGAGGCGGACGCTTTGTGTTCTGCCGGAAAGGAAGGATGTGGTCCAGTCCAGGGCCTTCTCTTGGATCCCGGCGTCGTGAAGGCGTGTTCGTAGTGTGTGGTGGCAGACCGTGTCGAAGGCGGCTGATAGGTCCAGGAGGATGAGGGCTGCTGTTTCTCCGTTGTCTAGCAGGGTCCTGATGTCATCGGTGGCGGCGATGAGGGCGGTTTCGGTGCTGTGGTTGCTGCGGAAGCCGGACTGGGAAGGGTCCAGGATGTTGTTCTCCTCGAGGTAGCGGGTCAGTTGTTTGTTGACGATTTTCTCGGTGACCTTCGCGGGGAACGGGAGCAGAGAGATGGGTCGGAAGTTCTTGAGGTCCTTGGGGTCTGCCTTGGGTTTCTTGAGTAAGGCGGTGATCTCGGCGTGCTTCCAGCTTTCCGGGAAGGTTGCTGTCTCGAAGGAGATGTTGATTATTTTCCGGAGATGGGGCGCGATGGCTGTACTGGCTTTGTTGAAGATGTGGTGAGGGCACGGGTCTAGCGGTGAACCGGAGTGGATGGTGTTCATGATCTCGCTGGTGTCCTCGTCGTTGATGTTGGTCCAGGAGAGCAGGCGGTTGGTGGTTGTGGGGGCAGTGGTCTCGGTGGTTGCCGGGGCGGTCGTGGTGTTGAAGCTGTCGTGGATGTCGGCGATTTTGCGGTGGAAGGAGGTGGCCAGTGAGTCGCACAGGTCTTGCGACGGCTGGATGTCGTTGGTGTTGGAGCTGGGGTTGGAGAGTTCCTTCACGATGTTGAAGAGCTCTTTGCTGTTGTGTGCGTTGTTGTCTAGGCGGTCTTTGAGTGAGGCCCTTTTGGCGGATCTGATGAGGTGATGGTGATTGCGGGTGGCGCTCTTGTGGGCGGCGTAGCTGTCCGCTGTCCGTTCGTGGAGCCAGATCTTCTCCAGTTTTCGGCATGTTCGTTTGGAGGCCTGGAGGTCTTCGGTGAACCAGGTGGCTTTCTTGCTGGTGTGGCTGTTGGGCGGATTCTTGAGCGGGGCGAGGGTGTTGGCGCAGTCGTCGATCCACTGTCTGAGGTTGCGGGCGGCGGTGTCGGGGTCGGAGGGTTCGGCGGGTGGGCTCAGGGCGAGGGTTGTGGTTAGCTGGTCTTCCGTGACTCTGCTCCAGCAGCGGCGAGGCATTTGTTCGGTGCGGTGGTGCGTGGTGGGCTTCCTGTAGGTGAAGTGGATGCAGTGGTGGTCAGTCCAGTGGGGTTCGGAGGTGTGGTTGAAGGAGACGTGTGGGCTTGCGGAAAAGATGGAGTCTAGCGTGTGGCCGGCGGCGTGGGTGGGTGTAGTCATGAGCTGTCTGAGTCCGAGGGTGGCAAGGTTGTCGATCAGGGTGGTGGAGTTGGTGTCCTTGTTGTTCTCGAGGTGGAAGTTCAGGTCCCCGAGGAGGATGTAGTCCGTGGAGGCGATGGCGTGTGTGCTGACGAAGTCAGCGATGGAATCGCTGAACTGTGGTCGGGGTCCGGGGGTCTGTAGATGAGGGTTCCTCTGAGGGTGGTGTTGGGATCGGTGTGGATCTGGAAGTGCATGTGTTCGGCTGTGCTGAGGGTGTCGTCGGTGTTGGTTGAGACTCTGAGGGTGTTCCTGTGGACGATGGCGATGCCTCCTCCGACTCCGTTGGTGCGGTCCCTGCGGGTGATCTTGTATCCGTCCGGGATGGCAATGGCGATGTCGGGGGCTGAAGCGGGATTCAGCCAGGTCTCCGTCAGGAATGCGACGTCTGGGGAGGTTGAGTCGAGAAGGTCCCAGAGTTCGATGGCGTGTTTGCGGGCGGAGCGGGTGTTGAGGAGGATGCATCTGAGGTAGTTGGGTTCTTTCCTGGGCGGTGGTTTGGCGGGGCGGGTGCTGGCGAAGCTGCAGTTCCGGCAGGTGAAGGGCCCTTGGGTGCGCTTCGGGGTGGCCTGGTAGCAGGCGTGATCTTTTCCGGGGTTGAGTGCGTGGAGGGTGCTGGCGTCGTATCGGCGTCTGTTGATGTGGCGGGCGCGGGGGATGCCCGGACCAGGGGGTCTGGCGCTGGGCGCGGCCACGGCGCGGACGGGCGCAGACGGGCTTGCCTTAGGCGCGCCTTCGGCGCGCCAGCGGCGCGGCCGCGCAGCGGCCGCCATAAATGGGGAGGTGGGAGGGAGGAGCAGGGAATGGGGCAGCGAATGGGCAGTGAGGGGGCGGGGCCGCAGGGGCGCAGCGGCGGGAAACAGGCACAGAAAGGAAAAAACGATCACAATCAGGGGCAGCAAGGGGGCACAGAAAGGAAAAAACGATCACAATCAGGGGCAGCAAGGGGGCACAGAAAGGAAAAAAACGAGCACAATCAGGGGCAGCAAGGGGGCACAGAAAGGAAAAAACGATCACAATCAGGGGCAGCAAGGGGGCACAGAAAGGAAAAAACGAGCACAATCAGGGGCAGCAAGGGGGCACAGAAAGGAAAAACGATCACAATCAGGGGCAGCAAGGGGGCACAGAAAGGAAAAAACGAGCACAATCAGGGGCAGCAAGGGGGCACAGAAAGGAAAAAACGATCACAATCAGGGGCAGCAAGGGGGCACAGAAAGGAAAAAACGATCACAATCAGGGGCAGCAAGGGGGCACAGAAAGGAAAAACGATCACAATCAGGGGCAGCAAGGGGCACAGAAAGGAAAAAACGATCACAATCAGGGGCAGCAAGGGGGCACAGAAAGGAAAAAAACGAGCACAATCAGGGGCAGCAAGGGGGCACAGAAAGGAAAAACGATCACAATCAGGGGCAGCAAGGGGGCACAGAAAGGAAAAAAGAGCACAATCAGGGGCAGCAAGGGGGCACAGAAAGGAAAAACGAGCACAATCGGGGGCAGCAGCAGGGCACACAGACGGAGCTGTGTGGTGGGGGAGCGACCTACCAGTCAAGGTCAGGGGTCGCTCCCAGATCTGCACTGCGACCCAAAAACAGGCGATAAGGCGCGTTAGCAGCAGGGACTTAACACCTGCCTTTTACTGGTGTAAAGCAGGACGACAACCTGCAGCATGAAAGGGAGCCCAGCCCAGAGCCACATATGAAGACCAACACATGTCATGGAGCCACTGATCATGCAGCACGGAGACCCAAGAGGGCCACAACACCCACCGCCACCACTCCCAGCCCCCCCTGCCCCTCCCGGACTACCACCGAGGCAGCGCAGAACAAGACAGCTGACCTCCCGAAAACGGCATGGCCCCTCAACCACACAATTGCAGAATGTGGGGAGAGGTGGGAACCAAGTATGTGCAAAGGAGGCAAGTCACCCATCAATAAGAATGTACACAATGCCAAGTGTGGGGGTGATGTGCTGGACTGACTTCAGTATGCAGAGCACAGACATGTCCATGTGGACATATACTGATGGTGTGTGTAGTGTTGTGGACAGTGGACGCAACCATGCCACCTCAGGCAGTGGGGAAGACCCCGGTCATGTAGCTGTGATATCCCCCCCTATAAGCGTAAGCGGAGTGGGCTGGGCCGGCATACACCAAGCCAGCGTAGGGGTGTGAAGGATTTGCCCGGGGCCCTGGGCGTGGTTCAGTCCTGGCCTGGACAAGGAAGTAACTAATCAGTGTGTCACTGTTGTAGTGTCGGCGCCACCCAGTCCGCAATCGACAATGTTGCAATGTAGCATGCACCCGGAGGGCGGGCTCGCACGAACAGGGAAATGAAGGAGCGCAAGACCGCTCGAGGTCTTGGCTAATACATGCCAAGTGCTGTGTGTATCTGTATTGCCGCAGCATGAGCCAAATGCCTAGCCTTAATCGCAGCGCGAGTTCAGCCAGGCATGAACTCTACATCTGTGTCCGCCCTATCCTTCCCACAGGCCTACACTCACGTGGCTGGCCACCTCCAACGGCCAACATCACAGTGTCGTCGTCAAGCTTGTGGACATGCGTAGACAGGCATGACAATGGTGTGCCGTAGGAGTGCAAGTGATGCAACCGGGCAGCGCACACAGGTAAATTGGCTCGGGGGGAGGGAGGAGCAGCTGTGAGGCAACGTAACCCACAGTGATGCCGCTCATTTGCCACATGCAAGACATGTCAAACTTGAATACCAAAGTCGCACACATCCCACCCCACCCCCAACAAGCCACTTCACATTTCCTGACTGCAAACAGATGAGAAACCAACATTAGGGATGAAAGCTCCTTTGTCTGGACTATCAGGCGGAAGCACATCTGCACCTCCGACCTTGGAATTGCATGTGCCCGGCACCCCCTGACAGGTACCAGAGCAGCTGATGACGACTCCCACACTACGCACAGCCCGACAAAAGACCAACGCATACACACCCCACACACAGAAGTCCTTGCTCGAAGTTATCTTGCATGCAATGACCTTCACACTTACTCCCACACCATCCCAGGCGTACAACCGTTGCACACTAAAACAACCCACTGATCCTAGCTGTGGCATTTCATCCACAGAACTGACGCAGGTCAGAACAGTGCTGCTTCAACCAGAGCCACTGACGCAATGGCAGAACATCCCGGACACATGCACAACCCCTGTCAGGTGGAACTGTATCGTGCACGTATGCTGCGTTTACTGGGGACCCTGCCATTGGCAGTGCTGCGGATCAGTTACCGGCTAAGCTTCCACCTTGCCAACGTCACCTGCGTTCAGCCTATGTTGCATTGTCGATCGTGCATATTCAAGTGGCCCAGGGATATCTGCCTTTCCAACAGGACGGTAGCTGAACTGGATCTTGACATGTGTGTGCGCCTCCTGTTGGCCCACGACCAGGAGTGTCACCGTGATACCCGTTTATGGGATGCCTTGATACTTTGCATGCATGCTGGCAGCTAGACCTGGGAGATTGCACAACTCCTCGTGTGCAGTGACCACATTGAACCGCTCCCCTATTGGGCTGTAGTGCTAATTGGTGAAAGGGGGTGGACGCAGCACATCTGTCTGGACCTGCTAATGGATCGCCTCACTATCCTGTTTGATGAAGTCGACAACGACCTCATGTTGGAAATGATAGCCTACGGAGCTGCAATGGCTTTCATGGACGAGTAACTACGTACCTGCAGCCACAACAGATTGGAACCCATTGCACATGTCCCAACACCTTGTTGTATCTTGGAGTTCTGGTCACATATCCCACGACAATAGTGGACATGGCTGCATTTGCCTGGACTCCGAGTAGATGAGCGTACAACAACGCGGGTTGACACACACCTGTGAAGGGTGAGGCACTCCCCCGGAGTGGACAGCGGTGCTTGGCAACATTCCACATTCTGACATACTGCTGCATTGGTCTGCATGTTGGGGCACTTCTCTTGCCCGTACTGACACGCATATGCTAATAAAGTCTACGCACCTTCACTTGTATCCAACTGTGATGAGTGTTGATTTGAATGACAATGTGTGTTTCACTGCCTATCTGGGTCACGGCCAGACATGCGCATTGGTAGCATTACCCAGGGAGTACCTTTTTGTGGAATCACTGTCCCTACATTCATCCATACTTTCATACTTGATTGGTCATAGCCACGACACATCTGTGTGAATCAGAATGTTTTTTTCGCATTCAGTGGAGTGTTGAAGCTGGAGCTGTACAGGGCCATGTACACCTCACTTTACATTGTTGCCCTGTGGAGGGCCAGCCAGAGTCCATTAGGGATTGACAAGTTCATCGGAAGAGGCAGACTTCAGTCCGCAGTGTGATTGCTGTGTCATTGGTAACCAAACCAAATATGGCAGTCCCTGTCGAGGTCCAAGGTGAGTGTCGCTGAGTGTAACGGGGGACAGTGGAAGGTGTTAATCCAGGGCATGATGCAGAGGGCAGAACCAAGCTGAAACAGGCCATATGACGGAAATGAATGCTACCACTTCATTCCTACCACAGTGCCAGAGTCATCATCATCTTCATCCTCTGATGTGTCAGGTGCCTCACATGTGGGTGGTGGTGTTTAGTCTGCATCACTGTGTGGCACTGACACTTCAGGGGCAGAGATGTGGATGGAGTAGTAGCAGCAGCATTCATCCGCGCTAGGCCTTGTGGCGCCAATGCCATGATGAGGATCTGCAGGGCATGGAAGATCACAGCTACATCTAGCTGGTGTGCAGCCATGGCAAACATTCTTTCCGCCTGCATCCGCTCCATGTTCAACATGATCCTCCGCATGTGTCCCAACTCCCTGCTGGGATCGCTGGAGCCACTCTGACTGGACAGTTGTTCTTGGCTCAGAGTCATGACTCCAGCGATGTCAGCCATGGATTGTTGGAGAGCATGAAGCGGACAGTGGGTGTCCGTTGGGGACTGTAAGTGGTCCCTGATGGGACGTAGACACCCACGTATGGCATCTAGTTTGGCTGCCATGAGGTCGAACCCCACCCGCAGCTGATCAGCCATCTCCTCCTGGCACCCTAACACACGGCGTTGGAATGCCATGTGTTGGTCGTGGGGGTCCTGGGAGACAGCAGTGGTGGTGGGTGCTTCCTGCTGTGTGGTCTGTGCAGGTGGTGGGGTCTTCTCGATGCAGCTGGGCTGCACTGCTCCTGGAGGTGGGGTGCCGAAGCTGTCCATGAGTTGTTGGAGGGCATCGGTGTCGATGTTGGGGAGGTCCTCTTCATCATCAGTGCAGAGTTGTTGGGTCTGCTCTGCAGGAGGTGTTGATTCTCCCTCTGCAATGTGAAGAGGAGATGCAGATTAACATTGTGTTCACATGTATGTTAACGCATTGGACAAGTTCACTTGCAGACTGCCTATGTGATGCGGGACAGTTGACATTTCTACTCCATCAGGGATGTGAGGTTGTACTTGTATATTGTCATCTCACAGTTTCCTGCAATGCCAAATGCGAATGGCCATTTTCTACACACAAGCGGCGGCAGTTGTGTCCTCTGTTCTGTTGTGAAAGTGTTGCAGTTTGTACCACATTGTAATCAATGTTGAGGTGCTCTGATTCTTATGTGTGTGTGCAGCATTGTGGGTGTGTTGCCCCTTCAGCTCTGATTTGGCTGGCCCTTGTCCCTTTCAGGCGGTGTGCCTTTGACTTCTGTGCTTATACAGTGCTGAGATGTTGCAGACTTGGGTAACTTGGGCTCTTGGTCGGGGTTGTGACTCTTGGGCATGGTTTGTCCGCAGATGTGCTATACTTAATTGTGCATGTGTGCCATTGTGCCCATCTCCCCCCGTCCCCCAGTCCCTGGTCGTTACTCACCCTGTTGCTGTTGGCTCAGGTCATGTTGTGTAGTGTCCGGTCCCCCAACTCCTGCCACCATCTCCCCAATGATGACTCGGGTCACCATTCCCTCCATCTCATCCAGCTCCTGGTGTGTCGCTGGACTCCCTCCTCCAGTCTGCATTGCTGCTTTCAGGTTGGCCTCGTGTTTCAGCTTGGTTTTGCGCTTCCCATCAGTCCAGCGCTTCTTGCAGTCGTCCACTCCCCTTCTCTTTACTCCGACTGCATTCACCTTGGCCAATATGGACTGCCATGTAGTATTTTTAGTTGCCAATGACACAGTGGAGGTGTTGCACAGTTGGTGGTGGTGTTCTATGACCTCCGTAATGGGGATCTGGTTTTCCTGCGTACTGTGAGGCGTCTTCCTCTTCTTCTTCTCCTTGCCCTTCCCTGACCCCGAGGTCCCAGGCTGGTCCTCCGTGGGGCTTGTGGGGTTCTGGTAGTCTTCTGTACTTGCTCAGGCTACCTCCATGGTGCTTCGCAGTTGTTTGTGTTTTGTTTGTGTTTTTTGTTGGCGCTTTTGTGGTGGTTTTTCCCGCCTGACTTATGGGACTTGCAGGCCTGGCGCTGTGTTTTTTTTTCGCAGTTGGGCCCATCGCAACTTTTTTCACGTTCGGCTTTAGATTTTTATCGCTGACCCGGGGATTTTATCGCGGACATTTGAGGCGTTATCAGGTCACTATCGCATGTTACCGCCATATTGTGAATGGGGCGTTGACACAGAATTATTTTCCCGCGATGGACGGCGATATGTGTAATTGCGTTAACCCATTTTAGCGATGATTATCGCACGTTCTTGAGAATATCCCCTTGTGTGTAATAAGGCCGAAATGATCTGAATTGCAAAGTAACAAAATGTCGAGGCCAAAAGGTAAAGGTTGCTGCTGACGTTGAATGCCGAATTGCGCACGATGAGGGGCACGATAACGAAAAAATCTGCAACTTGTGCTGGACAGGAAAATGACACTTTGTAAATTGAAACACATTAACAAAGGCTTGAATTAATGAGCTGTGCGTGTCAGCGAAGAAGTAAGGAACACGCGGAGAAACAATGATAAAATAGGCTGTGCGCATCAGCGATTTCTTCGTGAGCTGTGCGCATAGAAAACAAAATACCAAACAACTGTGAGCATCAGCGTTGGAGGTAACACTAGCGTTGCTATAGCAATGCAATGCGAAGAAGATGAGGCAAAATGGCAGCACGTAACGTGGGAACGCTGCGTGGAGCGGCGCCAGGCAGTCAGGCAAAAACCTCACAAGAATGTGTGTGACGCGCAGTATATCACAGACAGGGACGACGTCACTGGAAAGGAAGAATTCAAGATTCGGTGGCGCGCACAGGTTGCGGCGCGAGAGGAAGCGCTTAAGAATCCAAGCGCGAGGCACAACTTCAAAATACTTAAAAACGAACAGAGTCTCGCTACAACCTTTGCCAGAAACGCGGTTTTCTTCTTAACGTGTTCAGCAGGACGGCAGAACAACTTCTGTTGGTTCGCTGCTTGGACGACTTCGATCAAGTTCGGTGGTCCGGGTCATCGGTTAGAAGCAGGAAAGCGAAGGCGAAGAGGTTGCAGGATCTGCACGCGTGGACGTCTTGAAGGCAACAGGTAACTCGTCGCCAGTGAAAAGAAGATGGCAGGTAAGTTTCTCAAGAGTTTTGTTGCCAACAAGACAGGAGCAACGAACAGCAGGACTGACCAGCACACGATCAACCGTTTCTCTTCCGCACCTCCCGTTCTGGAACTCCACGGTGGTGGAAGTTCCCTAAGGTCACGAGAGGCACGGAAAGCCAAACACTACATAAATAACCATGCACAATACATATACAACCCAACAAAACCCCATGCAGCTGCATTCACTGTACAGCAGGAAGTTTGCTAATCTGCAGTTCCTAGGATACCGCCTTCAATTTGAGAAATGTAACCGTTCCTTTGCTGAGCTGAGCAGAAGACATATCAGTATTGTTACTAACCTGCAAAACTGAAACCGGGTGCAATAAAAGTCTGCATGCACATATACTATATATGTATTTGTGCATAAACACACTTTCTACTTGTTTTTATTACACAAAACCTGTTACTACAGTGATGAAGTTTAGTAGCTATATTAATACATTATTTATACAGGTCTATACACACAGTAGAGTGTGTATATTTTTGTAAACTCTGAGCTAGATAGCTCAGAGGGTCATGCGGGAATAGTTAAGTGTTCATAATGTAACCTTAGGACCACAAATTCTAGTACTGAAAAATGGTTCATTTGTTTGATCACTTTACAAATACATGTAACATAACACAACATTATTTGTTGTAAGGATCTGCACAAACAAATCAAAAGAGAATAAGCAAATGTTGTTTATCACTTTAAAGGCTATTCCATTGGCTTTGCAAATCAAAAGGAAAAGGAAGCAAAGAAAAATGAATTTTGTGTAGAATGTATATTGGAGATACAGAAACCCATGTGATGATTCAGTGAACTTTTCAGATGTCACATGTTTTGCAATGGGAGAACTTCTTGGAAGTTGGAATGATACACTAAATAGCCATTGCATGAGGTGAGACAGTGGTGCTCATCTGAATGGAGCCCAAGTCCTAACTATCCATATTTTAAATAATTTGTAACAATATGCCTACAGACAGTAGATTTTGGAGTCAAAGATAAACAAAAGGGGCCTCATTTACTATATTTTGACAGAGGGCAGCGCAGCAAGCCTGCCTGCTGCGCTGCCGTGCGTCAAAATAAAAGGGCAGGAATGCGCAGTATCCACAAAATACGTCCTTCTCCCCTGCGCAAGCGCACAAACAGCAGCCATGCTCCAACGTAGAAACCCTTGCATCATGCTGCAAGGGTGTCTGCGTTGCGGGGATGATTGTTCCTGCACAAAAAAACATTGATGAAATTTTCAGCTTTCTATGCGTGCTGCAGTAGGTATAGAAAGAAGACAAGCATTGGAAATGCAATAGGTCTCGCATTTGTTTGGGTTAGAGCCTTTGGCATTGTAAATGGCGATGTATTTTACTCATGTGTTATGGAGTGTATTTTTGCGGTGTGTAGTGGAATTATGTGGATTGGATTGTAATAGTTGTGGAGCAGCATGAAGCATAAGAAGAGTTAGAGAAGAAGAGCAGTGTGAAGCACAAGGAAGGAGAGTGAGGTCAGAAGAGTAGGTCTAATTACTATGTGAATGTAAATAACAATAAAACATACTTGCAAACTGTGACTACATGCCTGCCTTTCGCAATATTCCACTTCAAAACTATGTGATTTTATTCGTTTAAATGTCTTTTGTTTTACCTTTACAATGACCCAGCAGCTCTTCACGTACTACTAACAGGATGCTAACAGCCACTAGCAGGAAGCAACATTTCACTCCTGTACTGTTTGAGTGCGTCGTAAATACTAGCAGCCAACCTAGAATGTATTTTGGTAACCTTTATCATAATTTACCATTTTTCTTGACATGTTCCTTTCTTGGAGTGAAAACTGTTAAAAAAACTATACTAAACAAGCACCAGCAAAGCCAATAGCTTTGCAGCCAGAACTATTGACTTTGCCAATGCTACTTGTTGAAATTGGGTTTTATGTTTGACCCTGTTAGCCATGTAAAAAGCCTAGTATTTACAGAGGTTAAAGCGTTTAACATTACAATAATTATTTTAATGTGAATGTTTTGGTTTTGGAGGAAAAGCTTGCATTAAATACTTTCCATGTATTTTTCGCATTTTACAAAAAAAATTGAAAATCTACACCCACAGATATATGTCATCATGTGGATGTAGATTTCGGACTGAATTTACCAAGGATTTGACATGTGGTACTTGCAAACTCGCAACAGTTGTAGGTTTCCAGATGTACTCCAGAAAATGTTTAATTTGCATTTGCAACTATGCAGAGGCATTTCCAGTCCACGCACACAATTGTACATAGATTATAGCTCTGCTTGGGATAATGCCGTTTAATGCATTTCTGCAAAGCACGCACGAGTGAGTGAGGCTGCACACGATAGTGAGACATGCACTTCCCAGTTAAGCCATATTTATTGTTTCATATGCTCTTTTACCCATACGAGTAATGTTCGAAATTATATATAGCGCTTACTACCCCTGGCGAGGCATTGAAATACAATGGGGTTAACCCCATGCTACCAACAACGTCACCGAGAAAGAAACACTGAGGTCAGCACAGAAACACATTATTGTATGCATAAGTGAGAAGACGAGGAAAAAATAGTATTTGGTCAATTCTGTGTTTCAAAAGGGTGGATATTATGTGCAGTGAGTGTGTCCTCTCTCAAAAAGTCCAACAAATTCACAGGAAAAGAACACACAGCAGAGTTCCCTCATCCGCTTGTGGAGTAATCCATTAAATACAAGGTCGAACAAACCTCTCCCAGAGGCCAGCAGACCACCCAGTGCGGAGTTTAGAGCCCCTGTCTGATGGAAGTTGTTCCAGGAAGTAGCATCACGGAGGAGGGAGACACCGAAAAGGGAACTCCCCATCAAAATGAGGGTTCCTCTCCCACCTGGTTTGACTTTAAACGTCATTTACGTTAAACTTTCTATAGCGTGCCCTGCAGCATCACCCACCCACGCACACGTACACACAGGGCACCCCATGAAAATGGTTAATCCTTCTTTAATTGCACTCCGCAGCTTCGTGGCTGCTATTTTTACATTTCTGGGTCACTAATTCTAATCTATTGTTAGCAGTGACTAAATTGCATTAGGTTTTCATGTGTGTGGGTGAGGGAGACTGGCAAATGAAAGTGCTGAAAATCTCGTCGTTGATCATACACGTGTAGACCGTTTGCTTGCGATCTGTATTGTTCATAATACCGACACCAACCCCGCCACATACACCTTTTAGCGTTGCCCCGGCGTGCCTTTTACGTGCAACATTCCTCTCGTGTGCTATTCTGAGGTAGATCCAGCGCACATAGGGGCCTATTACCAACAGCTCGCGTTAATTAACGCAAACCACAGTTAGCGCCGTTTTTTTTATCGCTGGATTCGTTTGCGGAGATAACGCGTTATTAGCAACGTTTTATCTCCAATGCGAAACAAATCCAGCGATAGCGGCGATTCCCAGCATTAGCGCAAGAACTCCTTGCGATAAATTCCCATCGCTAAGGAAAAACTCGCTAATAGGCAGGTGGGGACTTAACCGTAGAATCCACCTCCCATAGACTATAATGGCTAAGTCAGGTTTCTAGCAGGTGTTAAAATCCAGCGCTAATCGGGGTTAACGCACATTTTTTTATCGCTCGCGGGCCTTGCTAATAGTGTGAAGTTGTGTTTGCGACTGTCTGCGTGTATTTTTAGTGAGGAACGCCCACTTTGCATGTCATTAGCGATAAATATCGCTGACATGCAAAGCGGTAAAAAAACGGGCGCTAATGCTCGAAAACTGTCGCTAACTGCTGTTAGAGACAGTTTGCTGATAGGGCGATAAAAATATCGCCGCTTTAGCGGCAAAAAGTGCCGCTAAAGCGGCGATAGTGCCCTTGCTAATATGCCCCATAGAGAACAGGGTTTAGCGTGTTTTCCTCCCGCATTATTTCATCTACGGCAGAAGCCGGCATAAGATTTCCTTATAGTTCGTTTTAAAATGTAGGCTAAGCGTATGGGATCATGTGACGTAGCACATTATTAGTTCCCATCCTACATGAATTTGTTTGGATTCCGCAGCCCGTTTGAAAGAGGGCTTCATTTCCTAAACACGGCTCCTGTATGTAAAATATGTCTACACAGAAGCTCTCGGTTTCATGTGATGCATGCATGTAGCGCTGCGGCGGAACCAGACGCTAATGAAGTGATTCGCCCTGGCATATGGGGTTAGTCAGGGGAGTGGGGGTCGGTAATGCGCCGATGTACGCTGCAGCCATTGCTTTAAAAACAAGAGAGGAGCGGGGACGAGAGGAGCGGGGGCGAGGGCGAGCGAGTGCGGCAGCCTGCTCAGCTGACCAAACGCTCGTGCGTCATGGCCTTTTGCCGGCATGTGTTTACAATTATCGCGCACGCGTCTGGGCACGATAATTGGAAACACATGTCTGCCGCGCGTACCCATCCCAAAAAGGCCAGCCACGACGCACGAGCGTTTGGACTGCTTCTCAAACTCACTTACTTAAAGTCTTCGCCTAGCAGCGCTTGCGCGCTACTCGAGGCTCGACCTAAAAAAACGAGGAGAAATAAAAGTATTTCTCTGTGTTGTGCACCTCCTACACCCTCACTGGGGAGGCGTAGGATTCTGATGCATTCTCAACATTTCAAAAAGTTGTAAATCTGGGAATGTGTCAGATTCCATGGATGTTGCGTGAGAACACCCACAGCAACACCCATGGAACTCCCCTTACATGCAGAGTAATGCGTGAAAGGGAGCCATATTTACAAGGCCATGAAAAGTCACACAGGGTGACTTTACGTGGCCTTGTAAATATAGGCAAGCCCATTGTGCCACTGGTACATCAAAAAAAGTGATGCAGCGCCGGGACAATGGGCTTGTAAATGAGGCCCAAGAAGCAGAAGTAAGCATAATGCATAAAAACCACAAATTTCAAGAAACTCTCAAAGGTTAAACAAAGAATTGAAACCCCACCTGACCCAGCTCGCCAATACTTCAAAAGAATCCTCTGAAATGCATTTATCTATGGAACCTAATTGTTCATATTACTCTGCACACACAAGATTTGACATTCACTGCTTCTGTGCTGCCCCCATATTTTCTGCTCTTAGATTTTACACTCTCCAGTGCAACTCATGTCCTTCATGCTTTTCTTTCACTTGACACATAATTTTACAACTCACTTTGGTATTTTGGAGTACCAGGCTGCATTACGCCTCTGGTGCATTCCCAGCACTTTTTCCTTTGCTGTATTCTGGAGTGTCTACCGCCAGTAGGTCAGATGTTATGCGGTGACCCCAGTGTGCCTCAGCCTAGTTCAATCCGCTATGATCATGCATGGCTGGGTCAGGAAGGGAATCAGGAAGGAGCAATTCTTTCTAGAACAGCAACAAATAGTGGTTGCCCATAGCAACTGGCAGGTGGGGAATCCAATGACATCACAATGGAGCTGGAGTAATCATTCCACAGTGTTGGTGAGAAGCACACATGGCAGTACTTCTAATGAACAATACGGGGCATATTTACAAGCCCCTATCGCCACCGCATCATCACTTTTTTGATGCTCCGGTGGTGTAGCGCCTTTTTCAATATTTACACAGTGGCGCTGAAACCAGTTAGGGTGGCTTAACACCACTTTGTAAATATACCCCTTTCTGTCGCAGTCCTCTGCGGCAATGGGGCGTGCAATGGGTGTTGCTGTGTGCGTTCCACCGCAACACTCATTGCTTTTTGACGCTGCCCAGATTTACAAGGAGGTGTAAATCTGTGGCAGCGCCATAAACTAACGCCATGCAAGAGCAGGCGTTAGAATGGCGCACGAGGAGAAATGCTTTTATTTCTCCTCGTTTTTGCTTTTTCTATGTGTGCTTTCTGTAGCGAGAGCAAACATCCATTAATGATTGTTTATGTGCAGGAAGGTGTCCCTTTGCTACTTCTATGCATGCTGCAGAATGTAAGAAATAGCCATTATGGTTTATTTATGTGTAACGCAGGCACCCTTGCACTATGGTGCAAGGGTGTCTGCGTTTGTGCAAGGTAGCTAATTTTAGTGCCAGCGCTAGGGAAAACACAGGGGTGCGCCTTATTGTAGTAAATATGGTGCATCCCTGCGTTTTGAAAATGTTGGAGTACGGCGCTGCCAAATTTGGTGTTGCTCCGTGCTCCAAAATTTCCTAGTAAATATGCCCCTTCATGCTCTGTCTTCCAGACAAAATAGACCTTCTTTGCACATAGGTGTTTCTTCACATGCAGTTCTAAATAAATCTTTAATTTTTAGGAATGACACTCGGACACCACTTTCTCTTTAAAAATGGTGTTTATAATGACGCCAGCGCCTGCCATTTTATGTTCATAAAATGAATCCACTCAAGAAATGTGTGATGTTTTTCATTAGACGTCATGTGCGCATGACTGATGGGCAGAGTTGAGTTTGGAACCTGAGTGAAGCATGCTCTCTATGATGGTTTATAAACCTGAGGAAAGAGGACAAGACTTTAACTGTGCAGACACTGCCAAATCATTGAAAAGCACAGTAGAAGAGGGAAGGAAATCCAATATTCCAGTTGACATTCCAAACATTGGTACTAACCTCATATCATTGCTCATAAACATATTAAAATAATATAGGCATTTAAAAAAATACTGCTGTAGCTTACAGTAAGTCCAAAGGGAATTAAAAATGTCCTACCTGAGACACATTGCCTTCAAGAATTCCCAAGGACCACCATGCCATGAGTTCTTGGGTGCTTGGATTCTTGGGCATACTTCACCACTTCCTTACGCTTTGATATTAGTGAAATTTATAACCCTCGGGTTAAATATGGGATATTGTTTTATTTAATTTACAAGTGGTATCTCCATTTCCTCAGTGCTAGATTGGGATCCATAAGCAGCGCTGTATAATTGAAATGTCCCAGTTTTATATTATATCAATATTTGAAAGTGGTGGGGAGCATGGGCATCTTCAGACATTTTTTCAGGTGGGGCATGATTTTAACGTCATCCATCCTCCTACCCTTTTTGACAATGTCAAAGGGCAGGTTCATAGTCATTAAAGGGCCCGTACCCTCCCCTGCGGACGACCAGGGGTGTAAGACAAATTAACAAATTTTGGAATACGAGCATTCAAAGCGAGCCTGACTTTTTCAAGTGTGCTTGGGGGGGTTGGGGCGTGAAACAAATGAACTAAATATGGCACACGAGCGAGCAAAGCAAGCAAGCCCGATGTTTTCAAGGGTGCTCTGGGAGGTTCTCCCCTGAGAAAATGTTTAAAAATTGGTGTATGTAGGTGCAATTTTCAGCACTATTTCTCTGATAAAGACATAACAAATACATAAACTTTCAATGTTTTACTCTATTTTTACAGAACCGAACTGTGCAAGCCACTGAAGTTTCCAGCCAGGCTGAAGCCTGATGCCTGGCTCTTGCTCAGTTAAATCTCTCTTGGACTATTAAGCCCAAAACAAGCTGAGCCTTTGTGTGGCTACTTTTTGCCACCAACGATGTGCCAAGAACTAAAGATAAATTACTTATAGGCTATCATGTTTTAGGTTTAAACCTATATTAACTCTTAAAACCCCACCGAAAGGGAATTAGCCCTTACCAGTGTAAAAATATATACACTGAAAATACACCTGTTTACCACAAACTAAATGCCATTCAAAGAAAGGAAAAGGGGAGTGAAAGAATCATTTTTATTTCTTCCTGATGGGGTCAATACAATGTAACTTTGTTATACACGGTAGCAGCAAGAAAGACTGGGCTACAATATTCTGCTTGAGTTTTGTTGTTTAGGGATGTCACTAAAATATTGTTTCTTCTGTCTTTTGCTTTTTTTATTTTTGTGGTCTTTGGTCTAAAGATGCAGGGTTCGGAAGCATGTTTTAGGTCTTGTTTAATTATTTTATAAACTGTAGAGAATCAGGAAATATCAAAATCATATTTGATATTTTGGCTACATTTGAATCTTTCACTGATAGGTAAAATGTCTGGTTTCATAAGAATCTTTCCCAATATGTACCATCACATTTATCCACAGAGGATGGCAAAACCCCTTGATACATCAGCCCCCTTTTCTAGCGAGTCAGTATTGATAGTAGGTGAATTGCCAAACACCTCAGGCTTTAAACATTAAGGGCCACATGCATCAACATAAAAACCGGTCGCAAATGGGCCCCTTTGCGACCGGTATTTTTGCATTTGGGATGCAGCATCCCAAATGCAAAAATCGCAAGTTAAAGAATCGCAAAATTTGCGATTACTTAAATTGCGATTGCATTTAAGGAATTGCAAATTGCGATTCCTTAAATGCAATGCATTAAACAAAAACAATTCGCGATTTCGCAAATATGAATCGCAAATTACCGTCAATCTAAAGTTGATGGTAATTTGCGATTTCTTTGAAAAATGCACTAAAGTGCTTTTTCAAAGTCCCGTGTTACACACACACATGCCCTTGGGGCATGTGTGTGCGCAACATGTGGATGAATTGTAATTTCAGGGGTGCAACAGGGTGTCCTTTTGGCACCCTTACACCCTTGAAATTGCATGCGCAATTTGCGAGTACCTATTGGGTACTCGCAAGTTGCGCATGCAATTCCAATTCATTCCTATGGGCCTCTAGGCCCATAGGAATGAATGGGAATCAATTCCTTAATTGCGACTCGCATTTTGCGAGTCGCAATTAAGGGATGTGTAGGAATTGCAATTTGTTTTGCGATTCCTACATGCATAGGCAATAGCGATTCTTTGATTGCGATTCTTTAAAAATCGCAATTAAAGAATCGCTATTGTCTATTTTGATGCATGTACACCCAAATGCAAGTTATAGTGACAGGTATATGTGAAAAGAGTGCTGTCACCAAGCATCTGGGATAGACTTTTGGAAAACATGGAATGCAGTGTCACTTTGAATGCCGCTGCAAAAAGTTCTTACCAAGTTCAACAAATATTGGAGTGATATTGTTTGTATTTGCAGTGATTCAGCTACATTTATGAAAACGTTGTGATGACCTGTCAAAATCGATAGCTTAGCTGAAGTGCTTCCCTGTAAGAGATCCTTGCCACTTGCTAGATGGTATGCTGAAAGCATCTTTACAATCTTCAGAGTTAATGAAGAATGCTATTGACTTTTTAGTCGATCAAGGTGCACTGTTTTGTTATGTGCGGTAACTAAAAACGCCAATATTTCTCATTCTGTGCTTTATGTGGCATCAAAGAAAGAGTCATCCCAACTGTGTCATTTAGCCGGTGGTTCTCAGTCCTAGAGGCCCTGAATGCTATATTATCCATGTGGCAGCCATTTACAAAATTTTTGCTCAGTGATGATGCCACAGCAAAGAAATGTGAGGAGCTTCGGTAGCATAATGATAGTGATGTAAAAAAAGTACACTCTACCGCATTCTTCGATTTTTACAGGAAAACATGCCTGCTGTAGTGGTGTCAGATCGTTCTGTCCTCAGGATCGGTTTGTTGCTTAGAATGGTCCACCTCTTGATCTACCCAAGCCTAAATAGCCGTAATGGCACATGTCAGTGGAAGGATCAAGCGGGAGAAGGAAAGGAAGGGAACAGCAGGGAGGGAGACCTGAAATAACAACCACAATCATAAATACCTTCCTTTCATGATTTCCATAACACATACATAGAAATACTCTACATGTGTAGTGCCACCTCTTATACCTGTAACAAAAACGAATGACACCGATAGGATGAGAAACTTCAATAAAGAGTGCGACTTCGGTCTGGTTATACCACTTGCTTTGTCATGGCTGTATTGGAGGGAAACATAGAAAAACAAAACCATTCATTGAACATACCACATATAACGTTTAGGGAGGGCACAACAATAAAGATACACATGAACAGACTTTACCAGCAACCTACCCTTTCTAAACTCCACAGTACATCACAGGGATAGAGCGTAGTCCCATACCACTCCTAATACCCCTGTTAAAATAGAGCCAGAAAAGCAATTGAATATAGACCTTACTTCAGAAATATATCCAAGCAAAATGTACACAGTCTTTAGTGTCTCATTCCATAGGTAAGGTTACTTCACCAATCTTTATATGATCCAGCAATGTATACAGTCTTTGGTGTTTCAATACGCATGCAAGGCTACTTCACCAATCTTTATATGATCCAGCAATGTACACAGTCTTTGGCGTCTCAAATCACATTCAAGGTTACTTCACCAATACTGATATGAGTGACTCGATGTAGACATAAACCACAAGGGGTAAACTACACCACCTAGTATAATAGCATCACAGTGGCTGCCAGAGATCAGGAATTACATGAGCCAGAGGCAATATCTTTCCACCTGACTGAAAAAGCGCCATTCATAAACAAAGACCCAAAGACCTTCCTCCGCACGAGCTGAAGGCTCTCCAACGGAGGACGGTAGGCAACTTGGCTGTAATCCAGCAAAGACAAAGAGAGAGTGTTGGTGCTGAGCACCCTTACCAGACCTATCCAGGGACCTCGGCAAGACGAATTCACGGCAGGAACAAGAATTTCCGACGCCTGGCCGGGTTCGACTTCCTCCTTATGAGCAGTCTCTCGCGACGTCGTGCGTGACGCGCAAGGCCTCATGGGAGTTGTGGTTCCCGCATCCGGCGTTAGAGACGCTGTGGATGAACGGGACGAATTCATGTGCCGTCACTAGCGCGCTCGATGAGTGCGCACTTAACAAGTGGACATAAAAAACTAGAGTCTGAAAACACTGTTGTCTACCAAATTTCAGCATAATTGGTGTAGATGTGAAAGATCTCCTTGAGAGTAGGCTGGGCGACACTTTTAGTGACTTTGGCGCTGCAACATGTTCCATGTTAGAGTGCTTGACACTTGGTAAGCAAAGAAATGTTAAGAAACACTTCAGGAAATTTTATTTTACAGTGTATGATTAATGGCTTGCAATGATGTATGGAAATGTTCTTTCAGCAACCATGGCATTTGAAGTCAATGAAGCCTCACTGTGGCATTCTGCACAAGTTCTAGATCCCTTCCTTAAAGGGGAATTTTCTCCAGACTTTCAAAAGTGCTGCTTCATTTTTGAACGCTTCAATAACTCTGAGGGCAAATGCACCCAGTTCAACTCATTTGTTGCAGAACCTATCCCAGAGAATCGCAATCTTCAGGAGCACCAGTATAGGCATGGAAAGCTATGTCAGTGGCCAGAGATGGCAAATTGTATACGGGCTGGTTTGGCGTTGTACGTCTCAAGTGTCAATGTTGAGATGGCCTTTTCACAGATAAAAGTTTACATGGGAAGGAAAAAGCGAGCGCACATGACCAACAACTCACTGAAGAAGTATTGTATGGTGTACTACAATAAGTTGGATTTGTAAAAATGTATTTGGACCTCATGTACACTGTATGTACACTGTCTATATACCATGCACTTGTAGTGCAGAAAGCAAGCAATAATAAAAGCAAAACATTTCATAAATGTTGATTTTAATTGCACAAAAATGTGTAGTCACTGATAACCACTGTTTTTTTAAAGTATTGAAATCACTTGAAAACACTGAAAAACCCCCACCAGAATTTACCAAAGTAGAAACTGAAAACAAGAAAGCCTAGGGATAAGGAACCCGAAGATTGACAGTGCTCTCTCAGAGAGTTTGCCATGGTCCAAGCAAACTGCTCGTGTGTGCCATGTGTGCTTTCGTCGAAGTACGGAATCGACGTCTAAGGCATGTGGAGTCATAGCTCAGTTTCAGCCGCTGTGAAGCAGTTGAAAACGAAAGCAGTTACAGAGGGGCTTATTTACAAGTCACTTGCGCCGCCGGTGTGCCACTTTTAATAGGAGTAAAGTGACTTACCGGTGGCGCAAGGGGCTTGTAAATAAGCCCCAGAGAATTTACACGTTGTTGGTCGAGAACCTGTTGGTCAGGCCATACATAAAGGTATTGCGCTACTACGCAACAAAGAGCCATAGCTAGTACGTAGTGATAACGCTGCAAAAAGTACAAAGCAACAGCCAAGCACAAGATAATGCTGTGATCACAAGTGCTGTAGGTAGAGATCAACCAGGTGTCAAGAAAAGTACAAAGCAACAGCCAAGTGCACGAGAACACTGTGGTTGGAAACAATCACATACTTTCAATGTACTTACCAGAGCCTTGAAAAGGGAAGAGCTCTACAACCACAGCAGCGGGTGAAGATACCAAAGAAGAAGCAATGGGGTTGTGCTTAATGAGCTGTCCGTTACCTGTAGTGGCACACCACCAAAGCTGCTGGGTGGCGGCTAAGAACAACGCCAAAGATTTCAGAGAAGTGGATGGCTCCAATGCAGACTAAGAGAGAGATCACCATTCCACCAATTGTCCATTTCAACCCAGAGGCCAGCACATCACAGGGCCTCAGAAATGATAGAACTGAATACAGGAAAGCCTAATTACTAATTTGTGATGTAAAACGGGAAAATGAGATAGCCATCTAATGGTTGACTTGCAGGGCTGGCTTTAGGGTGGTGTGACCGGTTAGAACACATCGGGAACAGGGCTTGTGAGGCGCTGTGTCTAAAATCAACTGCTGCAGAGTTCCTTGTGTGTCCAGCAATGTTGATGCCACAAGAAAAATGTCAAGATGACTTTGGTGATTAATGTACCTGTGCTGAGGGTTAATATGCCTACTACAAAGCATGTGTACCATGCAGATCACAGACTTGTATTGTATGTAGATAACCCAGTGGGATACAGCTTTTGTCAGAGAGATCCTTTTGTTACTTGAACTTCATAAGTTACAATCCTAATGTAGCACAGGGAGCTATGAACTGTCATCAAAGAGCTGCATGCAAACTGCAACTTATAGGTTAGAAGTTGTGTTTTTCCTTAGTCTTTCATTATCCTAATGTTGTTAAGGGTTTGTTTTGGCAGAATTTCATACTTGTTAGTAATGCCAACCATTACCATTGTGTTATGTTTTAAATCCTTTGTTCGTGCTCCTCCGGACAAAGCATTCGGATGTAACTCAGGCTCCTGCAGCAACTATGTTGCGGCCCGCATTCCCCTCCTTAAAGTTGGAGTTCCTCAGGGCTCCATCCTAAGCCCATTGTTGTTTAACTTGCATTTGGCCCCCCCTCGCCCTTCTGGTGGAAGCCTGTGGTGCAACAATTATATCTTATGCTGACGACACTCAGCTGTTGTTCACCTGTAAAAAGGGCGAGGATCTTGATGGAGTGATGATTAATAAGTGCTTAACTGAAGTTTTTGCCTGGTTCAGACTCAACCAGCTACAATGCAATCCGGAGAAATCCGAAGTTATTCTTTTCGGCTTGTTTATCCAAGACGCATGGAAACAATGGTGGCTGACCGATATGTCACCCCCTCAGGCAGCAGCGGGAGTAGTGAAAAATCTAGGGGTAAAAATGGATGATTCTCTTGCTATGAAAACCCAAGTTCAATCGGTAGCAGGTACCTGTTATGGCATTTTGAAAATGCTTCGGAAATTTCTTCCCCTCCTGTCTCTCCCCCACAGAAAGACAGTGGTCCAAGCTCTCATCACTTCCAGACTGGATTATGTAAATGTCCTATATCTGGGCCTCCCGGAGGGTTTACTAAATAAACTCCAGGTTATCCAAAATACGGCAGCTAGGGCCATTCTTATGTTGGGTACTAGAGTACGGATTTCCTCCCATCTGAAGAACTTACACTGGCTACCCATTCGTAGCAGAATCCACTTTAAGGCTCTTGTGCTGGCCTTTAAAGCGCTACATGGCACAGGGGCCCATTACATTAGGAAACGGGTGATTTTCTATACTCCCGGTAGAAACTTAAGATCGTCACACCAACACCTGATGACTGTGCCCAAATTCGCTCGCTCTCGTAGAGGGGGCCGATCTTTTCAGATGCAGGTGACCTGCATTTGGAATGGGATGCCAATAACACTCAGACAAACTACCGACCTGTTGTTCTTTAGGAAACAACTCAAAACTTGGCTGTTCCAACAATAAACTATCGGTAGAGTCTGCCTTGAAAGCCGTTTCTCGCACGTACTTCCTAGCGCTGGGACACTCTGTTGAGTAGCTGCGCGTTCTACAAGTATTAAATAACATAACATGTCACGGGGGCTCCTAACCCTTCAGGGGCCCCTGACCCTTCAAGGAGCCCGATTCACCCCAAGGCTAATACATATCTGTCAGATATGGGAGACTCAGAGCCCCTATTCACTGTTTTCCGTAGCCCCCATAATTTTGTGTTATGCCACTGCAAGCACTATAAACTGCCACACCTTGAAGTCCTCTTTGTCTTATGTAACTTTTCCAATGCACTGATTTCCATCTGTATGATTCATTGACTTTGTGAAAGGTGTGTGTGATGTTAAGTGCTCTGAAACCTTACAGTGGTATGAATAGCGCTAGAAAACAAATGGAATACATGTGAAAGAGGGGCTAAGGAGAGACGAGGGGCATCATTGAAGGGTGGTAGTAATGGAAGCCACGGAAAAGGAGGCCATTGGGGGTAGGCGCCAAAATAAATTGTCGCAACGAGTGCCAACTGCTCTAAAGCTGGCTGTGCCAACTTGCACAATGTAAAACAATAAAACCATTCATCAATCCTGGCTACTCTGCTTGACCAAATTGTGTGATCTTAGGCACATACTTTATTTTACTGACCCTCCTTTTTCATTGTCACATAAGAGAGAAATTAAATAATGTGAATTTAGGATGTGTACAAAAACCTTTTGCAATTGATTAAATACACTATAACGTTACCACATCAATAAAAATAATCTAGACCAAATGTAGGGTACAAACAGCAATAGATTATTTATTACCTCACTAATAGCATTGTCGTCAGGTTGGGGATGGTTCCTGAATGCCTTTAAGTTCATGTTTAAAAACTATCGCTTTTAACATGCTAGAGCGTTCCAATTTATTACATCAGTTTATATCACTATATTGAGAGGCATTAACAGTTTAAATAAATGGTTCTCAATTATATTGAAAGCCTCCCGTGTGTTAAAAGCGATAGATGTGGCAACTTTATAGTGTATTAAATCAATTGCAAGAGGTTGTCGAGCAGTAGGCATGAGGAGCGTATTACTTAAATATGATTTATTGTCAGCATTAGCAGCATGTATGTCCTTATGCCCTTGCAGCCTCTCTGTACTTCCCCCTACTAATCCATAACATTCTAGAAAAGAACTCCTTATTTTAAATGATGCATTTACAATGCATTGCATCTTCCTCCACTTAAAGAACTAAGAGAAGAGAGAAAAAAAAAAATTATTGGATGGGATTCAAACCCACGTGTGAGACAAGCCTCCTTCAGATCTTTCCCATCAGCCGACACATCCCAGCAGTCTCCGCTGCTAGGACGAGATTGGAGCTTCGTTGCCCTCTGTTTTTTTCCTGCCCAGGCGCCTTTAAGACCCGGTGCCGCCTCCCGCATCGCGGAACTCCTTCAGATCCTTCCCGCCAGCCTACACATCTCAGCAACCTCCGCTGCTGGGATGAGATTGGAGCTTCCTTGCCCTCAGTTTTTTCCCATCCAGGCACCTTTAAGACCACGCACTTCCTCCCGCATCACAAGACCTGCCTGGGCAAAGCTCGGGCCAAAAACGGGCCCATCTGAGCCCGTCAAAGTCCAGAGGAGGCTAGACTGAACCCGCCTCTTTCCCCTGACCCCATTTCAAGGTGCTGTGGCTGCTCCCCTATCCCTGCCTGCTCCCCCTGCGCTGCCCGCTCCCCCTGCCTCTGCACTGCCTGCTCCCCCTGCCCCACGCTGCTCGCTCCCCCTGCGCAGCCTAGTCCCCTCTCACTGCGCTGCCTGCTCCCCCTGTCCCTAAGCTGCCCAGGACCATTAGGACCACCAGGACCTCCTCCCAGAACCCCCATGGAGGCCACTGCTTGCCCATGCAGCAGATGCATTCAGTGAGCATGCTGACAGTGCCACCAATGCTCTGCTGGTTGGACCACGCCCAGCACCAAGACTCAGGACCCTGTGGCCACCCGCCGCTACACTGCCGAGAAATTCCTGGGCCTGGACCCCGGACACAATAAAAACAACTGCACCTCCTCCTCTCCGCGATCCACCAAAGGACCCTTCACCTGCCACCACTTCTCCTGCAACACAACCGACCAAAGATTCCCCTACCACTCCCACCCAGAAGACCACGAACACCCCGCAACTGCTCCACTGTATACTACTCAATGCCCGCTTCCTCTGCAACCATGCCACGGTAATCTGGAACACCATCACACCCTCTCCACGGACGTCACCTTTATCACTAAAATGTGGCTCAATCCCTCCTTGAACCCCGACATCACAACTGCCACTCCCGAAGGCTACAAGATGATACACAGAGACCACACCGACAAACAAGGCGGAGACATCACCATCATCTTCAAGGAAGCCATCCAATGCACCATCACCAACAACGACCCCACACTCCTCATGGAACACCTTAACCTCCTACTACAAACTGATGTGAAGATCAAGATAAGAGGCACCCTCGCCTACAGACCCCCGAGACCCGAGCAACTTTCTGCAATACCTAGCAATCCACTCTTACCACTACGTTGTACTCGGCTACCTCAACTTTGACATCGACGATGCCAACTCCATTGCCCTGCTGAAAAGCCTGAACAACATCGACCTCACCCAACTGGTCATTAAACCCATGCACAAAGCCGGACACACACTCAATTCCATTTTTGCCTCCAGCGACAGAATCAAATTTAGCCACACCACAGAACTCACCTGGACTGACCACACCATTGTACGCTTCACCATCACAGATACCCAGCACACCATCACCAAGCACCAGATCTCCTCCCATTGCAGCTGGGGCAAGGTCACTGATACCCAGTGGTGATAGACCCTCACCACCTCCCAACTCAAGCCCTCAGCAGACCTCGACCAGGTCGCCCTGAACTTTACAGCATGGATCAACAGCTGCGCTGACAGAGTTGCCCCACTTAAACCAACAAAATCCAGTGATACCTCGAAACATGCCAGCTGGTACACCCCAGAGCTCAGGACCACCAATCGCAACTGCCACCAACTGGGGAAACTATGGTGCACCACTAAGAACCCTGCAGACAGAGCTGCTCACAAAACAGCCCTCAACAACCATCACTGGCACATCAAGAAAGCCAAGAAAGCAGCCATCACCATTCGCATTGACTTTGCAGCCAAAAGCACAAAGGAACTCTTCAAAATAGTCAAATAATTCTCCGACCCGACAGCCGCAGACAACACCATCCACCCCTCCCAAGAACTCTGCGACTCACTCTCACACTACTTCCAAAACAGGTTAACAAACATCTACAACAATTTCAACCCCTAAACCTCCACCCTCAACCCCTACGACCTCAACCAACCAGAGAACAAAAGCCAAACCATCACCAACTGGTCTCCGCTCACCACCCAGACCACCTCAGCCATCATGTCTCCCATCCACTCCAGGGCGCCCACAGACTGCTGACACTAGCATCTCTTCAACCTTGGAACAAACCCTATCAGCACTCAATTCACCAGCATCCTCAACACCTCCATCTCCACAGCAACCTTCCTGGACAGATGGAAACACACAGACTTCCGACCCCTCCTCAAGAAACCCTCAGCCGACCCCAGCAATCTAAAAAATTGCTGCCCGATCCACTTGTTCCCATAACCAGCCAAAGTACTGGAGAAAGCCATAAACAGCTGGAACACCGAATTCCTGGAACAAAAACACCTACTGGATGCCTCACAATCAGGATTCAGGGCCAACCACAGCACTGAAACTGCACTGATTGCTTCCACGATAACATCAGAACACTTCTCGACCGCTGAGAAACTGCAGCCCTCATCCTCCTCGACCTCTCCATGGTGTTCAACACCGTCTCCCACAACACCCTCATCAACAGACTTCACAACATGGGCATACAGCAAGATGCCCTCAAATGGGTCACCTCCATCCTCACAGGTCTTTATTCATTGGCAAGCCTGCTTCAATCAGACATTGGCACACTTCTCTGAGTGCATGGCCATATTCTCTACAATCTTTTTCCAAACAGAGGAATATCGTCACTGTAATTGAAACAATTTTTCACTGGACAAATTATTTTCCTTACGATTTCTTGAAAAATCCCTGCGGCTGAAGATATGCCAAAATGTTGTCTCTTATACAGAAACAACCCAATATGGGTTGAAAAGGTAGTAATATAATGAGAGTGTTTATCTAATTCAAGCTGGTGAACTAGGATGTCTTTCTTGTTCTATTGCTAGATTAGTTTGCCACATATCAACAAAGATGCACATTTTTTATCTATTCCTTTCTTGGGTACTTCTACAATTGGAGAAACCCATGGAGTTGGACCCGAATATGACTCATTACAACGCGTGCTAATACCACGCGTGCCATTACAACGCGGGTATTACTACGCGTTGCAATTACAACGATATGCCATTACATTGCATACTTTTACCACGCATATGCTTTTACCAAGCATGCCATTACAACGCAAAGGCATGCGTGGTAAAGCTATACTCATGGTAAAAGTATGCAATGTAAGTGACACTACCCTGCCCTGCCCTAACCCCTAATTTAGTACCCCTGCACGACCTTCCATGACCCCCAGTACTCTCCCTACATTAAGACTACCCAGCACGACCCACAACACTACCCTAAACCCAATAACACTACCCTGCACTACACACACACCACAACACTACCCTAAACCCTAAAACACTACCTCCAGCACGACCCTCCCCTGACCCCCAGTCCGCTCCCTACACTTAAACACTACCCTGCACGACCCCCCCGACACTACCCTAAACCCTAAAACACTACCCTACACTACACAAACACCACAACACTACCCCAAACCCTAAAACACTACCCCCACCCCAGGCCCAATCCCCCTTACCTCTCTCTCCTCGTGGTTCCTCTCTCCTGGTTCCTGCGTTGCTTCACGTCGGCTGAGGGGCGGTGCACGGTGCACGTTGTTGTGAGAAAACGGAAGAGGCTCAGTTTCTTCACAACGAGGTGGATCGCCATTAAATCGCATGCGTTGTAAAAGCGCATGCAATGTAATGCGTAGCAATGGCTATGCGTTGTTACATCGCATGCGTTGTAACGCTTGCGATGTAATGGCATGCGGGGAAACAGCCGCGCTGTAATGGCTGTTTCTCGTTGGTCCCACCACTGACGCAATAATGTCTTGCTTTACTAAACTTTGAATTTCTTCCTCTACTTGAGTTTGCAAATGGATAGGTATTCTGCGATGATTCTGAGCAACTGGGTGTACGGCTTCATTTAAGTGCAGAGTTATTTGTATATTTTGTAATTTGCAGAGACCTGCAAATAACTCTGGAAATTCCCTATATATCGGTTGCTCAGTTCATATATGTCATGGCTAATAGTCCCATCATTTGTGCTGTTACATTTCTTAGCAAACATGGTGCGGAATATCTCCTCTTAACACATGTATTTCCTCTAACAATGACACATTTTCATATGAAATAGTGTCTCTGAATCTTCCTAAATTTTTCACCGGTTTCCTTGTGCCCACCCCCCACTGAAACACATTTACACTTGATGGTGTCAGTTCTGGTTTGTTTGTAATTTTTTCATATTCAGATACCTACATTATGTTGCTTGTTGCACCACTGTCTAATACTGACGTGGCTGAGTGTTGTCCTACTTTCAACCCTACTGAATCTGTCTTTTTCTATTTGTTTGCAATCCCAAAGTGCACTTGCACATAACTACTTGCATTACAATCACTTCTATCTTCCATTAAATACAGCTTCTCCTATACGCTTCTGGTAGGAGACATATCACTTTCCTCCTCTTCATCTCTGCTTTCATTTGTCGCATGTAATACTTAATTTTGTTTTTGATCTCATGTTTTGTGTTCATTTCTTGCTTAAACATTTGGTGTCTCATTTACTAGTTTTTGATGCAGGGCAGCACAGCAAGTCACTGTCAAAAGAAAAGGGCAGGAATGTGCCGTATCTATGAGATACGGTGCATTCTTTTCCTCTTCCACTGTGTTGGCACACAATTGGCTGACTTGTGCCAATGCAGGCACCCTTGCACCATGGTGCAAGGGTGTCTGCGTTGTAGGAATGATTGTTTTTGTGCAGGAAGGAATACCTTCCTGCACAAAAACAATCAATGGCGGTGTTTACCTCCTGTGTGTGCTGAAGAATGCAGTACATTTGGAAAGAGGAAAAAATGGGGAGAAGTAAAGTTATTTCTCTCCGTTACACCTCCCCTGGGGAGGAGTAGGTTTTTGACCCATTCCCAGATTTACAAGGACTTGCATCAAAATCCATGGGTGTTGCATGGGAACACCCACTGCAACGCCCATGGAACGCTTCTTTGACGCAGTGTAAGGCAACGTAGAGACTTGCGCTCCGTTGCCTTACACCATATCTATGAGGCCATGAAAAGCAATACAAAGTGGCTTTGCGTGGCCTCGTAGATATGGGTCTACACTCTGCACTGCCGGTGTGTCAATAAAAGTGATGCACCTGTGGCACAATAGGCTTGTAAATAAGCCCCTTGGTTGTTGGCCTCGCAAACATTTGTAAAATGATTATTTTTGCCACATTTGTGGCATTTTTGTACCATGGCTGGGCGGGCTCCTAAGTCTGGAAATGTCACTCCACATCTATAACACAATTTTCCATCTTTGTTCATCATTACATTTGCTTTAGCTTTTGAATATCCTCTTGTAGTCGTGTGTCTGACTTGATCTATTATTTTAGTTCGCCCAATTTCCATGTTATTTGCATCAGCTTCTGCACTTGCTTCCAAGCGAGCCATTTGTAAAATTGTTGGTAAATTAAATGGTTCTTTCAACAATTTTATCGTAAATGTTACATCTTCCAATGACACGTGAACAATTGTTTGTTACTAAATTTGTGAAAATCATAATGTTTTACTAATTTTCTTAACCTTGTTGCAAAATCATCCATGGTTTCATCAGCTTCTTGACATGTCATATTGATTGTATATCCCTCAAAGTCAATATTTCTTTGTGGGCCAAGTTGTTCATTTACGCATTTCACTACTCCTTCTTACATCTCAATTTGTTCGGGTAAGTATTTTGTTAGCTGTTCTTCTACCTCATCCCCTATTAGACTAATTATTAGATTTCTTGCTTGCTCCTCTGTGTGTCCCCTACAGGTCGCTTTTCAATAATGCTAAAATCGCCTATGCCATTTTTCATGCCATCTTGACCCTAAATGTTGTGACTTATATCAAAAGTTGGCGGTCTCCTAAATAGTGCACTAGAAATAACTTCTGTATGGTCAAAAGATCTAATTTGAGTAGTTGTTGACATTGTTTTATTTATTGTCATTATTAATATATTAATAATAGAATAATATATTTTATAGTAATTTTAATAATGTTAATGTAGTTTTCAAAATTGTTTTATGCTTTCTTTGTTTTCTTAAAGCTTGTTTTGCTGAAGAACGCCGATTGCTGTAACAATAAACAGGATTATACAGTGCTTATAACTCAACTCTCCACTTGATGGCAGTATATCCTAAAATAACGCGTAATGCCGATCAGAATAAAACCCTTTCAGGAAATCATGGGGCTTATTTACAATCCCCTTGCGCCGCCTTTACCTCACTTTTTCCCATGTTAAAAGTGACGCAATGGTGGCGCAAGGGGCTTGTAAATGAGCCCCCTTGAATTTAAAGACCAAGGAGTCGGTGGCCAAATCTCAGCTAAACATCAGATTTCTGTTGAATAAACAGTACTTTGGGCGTGGCCAAGCAACATGGCCGACAGGACGTAGGCTCCTTCGGCTCCCAGCCGGCCTGTCGCAGAAATCCTAATAAAATCCTGTACCCGGGCGCCTGAGGGTACCTGCTGACGTCTGGGGGGCCCTTGCAGTGCTGGGGGCCCTTTGAGTGAGCTCCCAAGAGCGGAACTGCACCGCACCTAGAAGAAACCAGTGAGGCAGAGAACTGACGGCAAGAGCCCGGGGCCTATCGGGAGGCGGGAGCGGCCTGGATCGGGAGCGATCGCCACGCCAATTGACGGCCCGCTGTGAAACTGCTTCACGAGTCCTGGGAGCCGCTCAGTGGGGCTCCGGCGCGAGACTGGTGCTGGTGAACCCGCGGCGAGACAACTGAAGAGGGAGGGCCGGTCTGCGCTCCATCTGTGCTGGGGCCGCTCTGCGTCACGGAGGGAGGAGGCCCGGCCATCGGAGACCTCGCAGGCCCGCGGATCGGGCGGGGCCTCAACTACCAGCGGAGGAGGGATGACGAGGCTGACCGCTGCCATGGGATCCGTGCCCTGACCCCTGAGTTCTCTGCAGGCGAGGTGAGAGAGTAGGGGGCCCCCTGTGGTGATCCCGGGGCCCTCTAGCAGGGAAATCCAACGCCCAAAGGTGTCGGTGGCCTACTTTTGATGGGGATCTGCTAGTGGACTCTCCCCGAATACCACGAAAGAGTGCAGGTGCCCCTGAGGGAAGTGCCAGTGGGGGACTACCCTGAGCCCTGTGACGCCGCAGGCAGCAAGCAGAGGCCCATGTTCTGGGGCACGCTGGGAGAGCCTGAGGACGTCCCCAAGTGCCTGCAGTTGCCTGGTTGCCCCGGAGGGGGCCCTTTCACCGGCGGAGATCCTTTGGACGGAGCCCGTTTGGTGCGGCTGTACCGCTATTTCCTGGAGTTGCGCGTCTGGCGGGCGCCCACAATGTGGTGAGGGCCTGGCCTGGGGAGCTCGGCGGAGGTGCTCCGCCACAGATGACTAGCAGGGGCACACAAAATAAAACGGCGTGGGGCTTCGCGCTATGGCTGGGCGCCGGTACCAGGAACGAGGGAGCCCGAAGCCAGGACGTGATGTGGGAGCGAGCGCAGATTAAGGCCGCAGCTAATGACCCCCGGCTACTACGCATGCTACCGTTTTGTGTCTTAGAAGGTGGCCAGTGAACCAGCAGGGAGGACACCGAACCGAGGCCAGGAAGAGAGAGACCCCTGGAGCAGGGTGCATGAAGTGGGCGACTGATGGGACTTTGCTGGGAATCCTGAGAGAGCTGCACTCTGAGGTTTGTCACCCCACACCCATAAGACCATCCTACTGACGGCGCCATCTTGAGCGGCTACTATCCCCGGGGGCCCCGAAAGCGGAGTGATAGAGGGTCCAGTCTGACGGGTGCGGGGGCCCTGAGGAGAACCCCTGGAGGAGGGGCAGCCTGGAGGTCTGCAGGGCCGTGAATGAGGCAAATCTACCACCGGACGCGTCGGAGCTGAAGGTGGGGATTGGACTCTACCCCGGCGCTAACAACGCATTGCCGCATCTGGGTAGTGGACTCCTACGGGCATTGACGTGAAGCAGAGGTGCCTGTGCCCTCGCTACAGAAAAGATGGGGAAAGACAAGCCGGGTCGCGCGTCCACCCCCAACACTATCACACAATACACCACACAACGTCTCCCTACGCAACGGATCACGATACAATCGGGCCCTGAGGGAGATGGCACAGCTGGTAGCGAACCGTCCTGGGCTGAGATCTTGGCAGCTATCCAAGGATCACGGACCGCCCTGGAAAAGCAGATTGAGACGGTCTCCATTGATGTAAACCTCCTAAGGGCAGACCTACGAAAGGTGGCAGACAAAGTGTCCACGGCGGAAGGGGACATCGTGCAACTCCAAGGAGAGGTCGCATCCCTAAAACAGCAGGTTTCCCAATTGACTAACACCACCGGGGCGCTGGAGCGCCGGGCGGAGGGGAGGGCCCGCCGCAGCAACATTAGGGTCCTGGGGATTCCGGAACGCGCAGAAGAGGGAAATGCTGAACAGTTCCTGGAACGATGGATACGCACCAAACTCTGCCCCAATGGACTCTCGGATGTCTTCGTAGTGGAAAGAGCACACAGGGCGCTGGTCCCTCTGCCGCCACCGGGGGCACCTCCCAGGGCCCTAATAGCCAAAATCCTGAATTACAGGGACAGGGACTGCATACTGAAGGCTGCGAAAGAGGCTCCGGACCTCACATATGATAATGCCAAAATCTCCATATACCCGGACTATACCCGGCAAGTACAGGAGCAGAGAAAGTCCTTTCTGGGAGTAAAGCAAAAACTTCGGGAGCTGCACCTCCAATACATGTTGCTCTACCCCGCCAAACTAAAGGTGATTTCACAGGGGAAAGCCCATTTCTTCGAGACCCCAGAAGAGGTCTGGGAATGGCTAGAAATCCGAGGAGACGCACTTCCTGACCGGGAGCGGAGAGGATCTCGGAAAGAATGGGGAACCAGACCCCCGAACAATCGGAGGGGCAGGCGCAGGAACCGGTCTACAGACAGTTATCGAATGGAGAGTCAGCGAATTACAGTGGGGGACGACGGCGCCATGCGGGTGGAGTCCCCGGGCTCGAGGGACTCCCTACCACAGACCTCGATGGATACTCCAGAAATGGAACTGGTACCTGAGACCCTGATTCCTACGAACAATGTGATCCCAGAGACAGTTATGGACCCTCTTACAACACCTCCAGAACTGGAATAAGGGTAATGAGATATGGGGACACATGTTTGTTGGCCCGGCACAACCTGCATTCCCATGTACCTCACACTGATATGTAAGAAGCGGGGATCTTGTGGGGGGGGGCCCGAGGGGAGGGTGGAACGGGATAAGCTGTCTACCTGATATTCTGCAAACACCAGAGGGTATGTGATGCGGGCTGGACTCGAAACGTAAGGAACCTAGCCCAGGGTATCCCGGGGCTCTTACATCTTCTTCATGGCGACTGAGTTGGGTCGGGAGTCAGACCTTGTTGTTAAGGGAAGTTTTACAGCCTCTGTTGGGCTGATGGGGCAGCTGTGCACGTCCTGGCACCAGCATGGGAAGGGCATTAACGCATGCACGGTTGCAGCATATTTGCTCGTGGGCGGGGAAGGGGTTTTTGGGAGTTCTCTATTTTGTTTATTGAGTTATTCATGATGCAGCAGGCAGAGGGCAGGTTGATTGAGGCTGACAAGGACCAGAGACACAAGGAGGCAGGCTGTTACAAGGACAATGGGGACTAAAATTATGAGTTGGAACGTGAGAGGGCTGGGTACATGCACTAAAAGATACAGAGTTCTCTCATTCCTCCGGTGGCACCGCAGATCGATAGCATGCCTTCAGGAAACCCACCTCGACGAGGAGGGTGCCCAAAGGTTAGCGAAAAAATGGCAGGGGCAGATTTTCCATTCCTCATATTCTACCTATGCTAGAGGGGTACTTGTATGGGTGGCCCCGGGGAACCCGTTCACCTTGTAATTTATGGAAGCGGACATCCATGGGAGGTATATACTTTTAAGAGTCAAGCTAGTCGGATGAGACATTGCTATCTTGAACACCTATGCCCCCAACACGGACGACTCAGACTTTTTCCAAGCCATTCAGGAGGTCCTGGTGTCGGAGCTACAGGTGCCCCTCATCTGGGTGGGAGATTTTAATTGTGTACTGGACTCAGAGCTGGACAGACTCCCCCCCCCGCATGGGGACAAAACCACGGATGACAGAGAAGCTCTGAGAGGTCATGGGGAATATAGTGGTTCAGGATACATGGCATCAGAGACACCCCACCCAAAAACTGTACACTTGCTTCTCTCCCACGCACAATACTTACAGCAGGCTAGATAGAATATTGTTGGCAAACCCAGACGCTGGCATGTCCTTAGAGGTGACGCACCAGGCTCGATTCCTGTCCGACCACTCCCCAGTGACCTGCACAATATGCTGGGGGCCCCAGGCTAGACGTCCTCGAACCTGGAGGCTACCGGCGGAGGTCCTCGAGGATCCCATAGGGAAACAACATATAGAGACCGCAATAACTGATTACATTGAGCTGAACTGGGAGGGGCCGAACCTGTTGAGAGCTACAAAATGGGAGGCCTTGAAGGCGGTAGTGAGGGGTGCTTGCCTCAGTCTAACCTGTGGGGTTCGCAAACAGCTACAGCGGGAACTGCAAACCGAGGAACGAGTCCTATTGGAGATACAGAGCTGGGAATGCTCGGACGTAGCGGGGAGGGCAGAGGAGTGGGAAGTTCGACAACGCATCCAAGATATTTGGGACAGACTTGATAAATACACTCTCACACAATACAGACAACGCTTACAGAGGGAGGGGGACAAATCAGGCCACTTGCTAGCCTGGATCCTCCGCCGTGAACAAAACCCCGCCCCCATAGTGGCACTGCATGAATTTACTGGCGAGCTGGTTCACTCTGAGGTTGGACTAGTACAGGTGCTGAAGTCTCACCTGCAGATGGTATATGCTGCAGACCCAGCGATCACTGAGGCAACTTATTGCCCCTACTTACAGATGCTGACCATAAAGTCCATTCCCGAATCGGCGAGGAAAGAGCTAGAAGCACTGTTAACACTGGATGAAATACAGTCTGCACTGCAACAGCTACCGGGAGCTAAGTCCCCGGGTAGTGATGGGTATCCCCCGGAGTTTTACAGGGCCTTTGCGGGTAAGCTACCCCGACTCTTCCTGCAGGTGTATCTGGAGGCCTTCGAGCAGGGTGCCCTCCCGCCTAGCATGAGGCAGGGGGAAATATGTATGATCCTGAAGCCGGGTGGAGATGCCCATGAGCCTTTGTCATACCGTCCAATTACCATGATAAACACGGACGCCAAAATTCTGTGCAAACTGTTGGCAGCCCGCCTAGGACCATATATGCCACACCTTGTCCACGAGGACTAATGTGGCTTTATTCCTGGTCGGAACACAGCCATGAATTTACGCCGCCTCAATCATATCATGCACAAAGTGAGTGGTCGGGAGGAGCAGATGGTATTGGTTTCTATAGACCTGGCCAAGGCATTTGATACAGTGGATTGGGGTTACCTCTTGGAGGTACTCAGGGTCATGTGGCTGGGTCCCCGATTCCGCCGCTGGATCCGAATACTATATACGGAACCTCGTGCAAGGGTCAAATTGGGGGGCGCGCGATCAGAAGAATGGCAGTTGGGATGAGGCACTCGCCAAGGGTGCCCACTTTCGCCCCTATTGTTCGCCCTGGCCATAGAGCCATTGGCGGTCCGGGTAAGAGCTACCTTAGGCCAATGGGGACTTAGAGTAGGAGATACAAACAATATCATCTCCCTATACGCCGATGATGCACTTTTTTATTTGGCCTCCCCTCGGGAAGCAGTACCAGGACTGCTATACCAGCTGGATAGATTTGGGGTGGTCTCTGGGTTAAGACCTAATTGCAATAAGTCGCTGATCTTCCCATTGGCGGGACTGGCCAGGGAGCCCATGGGGGATCTCCCGGACCTTGGACTTAGATGGGAACGAGTGGGTTTCCGGTACCTAGGGGTCCAGGTCGCACTGACAGACGCACAGGCAGTGGCCATGATCATAGATCGGACACTTACAGCTCTACAACATTCTGTGGCATTCTGGAATACCCTTCCACTGTCACTAATGGGCAGACTGGCGATCTCAAAGATGGTCATGCTCCCGAGGACCCTCTTTGTGCTCCAGAACTCACTATGCCCGCTACAGACACGCATTTAAAAAAAACTAAATATGATCCTGAATTCACTACTCTGGGCCGGAAGGAGGAGTTGAGTTGCCCTTAACACTATCATACGCAGCTATGAGGAGGGAGGTCTGGAAGCCCCACGATTTGACTTATACTATTATGCAGCTCAACTGCAGCATGCGGCCCGATGGCTGGCAGAGGAAGACAATTGGGAAAAACGATTACTGGCAGGAAGGGCAGATACCGCGACACTTCAGACCGCACTGATGAAGGGACAGGGAACGGAGGGGACTCTCCCATACGTAGTAAGACACACGGCAGGCATTTGGCAGCGAGTTGTTGAAAGGGTGGTAGGGCGGGCACCATTCCATAGAGAGTTGCCGATCTGGATCCTGGCCCCCTTCAGAGAGATGGGAACCCACATGTCTTTTCAGATGTGGAGAGATGGCGGCTGTGAGGTCCTTGCCGACCTATTCCCGAACGAAACCTTCATATCCTATGAACAGGCCAGGGAGTGTTTTAGTCTAGGGCAGGGGCATTACCTACACAACAGAGGAATACAGGAGGTAGTTAAAATCACCTGGCCACAATATCCAGACATTCCCCAAAGGACACATGCCTTAGATATCCTACTCACATGCGGTGCTGGTCATAGAATGGTCTCCCTCCTATATAAAGCCATGAAGCAAGACTCCATGCCCCCAACGCCGCCCTCCAGGGCAGCATGGGAGAGAGACCTCAGTACGCATATAGAAGAGAGGCAGTGGGCGTCTATCGGTGCTCTCACACGCACTGTCTCCTGCAATGCAGATTTAAACTAACACATTATAATTTTTTACACCGCACGTACCTGAAGCCGGCAAAGTTAAAACGCATCTCCCACGACAGAGATAGCAGATGTCCGAGGTGCGCCACGGAAAATGCAGACTTTATACACCTGGCATGGGACTGTTTGGTGGTGAGTCAGTTCTGGACGGGGGTGGTTCATCAGGCAAGGGAGGTTTCAGGCCTTCCGCTTAGGACAGAACCATTGCAATGCCTACTAGCCCACGTACGGAAGCCCAAAAAATCCAAATTACCTTACAAATTACTGCAATTAATGCTAGTACTTGCCACACCTAGAGTGGCCATTACATGGATGGGGCAGAGAGGCCCGGAGGTGTCAGTCTGGCTCAAGGACGTTCGGGAATGGGCAATAGCAGAGGAGGCACACATGAAGCTCACAAGTAAAGATGAAAAATTAAAATCAGATTTGATGGAATGGCGGGAATTGTGCAATACTGGGCTAACAATGGGGAGTGAGTCCGAACACAGTGCATCAGAAACTGGGGAGGGCGGGACAGATGAGGAAAACCGACGAGGAAGCGGAGGCCAAGGAGAATAAATGCTAAGTGTAGGACTAATGCTTATATGGCCTAAACCATGCTCCGTTCCATAATGTACCGTATGTAAGAATGATTCTGTACACCTGCTGTTCTCGTTTGACCTTCAATGCCGCAACCTAAGCTAAAAAAAGGAAGATGTCATACTGTATGCTGTACTCATGATGTTTTGTTTTAATTGTAAAATGCAAAATAAAGTTAAAAAAAATAATGAATAAACAGTACTTTACAAGGTTTATATTTCTTAAATGTATTGGAAACGAAGTCTTGCTTTGAACTGAGTGTGATTACAGCACAAGTCGGGGTTGGAGTGCATCCGCTCATGCTGTCTTGTAGAGACACGTGTGCACGTTTTTGCACCTTGCACGTCACGCTTATGGGCCAGATGAACAACCATCGGGCGATATGGAAATAACCAGGCCATTTGGGGTGAAAAGCTGCTTTATTGGACAGGTATGCAGTTTCATTTTTACAACAATATAACAAGGCCTCACTAATACACAGTCAATATCCTAACACCCACCCCCGCCCTTACGTGATTCCCCGCAATTAAAACTTTCAAAAGATTGTTCTAAGCAACCATCCTCCCCAACCCCTTTCTTTCATCCCCTGCCTTCCTCCTGCCTCATTCCTCATTCCTCGCTCCCCTGTTTCCCTCTGTCCGAAGCTACTCTGAATGCCCCCAACCCTTCCTGCCTGTCTCGATCTCCTCAAATTCTGCCACCTGTCCAAGCGACGAGTACCCTTTAACGAACTTCCATAAAAAACAATTCTTAAACCCAAGATGGAGTATTTAGGGAGGGTGAGAGGGACAGCTTTTAAAAAATGCGTGCCCTGCCTCACAGCCTAACGCCTGCCTCCCTTAGCGCTCGACAACGGCCCGTTCTAAATTCTAAATCACGCGCCGCTAATCACCGCGCACCTGTCCTGGTCCATCCCAAATCGCCCGAAGCTGCCCAGGGGTGGACATTCTGCGAATGCCACCCCCAGGAGCCCTCATCTGGCGATATGGAAATAACCAGGCCATTTGGGGTAAGAGGCCGTTTTATTGGACAGGTATGCAGTTTCATTTTTACAACAATATAACAAGGCCTCACTAATACACAGTCAATATCCTAACACCCACCCCCGCCCTTAAGTGATTCCCCGCAATTAAAACTTTCAAAAGATTGTTCTAAGCAACCATCCTCCCCAACCCCTTTCTTTCATCCCCTGCCTTCCTCCTGCCTCATTCCTCGCTCCCCTGTTTCCCTTTGTCCGAAGCTACTCTGAATGCCCCCAACCCTTCCTGCCTGTCTCGATCTCCTCAAATTCTGCCACCTGTCCAAGCAACGAGTACCCTTAAACGAGCTTCCATAAAAAACAATTCTTAAACCCAAGATGGAGTATTTAGGGAGGGTGGGAGGGACAGCTTTTAAAAATGCGTGCCCTACCTCACCGCCTAACGCCTGCCTCCCTTAGCGCTCGACAACAGCCGCGTTCTAAATTCTAATTCGTGTGCCGCTAATCACCGCGCACCTGTCCTGGGCCATACCAAATCGCCCGAAGCTGCCCGGGGGTGGACATTCTGCGAATGCCACCCCCAGGAGCCCTCATCGTGCGATATGGAAATAACCAGGCCATTTGGGGTAAAAGGTGCTTTGTTGGACAGGTATGCAGTTTAATTTTTACAACAATATAACAAGGCCTCACTAATACACAGTCAATATCCTAATACCCACCCCTGCCCTTAAGTGATTCCCCGCAATTAAAACTTTCAAAAGATTGTTCTAAGCAACCATCCTCCCCAACCCCTTTCTTTCATCCCCTGCCTTCCTCCTGCCTTATTCCTCACTCCCCTGTTTCCCTCTGTCCGAAGCTACTCTGAATGCCCCCAACCCTTCCTGCCTGTCTTGATCTCCTCAAATTCTGCCACCTGTCCAAGCAACGAGTACCCTTTAACGAGCTTGTTAGACCTGGTATCATTGGCGTGCGTCTTCCTTCCATTTTTTACTGATTGCCTCCTCTGTTTTGATATGTTTTTGCTGGTTTTATGCTTTGGGCACTGTGCCACTGCTATTCAGTGCCACAGTGCAAGTGCTCCCTATGTTAAATTGATGTATTGATTAGTGACTCCATGATTGGGTTATTTGATTTACTTATCAGACCCTAGTATAGTGCACCATGTGTGCCCAGGGCCTGTAAATCAAATACTGCTGGTGGGCTTGCAGCACTGGTTGTGCCACCCACAGAAGCAGCTTGTAAAGTGAGTCTCAGGCCTGCCATTGCAGAGCCTGTGTGCAGTCTGTGACTGCCATGTCGACTTGGCAAGTGCACCCACTTGCCAGTCCCTAAACCTTCCCTTATCTTCATATCAGACACCCCTAAGGTAGGCCCAAGGGCAGGGTGCATTGTAAGTATAAGGTAGGACATGCCCTGGTGTGTGTGGCATGTCCTAATAGTGAATTACAGCCATTTTCGTTTTCACTATTGCAAGGCTACCTGTTCCCCAAAGGCCAGAATGGGCAGTTTGATTATTACATCTTATAATCCTAACTGACCCAGGGAACATGGTAGAAAAACGAATTTAGTATGCCTGAACTCAGAATGATAAAATACATCTTTTAGTGAAGTTGATTTTAACATTCTGTGTTTGAAAATACCACTTTTAGAAAGTGTGTGGGGCATATTAGCAAGACCGGCGATAAAATTATCGCCGTTTTAGCTGACAGGAAACTGCTGCTAAAACGGCGATAATGGGCTTGCTAATAAGCGTTATAGAATTCAATAGAAGCCCAGGTTAGATGTGCAGGACATCTAACCTGGGCTTCTATTGGAATTCTATAACGCATATTAGCAAGCCCATTATCGCCGTTTTAGCGGCAGTTTCCTGCCGCTAAAGCGGCGATAATTTTATCGCCGGTCTTGCTAATATGCCCCTGTATTTTCTTGCCTAACCTTCCAAACCTGCCTCTGCTAGGTTGTGTATTGTGTGTCTGGCTTTGTGAGTGACAGGGGCTGGGGGTGGCTCCAGGAGACAGGGTGAGTCAGTACAGGACTGAATAGAGAGATCTGCATCCAAGTGGTGGGAGGAGTAAGCACCTGGGTCTGAATAGGGCTGTGCCTGCCTTCCACAATGCTGGCTCCGCCTTCTGCTGGGCGACTGAGCACCCTGCCCCACATTCTGAAAGGAAAGAAGGAGTCCTGTAAACAAAGTGCTCCAGTACTGACCAGAACTGGTTCTGGACTAGGCAAAGGCCTCTCTGCCTTCAGAGAACAAAGAGAAAAGGTGTATAAAAAGGGGACCCAGACCCCTAGGAAATTAGATCACTTCTGGAACAACAAGACGACCCTTTTGCCAAGGAGAAGAACCAAGGAAGCTGCAGGAGTTGGACTGCCCCTCTGCCAAGTGTGCTGTTTGCTGGGTTGGCCTGCAGTGGTTTCTTCATTGCCAAGGAAAGGAGAAGGAACTTTTAAAGAACTTTCATCATCTTGCAGAATATTACTCCAAGGGCTTGAATTTGTGCTTGCCTCCTGCTGAAGTCTCAGGGCCAAAGACTTCACCACCAGCTCCCTCCTGAATCCCCTTGCTGGGGATTCTGTCTGCTGAGACCTGCGTGTCGCTGGGAGCTGGAAGCACGACGCAACGATAAGAAGCGTGTCGCCATCGTAGCTGTTGCCGTTGCATCGCCGGAGAAGCGTGTCGCCGCCACAGAGGCTGCCGCCGCATCACCAGAGAAGCGTGTCTTCGTCAACAGCCGCTGAGTGTCGCATCACCGGAGAAGCGTGTCGCCACCGCAAGGGTCGTTGTCGCATCACCGGAGAAGCGCGTCGCAGGGCCTGTCGCGGCTCCAAAGGTACAGAGTTCGCCGCACGGCTTTCGGCGTGCACGCATCGTCTTCACATCGTCGCATCAAGGGCGCCATCTTATCGCATCGCACCGGATCATCGCATCGAGGCGTCATCTTGCGCATCGCAACCTGAACGCAGCACGAGAACCTACGCATCACCTCCTCTCCGGTAAGGATCAAGACGCATCCCCTACTCTGCGCAAGCATTGAGGCGCGACGCATCGTCTCCCCCGAGGCAAGGAAGCGACGCATCTCCATCCCTGCGAACCTTTTGTTTGTTTTGTGTTACGCATCCAGGTACTTTTGTGAGAACTTTGTCACATTTATCATCAACTTGAACTAAGTAACTTCACCATCTTTTAAGAGTATTTTCAGTACAATATTGTGGATTTTTGTCCTTTGTGGTCTTGTGATAAGTCTATATAAAGAATACTTATTTTTTATAAAACCTGTGTGGTGTCCATCTGTAGTGTTTTCACTGTATTACTGTATGTGTTCACAAATGCTTAACACACTGCCTCTTAGATAAGCCTGCCTGCTTGTGCCGAGCTACCAAGGGGGTGAGCAGGCGTTATCCAGGTGTGTAATCCCTTTCCCTGACTTAGAAGCAAGGGTCCCTATTTGGACAAAGGTGTATACCATTGCCAACTAGAGACCCCCAGTTCTAACATTGGTGGTCAGCGGTGAGGATTTGGACCTGCATTTGTGACTCATATACAGTGATTGGTGTATACTACTAGTGAGTGCAGACCAAACGCGACCACATACTTTTTGGTAGAATTTTTTTCCTTGGACTGTTATTTTTCTGAGAACTGCCAATTCTTATTGCCATGAGTCCACCAGCATCTGTTGCATCTATGGATCTAGATTTTGAGGGGAGAGGTTAGAAAGCTACACTTTGAAACAGCTCAAGCATCTCTGCAAGAAATTGAAAGTTGCTACACCAGGCATTTCTAAAAAGGATGACTACCAGAAGGCGCTGAGGGCCTGGGTAGAAGCAAGAAATGACCCTGAGTTGGTGGTGGAGCCAGCTGGGGATGCAGATGGGCAACTGGATAGGCCAGAGTTTCCAGCCAGGGTAGGGGTACCGTCCCCACCTGGCAGTAGCATCTCTTCCAAAGACCTGTCCCGCAGAGAGTTGGAAGACAGGGAGAGAAATAGGGTGCACAAGCTGGAGATGGCAAGGCTCAAAATGGAGGGTCAGAGGGACCTAGAAAATAGCAGGGTGACCTTGGAAAGAGAAAAAATGAGGTTGGAACATGAGAGAATGTTGAGGGAGTTGGAGCTGAAAGCGCAGGGCTTAGGAATCAACCCCTCTGGTGGCAGCACACCATCTGTGCCTGCAGAAGGTAAAGTTTATATTCCCAAAGATGTCATCAAAGAGTTTCACAGACAGGAAGATATTGGGCAGTGGTTTGCAGCCTATGAGATAGCAATGTTGGCCCACCGGGTCCCTGAGAAGGATTGGGGAGCAGGGTTGTGGGGCCGCTTTGTAAGTGATGGGAGGGATACCTTGTTAAACCTGCCCAGTGAGAATAGGATGTCTTATGCCCATATGAAGGAAGCCCTTATGACAAGGTATGGTTTGACCCCAGAACTCTATAGACAGAGGTTCAGAAATTGTAAGAAACTGGAGGCAACTACCTGGGTGGAGTATCAGTCTTTCTTTTTGCAGAGCTATGGATGGTTGGGTGAAGGGTAGCAAAATAGATACTTTTGAAGCTCTCTATGATTTCTTTGCATGGGAGCACTTGTCTGCTAACTGTTTTCCAGAGCTAAGCCAGCACCTTATTGATAACAAGTTAACTAACCCTAGGAAACTTGCTGAGGAGGCGGACCGCTGGGTAAGCACCCGGGTCCACAAGGGTCATGTGGGAGACTCCGCCAAAGGTGGGCAGGGTCCCCAGCAGAAGAGTGGGGGGGACAAGAGTAAACAGAAGGAGTTCCAAAAAGGGCCCCAAAGTAATTCCCAAGGGAAGGATTCCCAGCCTCAATCAATCAATCAATCAATCAATCAATCAATCAATCAATCATGTCACTTCTAAAGCGCACTACATACCCACGAGGGTCTCAAGGCGCTGGGGGAAGAGGGGGTGGTGCTGCTACTGATCAAAGAGCCAGGTCTTGAGGAGTCTTCTGAAGGCCAGTAGGTCTTGGGTCTGTCGGAGGTTGGTGGGGAGGGTGTTCCAGGTCTTGGCGGCGAGGTGGGAGAAGGATCTGCCGCCGGCGGTCGTTTTCCGGATGCGGGGGACTGTGGCGAGGGCGAGGCTGGTCGAGCGGAGCTGGCGGGTGGGGGTGTAGAAGCTGAGTCGTCTGTTGAGGTAGGCTGGTCCGGAGTTGTGGAGTGCTTTGTGTGCGTGGGTGAGGAGCTTGAAGGTTATCCTCTTGTTGACAGGGAGCCAGTGCAGGTCTCTCAGGTGGGGTGTGATGTGGCTGCGTCGGGGGATGTCGAGGATAAGACGTGCAGAGGCGTTCTGGATGCGTTGCAGCCGTCTCAGGAGCTTAGCCATCGTTCCTGCGTAGTGGGCGTTTCCGTAGTCCAGCCTGCTGGTGACGAGGGCCTGGGTGACTGTTTTTCTTGTTTCGGTGGGGATCCACTTGAAGATCCTGCGGAGCATTCGGAGGATGTTGAAGCAGGATGAGGAAACGGCGTTGACCTGCTTAGTCATGGAGAGGGTGGGGTCGAGGATGACCCCTAGGTTGCGTACGTGGTCGGTGGGTGGCGGGGCTGTTCCCAGTGATGTTGGCCACCAGGAGTCGTCCCAGGCTGAAGGGTTGGAACCAAGGATGAGGACCTCCGTCTTGTCCGAGTTCAGCTTCAGGCGGCTGGTCCTCATCCATTCGGCGACGGCCTTCATTCCTTCGTGGAGGTGGGCTTTGGCGGTGTGAGGGTCTTTGGTGAGGGAGAGGATCAGCTGGGTGTCGTCGGCGTAGGAGATGATGTTGAGGTTGTGCTGTCGGGCGGCGTGGGCGAGGGTGTCATGTAGATGTTGAACAGCGTTGGGCTGAGGAGGAGCCTTGGGGTGCGCCGCAGATGATCTTGGTGGCCTTGGATCGGAAGGGGCGAGGCGGACGCTTTGTGTTCTGCCGGAAAGGAAGGATGTGGTCCAGTCCAGGGCCTTCTCTTGGATCCCGGCGTCGTGAAGGCGTGTTCGTAGTGTGTGGTGGCAGACCGTGTCGAAGGCGGCTGATAGGTCCAGGAGGATGAGGGCTGCTGTTTCTCCGTTGTCTAGCAGGGTCCTGATGTCATCGGTGGCGGCGATGAGGGCGGTTTCGGTGCTGTGGTTGCTGCGGAAGCCGGACTGGGAAGGGTCCAGGATGTTGTTCTCCTCGAGGTAGCGGGTCAGTTGTTTGTTGACGATTTTCTCGGTGACCTTCGCGGGAACGGGAGCAGAGAGATGGGTCGGAAGTTCTTGAGGTCCTTGGGGTCTGCCTTGGGTTTCTTGAGTAAGGCGGTGATCTCGGCGTGCTTCCAGCTTTCCGGGAAGGTTGCTGTCTCGAAGGAGATGTTGATTATTTTCCGGAGATGGGGCGCGATGGCTGTACTGGCTTTGTTGAAGATGTGGTGAGGGCACGGGTCTAGCGGTGAACCGGAGTGGATGGTGTTCATGATCTCGCTGGTGTCCTCGTCGTTGATGTTGGTCCAGGAGAGCAGGCGGTTGGTGGTTGTGGGGGCAGTGGTCTCGGTGGTTGCCGGGGCGGTCGTGGTGTTGAAGCTGTCGTGGATGTCGGCGATTTTGCGGTGGAAGAAGGTGGCCAGTGAGTCGCACAGGTCTCACGATGGCTGGATGTCGTTGGTGTTGGAGCTGGGGTTGGAGAGTTCCTTCACGATGTTGAAGAGCTCTTTGCTGTTGTGTGCGTTGTTGTCTAGGCGGTCTTTGAGTGAGGCCCTTTTGGCGGATCTGATGAGGTGATGGTGACTGCGGGTGGCGCTCTTGTGGGCGGCGTAGCTGTCCGCTGTCCGTTCGTGGAGCCAGATCTTCTCCAGTTTTCGGCATGTTCGTTTGGAGGCCTGGAGGTCTTCGGTGAACCAGGTGGCTTTCTTGCTGGTGTGGCTGTTGGGCGGATTCTTGAGCGGGGCGAGGTGTTGGCGCAGTCGTCGATCCACTGTCTGAGGTTGCGGGCGGCGGTGTCGGGGTCGGAGGGTTCGGCGGGTGGGCTCAGGGCGAGGTTGTGGTTAGCTGGTCTTCCGTGACTCTGCTCCAGCAGCGGCGAGGCATTTGTTCGGTGCGGTGGTGCGTGGTGGGCTTCCTGTAGGTGAAGTGGATGCAGTGGTGGTCAGTCCAGTGGGGTTCGGAGGTGTGGTTGAAGGAGACGTGTGGGCTTGCGGAAAAGATGGAGTCTAGCGTGTGGCCGGCGGCGTGGGTGGGTGTAGTCACGAGCTGTCTGAGTCCGAGGGTGGCGAGGTTGTCGATCAGGGTGGTGGAGTTGGTGTCCTTGTTGTTCTCGAGGTGGAAGTTCAGGTCCCGAGGAGGATGTAGTCCGTGGAGGCGATGGCGTGTGTGCTGACGAAGTCAGCGATGGAATCACTGAACTGTGGTCGGGGTCCAGGGGTCTGTAGATGAGGGTTCCTCTGAGGGTGGTGTTGGGATCGGTGTGGATCTGGAAGTGCATGTGTTCGGCGGTGCTGAGGGTGTCGTCGGTGTTGGTTGAGACTCTGAGGGTGTTCCTGTGGACGATGGCGATGCCTCCTCCGACTCCGTTGGTGCGGTCCCTGCGGGTGATCTTGTATCCGTCCGGGATGGCAATGGCGATGTCGGGGGCTGAAGCGGGATTAGCCAGGTCTCCGTCAGGAATGCGACGTCTGGGGAGGTTGAGTCGAGAAGGTCCCAGAGTTCGAAGGCGTGTTTGCGGGCGGAGCGGGTGTTGAGGAGGATGCATCTGAGGTAGTTGGGTTCTTTCCTGGGCGGTGGTTTGGCGGGGCGGGTGCTGGCGAAGCTGCAGTTCCGGCAGGTGAAGGGCCCTTGGGTGCGCTTCGGGGTGGCCTGGTAGCAGGCGTGATCTTTTCCGGGGTTGAGTGCGTGGAGGGTGCTGGCGTCGTATCGGCGTCTGTTGATGTGGCGGGCGCGGGGGATGCCCGGACCAGGGGGTCTGGCGCTGGGCGCGGTCACGGCGCGGACGGGCGCAGATGGGCTTGCCTTAGGCGCGCCTTTGGCGCGGCCGCGCAGCGGCCGCCATAAATGGAGGGGTGGGAGGGAGGAGCAGGGAATGGGGCAGCGAATGGGCAGTGAGGGGGCGGGGCCGCAGGGGCGCAGCGGCGGGAAACAGGCACAGAAGGGAAAACGAGCACAATCAGGGCATCAAGGGGGCACAGAAAGGAAAAAAAAAAGCCTCCACCTGAGAAGAAGCAAGAGGCCCCGACAGGTAAACCTGTTCAGAGGGGCCCCTGTAAATGTTTTACGTGTGGTCAATTGGGCCACCGTTGGTATGATCCTCAATGTCCCATGAGAGATCCCAAAGCACCACCCCGTGCACCACCCCGTCAGAATGCCAGTGTAGCCCTGGGGGGGGAGGAGATGGGTGACCAAGGTGGGTGGGATCCCGCAGAGATGTCCCTTGTCTCATTAGGAGACTTTGAGATGGTCCCTAAAACTCAGCTGCCTGATAACACTAAAAAGTACAGGCAGTGGGTGACCATCAATGGCCATAGGGTGGAAGCTCTAAGAGACACCGGTGCAAGTGTGACAGCTGTCAGTTGTCGGTTGGTGTCCAAAGAGCAGGTAGTCCCCCATGCATTCTTCCCTGTTGTTGCTGCAGACAACTCACAGAGCCAGTGTGAGGTTTCGCAAGTTCCCTTTGAGTGGGGGAGTTCTCAGGTACTCTCCAAGTTGCTGTGAGGCCAGCCATGCCTGTTGATTGTCTGTTGGGCAATGATTTAGAGGACTCCCCTTGGGCTAAGGTGGAGAGAAGGTCTCATTTAGAGATGTTGGGTCTGCCTGAGTGGGCGTGTGTAACCACTCGGTCCATGGCGGCCAGTAAGGGTGATCAAGAGGTTCTGGAGCCTGAGAATATGGCCCAGACCCCTGCCTTAAAGAGAAAAGGTAGGGGGCACGGGAAACCACCCCCCATAGTTACCACGGTCCAGGAGGAGGCAGACCTTGAGGGGGATGCCCTGGAACCTACAGGGGAACAAGTTGCTGAACTGGGAGACCTGCCTGAGCTGACCCATTGGCAGCAAGAAAGAGGTCCCTCCAGGGAGGAATTTTGTGAGGAGCAAAGGAAGTGCCCTTCTCTTGAGGGTTTGAGGCAACAGGCCACAAACCAGGCAGCAGGTGATCAGTCTGGATCACATTGGATCTACTGGGAGAACGACCTCCTGTATAGCGAGCCTAAGGTTGCTGAGCCTGGGTCAGCCTGTGTGCTGGTGGTACCCCAGTGCTTCAGAGCCTTCCTACTGGGTTTGGCTCATGACGTTCCTTTAGCTGAACATCTGGGGCAGAACAAGACCTTTGAAAGGCTTGTTTCCAATTTTCATTGGCCCCAGATGCGCAAGAGTTCAGATACTCACTGTAGGACCTGCCAAACTTGCCAGGCAAGTGGGAAAAGTGGAAGGAAGCACAAGGCTCCTCTCCAATCTTTCCCTGTAGTCAGTACCCCCTTTGAACCGGTGGGCATTGACATTATGGGGCCACTGGACCCCAAGACAGCCATGGGCAACAGGTTTATCCTGGTCTTGGTGGACCATGCTACCCGGTACCCGGAAGCCATCCCTCTCAGGACAGTGACGGCCCCCGTGGTGGGACGTGCACTGATGGGGGTTTTTCCCGTGTGGGGTTCCCCGAGAGGTGGTGTCAGACTGTGGTACCAACTTCGTATCTAACTATATGAAGTCCCTGTGGAAGGAGTGTGGTGTTACCTATAAGTTCACGACTCCTTACCACCCCCAAGGTAATGGGCTGGTTGAGAGATTCAACCGGACCCTTAAGGAGCATGATTATGGGTCTTGAGGAACCTATGAGGCGTAAGTGGGACGTCCTCTTGCCATGCCTGTTGTTTGCTTACCGTGAGGTGCCTCAGAAGTCCTTAGGGTTCAGCCCCTTTGAGCTGCTGTATGGTCACCCGGTAAGAGGACATTTGAGTCTGGTCAAGGAAGGCTGGGAGCAATCTCCCAGGAAACCTCCCCAGGATGTATATAGCTACATGCTGGCCTTCAGGAACCAGACTCGGCGTTTCAGAGAACTCGCTCAGGCGAACCTGGAAGCCAGCCAGGAAGAGATGAAGCGGTGGTACGATCAGAATGCCACTCTGATTGAGCTTCAGCCTGGACAGAAAGTTTGGGTCATGGCCCCTGTGGAGCCCTGTGCGCTCCAGGACAGGTGGACCGGTCCATTTGAGGTGGTGGAGCGCAAGAGTGATGTCACCTATGTGGTGAACTTGCGGTCTCCCAGGAATTCTTTGCGGGTCCTGCATGTTAACCGCCTGAAGCCCCACTTAGAAAGGTCCGAAGTGGGCATGCTCCTAGCCACAGATGATGGAATGGAGGAGGAGACTGAGCCTCTTCCTGACCTCCTGTCTGCAGCGGAGCAAGATGGGTCAGTGGATGGTGTTGGCCTCTCTGCCACACTGACCCCTGAACAGCAGCAAGAATGTTGCCAACTGCTGGAGCAATTCCCTGATTTGTTCTCCCTGGTTCCTAGTGTCACTGAGTGGTGCGTCCATGATGTGGACACTGGGGACAGTCCTCCTGTGAAGCACAAGGCTTACAGAGTGACTGACAGGGTCAGAGCTTACATTAAGGAGGAGGTCTCCAAGATGTTTGCCTTAGGGGTGATTGAGTCCTCTAACAGTCCTTGGGCCAGCCCAGTGGTTTTGGTCCCAAAGGCTGCCGCGCCTGGTGCCACACCCGAACTCCGGTTCTGTGTGGACTACCGAGGACTCAATTCAGTCACCAGGACTGACGCGCACTCCATCCCCAGAGCTGATGAGCTCATTGATCGGTTGGGAGCTGCCCGGTACCTCAGCACGTTTGATTTGACGTCTGGGTACTGGCAGATTGCCTTAACTGATGGGGCCAAGGAGAGGTCAGCATTCTCCACACCAGATGGGCACTACCAATTCCGGGTTATGCCCTTTGGGATGAAGAATGCCCCTGCCACCTTTCAGAGGTTGGTCAACCAGGTGTTGGACGGACTGGAAGATTTCAGTGCCGCCTACCTGGATGACATTGCGGTGTTTAGTTCCACTTGGGAAGAATATCTGCGCCACCTCTGGGAAGTGTTGATGGCGCTGCGGAAGGCAGGCCTCACAATCAAGGCGAGTAAGTGCCAGATTGGGCAGAGTTCTGTGGTGTACTTGGGGCACCAGGTAGGAAGCGGCCAGGTGGCGCCCCTACAGCCCAAGATTGATACCATCCTGGCATGGGAACCCCCAAAGACTCAGACACAGGTGAGAGCCTTTTTAGGACTCACGGGTACTACAGGAGGTTTGTCAAGGGGTATGGCAACATTGTTGCACCCTTGACTGAGCTGACTTCCAGGAAGCAGCCCAAGAAAGTGAACTGGACTGACACCTGTCAGAAGGCTTTTGACGCCCTGAAGACTGCCATGTGCACAGCACCCGTGCTTCAGGCGCCCAACTTCTCAAAAGAATTCATTGTTCAAACAGACGCTTCAGAGCATGGTGTGGGGGCTGTTCTATTACAGATTAATGAGGAAGGCCTAGACCAACCTGTAGCCTTCATCAGTAGGAGGTTACTTCCACGGGAACAGAGGTGGAGTGCAATTGAGCATGAGGTATTTGCTGTGGTCTGGGCACTGAAGAAGTTGAGACCATACTTGTTTGGGACTCACTTCCTGGTTCAGACCGACCACAGGCCCCTCAGATGGCTGATGCAGATGAGGGGTGAGAACCCAAAGTTGTTGAGGTGGTCCATTTCCCTACAGGGTATGGACTTCACGGTGGAACACCGCCTTGGTACAGAACACGCCAATGCTGATGGTCTGTCCAGATTTTTCCGCCTTAGTGAAGAGGACTCCCTAGGGGAAGGGTAGTTCTCCCCACATTTCAGCTGGAGGGGACACGTGTTAGACCTGGTATCATTGGCGTGAGTCTTCCTTCCATTTTTTACTGATTGCCTCCTCTGTTTTGATATGTTTTTGCTGGTTTTATGCTTTGGGCACTGTGCCACTGCTATTCAGTGCCACAGTGCAAGTGCTCCCTATGTTAAATTGATGTATTGATTAGTGACTCCATGATTAGGTTATTTGATTTACTTATCAGACCCTAGTATAGTGCGCCATGTGTGCCCAGGGCCTGTAAATCAAATACTGCTGGTGGGCTTGCAGCACTGGTTGTGCCACCCACAGAAGCAGCTTGTAAAGTGTGTCTCAGGCCTGCCATTGCAGAGCCTGTGTGCAGTCTGTGACTGCCATGTCGACTTGGCAAGTGCACCCACTTGCCAGTCCCTAAACCTTCCCTTATCTTCATATCAAACACCCCTAAGGTATGACCAAGGGCAGGGTGCATTGTAAGTATAAGGTAGGACATGCCCTGGTGTGTGTGGCATGTCCTAATAGTGAATTACAGCCATTTTCGTTTTTCACTATTGCAAGGCTACCTGTTCCCCATAGGCCAGAATGGGCAGTTTGATTATTACATCTTATAATCCTAACTGACTCAGGGAACATGGTAGAAAAACGAATTTAGTATGCCTGAACTCAGAATGATAAAATACATCTTTTAGTGAAGTTGATTTTAACATTTTGTGTTTGAAAATACCACTTTTAGAAAGTGTGTATTTTCTTGCCTAACCTTCCAAACCTGCCTCTGCTAGGTTGGGTATTGCGTGTCTGGCTTTGTGAGTGACAGGGGCTGGGGGTGGCTCCAGGAGACAGGGTGAGTCAGCACAGGACTGAATAGAGAGATCTGCATCCAAGTGGTGGGAGGAGTAAGCACCTGGGTCTGAATAGGGCTGTGCCTGCCTTCCACAATGCTGGCTCCGCCTCCTGCTGGGCGACTGAGCACCCTGCCTCACATTCTGAAAGGAAAGAAGGAGTCCTGTAAACAAAGTGCTCCAGTACTGACCAGAACTGGTTCTGGACTAGGCAAAGGCCTCTCTGCCTTCAGAGAACAAAGAGAAAAGGTGTATAAAAGGGGACCCAGACCCCTAGGAAATTAGATCACTTCTGGAACAACAAGACGACCCTTTTGCCAAGGAGAAGAACCAAGGAAGCTGCAGGAGTTGGACTGCCCCTCTGCCACGTGTGCTGTTTGCTGGGTTGGCCTGCAGTGGTTTCTTCATTGCCAAGGAAAGGAGAAGGAACTTTTAAAGAACTTTCATCATCTTGCAGAATATTACTCCAAGGGCTTGAATTTGTGCTTGCCTCCTGCTGAAGTCTCAGGGCCAAAAGACTTCACCACTACTCCCTCCTGAATTCCCTTGCTGGGGATTCTGTCTGCTGAGACCTGCGTGTCGCTGGGAGCTGGAAGCGTGACGCAACGAGAAGAAGCGTGTCGCCATCGTAGCTGTTGCCGTCGCATCGCCGGAGAAGCGCGTCGCCGCCACAGAGGCTGCCGCCGCATCACCAGAGAAGCGTGTCTTCGTCAACAGCCGCTGAGTTTCGCATCACCGGAGAAGCGTGTCGCCACCGCAAGGGTTGCTGTCGCATCACCGGAGAAGCGCGTCGCAGGGCCTGTCGCGGCTCCAAAGGTACAGAGTTCGCCGCACGGCCTTCGGCGTGCACGCATCGTCTTCACATCGTCGCATCAAGGGCGCCATCTTATCGCATCGCACCGGATCATCGCATCGCATCGAGGCGTCATCTTGCGCATCGCAACCGGAACGCAGCACGAGAACCTACGCATCACCTCCTCTCCGGTAAGGATCAAGACGCATCCCCTACTCTGTGCAAGCATTGAGGCGCGACGCATCGTCTCCCGAAGCAAGGAACCGACGCATCTCCATCCCTGCAAACCTTTTGTTTGTTTTGCTTTACGCATCCAGGTACTTTTGTGAGAACTTTGTCGCATTTATCATCAACTTGAACTAAGTAACTTCACCATCTTTTAAGAGTATTTTCAGTACAGTATTGTGGATTTTTGTCGTTTGTGGTCTTGTGATAAGTCTATATAAAGAATACTTATTTTTATAAAACCTGTGTGGTGTCCATCTGTAGTGTTTTCACTGTATTACTGTATGTGTTCACAAATGCTTAACACACTGCCTCTTAGATAAGCCTGCCTGCTTGTGCCGAGCTACCAAGGGGGTGAGCAGGCGTTATCCAGGTGTGTAATCCCTTTCCCTGACTTAGAAGCAAGGGTCCCTATTTGGACAAAGGTGTATACCATTGCCAACTAGAGACCCCCAGTTCTAACAGAGCTTCCATAAAAAACAATTCTTAAACCCAAGATGGAGTATTTAGGGAGGGTGGGAGGGACAGCTTTTAAAAATGCGTGCCCTACCTCACCGCCTAACGGCCGCGTTCTAAATTCTAAATAGCGCGCCGCTAATCACCGCGCACATGTCATGGGCCGTACCAAATTGCCCAAAGCTGCCGGGGGGTGGACATTCTGCGAATGCCACCCCCAGAAGCCCTCATCGGGCAATATGGAAATAACCAGGCCATTTGGGGTAAAAGGCCGCTTTATTGGACAGGTATGCAGTTTCATTTTTACAACAATATAACAAGGCCTCACTAATACACAGTCAATATCCTAATACCCACCCCCGCCCTTAAGTGATTCCCCGCAATTAAAACTTTCAAAAGATTGTTCTAAGCAACCATCCTCCCCAACCCCTTTCTTTCATCCCCTGCCTTCCTCCTGCCTCATTCCTCGCTCCCCTGTTTCCCTCTGTCCGAAGCTACTCTGAATGCCCCCAACCCTTCCTGCCAGTCTCGATCTCCTCAAATTCTGCCACCAGGAAAAATTCCTGCCCAGATTTCTTTTTTTTAATAAACTATTTACATTCTCGCATAGCAAGCAGTTTTTTCTGCACCCTCAACTTATTGAAAATAACTAAATTTATAAATACTCTTAAAGAGCATGCCGCCAAAACAGCTGACCCCAATTCATACCAACTCTGAGTCACTGAAAAACTTGGAGCTGTCGCCTAAACAGCTTGCCTTTAACACCAAGAGTTTAATTCTAATGAAGCTGCTAACTTCTCTTTTATATTCAATATATATAATTGATTGCCTATAAATGAAAAGTGAACCCCATCCTGGCGAAAAAATTGAAAATCTTACTCCATTGATGCTACAGAAACGATGTAGTTCTCTATTAACCTTTCTCTTGGCCCTTTCCACTGCTGTGAACTTCTCTGCTCCTCTCCACACCCTCCTAGGGACAAGCGCTGTTAAAATCAATTTTGTTTTAGGCCAAGATCTAACGATCAATTTTAAGTCGGGTTTCATTTCTATTATTAAACCTAAACCTGACAGCTGAACTAAATCATTTTCTCCTAAATGAATAAGTAAAACATCAGGGCGTCTTCTTACTGAAAGTAATTCACTTAAACACGGCATCAACTGCCCCCATTTCATGCCTCCTCTGCCCCACTATTCAATTCTTAGTTTGTCAGAACGGAAAACTAGATTCTTTCCAAAATATCTCTTTTCTGCTTGTTTCGCCGCCCACTTTACAAAAGAGTGTCCAATTATTCAAACGGTCATGAGAGCCACAGGAGGACCCAAATTATAACCTAGAAAGAAACATAATGTTAACTTATGTAATAAACTTATAAAACTTCAAAATTTCTAATATATCTTAAACGGCAATCAGAAGACCAACGACCTAAGCTCTTGACCTCTTTGATGGAGAAACCCAACCTGGCTGCTTCAGACGCGGCGCCTATTCTGAAAGAATGTGTGCCGAAATTATAAGGATTCTCTCCCAACCTGCACAATGCCTTTCTCGTTATTGCTAACACTTTTAGGCGAGACTCATCTTGGTGCCTAAAAACGAATTCCGACGCAGCACCTCCTGCAGCCTTGAATTCCAGCCAAACTTTCATCAGACATAATGGACCACCTAACTTTTCCGCAAGGCCCTAAAGACCTGGCTTTTCTCACAGACCTCGGTATGAGCATGTCTCTTTGTCTGCACCCTCATGTCCGCATATAGCGCCTTGACGCCCTTGGGCTTAGTTCGCGCTCTACAAATTTTATATTCATTCATGATAACTTTGGCTCCTTTCCCCACCTGGTCTGTTTTCGACTTTTCAAGGAACATTCCTATTGTTAACTTGGAACCGATCACATTTCTAACTCTAAGATCATCGTTGTAACCTTTACATAACAGATCTGAAATTCGAAAAGCTCTGAAAAATAGCCAACACATGCATAGCTTAAAAAGTAAGAATTCAAATTGAGAGAAACAAATAGCAGGTAATACTTTTATTATATCATATAACAGCTTGAGGGAAATAGGCTCACAAATAAATTGGCCTCTTTTCTTTTCTTTTGCCCAACCTTGTAAAAGCCTCCTTCCCAACTCGCCTGCTGATGGCTCGTAACCCCAAAAGAATTTCCCATAAAAATTGAGGCCTGCCAGCTTCCCAGCAATTTTAGTAGCTGAAATGCTTCTTTCTATGTTAGCCATAATGAATTGAAGAACATCCTCCCTACGTTTTTCTAGACCTTTAGCATTATAAGCTCTATAACAAGCACCTGATGCTAGAAATTCTGACCATGCTCTTCGGTAAGCTATTCTAGTGCTGACGGCAAGCGATTTTTCTACTAGCTGCTGCATTTTTATTCTGCTAATTCCCATACCTCTTGCGGAACCTGAGCTTTCCGCAGATCTGCTCCAGGCACCAAACCACAGAATCTCTGCCACTGCGAACGAGATAATGCATCTGCTATATTATTATTTGCTCCTGGTATATGCTTCGCTTTAAAAATTATGTTATGCATCAGACAACCTAGCATAAATCTTTGCAGTAATTTCAAGAGATGTTTTTCTTTAGCTTTCTGACCATTGATGAAATCCACCACTGTTCTGTTATCAATATAGAAAATGATCGTTTTATTTGCTAGTTTAGCGCCCCATACAGCTAAGGCTACCAACAAGGTAAAGAACTCAAAAGATGCTATGCTTCTCTTTTCGGAAATCCACCTCTCAGGTCATTTCTCAGCACACCATCTGCCTTCCCAAAAGAGACCAAAGCCATTAGCGCCAGAGGCATCTGAGAAAATTTGTATCATCCAAACAAAATCTTCGTCCAGTGACCTTATAGTGATGCCATTGAAAGCCCTCAAGAACAACAGCCAAACATCAAAATCAGCCCTTAATGCTGCAGAAACTCTGATTCTATAAAGTGGCAACGAGGCCCCAGACATAGCGAAACCAATTCTTCTGCAAAAAGTTCTTCCTGCTTTCACCACCTGGCAAGCAAAATTTAAATGTCCTAACAAAAATTGCATTTGATTCAAAGTTAATTTTGGGGAAGATTTAGCGTGCTCCAAAAGAACTATGATTTCTTTTATTTTTTTGTCCGGTAATCTTGCCTCCATTTTAACGGTATCTATCTCAATGCCCAGAAAAACTAAACAGTTTGCAGGACCTTCTGTCTTTCAGCTGCCAAAGGTACCCCAAGATTCTTAGCCAGTAACTCAAAACTCCGTAAAGCTCTCTTGCATTCTTGTGTACCTTCCGCACCAATAAATAGAAAATCGTCCAAATAATGAGTGACATTAACGTGTCTGATCTGAAAGAAAAACACCACTGGAGGAACAAGCTAAATGCTTCGAAATGATTGCAGGAAATGGCACAACCCATAGGTAACACCTTGTATACAAAAAACTGCTCTTCAAAATGAATGCCTAGCAAACCAAAATCTAAAGGATGAACCAGTAAAAGCCTGAAGGCTGATTTTATATCGCATTTGGCCAATTCTGCTTTAGCGCACACTTTTCTTATCAGGCCCAGGGCTATGTCTATTGATGCGAATTGAACCATGGTATCATCCCTTGCTATGAAATCGTTAACAGAGCAACCTTGTGGCCAAGAAAGGTGTTGGATCATCCTAAATTCCGCCGTTGTTTTCTTAGGAATTACTCCAAATGGGGATACCATGAGGTCAGATAGCGGCCATGAAGAAAAGGGGCCAGCCATTCTCCCTTCTGAAACTTCTGCCAATAGCTTCTGTCTTACTACTTGAGGATACTCGTTTGCTGACTTCAGACTTTTAGCGAATCTACGACACCTGGGTCCTTGGTAGCCCAATCTGAAACCTTCTTTAAATCCCCATTCCAGTCTAGCTGCTTCCTCTCCGTCTGGGTTGAATTTTAACCAAAAGCTTAAATTCTCAATGTTAATTGGCGTAAAAGCCTTTGTAACCAGGCTGAAATGTATTGCCTCTCCCTCTGCCTTGACCCCAACTTCCCCAGTTTGCTTGGTCCCCAAAGCATTGCAATATGGCATGCTTACCCCTGTATTTAGAGCACTCATGTTTGTACCTGCAAGGGTTCTTTTGGCAGTAACCATTACTGAAGTTCCAGCAGGCGCCTGAATTAGCTGTTTGTGGTTTATTCCAAAATCCTACCCCTCCCGAGGTGGGTTTAGCAAGAAAAGGCCAATGAGAAACTGCCAGGCCACTAGCAGCGTGCATTGTAGGGGGAGGTATTTGCGGATACATCCACGGCACCCATAACTCATTATCAACTTCGCCCCAAGGTTTCTCAGGGATAAGGACCAACCTGGCTCAAAATTCTTCGTCGTAATGAAGCCAAGCAAAACCCCCAAATTCAGTATACGCTTTCCTAATAGTTAGTGTCCATGTAGTTAAAAATTGCTACAGCTCTATCAGGAAATTTTTCACAATAGACACTTGCAAATATTAAAAATGCTGATGTCCACGTATCAATATTAGTAGGTACCCTTGGCCTTTTCGCTAACTCCCACGCCTCCTCCCTAGACCCCTCCTTTGATTGAATTTCTCTGTGAAGTAGCTTAAACACATCCACGAAATCCCCCTTCCATATTTTATCCTTAGTTGTTTTGTTCAAATGAGCACCCAATGGCATAGAAAGACCCATGTACGGCAGGCGTTTTAAACCTTCATTTTTGGATTTCTCTTCCTTTTCTTTATCGTTTTCTTGCAAGAAACCTTCTCCCTGAGCTATATCGGCACAAGCCCCGTTTACCTTGTCATCTTGATTTGATTCAACTTTTTTATTTCTTTCCCTTATCTCAGTCTCATTAATTGAAAATTCAGTCCCCACATTTTTATCCAATACATTAGATTCTAGCCTCTTCATTTTCTTAATGCCTACTCTTTTACTTGACCCCCTTCCCAGAGACTCACCTGAACCCAATATGTTGCCCGCGTCCATCGCTGATCTTTTCTTTTTCTCCCAGTCTTGACATCTTGACCCCCGCCTCGACCAGAACGAGAATAACCTTTCTCATTATTCTGAAAAATATAATCTTTTGCCAAACTTTTAAAGGCCCCCCACACCTTCCTGTTATCAACCCCAGCAAACCCCCCTTCATTGTCTTCATAAATTTCCCCTTCTTCCAAATCGTCCCCATCCTCGTCAGACTCTACCACCCCTTCAAAATGCTCCTTATTGATCCTGCTCCCACCCGGGCGCTCACCATCCCGCACACCGCCATCAAATACTCTCCAATCAATTGTTCTTGAAAGCTGTGAAGAACGCTTAGACTCTGATGAAGGGAAGATCGTATCAAAATCTTCTCTCTCCTCTGCCTGGGTACCGCAGGACACTTTTGACCTGACCATGAAGTTCATGCCGCCCATTTCGTCCTTCTGCAGCGTTTTCCCCACGTGTGTCATCAAGAAACTTGCTGACTGAGGAACTTCTTTTTCTCTTGGCTGTGCTATATTTGCCTTTCCATCTACTCCACTAGGTACCCAAATCCATTTCCCTGAAGCTTCAGCTGACTTGGTATCCTTGCTAAGCGCTGCATAACTCTTTTTTACTAAAAAGTTCCCTTTTTCTTCTTCTTCTGACTTACTCTGGGTATCTAATTCCCCTAATTCGTCCAAAAATTGATTATTCGCCTCAGCTTCCGTTAATTCAGCCTGTGAATAGCTTGGTCTCAAAATGTGCTCACCCGATACACTGCATACCATAGGGGATAGCAGCCTCTCCACAGGATTCTCCACCTGGTCGCTCTCTATCCTTTTAAACGGTTTCCCAAATATAGGGTTACTTCATTTCTCAGCCACCTTCGATTCCCTTTTAGTCAAATTATTTGTATAGCTGTCATTCGATAACTGCCCACCAGAGGGCAAAGCTGAGCTATTTTGCATTTTGGGAACTTCACCTTTAATTGCTCTGGCTCCTTTAAGGAGCTTGCCACCTCTAGATATGCTGCCTTGAGACGAGCGTGTGCGGGCCCGACCCCTCCCTCTCCTGGCAGTTACTAGGACACTTCGCAAGGAGGAGGTAAGAGGTGCCTCTCCAGCGGTAAATTCGACGGCCTCCCCACACGCCTTAAATTCTGTGCTGGCTGACCTGGGGGAGCTGTGAGCTGAAGAGCATGCTAATACAGCTGCAGATACGCCGGCAGTTGCACTGCGCTTTGGGCGCTCAAAACCAGCCCAGGCCTGTGACAGCACGCCAGGCTGCAGCAAGTCCTTCCTGCCAGCGCCGCACATGGGGGCATATTATCAAGCCCTTTATCGCCGCGTTAGCGGCACTTTTCTGCCGCTAATGCGGCGATATTTTTACCACACTATTAACAAGCTGCGGCTAACAGGCCTTAGCGTGAGTGGCCGTTTTTTAATCTCTAAGCATGTCAGCGATATATATCGCTAATGACATGCAAAGTAGGCGTTCCTGACTTAAACTCCATTGAAACAGTCGCAAACACAACTTCCCCCTATTATCAATGCCCGCGAAGCGATAAGAAAAGTCGCGCTAACCGCGCTTATCGCTGGAATTTAACGCCTGAAAAAACTTGCCTTAACCATCTTGTCAATGGGGGGTGGATTGTTAGGTTAAGTACACACTTGCCTATTAGCAAGCTTTTCATTAGCGCAGTTAATTTAGCGCTGGAATTCTCACGCTATTGCTGGTTTTACTCGCTATCGCTGGATTTCCTATCGCCTTTGCGATACGCGTTGATAATACAGCGCTATCACGGCGAGGAAATCCAGCGATGGCCGGCGATAAAAAAAACATATCGCAGATCCTTGATAATATGCCCCAAAGTCTTTAATGCCTCCCTCACAGCCTCGGCTGACGCTGCCATTGACACCTCATAAATTAAATATAAAGCAGCGCAAAAAATTCTCCAAGCGACAGACAGCTTTAAAAATGCGTGCCCTACCTCACCACCTAACGCCTGCCTCCCTTAGCGCTCGACAACGGCCGCGTTCTAAATCGCACGCCGCTAATCACCGCGCACCTGTCCTGGGCCATACCAAATTGCCCGAAGCTGCCCGGGGGTTTACATTCTGCCATTGCCACCCCCAGGAGCCCTCATTTGATTTTGGGAATTTCTAATTGCGATTTTTGCGACTCGCATAATCAGATGTACTAATGTGTGTGGGACACATTTAGCAATTTCCAATAGGTCACAAATGGACCTGCCTCATCAATATTCATGAGGCAGGCCCCAATTTGCGACCCATTGGGAATGGCTACAATCGCCATGCCTGTGATTGCTTTTTAAATAAAGCAATATTTTTTTGTAATGCAGCCCGGCTGCATTACAAAAATAAAAAATAAAAGTTTTCTTTTCATTGTTTAAGAGTAGGCAGTGGTCCGTGGGACCACTGCCTGCTCTTAAATTTGTTTTCGCCCGCATTCACATAGGGGCTCCTTGGGCACCCATTCCAGTGTGCGAGTGAGTTACGGATAGGGTGACCAACTAGCATGGGTGCAAATTCAGGATGGTAAGTGTAAAATGTCAGGACAAAGGGTCAAAATTCAGGACAAAAATTCAGGACAGAAGGTCAAAATTCACGACAAAACTTCGGGACAAAAGGTAAGTTTTACAGACACATCAGAGGAAGTAGTGCGATAGTATAAAAGTAAGTAAATAGACAACCACTTGAGTACAAGTCAAAATAAGTTTATATATTAGGTTGAGACAATGGAGTACTTCATGGTTTTTTGGTATGCGCGCAGCTTTGAACAACTGTGCAGGTCTTTTTGTGGTATTTCATATGATAATAATCTATTTATATGGTTACTGCACTGGGTTGTCCAGTCTGATATTTTGTTTACAACTTATGGTCCTGAGCAGGCATGTTTGGTGAGAGAAGTGGTCAGGAAGATCTGCTCGGATAGACTTTGTTACTAGCATCTCATATCTGAGTGCCATTGGGAGATGTAAAGCGGCACACATAGGTGAACTAAAGGGAGGATTGCTGTGATGAACCCATTATAGGGAACGCATTATGGGTGTTTCAGCAAGCGGAACTTAAAATATGGACTCTGACTTTGCTTATGGGGGCTTCACAGAGAGTTGTACTAGCTGACAGAAGTCACAAACGTGCTTTTCCCTGCAGCTTCCTTAAAGAAGGCACTGTTGATACACTATTACATAGTTTATTTTTGATGCCTTGCCTATTGCTACAAACACAATATACATCTCAAGCACAGCTCATGGCACTATGAGGCTCTCCCTAAAACCTTACACTTAAAACAAAACATGCAAACATTTACAATTACTAGTGTAACATTCAAGTAGCAGTTGGGTGTCACACAAAATGTTATATGCATGATGTATAGATCCCACACATTCAATTCAATTCAAAAATAGCTTTATTCGATTTAGTACATAAATCATAAAAGCACAACAATAAAAAAGCTCATGATAAGAAGAAACATTTTTGCACAATATTAAATACACAGTAAAAGGGAATTCATACATCGACCATAATCATAAACATTTCCTATAATTCACAACACATTTTAAGAATGAGGATAACCCATGAATAATTAAATCACCATCTAAAGTTTGTAACACTAATAAGGCAGGTCGGCATTGTCTAAGCCCCAGTTTTTTTAAAATCAGTTTTAAAAATCTATTTCTTGAATACATGTAAAATTTGCAGAAGAAAATCACCTGTAATGTTGATTGGTTAGAGGTGCCATCACATGGACATGCAGCTAGATTTCTTGACCAATCATTAATGTTTGGGAAAGTTACCAATCTATGGAAGGTCCCCAAACGAAATCGTGTCAAAAGCATCCTTTCATAAGATCCGGGTACACGTGTTAAATACGGTTGAATAGCATAGCATGATAGCATCGTTTGATTCTCCATAACTGATTTTTTTGTAATCTCTGACGCGAGCCTGATGGCTTGAAGGTGTGCTAGACAGGTTACTTTAAGGGACTTTCTGCTCAATTTGGTTAGGCTATCTGGTTGCTCAAAATATTCTAAATGGCCAATATCAAACATAAACGTTTTAATGTAGTTTAGCCATGGGATGCTCAACATCCTAGTCAAACCCAAACAATCCTTGATAACCTCACGATTAAAAGTAGTCTCCTCTGTTACCCACACCTTATGCCATAATAAAATTGGCTCTATTTTAATCAGGTCTGCTACATATTGCAACTCAAGTTCAGAATGGCAAACAAAATTTGCTGTACTAGTAGGAGCAGACAGTAGGTATTTAAAAAACGAGTTTTCTATTGTCTGGATAGAACTCGCATCCATATACCCCCAGATACCAGCTCCATACATAGCTGTAGTTATGCATTTAGCTTTATATATCACAATCAGTTCTGGGATTGGTCTTCTGCCTAGCCTCCTAGCAAAGTTAGTAAGTGCACCAATCATTTTTATAAATAACAGTTTTCTTCCCATCACTGCTGATGCCCAAGTACCTCGGTGATCAAATTGTATCCCAAGATAAGGAAAGCTGTTGATACATTCTACTTTTGAATTTTCAATAAATATATTACGGCATCTAGCACTGTTTTTCCCGCATTTCATAATAAAAGTCTTAGAAATATTAACTTTCAGGCCCCTTTCACTCATGAATAATGTAAAATTCTTTAAAATCTTCTGCAAACTTAATTGGGTGCGCGACATTAACCCCTTTACCGCGGCGAACATTCCACCGCGGTGCGGCACTTCAAAGGAGTGGGCGGGACCGCGTCGGCCAACGGACGTGCGCAGCACTACCGAGGTAGTGCTCGCGACGGCCGTTGGCCGACGAACGCAGCGAAGGGGTTAAGACTGCATCATCAGCATACATCAATGCAGGTACGGTTTGTTTATTGATAATAGGAAGATCCTGGCACTGTTCAGCTAAAAATTGTCCTAAATCATTTATGTACAAATTAAAAAGTAAAGGGGCGAGCACGCAGCCCTGTCTTACGCCTTTCCCAATAGGAAATTTGGCTGTGCACTCGCCCTGTTTTCCAAAGCGAACCCTGGCGCCAGCCTCACTATATAGTTGCATAATGAGGGTTATAAGGGGAGCTGCCATCCCTAATTCCTTCAGTATATTCCATAACTTATTATGATTCACACAATCAAACGCGGAGCTGAGTTCGACAAATACTAGGAATAACCTTCCTTGCTTAGCACGTATGTATTTGTCGATCACTACGTTTAAATTCAGCCCCTGTTCTATGGTCCCTAGACCCTTGCGGAAACCATACTGAAATTTAGAGAGGACCCCTTTCTCTTCCACCCATATTTGTAATCGATTTAAAATTATTCGACCAATAATTTTGAGAGTCGAGTCCAGCAAGGAAATAGGACGGTAACAAACCGGGTTATTGCGTCGCCCTTTTTAAATATTGGGACCACTATTGAATCTGACCAGGATGGGAGTAGACCCTGCTGGCAACAAGCATTTAATACTTGGGTTAAAAGAGGGCCCCAGAACGCCAGATTGAATTTAAATATATCTACAGGAACACCGTCTGGTCCTGGGGCTTTTCCAGCTAAACTTTCGTTAATGGCACATGTTACTTCTTGCAGAGAGAAACGCAGATCCAAGGGGAATGCACTAACACAATCATCAGAAACTAGCAGATCTTGCTCCATTGAAACTTCAGTTTCCTTTGTGTCATTATATAAGTTTGTGTAATGCTCTACCCAGGAACTTTCATTAATAGCAACCTCAATTGTGGGCGGGTCTCTAGGGGTTAGGAAGGGAGCATTAACCATTTTCCAAAAACTGGTATTATCTTTCAGGGCGCTGGCCTTACACAATGATTCCCAGGCCTGTTCCCTTAATCCCTTTTTACGTTCTTTTAATGCATGTTTGTATATAGACCTAGCCATTTTTCTTTCACTTTGGGTGCTATCTTTCTTATGTAAAACTTTCTTAAGATTTATATGGGCTTTGGTACATTCTGTATCAAACCATCCCTTTTCTTTCTCCTTTCTCTCTCTAATTTTCACGGTCATTAACTCTTTAACCGTTTTACTTATGGTGCCATACGAATTTAGAATCTCCATGTTGCCAGCCCTCTCATCCAGGCAAACAGTTACTTCACACAGACATTTGTGGATTAATTTATTAAATATCTCAGTGGGATCTATTTTTTCCCAGCTCAAGGAGTAGCCATTTAAAGTTTTGATCATGGGTTCAAAAGGAAATAATTCCTTCTCATTCTCTCCTTCTAAGGTGGCACAGGGAGGGCAGATAGAAATACTTATTGGAAAGTGATCACTCATGGAGATCGAATGGGTCACAAAATCCTTCACCCAGCTAGAATGGAGTCTCGTTATCATAATATAATCAATAATTGAACCTAGTCCTCTACCATTAAATGTATTCTTGAACTGTACAGGAGGGAAGCAAAGTTCATTTGCGAAAGCTAGGTCAAATTGACATGTAAGCATATTATATTGTTCTCCGAGTGTGGTATGCGAGAAGTGGGCAAACTCCACGTCTTGTTCCATATTTAAACCACAAATTCCCTTTGCTGCGTTAGGACAAATTTTATCGTTAAAATCACCACCCAAGATTATACATAAATCCTCCATTGAACTTCCTGACACATTACATAGGTCTTTCTTTAGTTCGCCCAGTACATAGCATAATTGTTCTTTAGGAATGTTATTATAAAAATTAACAAGCACCACTGGATGCGATCTGTCCATATGTAACAATAAAATTTGATAAACTTTTTTAGAAACTTTAAAATCTATCATTTTTGCGATTACAGTACTAGAGATATATGTACACAATCCCCCCTTATTTCTACCAGAAGTTGAACTCGTCGCAGGTGTATGGTAGGTCTTATATCCATTTATATGAACCTCATTCAACGCCCACGTCTCTTGTACGCACAAGATAGAAAAGCTTCCAATAAAGGACAACCATTGAGGGTCTTCTACCTTTAACCTCACCCCCGCCACGTTCCAGAATAGTATATTTAATGGCCTTAGGTCTCTAGATGCACCCTCATTCTCCCTAGTTAAATTAATAGGGAAATTAATTGTATTTTTATTGTGGCAGGATTTCTTAGTAAGGCCCTCTGCTGGCGTGGTTCTCAGTTCTTGATCAACAGCAACTTCAGTAGCAGAGCTAGGTGCTACAGCAGAGTATAGAGGCAAGGCGTCCCTTATAACGGTTATAGTCCTGTTTCCCTTACCTACAACTAGTGGATTAAGGGCTCTTGGTCAATCAATATCCTCTAGTGAGGGAAAGGCATCAAAACGAATAATTACCGGTACGTTATAAGAAAAAGTAAGTCCACCCTGCGCTGGGATAATCTGGCCTCTATGCTGTAAAACTGAGTGTGGTTGATAAAAGAAACCTAATGGCAAGATGTTAATGCCCATATGCGATATGTTGGTATTACCAGCTCTTACCAATACCTCATGAATCAGGTGGGGGTCGCTAAATGTAAGGACTATACAATCCCCTGCTAGTTTTTTGTTATCTCGGCCTACCCAAGGCACCCTTCTCACCATTTTGAATTTGGCAAATAGATTTTCTGTAAGGCCAGTCCGCCCACCCAACCAGAAAAGTGATTTATTTCTTAGGGCCTCCCACGTTTCATTCTTCTGAGTATTTAACACAGGGACATTAGCCAGGATAATAGTGTAGGGGGTTGCGGCTGGGGGTAACTCAAGAGAGAAGGATGAAACTAATGATGATTTTAGTAAGGTTGTGTTTGTCTCTATAGGGATTTCATTATCAAGCATAGCAACAGCGCCTTTCTGGGGCTTATGTAATTGAGCTATACCGGGCCTGTTTGGTACAAGTGCATGTAGGGGCCTATGATGAAAATCCGGAGTATTACTTACATATGCCATCTCATTAGAACTACCTTTTTCACGCATAATACACTGGTTACACTGGACATCGGTTGGAATAGTAGCCTTAACATGGGCGGCAGGATGATCAGGGCACACTTTTTGCATAATATAATCTTCGAGAGACTTTACTCTATCAGTTAATTTCATGATTACATCCATTAAACTGTTTTGCATGATGTCAATTTTTTTTATGATCACGCTAGAATCAACCAACTGACTGTCTACCATGACACTAGATGATACCTTTTTTCCAGAACCAGATTTGGCTTGTCTGCCCTGTTTGCCTAGATTACTGCCTTTTAACCGTTTGTCCTTACTAATTCTCTTATTTAATGTTATACGAGGGGATGGAGCGCTGTTTGATTCAATGTTTATGGTTTCTGGATTCCTAGATTTCTTTAGCGGTGGCTGTGGCTCAGAATCAAGATCGCTTATGTAGATGTTATCAGAAATGTTTTGGGCACACTGGTTCTTAGGCTGCTTAGTAGTCTCCTGCGCATTAGTTTGTAAAGGATTTGCTTCAATTTGAATCACAGGGCTTTTGGCTACCAAGCCCATTGTTTTCCCTTGGGTCAGTGTTTCCTCAACTGAACTAATCTGGTCTTCTATCACCCCCATTGCACCTGTCAAGTAGGTCAATAATGATTTTTGGCCTCCCCCCGTTAAATTAATCCTTGAGCCCGCTTTCCTTTTACTCATCCCAAATGGTAGAATTCAATATAACTTTAAATTCCTTAGGGAAAAGGAACACAGAATCAAAACAGAGAAGGGCCAAATGCAAGTGTCCACAATCCAGGATCGAAAAGTACCGTACAAAAATAATGTCAAAGTCCGGTATTGGACCACCGGTGAACAAGCAAGTCGAACGCCGGCTATTTTTCATGAATGGGAAAGACAGTTCATCCGATTATCAGAGAGCTCCCCTCGCCAATTATAATACTTTCCAAAAGTACAATGATAAAACACAAAAGGATGTAGACTTACGACTGCAAAGTTTGCTCGTCCGTAGCAGATAACGAATATTGGGAGATACGACCGCTATATTAATGTCTCCTCCGTTTAATTTTTGGCAGTTACAATCCTCGCAGACAAACTCACCCTTAGTGCATGCGGATATCCCGTTACCAAACGTCCTCGGTACTGCTTCTCAAGGGGGTGGCCCAGCCCAGGCTCTAACAGGCCATGACGGGCTAAGACGGGCCCGTCTTGGCCCGGTCTTCGCCCGGGCCGCGCCCGCGCAGCGGGTCCTCCGTGTGCCTTTTCAGGCGTCTGGCAGCCCCTCCTCCTTGGCAAACAGGGGTCAGGAGTAAAGTGCGTTGTGCAAGCGGAAAGTGACGAGTGCTTCTCCCCCACACATAAACACACAGCAAATACAGAATAGTAACTCATAGGCAAGGAAGTAGCCAGAAAATGTAAATACCTCCCACTTTGAACTAAAGCTCTTATGGCACCAAGAAAGCAAAGTAAGTCATCACAACCCTCCCTAGAAGAGCTCTCTTGTCCAAGGTTCTAGCCATTCATCCTTCCATCAAACCCCTGATATCCACCATTTCAAATTTACATTCTGTCATCTATTAATTCTTTCATCCATCATTCAGTCTTTCACCATTCATTCTGTCCTTCCATCTGTGTACCCATCATATCGAAACCTTTTCAACAATTTACAAACCTATCCATCATCTATCCTTCCATCCATCATTTCACTCATCCATCCCTCCATCCACCCTTTCACTCATCAATCCATCATCCATCCACCCTTTCACCCAATCATTCCTCTCACTCATCCATCCACTATTCCACCCATCCATCCAACCATTTACCCTTTTACCCAAGCCATTCTGTCACTCATCCATCCACTCTTCCACTTATCCATCCATTCACTCATCCATTCAACCATTTACCATTTCACCCATCCAGCCATCCTTTCACTTACTCAACCATCCACCCAGTCATTCATCCGTCCACCCATTCAACTTTTCACTCATCCATCCATTCATCCTTTCTTTCAGCTCTCCACCCTCACTTTCACTCAAGTATGCATTCTTTCACTCATCCATCTTTACATTCTTCCTTTAACTCATCCAGGCACCCATTCGCCCATCCATTCTGCCAATCATTCATCCATGCCTTCACTTACCCATCCATCCATGTATCCATCGTCCCTTTCTCTCTCAATTCCCCTTTCACTTAGCCACCCATCCTTCCATTCAGCCATTTACTCATCCACTCATGAATCCATCCATTGACACAATCACTCATCCATCCTTTCACTCATCCATCCATCCTTTCTCTCATCCATCCACCCTTTAACTCATCTATCCATCCTTTTGTCCATCTACCCTCCCTTTCATCCATCCTTACATTAATCCTTTCACTCATCCATCCATCCATCCATCCATCCATTCATTCACTCTTTCACTTATCAATTCATCAATCCATCCATCATTTCTTTAATCCATCCACCCATTCACTCACCCTTTTTCCACCCTTTCACTCATCCATCTATCCTTTTACTGATCCATCCACCCTTTTACCCATCCATCTACCCTTACACCCATATATCCATCTATTTACCCTCATCCATCCTTGGACTCACGCATCCATCCATACTTTCTCTCATTATCCATCCATTCACCCTTTCACTCATCCATTCATCCTTTCACTAATATATCCAGCCATTTACCCATTCCTTCACTTATTCACTCGCCCACCTTTTCACATTAATTATGAGCTGAGCCTTTGTCTACTGAGTTGCAGACAGAAGAGGCCCATAAAGAACTTCACCCTCGCTGTAGTTCCTAAAGCAGGAGTGGGGTGGGGTGGGGGAGGGTTCACTATGCCCCTGCACATAGACAATCTGAAAACTTGGAAGTCATGAGTCACGCATGATGAACAGTGCCAGGACGTGAGGTGACTTTGACATGGTGTTGTTTCCAGAGCTTTAAGTGGGATGAAAAAACTGGGGGTTTCTCCAAGGGGCATGTCTGATGTAATTAAGGGCGTCGCTTAAAACACCTAAGCTAAAAATATGTGCTGAGCATAATGTGCCATCCGACTGGTATTTTGCTGTTTCTATCATTGCATCCAGTAACATTAGACCTACAGCAAGCCATGACTATTGGCTTTGTCAATGGATGTTAGTTGCATAAAATAAATAAACAAGCATTTGCAATGCAATAGGACTCGCATTCACACGAGTTTGAGCTATTGGCATTGTGAATGACAATGCCTTTTATTTATGTTTTGGGTTTTAAAACATAAATAAAAGGCATTGTCATTTACAATACTAATAGCTTAAACTCTCGCAAATGCGAGACCTATTGCATTGCAATAAAGGGCCTTCTCGACCGCTTGTTAGATTGTAAATATCAGAGGAAGAGACCGGCATGCATGGCTTCAAAGTAGTGATAAATAGTGCAGCGCAGATGTGTAAGTGTTGTAAATTACATAGACACAAAGTGTGAAGTGAGAGTTACATATGATCCGAGCTATAAACACTAACCAAGCACCTTTCGCTCTCAGGAGGAAGAGCAGGAGGGGGGGCTATTTCCTGCCCTCTCCGTGATTTGAGTGTGCAGTGTGGCATTGCGTAATGTCATTGCTATCTTTGGCCTAATAAAAAACACAAAAAGGAAGGTTATTCCTTGGTTATAGCATACACAGATTCATCCAATATAACATTCTGGCTGAAGCACATTAGTATGTATACAAAGTAAAAAATAAGAAAGATAAAAAAGAAAAAGAAAAAAAAAAAAAACACTGCAGCCGTAGTAGGGCCCTGGCTTCACCTCCTGATGCAGGGTGGGCTGTGCTTTATGGTACACATGGAGGGAGGGAGAAATGGTCTTGGCTGCAGCTCCAGCCTCGTACAGTGCCCCTGCTATTACTATTGGGCGAGAGGCGCTGAAATGGTGGTATTGGTATTGGTGGTGGTGGTATTGGTATTGGTGGTGGTATTGGTATTGGTGGTGGTGGTGGTATTGGTGGTGGTATTGGTATTAGAGGTGTATTGGTATTGGTGGTGGCATTGGTACTGGTGGTGGTGGTGGTATTGGTGGTGGTATTGGTATTAGAGGTGTATTGGTATTGGTGGTGGCATTGGTACTGGTGGTGGTGCTATTGGTGGTGGTATTGGTGGTGGTGGTACTGGTGGTGGTGGTATTGTTCGTGGTGGTGGTGGTAGTGGTGGTATTGGTGGTGGTGGTATTGGAGAAGGAGGTGGTGCTGGTATTGGTGGTGGTATTGGTGGTGGTATTGGTGGTGGCATTGGTATTGGTACTGGTGGTGGTAGTATTGGTGGTGGTATTGGTGGTGATATTGGTGGTGGTGGTATAGGTATTGGTGGTATAGGTATTGGTGGTATTGGTGGTGGTGGTATTGGTGGTGGTATTGGTATTGGTGGTGGTAGTATTAGATTAGTGGTGATAGTATTGGTGGTGGTGATATTGGTGGTGGTGGTGGTATTGGTGGTGTTATTGGTGATGTTGTTATTGGTGGTGGTATTGGTGGTGGTATTTATATTGGTGGTGGTGGTATTGGTTTTGGTGGTGGTAGTATTAGATTGGTGGTGGTGGTATTGGTGGTGGTGGTGGTATTGGTGGTGGTGGTATTGGTGGTGTCGGTATTGGTGGTGGTATTGGTGATGGTGGTATTGGTGGTGGTGGTATTGGTGGTGGTGGTGTTAGTGGTATTGGTGTTAGTGGTATTGATGGTGGTGATGGTATTGGTGGTGGTATTGGTGGTGGTAGTGGTGTTGGTATAGATGTTGGTGGTATTGGTGGTGGTGATATTGGTCGTGGTGGTATTGGTGGTGGTGGTGGTATTGGTGGTGGCATTGGTGGTATTGGGGTGGTGGTATTGGTGGTGGTGGTATTGGTGGTGGTATTAGTGGTTGTATTGGTACTGGTGGTGGTGGTATTAGTGGTGGTATTGGTGGTGGTGGTGGTATTGGTGTTGGTGGTGGTGGTGGTATTAGTGTTGGTATTGGTGGTGGTGGTATTGGTGGTGGTATTGGTGAAGGTGGTGGCATTGGTGGTATTGGTGGTGGTGGTATTGGTGGTGGTAATGGTGGTGGTATTGGTGGTGGTGGTAGTATTGGTGGTGGTATTGGTGGTGATATTGGTGGTGGTGGTGGTATAGGTATTGGTGGTGGTATTGGTTGTGGTATTGGTATTGGTGGTGGTAGTATTAGATTGGTGGTGGTGGTATTGGTGGTGGTGATATTGGTGGTGGTGGTATTGGTGGTGTTGTTATTGGTGGTGTTGTTATTGGTGGTGGTATTGGTGGTGGTATTTATATTGGTGGTGGTGGTATTGGTATTGGTGGTGGTAGTATTAGATTGGTGGTGGTGGTATTGGTGGTGGTGGTGGTATTGGTGGTGGTGGTATTGGTGGTGTCGGTATTGGTGGTGGTGGTATTGGTGGTGGTGGTGTTATTGGTGGTGGTGGTGTTAGTGGTATTGATGGTGGTGATGGTATTGGTGGTGGTATTGGTGGTGGTAGTGGTGTTGGTATAGATGTTGGTGGTATTGGTGGTTGTGATATTGGTCGTGGTGGTATTGGTGGTGGTGGTGATATTGGTGGTGGTATTGGTGGTATTGGGGTGGTGGTATTGGTGGTGGTGGTATTGGTGGTGGTATTAGTGGTTGTATTGGTAATGGTGGTGGTGGTATTGGTGGTGATGGTGGTATTGGTGGTGGTGATAGTATTGGTCGTGGTGGTGATATTGGTGGTGGTGGTATAGGTATTGGTGGTATTGGTGGTGGTGGTGGAATTGGTGGTGGAATTGGTGGTGGTGGTATTGTTTGGTGGTGGTATTGATATTGGTGGTGGTATTGGTGGTGGTAGTATTAGATTGGTGGTGGTGATATTGGTGGTGGTATTGGTGGTGGTATTGGTGGTGGTGGTGGAGGTGGTGGTATTGATGGTGGTGGAGGTGGTGGTTTTGATGGTGGTATTGGTATTGGTGGTGGTGATGGTATTGGTGCTGGAGGTGTTGGTGGTGGCAGTGGTATTGGTGGTGGTGGTATTGGTGGTGGTGATATTGGTGGTGGTGGTATTGGTGGTGATATTAGTGGTGGTATTGGTGGTAGTGGTGGTATTGGTGGTGGTGGTATTGATGGTATTGGTGGTGGTGGTATTGGTGATGGTGGTATTGGTATTTGTGGTGGTGGTATTGGTGGTAGTATTGGTGGAGGTGATATTGGTGGTGGTGATATTGGTGGTGGTGGTATTGGTGGTGATATTAGTGGTGGTATTGGTGGTAGTGGTGGTATTGATGGTATTGGTGGTGGTGGTATTGGTGATGGTGGTATTGGTGGTGGTGGTATTGGTGGTGGTGGTGTTAGTGGTATTGGTGGTGGTGGTGTTAGTGGTATTGATGGTGGTGATGGTATTGGTGGTGGTATTGGTGGTGGTAGTGGTGTTGGTATAGATGTTGGTGGTATTGGTGGTGGTGATATTGGTCATGGTGGTATTGGTGGTGGTGGTGATATTGGTGGTGGTATTGGTGGTGGCATTGGTGGTATTGGGGTGGTGGTGGTATTGGTGGTGGTATTAGTGGTTGTATTGGTAATGGTGGTGGTGGTATTGGTGGTGATGGTGGTATTGGTGGTGGTGGTAGTATTGGTCGTGGTGGTGATATTGGTGGTGGTGGTATAGGTATTGGTGGTATTGGTGGTGGTATTGGTATTGGTGGTGGAATTGGTGGAGGTGGTATTAGTGGTGGTGGTGGTATTGTTTGGTGGTGGTATTGATATTGGTGGTGGTATTGGTGGTGGTAGTATTAGATTGGTGGTGGTGATATTGGTGGTGGTATTGGTGGTGATATTGGTGGTGGTATTGGTGGTGGTATTGGTGGTGGTGGTGGAGGTGGTGGTATTGATGGTGGAGGTGGTGGTTTTGATGGTGGTATTGGTGGTGGTGATGGTATTGGTGGTGAAGGTGTTGGTGGTGGTAGTGGTATTGGTGGTATTGATGGTGGTGATATTGGTGGTGGTGGTATTGGTGGTGATATTAGTGGTGGTATTGGTGGTAGTGGTGGTATTGGTGGTGGTGGTATTGGTGATGGTGGTATTGGTATTTGTGGTGGTGGTATTGGTGTTGGTGGTAGTATTGGTGGAGGTATTGGCATTGGCGGCTGTATTTGTGGTGGTGGTATTGGTGGTGGTATCGGTGGTGGTGTTGGTTATGGTGGTATTGCTGGTGGTGGTATTGGTGGTGGTATTGGTACTGATGGTGGTATTGGTGGTGGTGGTATTGGCGGTGGTGGTGGTATTGGTGATGGTATTGGTGGTGGTGGTGGTATTGGCGGTGGTGGGAGTGGTATTGGCGGTGGTGGTGGTATTGATGGTGGTGTTATTGGTAGTGGTGGTGGTATTGGTAATGGTGTTGTTAATAAAACAGGCTTTTGAAAACAACCCGTCAGGTGGCTTTAGTACAGATGGCATGTAATACAGATGTGCTGTTGTCAGCTTCAGCCCATTAGCACAGGATTATGTGCTACCTGGAATTCACATGACTTAATTCGCTAATCATTTCTAAATCCATTTTACTTGGGGGGGGGGAGGGTTGAAACAGACACGAGATAATGCCGGGTTAAAGTGATTGAAAGCAGGCGCCCGTGTTACGGGGGCGGCTGTGCTGCTTAAAAAAACACAAGCGGTTTCAGCGCAAGTCCGGCCTGCAGTAAGAGAAACTCAATAAAGTGAATAGTGCTTACAGACTAAATAACAGGTCCTGTGAAACAACCGAAGTAAAGGGGCCAGTCGCCATGGGAGGGTACAAATGAAGACAAGGCCGAACTAAGGAGGGACTAACAAGCCTATTAACAAATCTGAAGGCACCATTTACGAAAGACAATGACACAAGGCAATGAAAAATATGGGAGGAGAGTGGACGCGGCTTCTCTCTCATACTCTACTACAACAGTCTCACAGAGCGAGCAGTGTATGCAAGCTGCCACTAGGCTCGACGTAAAAAGCAGCAACAATGGCTTTGTTGTATATAATATTACAAATTCTTCAGCTCTCAAATGATGAGACTGTGTAAGCTCTATAACCTCTTCTGTTTAACTTCTTTTCATGAACTGGCACATAGCAGCATGGGCGTTTTTGTTCATTTGCTTTGTACATTTCTACTATCTAACCCTAACAGAATGCCCTGCCCTAGATCGAAGCAGGAGGAGGCCACCACATGCTGTAACAGCCCCAACTGGCCCATTGTCATTCTGTATGTGACAATCAGCCAGCATACAGAATGACAATGAGCTGGGTGGGGCTGCTCTTGTGCTCCGAGGAGGAGTACGAGGCGGCCCATCAGGGAGCTGAGGCCTCTCGCAGGGGAACAGCTCCGCTCCCTGCAAGGCCTAATATTAGGAACAAAAGGCATCCGTAAAAGAGATACTCACGGACAATGGACGTGAGGTCCAAATTACGGATGGTCAGTGAAATTTACGGACGGTTGGTCACCCTAGTTACGGCCTCCTCTGCGGAGTTGGTAAATTATGAATATTTTGTAACCGCATTCTGGTCGCAAAACATTCATACATACCAGTGATATTTGGTATTAGGATGGGATGCCATAAACAAGCCACTTTCCAATACTGAATCGCAAAAGCAAAATGCGATTTGGTAACAAGTTACTGAGTATCATTTCGCCTTTTGTATATGGCAAAATGCTGCGACCTTTAAAATGCTTTGTACAGCCGGCCCTTAGTCCAGGGACGGCTCCTCCACAATTGCGGAGGAACGTCGCCCGACTGCCTGGCAGAGCCAGCAAACAAAAAATAAAACGATGCTCTAGCATCGTTTTATTTTTCGTTTGCCAGCTTGTGCATGGAGGGGCGGGGCATGGGAGGGTGGAGGAGGAGTGCTTGTGCAATCCCTAAGTGCTCATGTGTATTTGGCTGGCTGTCTCAGGCCGACCAAAACACACATGCACACTTAGGTTTCTCCAGCCCGCCTGCATTCAGCAGCTGGGCTGGAGAAACCCCCACAGACTCCCTGGTCTGACCAGGGCGTCTTTTCAGCCCGCTCAGACCAAACCCCGCACTGCTCTGCAGCACAGGGATTGGCTGGGAGTCTGTACCAGGGGCTGCTGGGACCCAGGAAGAGGCCAGCAGGAGCGACGCGGCCAACGGCTTCAGGTATATTTTTAAAATTATTACTAACCCGTCGTCCCCCCTCTCCCCTGCGCTCACTCTCCCCACTCATCCCACCACCCTTTGTTAGTGGGGGCTGCCACTGCCTTAGTCAGGTCCCTGTGCGTGCATTTATCTAGCTCTTTGCACTTCCGTTTAAAAACTAAAAATATGTGCACACTTCAATGTGCCTCAATATTATTCCACTTGCCTGTCTGCTCTCCTCATGTCGTCAGCTGTGTTGAATGCTGTTGTCAACAGTGTCTTCAGTTATGCTAATTTTTCTATCTCTGGTCGGAGCGTTATCTGCAGTCCGATGAACACATTCCTTATGAAAACTCTCTGTGACACTATTACACGTGGGATGTTTCGGCAGTTCATTGCCAATGTCGAGAAGTAGGCTTGAAATGGGAATTATTTAAATATAATTTATTGTCCGCATCAACAGGTTTTATTCCCTTGCAGCTTCTCTGTACTGCCCCCACCAGTCCTCAACATTCTAGAACAGAACTCCTTATTTTAAATGATGCATTCTCAATCAATGCACATACGTCCTGAACTCACGTTTTGGACTGTGCCCCATATGCTTATAACATCACATCAATATATTGAGAGGCATTTATCACACTGTTAATAAATGACTCTCAATATAGAGATATAAACTGATGTAGTAAGATGAAAAGTACCTGCATGTTAAAGTCCTAAAAACACTTGCGTATGAACACTTAGGTCCTCATTTACGAGGTTTTGGTGCAGGGCAAGAAATTTTGCTGCGCTGTCCTGCGTCAAAAGAAAAGGACAGGAGATACGGTACATTCCTGTCCTTTTCCCCTACGCAGGTGTACAATGCAGAGTACAGCACACATGGAAAAAGGCAAAACGAGGAGAAATAAAGGTATTTGTCCTCATTGCGCCTCCCTTGAGCCTCCCCTGGGGAGGCATAGGAATCTGATACATTCCCAGGTTTGCAAAACCTTGTAAATCTGAGAATCCATGGATGTTGGGTGGGAACACCCACAGCAGCACCCATGGAACGCCCCTTTCACGCAGAGTACTGCCTGAAAGCAGACCATATTTACAAGGCCATGACACAGGGTGGCTTTGCGTGGCCTTCTAGATATGGGCCAGCACACTGCTACCGGAGCGTCCCATCTGGTCAAAATGCTGTTAGAACAATTCTTGGGCTTCTGAAACATTTGGGATTATCACAACGCGGGCGCCAACGGCTATTCTGTGGGTGAATACTCTTAGGGGGATATTCTCAAGAACGTGCGATAATCATCGCCAAAATAGGTTAACGCAAGTTTTCACATCGCCGTCTATCACGGGAAAATAACGCCGTGTTAACGTCGTATTCCCAACACGGCGGTAACATGCGATAGTATCCCGACAACGCTTCAAATGTCCGCGATAAAATTACCGGGACAGCGATAAAAACCTAAACCCGAACGTGAAAAAAGTTGCGATGGGCCCGACTGCGATCAAAAATCCAGCGATAAGCAGCGCCAGGCCTGCAAGTCCCACAAGTCAGGCGGGAAAAACCACTATAAAACCGGCAACAAAAACCACTAACAAAACACAAACAACTGCGAAGCACCATGGAGGTAGCTGGAGCAAGTACAGAGGACAACCAGAACCCCACAAGACCCACGGAGGACCAGCCTGGGACCTCGGGGTCAGGGAAGGGCAAGGAGAAGAAGAGGAAGACGCGGGTCAGTCAGCAGGAAAACAGGATCCTGATAACGGAGGTGATAGAACACCATCAAAAACTGTTCGTCACCTCCACTGTGTCATTGGCAACAAAAAATGGAATATGGCAGTCCATCGTGGACAAGGTGAATGAAAAATGCAGCACACACACATAACATTCAGAGCACTTCAACGTTGACAACAATGTGGTACAAACTGCAACACGTTCACAACAGAACAGAGGACACAACTGCTGCCGCTTGTGTGTAGAAACTGGCCAATCACATTTGGCATAGCAGGGAAATGTGAGATGAGAATGTACAAGTATAAACACACATCTGTGGTGTTGTCGAAATGTTCACTGTCCTGCATCAATAAGGCAGCCCCCCCCCCCCAGTCACAATGTGACGTGCTCAATGGAAGAAATTGTTAATGATTGTGGGGCATATTATCAAGCATGTTATCGCGACTTTAGCGCCCCTTTCCGGTGCTAAAGCGGCGAATTTTATAACGGACTATCAACAAGGCCAGGCTAACATGCATTAGCGCATGTTAACCTGCGATAGCAGCCTATCTTGAAACGCAGCGATAAATATCGCTAATTATATACATAGTAGGCGTTCCCTACATGAACTGCATTCAGAAAGTCGCTATCACAACTTCGCCGTATTAGCAACACGGCCCCGGACCCGCGAAGCAATCAAAGAAGCCGCGCTAGGCGCGATTATCTCTGGAATCTAACACCTATTCCAAACCTGACTTAACCATCCTGTGAATGGGAGGTGGATTGGATGGTTAAGTCCACACATGACTATCATCAAGCTGTTCATTATCGCCGCATGATTATCGCTGGAATTCCAACGTTAATGCAGCTTATCGCCGTCTATCGCTGGTTTTGGCATCGCCTGTCAGCAAAGCGTTGCTAATACGCCGCTAACACGGCGATGTAAACCAGCGATAGACGGCGATAAGAGAAAACGCGCTAAGCGCGCATTGCGATAATTATCGCAATCTGTTGTTAATATGCCCCTGTGTTCCTTCGGGCTAATCCTGCTGCGGCTGCACTGGGGTGTGGTCCACCTTCCTCATCTTCATCATCATCGTCCGGTGCTTCTGGCACTTGGATCCATGGGACATTGGAGCGTACACATATGTTGTGCAACACACAACATGCAATGATCATCTTGCACACTATCTCCGGGCTGTACAGGAGTCTTCCACCTGTGATGTCCAGGCACCTGAAACGTGACTTTAACACGCCAAATGAGCGCTCCACAAAGCCCCTGGTGCATTTGTGGGCCGCATTGTACTGCCTCTGGGCCTGGGTGTTCGTGTTTCGGGCAGAGTGCATATCCTTGATCACCTGTGACAGGGGAGAGAGATATGTGTCAGTCGGTGGTTCTGCATTCTGTGTTGGCAGGCTTATTAGTTTAGTGGTGTGTGATGTGTGCGACTTTGGGATTCATGTCTGACATGTATTGCTTGTGGCAAATGAGAGGCATCCATGTGTATAACGTTGCCTCACAGCTGCTCCTCACTCCCCCCGAGCCTATATACTTGTGTGCGCTGCGCGGTTGCATCACATGCACTCCTAAGACACACTATTGTCATGTCGGTCTGCGCATGTCCACAAGCCTGACAACGACACTGTGATATTGGCCGTTGAAGGTGGTCGGCCACGTGTGTGTAGGCCTATGGTCAGGATATGGCGGACACAGAGACACACGCTGTAATTACTTTGGTGGCCATCCCGGAAGTGAACCACGCCCAGAGCCCTGGCCTATTCATTCCCACTCCTACGCTGGACTGGCGTACGCCGGCCCAGCCCACCCCGCCTACGCTTACAGGGGACGACGACATGGCTACATATCCAAGGTCTTCCCCACTGCCTGAGGTGACATGGTTGCGTCCACTGTCCACAACACTGCAAACACCAGCAGTATATGTCCACATGGACATGTCTGTGCCCTGCATGATGGAGTCTGTCCAGCACATCACCGCCACACCTGGCATTGTGTACATTCTTATTCATGGGTCACTTGCCTCCTTCGCACAGACTTGGTTCCCACCTCTCCCCACATTCTGCAATTGTGTGGCAGAGGTGCCATGACGTGGATGGTTTGTCTACATGGCTGGCCATGGTTACCAGTTACTTGTGTTGTCGTGTCTGGTAGGTGGGCATGTTGTATGTGATTTTGTAACGTGTGCATTCCCACAGTTGTGAGTTGCATGATTGTGGAGTTGAGGTGTGTGGTGTGTTCATTTGGTACTTACCAACGAGCAGTGCATTTCCATAGGTGCCATCCTGGAAGCGCTGGTTGATGATGGACTGTCGGAAGATGTAGGAATCATGCACACTGCCTGGGTAGTTGGCGACGACGTTGGTGAAGAGTCCCCGGGGGTCCACTATTGCCTGCACATTGATGGAATGCGTGTGCTTTCTGTTGCGGTAATTGTGTGCAGTGTCGGCAGGGGGCACAAGTAGGACATGTGTGCAGTCAATTGCCCCCAACACGTGCGGGAAGCCAGCTATGGCGTAGAAGCCTTGCTTGATCTCCAGCTGTTCCTGCGCAGTGTGGGGGAAGTGAAGATGCTGGGGTATCAAGCTGGTGATGGCATCCAAGACAGGTGTGAGGAACTTTGATAGGGCTGGCTGTGAGACTCCTCCGACTCTGGCAGTTGTTGGTTGGAAGGTACCAGAGGCCAAAAGGTGCAGCACAGCCAGCAGCTTTGTCTGCGGAGGGATGTTGGTTGTCCGCTGTGTTGGTACCGTCAGCCTGTGGGCAATGTGGGTCAGGATGCGGAGGATGGTTGTCCTTTTGAACCTGTAGTGGGCAATGACCTCCTCTGGCGGGGGTGGTCCTGGGGGTGGTGGCGGTGGGTGTTGTGGCCCTCTTGGGTCTCCAAGCTGCATGATCAGTAGCTCCATGGCATGTGTTCGTCTTCAGATGTGGCTCTGGGCTGGGCTCCCTTTCATACTGCAGGTTGTCGTCCTGCTTAACACCAGTAGTAGGCAGGTGTTAAATCCCTGCTGCTAACGCGCCTTCTCGCCTGTTTTTGGATCGCATCGCAGATCTGGCTGGTTGTTGAGAATATCGCGGAGTGGTGTTTTCGTGTGTTTTTGCACGGGAACGCCTACTCTGCATATCATCTGCGTTAGTTGTCGCTCTCATCCGTGGCCATGTTTTTTGCGGAAGCTGTCGCTGGTAAACTGGGGATATCGGCAGTTTGCACCGGCTTGTGAATGGGGCGAAATATCTGTCGCCACCTTTGCGGCGCTAAAGTGCCGATAAATCGGCGATGAGTCCTTGAGAATATGCCCCTAAATGTGCTGCTTTGACAAGATCATTTTCCCTTTGGCAGGTATACACTGGACAGTTACATGCTCTGAATGGCACATATTACAGCAAAATTCTGGGTGTCAGGCACAGTACTCAATTAATATTTCTCCCACCCTCTAATCATGCTGAAATGTTAAAATTGCCCGGAACAGTATGAAAAACAGACCTTTTTTTAAAATATAACAACTTATGACTAAAGTAAATATATTGTAGGACAGTCTCAATGAATGCCTGGCCTGTGCCAACTGAATATTGCGTGCGCCGAAAAGTAAATCCTGAGAGAAATCTGGCGCGTCTCCTGCACCCCTCAAATGTAATAGATATGAAAAAGGTACTGGCATTTGGTAATTGACAAAAGGGAAACAGCGCAGCAGGAAAACAGGCAGCTGTGCTTGGCCAGAGATGGTTGTTTCTAAAGAGAAAAAGTAAAAGAAAATGTCTAGGCAAAGTTAGACCAGAGAGATAGGGTGCCTCCCAATTAGAGAAAGTGGGACTTATGTCTGAGACAATGCGACTCTCATCAATGAAAACACGTGCACTGCTAAAGTCACACTTGCACCCGATGGATGGCTGGGACGAGACCTAGAGCCCTTCACAGGTGTGTGTGGCAGATCATGAGCCTCAACCTACGGGTCATAATGGTGTAGATGGAGCACATCAAGTTTGCTTCCCCTCCCCCGTTACACTTTTTTTCAGCCTTCTCCAATTACCATGAGGTTTTAGCAGCCGACTCCATTGTAACTAGAAATGCAACTGCAGGCCCTAATGCAAACAGGGTTGATGCCCCCCTATAGGAGACTGGCTCAGTATATAGTGTCCACCTATGGTGATCAATCAATCAATCAATCACGGCATTTATAGAGCGCGCTACTCACCCGGGAGGGTCTCAAGGCGCTGGGGGAGGGGGTAAGTTACTGCTCGAACAGCCAGGTCTTGAGCTGCTTCCTGAAGGAGAGATGGTCCTGGGTTCGCCGAAGGTGAGTGGGGAGGGAGTTCCAGGTCTTGGCTGCCAGGTAGGAGAAGGATCTTCCTCCGGCGGTGGTTCTGCGGATGCGTGGTACGGTGGCGAGGGCGTGGCTGGTTGATCGTAGCTGGCGTGTGGGCGTGTAGAAGGTCATGCGGTCGTTGAGGTACTTTGGGCCCAGGTCGTGGAGGGCCTTGTGTGCGTGGGTGAGGAGTCTGAACGTGATTCTCTTGCTGACGGGGAGCCAGTGCAGGTCTTTCAGGTGTCCGGTGATGTGGCTGTGTCGGGGGATGTCCAGGATGAGTCGTGCGGAGGCGTTCTGGATGCGCTGGAGTCTTTTTGAAGTTTGGCTGTGGTTCCGGCGTAGAGGGTGTTCCCATAGTCCAGTCGGCTGGTCACGAGTGCCTGGGTGACGGTCTTCCTGGTTTCAGTGGGGATCCATCTGAAGATCTTGCGGAGCATGCGCAGGAGTGTTGAAGCATGAAGATGAGACGGCGTTGACTTGTCTGGCCATCGACAGGGAGGAGTCCAGGATGAAGCCCAGGTTGCGTGCGTGGTCCGTTGGCTTGGGCGCGGTGCCCAGGGCCGGGGGCCACCAGGAGTCGTCCCAGGCGGAGGGTGATGAGCCCAGGATGAGGACTTCCGTCTTGTCTGAGTTCAGTTTAAGGCGGCTGTTCCTCATCCAGTCGGCGGCGTCTCTCATCCCGTCGTGTAGGTTGGCTCTGGCGGTGGTGGGGTCGTTGGTGAGGGAGAGGATCAGCTGGGTGTCGTCGGCGTAGGAGATGATGTTGAGGTTGTGTTGGCGTGCGATGGCTGCGAGGGGCTCATGTAGACGTTGAAGAGGGTTGGGCTGAGTGAAGATCCTTGTGGAACGCCGCAGATGACTTCGGTGGCTTCGGATCTGAACGGGGGAGGCGGACTCTCTGGGTTCTTCCGGCGAGGAACGAGATGATCCATTCCAGTGCTTTCTCTCGGATTCCGATGTTGCTGAGGCGCTTCACTAGGGTGCGGTGGCAGACGGTGTTGAACGCCGCGGAGAGGTCCAAGAGGATGAGGGCAGCTGTTTCCCCGTTGTCGGTTAGGGTTCTGATGTCGTCGGTGGCTGCGATAAGGGCGGTCTCGGTGCTGTGGTTGGCCCGAAACCCGGACTGCGAGGGGTCGAGGGACCCATTCGTCTCGAGGAAGGCGGCAAGCTGTCTGTTGACGGTCTTCTCGATGACTTTGGCCGGAAACGGAAGGAGCGAGATGGGACGGTAGTTCTTGAGGTCGGTGGGGTCCGCCGTTGGTTTCTTCAGGAGGGCGGTAAGCTCGGCGTGCTTCCAGCTCTCCGGGAAGGTGGCGGTGTGGAAGGAGGAGTTGATGATGTCCCGGAGATGGGGTGCGATGGTGGCGTCGGCTTTGTTGAAGACGTGGTGTGGGCAGGGGTCGGTTGGTGATCCGGAGTGGATGGAGTTCATCGTGCGGGTGGTGTCTTCGGTGCTGATCGGGGTCCAGTTGCAGAGGGTGGTGGTGGCGGGCGTTGGTTCGGCGGTAGGGTGCGTGGTTTGTGCGTCGAAGCTGTTATGTATGTCGGTGATCTTGCGGTGGAAGAACGCGGAGAGTGAGTTGCAGAGGTCTTGCGAGGGGTGATGTCGTTGTTTCCGGCGCTGGGGTTGGAGAACTCTTTGACGATGCTGAAAAGTTCCTTGCTGTCATGGGCGTTGTTGTCCAGTCGTTCTTTGAGTGCCGACTTCTTGGTGGCACGGATCAGCTGGTGGTGTTTGCGGGTGGCGTGCTTGAGGGCGGTCCTGTTGTCTGTGGTCTGGTCGAGTCGCCAGGTTTTCTCGAGAGTGCGGCAGTTCTTCTTGGATTCCTTGAGTTCGTTGGTGAACCAAGGGGTTTTCTTGCTTCCGGGTCTGCTGGGAGGGTTTTTTAGTGGTGCGAGGTCGTCGGCGCAGGCGGTCAGCCACTTGGCGAGGTTGCTGGCTGCTTCGTTTGGGTCCGTTGTGTTGGTGGGTGTGTTCTGGCTGAGGGAGGCGGTGAGCTGCTCGGCGGTGATCTTGCTCCAGCTCCGGCGGGGAGCCTGTTGCGGGTGGTGGTGGGTCGCAGTCTTTCTGAAGCTGAAGTGGACGCAGCTGTGGTCGGTCCAGTGGAGTCCGGTGGCGTGGCTGAAGGAGATGTGCTTGCTGGACGAGAAGACGGGGTCAAGCGTGAGGCACTGTCCACAAAGTCTAGGCAAGCCTTAGGTAGTATTTAGGTCCCTGATAACCAAAACTCTCAAGGGGTAGCTGTGGAGAGCAGCTAAGGCATATTCAGGAGGGTGTAAAGTAGGTGCATTTTCCACATAGGACCTCATTTATGAAAAGTGTTGCATCACTGCGGTAAAACAGCGATGCAACACTTTTCACTGCGCCCTCCTTGCGACACCATGGATGTGCCGTATTTACTGTACGGTGCTCCATGTCGCAAGGAATGACAGATGCGTCAGGAATCTTGATGTATCTGTTGGCACAAAATTCACGCATTGCTGGAGTTGTGCCGTAAGCATGACGCAACTCCAGCAATGCATGGGGAGGCCTATACACATTGCACTGTGTCACCTTTGCGCCTGCTATGAGGCAGGCATAAGGTTTTGACGCAGTGGCATCCTAGAAGTGGCATAGTGAAATCTGATAGATTTTACTGCGCCACTTCTACGAGGCTTTCTTGCAGGGGAACATCCACCCTGCATACATTATACAAGACACAGGTATTATGTAGTGCAGGGGTTTAAAAGTGACGCATCTGCCTAGATGCGTCACTTTGTGAATATGGCGCAACGTGGCTCATTGTTTATGCCGCTGCTGCGTCATGAAAAGTGACACAGCCGCTGCGCAAATGTGTCGCAAGAGGCTCATAAATAAGCCCCATAGTTAGTCTGCAAGCTTTCACACAAGAAAGAACCACACACAAGGTTATAAAAAATACTGTAATATTTATTACACAACACTAGGAAATAACGTGGTATATCTCCTACCCGGAGAGATCAAATACATATTAAAAATACTTCAAAAACAAGTAAGTAGCATAGAAAAACACATGGGGGCATATTTACGTTCCCTGGCGCATCCCTGCATATCAGCAGGGATGCGCCAGGGAAAATGCGTCACGCAAGTTTACCCTTGCGCCACGTCCGATGCGCCGCATTTACAATGCAGCGCATCGTGGCGCAAGGATAAGCAGATGCGTGACGCATCTGCTGGCGGAAGGCTGGCGCAATGCTGAAGTTGTGTCGCAAGCGCGACGCAACTCCAGCACTGTTCCAACCTTCCCTATCCCTAACGTGGTGCATCAATCCTTACGCCTGCTTGAAGCAGGCGTAAGGATTTGACGCACCAGCGTCGGAAAAGTGACTGCGTGAAATCTTGTAGATTTCACTACGTCACTTTTCCGAGGCGAACCTGCGCCGGAACGCCCCCCCCTGCGCCGGTATGCCCACATGAAACCTGACGCAGGTTTCATGTGGCGCAGGGGTTTACTATGTGACGCATCTCCCTAGATGCGTCACGTTGTAAATATAGCGCAACGCGGCGCATGGTTTGCGTCGCCGCTGCGTCACATGCGTGACGCAACGGCGGCGCAAAAGTGGCGCAAGGGGCTTGTAAATATGCCCCATGGAGCCCTAGGGGTAGGGGTCAACCATATACTGATAAAGTGATATATGAGGTAAATACCAAAACGAAACTAATACCCAGAGATATAGGAGCCCAGGGGAAGCACGGGACCACCAAAGGTGAGTAGCTTGGGACCCTAAGGCAACCGGGTGCACAGTGGTTACACTGGGTCAAGTGTCCATAGAATAACACAGGGTAAGTCGTGGTTGGTATTTTCTTGTGTCAGGACCCTTCCCAAAAGACCCCGAAGAAAACAATTGGATCAAGGAAGATTGGATAACCAGGATATCTACACCAAGGAGCCTGGGTGCATAGGTGCGAAGTGGTGTCGGAACCGCCTGCAGAAGCCAATGGAGCATATTGGAAGTCCAGCGGCTGCTGCGATTCGTGGACCAGGACGGTGGAACCCAAACATGGATTCTGGATGAGAAGTACCTGAAAACTGAAAGCAGAGGGGACAGAGTCCACACCACCCAGAAGTGTCCAGGAGGAGCAGGAGCAGAATGCCACCCCTTGTCAGAGGTACTTGCTGTAGCACTATGGTCTTGATGAAGCAGCTGTGGAGCCCAGGCGATGATGCAGGAGCACAGGAGTTGTCCACGAGCTGTCCCACAACGGATGAAGAATGGAGGAAGGGCACTAGCCAGCAGGACAACCAACAAGCCCTGGCAACTGCAACAGTCGGGGCAAGTGAAAAGATGCTTGGTTGCAGACCAGTAAGGTCTGTTGGACTAACCTAGCAAGGGTAAGTCAGGGCCGGCCCTCAGCACATAGGAGAGCCAGCAGGAATCTGTGGAGCCTCCTCACGTACCCTCTGGCAGCAGGCACTAGGAGTCTCAGGGAAGCCTCAGCAGCAAACAGAAGATGGAGGCCCACAGTGCAAAGGATTGTAATTGTTTTGTAACTGTATTTATATAGTGCTTACAACACCTTACGAGGTACTGAAGCGCTTTTTTGGCGATTAGCAAGCTACTCCGAAACCCAAAAAGGATTAGTGGTGAATTAGCATAGTGAGTTATAAAATTAATTTGAGGGGTGGACAAGTGAGTTTGTTATTTGGTTCGAAAAAGGATGGTGGAGGGATAGAAGAGGGAAGAGTTTGCATTTATATAGCGCTTGCTACCCCAGATGAGGTGTCGAAGCGCTTTTCGGCAGGTGCGATGCTTCTCCGGAGCCCAAAACCAGATTAGTGGGGAATTAGATTAGGAAAATATGAAATTCATTTGAGTGCTGAACATGTTAGTCTGTTAGTTGGGTTGAAAAGGATAGTGGAGGGATAGAAGAGGGAAGGTATAGAAAGTTGGTTTTTTTTTGGAGCTCATAGTAGTAGGAGGGGTTTTGGGATGAGTAAAGGGGATGGAGGTGGGAGAGTCAGAGGAAAGGGTTTAGAAAGGCTTGTTTGGGAGATCTGAATAGTAAAAGAGGTTTGAGATGATGCATGGAGGGGTAGAGGAGGGAAGAGTCTAGAAAGGTTTTTTGGGGGATCACAGTAGTAGAATGGGATTTGGAATGAGTCATAGAGTGGAGGTAGAGGATATATTGAGAGAGGTATAGGGTGAGATATAGGGTAGTGCATTGGAGATGCTGAATTAGACGTAAAGTAATAAATATAAAGATACATAGGTACATGGGAGGTATATATGTATAAGAAAGTCAATATATTGATTTAAGTTGTATTTAATAAACTTAGACTTTCAAGTGTTGCTGTACTTTAAGTTAATTTGTTTTTATATTTATTTATTTCTAATTCAATAGTGAAGCAATTGTATATAAACAGTTATGATAAAAGATTTACTTATTTATGCAGTCACCTATATAGATGTTAAATATTTATTTTAACCATAAGTAATATGTACATTTGTTTAGCAGAACTAATGATTATATATTTATAAACATAATTATACAGGTTTATACAAAGCAATACCCATATGTAGGTACACATGCATAGTCCAAATAAATGCTTATATACAGAGGGATTTGCTGTATATTTATGTTTAAGTCTGGTGATTATGTGGGGAAGAGTCAACTCTTGAGTAGTCTTCTGAAGATAAGGTAGTTATCCGAGGATCTTATGTTTGAGGGTAAAGAGTTCCATAGTTGGGCTGCTTGAACAGAGAAGGATGTGCCACCTATGGGTTTTTTCTTGTGTGGTGGGATTTTGAGGCAAGGTGCCAATCTAGCGCGGAGTTTCCTTTGTTGAATGTATTTGGTGATTTTATTCCTGATGAAGAGCCGTCCTGGTCCAAATATCGCTTTGTGGGTGATACAAAGCAGCTTGAATGTGGATCTCTGGCAATTAGTAATCAATGTAGTGCCTTCAAGGCAGGGGAGATATGGGCTTGTGGCTATATATGTAAGAGTAGTCTGGCAGCAGAGTTCTGAATCCGTTGTAGTCTTTTCATAGTTGTTAAAGATGATCCGTGGTAGAGGAGGCTATTGGCGTAATTGAGTTTAGACAGAACAAGCGAGATAGTAGCCTAGACCTTGTGTGGAAATCCCAGGTGAGGGAAGATGCATTGCAGAGTTTTCATTGTAATGAAGCTTGATCTTGCTAGTTTGTCCATACTGGGCATTCATTGATTGCATGGAGTCCATTGTAATTCGGAGGTGTCTTACTTCCTTAGATACTGTAGGCGGTGTTCCCAGATCGTCGGGCCAGGTGGAGAGTGGGTCATAATTTTTTGAATTGCCACATGTGAGTATTTTAGTTTTGGAAGCATTCAATCTGAGATGGCTCCTTGTCATCCACTGATCCACGGCTTTGAGGCAACTGAAAATGTGTTAGTTTCCAATGTCTTTGGGGCTTTCCAGTTTAAGGAGTATTTGTGTGTCATCTGCATAGTTATAGCACGTGTGGTGAAACTGAGTGACCAGTGCCGGTTTTAACTTCATGTAAATGTTGATAAGCAAGGTTGAGATGATAGAGCCTTGAGGGTTCCCTGCTTTTGTGAAATACGGTTTGGATGAAAAAGGGGGGTTATGGATGACATTAGTTCTGTTTTGAAGGTAGGACGTGATCCAGTCTAGAGCAGCCCCCTCTATGCCGGCTTCATAGAGTCTTTGTTTCAGAGTGTCATGGTCAACTGTATCAAAGGCAACTGAGAGGTCCACAACAGGTAGTGCAGCAACCCTGATCTGGTCAACTGTGTTCTTAAGGTCATCCAAGATGGCAATGATGGCAGATTCCGTTGCTCTTCCTGGACGGAATCCTGTTTGGAAGTCTGAAAGAATGGAATTATCTTCAATGAATTGTGACATCTGGGCGAATGCTGCTCTTTCTATCAGTTTGCATAGAAAAGATCCGTTTGTAATCGGTCTGTAGTTGTCGGGATTAAGAAGGTCAAGGTTTGTTTTCTTTAGTAATGGGCGTATATATGACTTTTTTAGATCTTCTGGAAAAATTCCTGTATATAAGGAACTGTTGATGATTTGTCTTACTGGTATGGCAGCAAAGGTAGTTAGAAGAGTTTTCTTGAGGGTTTGTGGTGGGCATGGGTCAGAAGGGCTGCCGACAGGCCTGTTTTCTTCGAGCAGGTTCATAAATTCATTGTGTGATATTTGATGGAAGGAATGCAGAGGCTGGGATATGCTACTCTTGGAGTGCTTTTTCGGAAAGGGTCGGTGCTGGTGGTTTTTCTTTGTTTCAAATAGGAGTCCAACGTGTCTGCTTTGGTTGTGTAATGATTTTCCTATTTGTCTGTGAATTGAGTAATGGGATGAGCTCCTTCTAGGCAATATGGTATACAAAAGTCAGTGAGAATTTTATAGAATTCTTTATTTGCACATTTCACATTTTGAATTCTGTCTGGATAGTATTTCTTCTTAGCTATTTCGATTGCTGATTTGTAGAATCTGTTAAGTTTCTGTAGGTGAAGTTTGTCTTGATTGGTGTTTGTTTTGAGCCAGGTATGTTGTAGCTTTCTAATTTGCTGTTTTATCTCTTTTAGCTCTGTATTTCTCCAAGGTGCTTGTTTTCTTTTGTTCTGTTGTGTTGTTCTCAGTGGTCTTAGGATATCAAAATCTTCCTGTGGCCACTCAGTTTTTGAACATAATTTATTGTGTCTAGATCTGTACTGGATGTTAGTTGTGTTTCTAGGTGTTCAAAATTGAGTTTGTTTCATGTTCGATAGGTGGATGTATGTAAGGTGGTTTTAGGTGTGCTGCTTTGTGTTGTGTTATGTTGGAAAACAAGCAAATGGTGGCCTGACCATGTGACTGGTGTCATTGTTTGAAAGGTAACTAGTTCTGTCTTTCCAAAAATGACATCTAGGATATGTCCAGCGATGTGTGTGGGTTTGTGGACAATTTGATGTAGGTTCATTGCGTCTAGGCCAGTGATGATTGTTTTTGGAAGTGGCATATTGGATTTGTCAATCCAAATGTTTAAGTCACCTAGAATGCGTATGTTAGAGTGTAGTGTTACAAAGTTTAAAACTGTGTCTAGAAGTGTGTCTGGGAATGTTGCATTGCTAGGTGGAGGTCGATAAAGGAGCAGGAAGTTACAGGAGGAAGATGGTGTAGGGTTGCATCTGGTGAAGAGGTCCTCATAACCTTGTACCGAGACATAGGCCGCTTTAGGGATATTTAATGTTTGCTTGAGTACAACAGCTATGCCACCTCTTCCTTTGCCTATACGATTTTGTGTGATAGTTTGATAGCCTAGACTAGAGAAACTGCTTCATGCAACACTGGAGCCATTTAATCTTCCAACCATGATTCAGTTATGAAGACTAAGTCAGGTTGTGTGTCAGTGAGAAGGTCGTAGATGTGATGCTTGTTTTTTAAGAGTGATCGAGCATATATTAGTAGGCAGTTTAACCCGGAGTTTTATATAGCGCAAACTTGACCTGAAGGTATCAGAGCACTTTACATGAGCACCAGTTAGGTTACACAAGGACACATACATTTTTGTTAGGCACAGGGAGATTAAGTGATTTGCCCAGAATCACAAGATGTTGAGCGTCATTGCAGAGACTCGAACCCGGTTACCCAGATTTGAGATCGACAGCCCTAGCCCGTTCGGCCACATCCTCTCCTAGATTAGAGAATGTGCTTTGGTGATGGTGTGATTTTGTTTTGTAGAAGAGTGAGCAGTATTTTGTGGGCTTGTAGCAGGTGTGTTATTAGTGCTGCTATTAGCTGTATGAGGATTGCAATAGTGTAGCTGTTCTGTATCGTGTTCCTCGTCCAGCAGGCTAAGAAGGCATTTTGATGGGTCTGCGTGTGTAGGTGGTGAAGATGGTATTTGAGAGTGAGTAGGTGAGCTGTGTGTTTGTAGACTAGCCTTGTTGTGCAGTAGACATGGAGATGCGAAGTTGTGAAGAGTGGTATGTTGCCTATTTTGTTTGTGTCTGTTTAGCGTGCAAGGTATATGAGGTAGGGGTATTAGTGCAGCATGTGGGTCATGTTGTAAGGTTCTAAATTGTTCAATGGACGTGAGGCAGTTAATAGAGTTGCTGTGTTGTATATGTGTTAGGTGTGGGGGAAGAGAGAAAGCTTGGCAGTAGAGTTGGTTTAGGTTGTGTATTATTTGTGTAGTCAGGAAAGTGGGGGTTGGTGTATGTTTCTAGTTTGTGACGGAAAGTATTGAGGTGTTGTGTGTGTTATGTTTTATTTTTGAGGAGTAGTGAGAGGAGGAGATTATGTATTTGTTTTCTGAGAAGAATTTGTATGTAAAGTATTGTTGGTGAGTGGAAGCTGTAAGGTAAAGTGGGTGGTGATGTGTTTTGAAAAAGAGTGTATGTGGTGTGTGAGAGGGGATGAACAAGAGTTAAGAGTGTTTGTGTTAGATTTGATTGCAAAAAGAGGTAATATGTGTGGTGCATCAGAGTCTAAGGGTTGTGTGGTTGTGTTTGTGGTAAAAGAAGAGGAGAGTGTTGGTGAATAAAAAGATGGAAGGCTGTGTCTGGGTTTGTTGGTGACGGAAAGGGGTCTGTTAGGAGTAATTAAAACTGGGAGTGTGTGTCTGGATAGGATATAGTTAAGATTTGTGTGGATTTGGGTTGTGTTGGTGATGAGTGGATTGGTTAGTGGTATAGGATAGGGTGGTGTTTTTTGTATGAGTGAAAGTGCAAATGGGTGGTTTGTGGGGATTTGTAATGGGGTGCTGAGACATTGAAATGTGTGTTCGGTTTGTTTGTAGTAAATGAGTACAGTACATTTGCTGTGAGTGTGTAATCTGGTTGTGGATGTTGATGGAGTACAGTGGGTGCTGGTGAATGGGAAAATGGGCAGCATCTCTGGCCCTAGGGCCAACCAGGCTCAAACAGGCAGCTGCCCTTGTCATCTACGCCCTTAAGCTAGACGCCCTGAGCCCTAGGCTTAAATATCCCTAGTGGTCAGGTGATCCCTTCGGCCAATGGGAACCCTAACCCTAATCAATCACACCACTAGCCCTAAGCCCTAGGACCAATAGGAGACCAGGCCCTTACAACAAATCACAGCCCTAGTCCTAGCAGCCAATCATTAACAAAACCCCAAGCCCTAGGTCCAATGGAAACCCTAGCCCCAGGAACCAATCAAAAACCCTAGACCTATCAGCCAATAAGAACACTAACCCTAAGTCCAATAGAAACACCAGAGACAGCAGCCAATCAGAGCACAGATGCAATGTCTAAAAGCAGCTTATAGAAAGTGGTGTGTGACCTCAAGCTCAGGCTGCCTGTCAGGGGGCTAGGAGCCGCTCCTCAACTCAGAATCTCCTTGGAGACAGACAGGCTCAATCCACACACTGGAGCTCTGCAGGTAAGGGCCTAAACTAGGCCTCTAACAATACTGCTTTTCCCACACTTAAAGAACAAGTCTGTCCTAGCCAAAAAACGAGTGCTACACACTTTCAAGACACAGTTTAAACACTAAGAGGACATCCATACGCTTCACAACCTGATTTTACAGCAACCCAAGTTCTCACACCCCGAACTAGCACCCAGAACGTTCCTCCATAGCAAACACCTGAAAATCACCCAACAACTACATGCAAGATCACTGAAACATGAGCTGCCTAGATGGAGAACAGTGCCCCTTTTGTGTCTTATTTCTGCTCATTTTCCCTTCCTCTCGCTCTGCTCTTTCACTCGTTTTCACTCGTTTTTCTACCCTCTTTTAGCTTTCACCTTTCTGCACTTTTCTGCATCTCTGCTCTTTTGTGCCTTATTTCTGCTTATTTTCCCTTTTTTCTTTATCCCTTATTTCCTCCCTTTACCTTTCCCTGCCGCTGCTGCCCCCACGGCCCCTCCCCCCCAGCGCGACCAGCCCAATCCAGCTCCCCTCCCCGCTCCCGCCTCCCAGCTGTCCAGCCCTCCCCGACCCCTACTTAATGGGGGCCGCTGCGGGGACAGGCGAGCAAGACCACTGACGCATTGTCAGTGAAATTACTATCCCACCCTCGCAGTTCCACCATTAAGTGAGGCCTGCCCCTGCACTCTCCAGTGTTGGTGATCGAGGCCCTCCTCCACCCGCAGGTTTCCCTGCGCCTCATCCCTGGTGGTCCAGTGGACCTCTGTTTCCTTCCTCTCACTCTGCTCTTTCACTCGTTTTCACTCGTTTTTCTACCCTTTTTTATCTTTCACATTTCTGCACTTTTCTGCATCTCTGCCTTTTTGTGCCTTATTTCTGCTCATTTTCCCCTCCTCTCGCTCTGCTCTTTCACTTGTTTTCACTCGTTTTTCTACCCTCTTTTAGCTTTCACCTTTCTGCACTTTTCTGGATCTCTGCTCTTTTGTGCCTTATTTCTGCTTATTTTCCCTTTTTTCTTAATCCCTTATTTCCGCCCTTTACCTTTCCCCGCCACTGCTGCCCCCGTGGCCCCTCCCCCCAGCGCGACCGGCCCAATCCAGCTCCCCTCCCCGCTCCCGCCTCCCAGCTGTCCAGCCCTCCATGACCCCTAATTAATGGCGGCCGCTGCAGGGACAGGCGAGCAAGACCACTGACTCATTGTCAGTGAGATTGCTCTCCCACCCTCGCAGCTCCACCATTAAGTGAGGCCTGCCCCTGAATTCTCGAGTGTTGGTGATCGAGGCCCTCCTCCACCGGCAGGTTTCCCTGCGCCTCATCCCTGGTGGTCCAGTGGACCTCTGTTTCCTTCCTCTCACTCTGCTCTTTCACTCGTTTTCACTCATTTTTCTACACTCTTTTAGCTTTCACCTTTCTGCACTTTTCTGCATCTCTGCTCTTTTTTGCCTTATTTCTGCTTGTTTTCCCTTTTTTCTTTATCCCTTATTTCCTCCGTTTTCCTTTCCCCGCCGCTGCTGCCCCCCCTCCTCCAGCGCGACCGGCCCAATCCAGCTCCCCTCTCCGCCTCCCAGCTGTCCAGCACTCCCCGACCCCTACTTAATGGCGGCCGCTGCGGGGACAGGCGAGCAAGACCGCTGACTCATTGTCAGTGAAATTGCTCTCCCACCCTCGCAGCTCCACCATTAAGTGAGGCCTGCCCCTGCACTCTCGAGTGTTGGTGATCGAGGCCCTCCTCCACCCGCAGGTTTCCCTGCGCCTCATCCCTGGTGGTCCAGTGGACCTCTGTTTCCTTCCTCTCACTCTGCTCTTTCACTCGTTTTTACTCGTTTTTCTACCCTCTTTTAGCTTTCACCTTTCTGCACTTTTCTGCATCTCTGCCCTTTTGTGCCTTATTTCTGCTCATTTTCCCTTCCTCTCGCACTGCTCTTTCACTCGTTTTTACTCATTTTTCTACCCTCTTTTAGCTTTCACCTTTCTGCACTTTTCTGCATCTCTGCTCTTTTTTGCCTTATTTCTGCTTATTTTCCCTTTTTTCTTTACCCTTATTTCCTCCCTTTACCTTTCGCTGCTGCCCCCGCGGCCCCTCCCCCCCCAGCACGACCGGCCCAATTCAGCTCCCCTCCCCGCTCCCGCCTCCCAGCTGTCCAGCCCTCCACGACCCCTTCTTAATGGCGGCCGCTGCGGGGACAGGCGAGCAAGACCACTCACTCATTGTCAGTGAAATTGCTCTCCCACCCTTGCGGCTACACCATTAAGTGAGGCCTGCCCCTGCCCCTGCACCCTCGAGTGTTGGTGATCGAGGCCCTCCTCCACCCGCAGGTTTCTCCGCGCCTCATCCCTGGTGGTCCAGTGGACCTCTGTTTCCTTCCTCTCACTCTGCTCTTTCACTCGTTTTCACTAGTTTTTCTACCCTCTTTTAGCTTTCACCTTTCTGCACTTTTCTGCATCTCTGCTCTTTTGTGCCTTATTTCTGCTTATTTTCCCTTTTTTCTTTATCCCTTATTTCCTCCCTTTACCTTTCCCCGCCGCTGCTGCCCCCGCGGCCCTTCCCCCGCAGCGCGACCAGCCCAATCCAGCTCCCCTCCCCTCCCCGCTCCCGCCTCCCAGCTGTCCAGCCCTCCCCGACCCCAACTTAATGGCGGCCGCTGCGGGGACAGGCGAGCAAGACCACTGACTCATTGTCAGTGAAATTGCTCTCCCACCCTCGCAGCTCCACCATTAAGTGAGGCCTGCCCCTGCACTCTCGAGTGTTGGTGATCGAGGACGTCCTCCATCCACAGGTTTCACTGCGCCTCAAGCCTGGTGGTCCAGTGGACCTCTGTTTCCTTCCTCTCACTCTGCTCTTTCACTCGTTTTCACTCGTTTTTCTTCCCTTTTTTATCTTTCACATTTCTGCACTTTTCTGCATCTCTGCCCTTTTGTGCATTATTTCTGCTCATTTTCCTTTCCTTTCCTCTCGCTCTGCTCTTTCAGTCGTTTTCACTCGTTTTTCTACCCTCTTTTAGCTTTCACCTTTCACCTTTCTGCACTTTTATGCATCTCTGCCCTTTTGTGCCTTATTTCTGCTCATTTTCCCTTTTTTCTTTATCCCTTATTTCCTCCCTTTACCTTTCCCTGCCGCTGCTGCCCCCGCTGCCCCCCTCCAGCGCGACCGGCACAATCCAGCTCCCCTCCCAGCTCCCGCCTCCCAGCTGTCCAGCCCTCCATGACCCCTACTTAATGGCGTCCATTGCAGGAACAAGCGAGCAAGACCACTGACTCATTGTCAGTGAAATTGCTCTCCCACCCTCGCAGCTCCACCATTAAGTGAGGCCTGCCCCTTGCACTCTCGAGTGTTGGTGATCGAGGCCCTCCTCCACCCGCAGGTTTCTCTGCGCCTCAAGCCTGGTGGTCCAGTGGACCTCTGTTTCCTTCCTCTCACTCTGCTCTTTCACTCGTTTTCACTCATTTTTCTTCCCTTTTTTATCTTTCACATTTCTGCACTTTTCTGCATCTCTGCCCTTTTGTGCATTATTTCTGCTCATTTTCCTTTCCTTTCCTCTCGCTCTGCTCTTTCAGTCGTTTTCACTCGTTTTTCTACCCTCTTTTAGCTTTCACCTTTCACCTTTCTGCACTTTTATGCATCTCTGCCCTTTTGTGCCTTATTTCTGCTCATTTTCCCTTTTTCTTTATCCCTTATTTCCTCCCTTTACCTTTCCCTGCCGCTGCTGCCCCCGCTGCCCCACTCCAGCGCGACCGGCACAATCCAGCTCCCCTCCCAGCTCTTGCCTCCCAGCTGTCCAGCCCTCCACGACCCCCACTTAATGGCGGCCGCTGCAGGAACAAGCGAGCAAGACCACTGACTCATTGTCAGTGAAATTGCTCTCCCACCCTCGCAGCTCCACCATTAAGTGAGGCCTGCCCCTGCCCCTTGCACTCTCGAGTGTTGGTGATCGAGGCCCTCCTCCACCCGCAGGTTTCTCTGCGCCTCATCCCTGGTGGTCCAGTGGACCTCTGTTTCCTTCCTCTCACTCTGCTCTTTCACTCGTTTTCACTCATTTTTCTACCCTCTTTTAGCTTTCACCTTTCTGCACTTTTCTGCATCTCTGCGCTTTGTGCCTTATTTCTGCTCATTTTCCCTTTTGTCTTTATCCCTTATTTCCTCCCTCTACCTTTCCCTGCCGCTGCTGCCCCCGCGGCCACTCCCCCCCAGCACGACCGGCCCAATCCAGCTCCCCTCCCCGCTCCCGCCTCCCATATGTCCAGCCCTCCATGACCCCTAATTAATGGCGGCCGCTGCAGGGACAGGCGAGCAAGACCACTGACTCATTGTCAGTGAGATTGCTCTCCCACCCTCGCAGCTCCACCATTAAGTGAGGCCTGCCCCTGAATTCTCGAGTGTTGGTGATCAAGGCCCTCCTCCACCGGCAGGTTTCCCTGCGCCTCATCCCTGGTGGTCCAGTGGACCTCTGTTTCCTTCCTCTCACTCTGCTCTTTCACTCGTTTTCGCTCGTTTTTCTACCCTCTTTTAGCTTTCACCTTTCTGCACTTTTCTGCATCTCTGCTCTTTTTTGCCTTATTTCTGCTTGTTTTCCCTTTTTTCTTTATCCCTTATTTCCTCCGTTTTCCTTTCCCCGCCGCTGCTGCCCCCCCCTCGTCCAGCGCGACCGGCCCAATCCAGCTCCCCTCCCCGCCTCCCAGCTGTCCAGCACTCCCCGACCCCTACTTAATGGCGGCCGCTGCGGGGACAGGCGAGCAAGACCGCTGACTCATTGTCAGTGAAATTGCTCTCCCACCCTCGCAGCTCCACCATTAAGTGAGGCCTGCCCCTGCACTCTCGAGTGTTGGTGATCGAGGCCCTCCTCCACCCGCAGGTTTCCTGCGCCTCATCCCTGGTGGTCCAGTGGACCTCTGTTTCCTTCCTCTCACTCTGCTCTTTCACTCGTTTTCACTCGTTTTTCTACCCTTTTTTATCTTTCACCTTTCTGCACTTTTCTGCATCTCTGCCCTTTTGTGCCTTATTTCTGCTCATTTTCCCTTCCTCTCGCACTGCTCTTTCACTCGTTTTTACTCGTTTTTCTACCCTCTTTTAGCTTTCACCTTTCTGCACTTTTCTGCATCTCTGCTCTTTTTTGCCTTATTTCTGCTTATTTTCCCTTTTTTCTTTACCCTTATTTCCTCCCTTTACCTTTCGCTGCTGCCCCCGCGGCCCCTCCCCCCCCAGCACGACCGGCCCAATTCAGCTCCCCTCCCCGCTCCCGCCTCCCAGCTGTCCAGCCCTCCACGACCCCTTCTTAATGGCGGCCGCTGCGGGGACAGGCGAGCAAGAACACTGACTCATTGTCAGTGAAATTGCTCTCCCACCCTTGCGGTACACCATTAAGTGAGGCCTGCCCCTGCACCCTCGAGTGTTGGTGATCGAGGCCCTCCTCCACCCGCAGGTTTCTCTGCGCCTCATCCCTGGTGGTCCAGTGGACCTCTGTTTCCTTCCTCTCACTCTGCTCTTTTACTCGTTTTCACTCGTTTTTCTTCCCTTTTTTGTCTTTCACATTTCTGCACTTTTCTGCATCTCTGCCCTTTTGTGCCTTATTTATGCTCATTTTCCCTTCCTCTCGCTCTGCTCGTTCACTCGTTTTCACTAGTTTTTCTACCCTCTTTTAGCTTTCACCTTTCTGCACTTTTCTGCATCTCTGCTCTTTTGTGCCTTATTTCTGCTTATTTTCCCTTTTTTCTTTATCCCTTATTTCCTCCCTTTACCTTTCCCCGCCGCTGCTCCCACCCTCGCAGCTCCACCAGTAAGTGAGGCCTGCCCCTGCACTCTCGAGTGTTGGTGATCGAGGCCGTCCTCCACCCGCAGGTTTCCCTGCGCCTCATCCCTGGTGGTCCAGGGACCTCTGTTTCCTTCCTCTCACTCTGCTCTTTCACTTGTTTTCACTCGTTTTTCTACCCTTTTTTATCTTTCACCTTTCTGCACTTTTCTGCATCTCTGCCCTTTTGTGCCTTATTTCTGCTCATTTTCCCTTTTTTCTTTATTTCTTATTTCCTCCCTTTACCTTTCCCTGCCGCTGCTGCCCCCGCGGCCTCTCCCCCCCAGCGCGACCGGCCCAATCCAGCTCCCCTCCCCGCTCCTGCCTCCCAGCTGTCCAGCCCTCCCCGACCCCTACTTAATGGCGGCCGCTGCGGGAATAGGCGAGCAAGACCACTGACTCATTGTCAGTGAAATTGCTCTCCCACCCTCGCACCTCCACCATTAAGTGAGGCCTGCCCCAGCACTCTCGAGTGTTGGTGATCGAGGCCCTCCTCCATCCACAGGTTTCACTGCGCCTCAAGCCTGGTGGTCCAGTGGACCTCTGTTTCCTTCCTCTCACTCTGCTCTTTCACTCGTTTTCACTCGTTTTTCTTCCCTTTTTTATCTTTCACATTTCTACACTTTTCTGCATCTCTGCCCTTTTGTGCATTATTTCTGCTCATTTTCCTTTCCTTTCCTCTCGCTCTGCTCTTTCAGTCGTTTTCACTCGTTTTTCTACCCTCTTTTAGCTTTCACCTTTCACCTTTCTGCACTTTTATGCATCTCTGCCCTTTTGTGCCTTATTTCTGCTCATTTTCCCTTTTTTCTTTATCCCTTATTTCCTCCCTTTACCTTTCCCTGCCGCTGCTGCCCCCGCTGCCCCCCTCCAGCGCGACCGGCACAATCCAGCTCCCCTCCCAGCTCCCGCCTCCCAGCTGTCCAGCCCTCCACGACCCCTACTTAATGGCGGCCGCTGCAGGGACAAGCGAGCAAGACCACTGACTCATTGTCAGTGAAATTGCTCTCCCACCCTCGCAGCTCCACCATTAAGTGAGGCCTGCCCCTGCCCCTTGCACTCTCGAGTGTTGGTGATCGAGGCCCTCCTCCACCCGCAGGTTTCTCTGCGCCTCATCCCTGGTGGTCCAGTGGACCTCTGTTTCCTTCCTCTCACTCTGCTCTTTCACTCGTTTTCACTCATTTTTCTACCCTCTTTTACCTTTCACCTTTCTGCACTTTTCGGCATCTCTGCGCTTTGTGCCTTATTTCTGCTCATTTTCCCTTTTGTCTTTATCCCTTATTTCCTCCGTCTACCTTTCCCTGCCGCTGCTGCCCCCGCGGCCACTCCCCCCCAGAACGACCGGCCCAATCCAGCTCCCCTCCCCGCTCCTGCCTCCCAGCTGTCCAGCCCTCCCCGACCCCTACTTAATGGCGGCCGCTGCGGGGACAGGCGAGCAAGACCACTGACTCATTGTCAGTGAAATTGCTCTCCCACCCTCGCAGCTCCACCAATAAGTGAGGCCTGCCCCTGCACTCTCGAGTGTTGGTGATCGAGGCCCTCCTCCACCCGTAGGTTTCCCTGCGCCTCGTGCCTGGTGGTCCAGTGGACCTCTGTTTCCTTCCTCTCACTCTGCTCTTTCACTCGTTTTCACTTGTTTTTCTACCCTTTTTATCTTTCACATTTCTGCACTTTTCTGCATCTCTGCCATTTTATGCCTTGTTTCTGCTCATTTTCCCTTCCTCTCGCTCTGCTCTTTCACTCGTTTTCACTCGTTTTTCTACCCTCTTTTAGCTTTCACCTTTCTGCACTTTTCTGCATCCCTGCTCTTTTGTGCCTTATTTCTGCTTATTTTCCCTTTTTCTTTATCCCTTATTTCCTCCCTTTACCTTTCCCCGCCGCTGCTGACCCCGCGGCCCCCCTCGAGCGTGACCGGCCCAATACAGCTCCCCTCCCCGCTACCGCCTCCCAGCTGTCCAGCCCTCCCCGACCCCTACTTAATGGCGGCCGCTGCGGGGACAGGCGAGCAAGACCACTGACTCATTGTCAGTGAAATTGCTCTCCCACCCTCGCAGCTCCACCAATAAGTGAGGCCTGCCCTGCACTCTCGAGTGTTGGTGATCGAGGCCCTCCTCCACCCGCAGGTTTCCCTGCGCCTCATCCCTGGTGGTCCAGGGACCTCTGTTTCCTTCTTCTCACTCTGCTCTTTCACTTGTTTTCAGTCGTTTTTCTACCCTTTTTTATCTTTCACCTTTCTGCACTTTTCTGCATCTCTGCCCTTTTGTGCCTTATTTCTGCTCATTTTCCCTTTTTTCTTTATCCCTTATTTCCTCCCTTTACCTTTCCCTGCCGCTGCTGCCCCCGCGGCCACTCCCCCCAGCGCAACCGGCCCAATCCTGCTCCCCTCCCCGCTCCTGCCTCCCAGCTGTCCAGCCCTCCCGACCCCTACTTAATGGCGGCCGCTGCGGGGACAGGCGAGCAAGACCACTGACTCATTGTCAGTGAAATTGCTCTCCCACCCTCGCAGCTCCACCATTAAGTGAGGCCTGCCCCTGCCCCTTGCACTCTCGAGTGTTGGTGATCGAGGCCCTCCTCCACCCGCAGGTTTCTCTGCGCCTCATCCCTGGTGGTCCAGTGGACCTCTGTTTCCTTCCTCTCACTCTGCTCTTTCACTCGTTTTCACTCATTTTTCTACCCTCTTTTACCTTTCACCTTTCTGCACTTTTCTGCATCTCTGCGCTTTGTGCCTTATTTCTGCTCATTTTCCCTTTTGTCTTTATCCCTTATTTCCTCCGTCTACCTTTCCCTGCCGCTGCTGCCCCCGCGGCCACTCCCCCCCAGCACGACCGGCCCAATCCAGCTCCCCTCCCCGCTCCTGCCTCCCAGCTGTCCAGCCCTCCCCGACCCCTACTTAATGGCGGCCGCTGCGGGGACAGGCGAGCAAGACCACTGACTCATTGTCAGTGAAATTGCTCTCCCACCCTCGCAGCTCCACCAATAAGTGAGGCCTGCCCCTGCACTCTCGAGTGTTGGTGATCGAGGCCCTCCTCCACCCGTAGGTTTCCCTGCGCCTCGTGCCTGGTGGTCCAGTGGACCTCTGTTTCCTTCCTCTCACTCTGCTCTTTCACTCGTTTTCACTTGTTTTTCTACCCTTTTTTATCTTTCACATTTCTGCACTTTTCTGCATCTCTGCCATTTTATGCCTTGTTTCTGCTCATTTTCCCTTCCTCTCGCTCTGCTCTTTCACTCGTTTTCACTCGTTTTTCTACCCTCTTTTAGCTTTCACCTTTCTGCACTTTTCTGCATCCCTGCTCTTTTGTGCCTTATTTCTGCTTATTTTCCCTTTTTTCTTTATCCCTTATTTCCTCCCTTTACCTTTCCCCGCCGCTGCTGACCCCGCGGCCCCCCCTCGAGCGTGACCGGCCCAATACAGCTCCCCTCCCCGCTACCGCCTCCCAGCTGTCCAGCCCTCCCCGACCCCTACTTAATGGCGGCCGCTGCGGGGACAGGCGAGCAAGACCACTGACTCATTGTCAGTGAAATTGCTCTCCCACCCTCGCAGCTCCACCAATAAGTGAGGCCTGCCCCTGCACTCTCGAGTGTTGGTGATCGAGGCCCTCCTCCACCCGCAGGTTTCCCTGCGCCTCATCCCTGGTGGTCCAGGGACCTCTGTTTCCTTCTTCTCACTCTGCTCTTTCACTTGTTTTCAGTCGTTTTTCTACCCTTTTTTATCTTTCACCTTTCTGCACTTTTCTGCATCTCTGCCCTTTTGTGCCTTATTTCTGCTCATTTTCCCTTTTTTCTTTATCCCTTATTTCCTCCCTTTACCTTTCCCTGCCGCTGCTGCCCCCGCGGCCACTCCCCCCCAGCGCGACCGGCCCAATCCTGCTCCCCTCCCCGCTCCTGCCTCCCAGCTGTCCAGCCCTCCCCGACCCCTACTTAATGGCGGCCGCTGCGGGGACAGGCGAGCAAGACCACTGACTCATTGTCAGTGAAATTGCTCTCCCACCCTCGCAGCTCCACCATTAAGTGAGGCCTGCCCCAGCACTCTTGAGTGTTGGTGATCGAGGCCCTCCTCCATCCACAGGTGTCACTGTGCCTCAAGCCTGGTGGTCCAGTGGACCTCTGTTTCCTTCCTCTCACTCTGCTCTTTCACTCGTTTTTCTTCCCTTTTTTATCTTTCACATTTCTGCACTTTTCTGCATCTCTGCCCTTTTGTTCATTATTTCTGCTCATTTTCCTTTCCTTTCCTCTCGCGCTGCTCTTTCACTCGTTTTCACTCGGTTTTCTACCCTCTTTTAGCTTTCACCTTTCACCTTTCTGCACTTTTATGCATCTCTGCTCTTTTATGCCTTATTTCTGCTTATTTTCCCTTTTTTCTTTATCCCTTATTTCCTCCCTTTACCTTTCCCTGCCGCTGCTGCCCCCGCTGCCCCCCCCCTCCAGCGCGACCGGCACAATCCAGCTCCCCTCCCAGCTCCCGCCTCCCAGCTGTCCAGCCCTCCACGACCCTACTTAATGGCGGCCGCTGCGGGGACAAGCAAGCAAGACCACTGACTCATTGTCAGTGAAATTGCTCTCCCACTCTCGCAGCTCCACCATTAAGTGAGGCCTGCCCCTGCACTCTCGAGTGTTAGTGATCGAGGCCCTCCTTCACCCGCAGGTTTCCCTGCGCCTCATCCCTGGTGGTCCAGGGACCTCTGTTTCCTTCCTCTCACTCTGCTCTTTCACTCGTTTTCACTCGTTTTTCTACCCTCTTTAGCTTTCACCTTTCTGCACTTTTCTGCATCTCTGCGCTTTGTGCCTTAATTCTGCTCATTTTCCCTTTTGTCTTTATCCCTTATTTCCTCCCTTTACCTTTCCCCGCCGCTGCTGCCCCTGTGGCCCCTCCCCCCCAGTGCGACCGGCCCAATCCAGCTCGGCTCCCAGCTGTCCAGCCCTCCCCGACCCCTACGTAATGGCGGCCGCTGCGGGGACAGGCGAGCAAGACCACTGACTCATTGTCAGTGAAATTGCTCTCCCACCCTCGCAGCTCCACCAATAAGTGAGGCCTGCCCCTGCACTCTCGAGTGTTGGTGATCGAGGCCCTCCTCCACCCGCAGGTTTCCCTGCGCCTCGTGCCTGGTGGTCCAGTGGACCTCTTTTTCCTTCCTCTCACTCTGCTCTTTCACTCGTTTTCACTTGTTTTTCTACCCTTTTTTATCTTTCACATTTCTGCACTTTTCTGCATCCCTGCTCTTTTGTGCCTTATTTCTGCTCATTTTCCCTTCCTCTCGCTCTGCTCTTTCACTAGTTTTCACTAGTTTTTCTACCCTCTTTTAGCTTTCACCTTTCTGCACTTTTCTGCATCCCTGCTCTTTTGTGCCTTATTTCTGCTTATTTTCCCTTTTTTCTTTATCCCTTATTTCCTCCCTTTACCTTTCCCCGCCGCTGCTGACTCCGCGGCCCCCCCTCGAGCGCGACCGGCCCAATACAGCTCCCCTCCCCGCTCCCGCCTCCCAGCTGTCCAGCCCTCCCCGACCCCTACTTAATGGCGGCGGCTCCGGGGACAGGCGAGCAAGACCACTGACTCATTGTCAGTGAAATTGCTCTCCCACCCTCGCAGCTCCACCAATAAGTGAGGCCTGCCCCTGCACTCTCGAGTGTTGGTGATCGAGGCCCTCCTCCACCCGCAGGTTTCCCTGCGCCTCATCCCTGGTGGTCAGGGACCTCTGTTTCCTTCCTCTCACTCTGCTCTTTCACTTGTTTTCAGTCGTTTTTCTACCCTTTTTTATCTTTCACCTTTCTGCACTTTTCTGCATCTCTGCCCTTTTGTGCCTTATTTCTGCTCATTTTCCCTTTTTTCTTTATCCCTTATTTCCTCCCTTTACCTTTCCCTGCCGCTGCTGCCCCCGCTGCCCCCCCCCTCCAGCGCGACCGGCACAATCCAGCTCCCCTCCCAGCTCCCGCCTCCCAGCTGTCCAGCCCTCCACGACCCTACTTAATGGCGGCCGCTGCGGGGACAAGCAAGCAAGACCACTGACTCATTGTCAGTGAAATTGCTCTCCCACCCTCGCAGCTCCACCATTAAGTGAGGCCTGCCCCTGCACTCTCGAGTGTTAGTGATCGAGGCCCTCCTCCACCCGCAGGTTTCCCTGCGCCTCATCCCTGGTGGTCCAGGGACCTCTGTTTCCTTCCTCTCACTCTGCTCTTTCACTCGTTTTCACTCGTTTTTCTACCCTCTTTTAGCTTTCACCTTTCTGCACTTTTCTGCATCTCTGCGCTTTGTGCCTTAATTCTGCTCATTTTCCCTTTTGTCTTTATCCCTTATTTCCTCCCTTTACCTTTCCCCGCCGCTGCTGCCCCCGTGGCCCCTCCCCCCCAGTGCGACCGGCCCAATCCAGCTCGGCTCCCAGCTGTCCAGCCCTCCCCGACCCCTACTTAATGGCGGCCGCTGCGGGGACAGGCGAGCAAGACCACTGACTCATTGTCAGTGAAATTGCTCTCCCACCCTCGCAGCTCCACCAATAAGTGAGGCCTGCCCCTGCACTCTCGAGTGTTGGTGATCGAGGCCCTCCTCCACCCACAGGTTTCCCTGCGCCTCGTGCCTGGTGGTCCAGTGGACCTCTGTTTCCTTCCTCTCACTCTGCTCTTTCACTCGTTTTCACTTGTTTTTCTACCCTTTTTTATCTTTCACATTTCTGCACTTTTCTGCATCCCTGCTCTTTTGTGCCTTATTTCTGCTCATTTTCCCTTCCTCTCGCTCTGCTCTTTCACTAGTTTTCACTAGTTTTTCTACCCTCTTTAGCTTTCACCTTTCTGCACTTTTCTGCATCCCTGCTCTTTTGTGCCTTATTTCTGCTTATTTTCCCTTTTTTCTTTATCCCTTATTTCCTCCCTTTACCTTTCCCCGCCGCTGCTGACTCCGCGGCCCCCCTCGAGCGCGACCGGCCCAATACAGCTCCCTCCCCGCTCCCGCCTCCCAGCTGTCCAGCCCTCCCCGACCCCTACTTAATGGCGGCGGCTCCGGGGACAGGCGAGCAAGACCACTGACTCATTGTCAGTGAAATTGCTCTCCCACCCTCGCAGCTCCACCAATAAGTGAGGCCTGCCCCTGCACTCTCGAGTGTTGGTGATCGAGGCCCTCCTCCACCCGCAGGTTTCCCTGCGCCTCATCCCTGGTGGTCAGGGACCTCTGTTTCCTTCCTCTCACTCTGCTCTTTCACTTGTTTTCAGTCGTTTTTCTACCCTTTTTATCTTTCACCTTTCTGCACTTTTCTGCATCTCTGCCCTTTTGTGCCTTATTTCTGCTCATTTTCCCTTTTTTCTTTATCCCTTATTTCCTCCCTTTACCTTTCCCTGCCGCTGCTGCCCCGCGGCCACTCCCCCCAGCGCGACCGGCCCAATCCAGCTCCCTCCCCGCTCCTTCCTCCCAGCTGTCCAGCCCTCCCCGACCCCTACTTAATGGCGGCCGCTGCGGGGACAGGCGAGCAAGACCACTGACTCATTGTCAGTGAAATTGCTCTCCCACCCTCGCAGCTCCACCATTAAGTGAGGCCTGCCCCTGCACTCTCGAGTGTTGGTGATCGAGGCCCTCCTCCATCCACAGGTTTCACTGCGCCTCAAGCCTGGTGGTCCAGTGGACCTCTGTTTCCTTCCTCTCACTCTGCTCTTTCACTCGTTTTCACTCGTTTTTCTTCCCTTTTTTATCTTTCACATTTCTGCACTTTTCTGCATCTCTGCCCTTTTGTGCATTATTTCTGCTCATTTTCCTTTCCTTTCCTCTCACTCTGCTCTTTCACTCGTTTTCACTCGTTTTTCTACCCTCTTTTAGCTTTGACCTTTCACCTTTCTGCACTTTTATGCATCTCTGCTCTTTTGTGCCTTATTTCTGCTTATTTTCCCTTTTTTCTTTATCCCTTATTTCCTCCCTTTACCTTTCCCTGCCGCTGCTGCCCCCGCTGCCCACCCCCCCTCCAGCGCGACCAGCACAATCCAGCTCCCCTCCCAGCTCCCAGCTGTCCAGCCCTCCACGACCCCTACTTCATGGCGGCCGCTGCTGGGACAAGCGAGCAAGACCACTGACTCATTGTCAGTGAAATTGCTCTCCCACCCTCGCAGCTCCACCATTAAGTGAGGCCTGCCCCTGCACTCTCGAGTGTTGGTGATCGAGGCCCTCCTCCACCCGCAGGTTTCCCTGCGCTTCGTGCCTGGTGGTCCAGTGGACCTCTGTTTAGTTCCTCTCGCTCTGCTCTTTCACTCGTTTTCACTCGTTTTTCTACCGTCTTTTAGCTTTCACCTTTCTGCACTTTTCTGCATCCCTGCTCTTTTGTGCCTTATTTCTGCTTATTTTCCCTTTTTTCTTTATCCCTTATTTCCTCCCTTTACCTTTCCCCGCCGCTGCTGCCCCCGCGGCCCCCCCTCCAGCGCGACCGGCCCAATACAGCTCCCCTCCCCGCTCCCGCCTCCCAGCTGTCCAGCCCTCCACGACCCCTACTTAATGGCGGCTGCTGCGGGGACAGGCGAGCAAGACCACTGACTCATTGTCAGTGAAATTGCTCTCCCACCCTCGCAGCTCCACCATTAAGTGAGGCCTGCCCCTGCACTCTCGAGTGTTAGTGATCGAGGCCCTCCTCCACCCACAGGTTTCTCTGCGCCTCATCCCTGGTGGTACGTTGGACCTCTGTTTCCTTCCTCTCACTCTGCTCTTTCACACGTTTTCACTCGTTTTTCTACCCTATTTTATCTTTCACCTTTCTGCACTTTTCTGCATCTCTGCCCTTTTCTGCCATATTTCTGCTCATTTTCCCTTTTTTCTTTATCCCTTATTTCCTCCCTTTACCTTTCCGCGCCACTGCTGCCCCCGCGGCACCTCCCCCCCAGCGCAACCGGCCCAATCCAGCTCCCCTCCCCGCCTCCCAGCTGTCCAGCCCTCCCCGACCCCTACTTAATGGCAGCCGCTGCTCGGCCGCGGGCAGCGGGCGCGCCGCTGGCGCGCCAAAGGCACGTCAAAGGCAAGCCCGTCTGCGCCCGTCCGCGACCCGACCCGACCGTGACCAGCGCCAGGAACCCTGGACCTCCGCCCCGACAACGCTACGACCCAGCAACACTCCACGCACTCAACCCAGGCCGCAACAACAACTGCAAGCTTGCATCACCAGCCGACACCCATGGACCCTTCAGCTGTCACTGCTTCCGGCACACCTGCTGCACCGCCAAGAACACGGATCCAGCACAACCCGCCCACAAGAACACAACCGAACCGAAGACCCTGCAATGCATCCTCCTCAACGTCCGATCCCTCTACAAACACGCCACCGAAATCTGGGACCTCCTCGACAGCACCACCCCAGACGTAGCGTTCTTCACCGAAACCTGGACCAACACCACCTCGGTACCGGACATCGCCATTCCCCAAGGATACAAGATCTCCAGGAAGGATCGTCGCACCCGCCCAGGAGGAGGAATCGCCATCGTCCACAAATCCAGCCTCCGCCTGAGCACACTGCCCGACGAGCCCACAGAACTGATGGAACACCTTCACTTCAAGATACTGGCCAGCCCCACCGCCACCCTCCGAGGAACCCTCATCTGCCGAAACCCCTGGACCCCTCGGACCCTTTGCCAACTCCATCACGGACATTATCTCCCCGCAGGCCATCGCATCCACCAACTACACCCTGCTGGGAGATCTCAACTTCCACCTCGACAACCAACTGGACCCAACACCACATCCCTCCTGGACAACCTCCACAACATTGGACTCCGCCAGATCGTGACCGAGCCCACGCACTCAGCAGGACACACCCTCGACCCCCTCTTCACTACAGGAAACTCCATCACCTTCAGCCACACCATCGAACTCCCATGGACCGACCATCATTGCGTCCACTTCACCTTCAGAACACCCACCATCCACAGACACCAGCACCTGCTCCCATGAAGAAACTGGACCAAAATCACCGACGACCAGCTCACCTCCTCACTCAACAACTCCACCCCAACCATTGCAGAAAACGACGACCCCAACACCGCAGCCCGAACCCTGCATAGATGGATCTCGGACAGCACCAACACCACAGCCCCCCTCAAGAAAAACAACAATACCCGCGCCACGAAAGCCAGATTGTTTACCACCGAACTTCGAGAGTCCAGACGCACATGCCGCCGCCTCGAAAAGGCCTGGAGGAACACCAAATCCACAGAAGCCCACAACAACTTCAGAGCCACCACCAACGCCCACCATCAACTCATCAGAGAAATGAGGAAAAAGCGATTGAAGACAGAATCTCCACCCACGTGCACAACAGCAAGGAACTCTTCAGCATCATCAAGGAGTTCACCCAACCCACCAGCGAGTCTACCGACATCCCTCCCTCACAAGACCTCTGCGACAAACTCAGCACCTTTTTCCACCACAAAATCAAGAGCATCTACGACAACTTCGACGAAGACAACCAACACACTGAACCCTCACCAACCACCCCCGACACCCGGAAACCAGCGACTGACGACTGGACAGCCCTCACCACCGAAGACACACTGAAGACAATGAAGTCAATCCACTCAGGGGCCCCCACGGACCCCTGTCCCCTCCACATCTTCAACAGAGCCGCCGACACCATCGCACCCATGCTCCGCCACACCATCAACCGCTCCCTGGCGACTGCCTCGTTCCCCGACGACTGGAAACACGCTGAGGTCAAACCCCTCCTAAAGAAACCCTCAGCGGACCCCACCGACCTCAAAAACTACAGACCCATCTCCCTGCTCCCGTTCCCAGCGAAGGTCATCGAGAAAGCCATCAACAGCCAACCCGCCACATTCATTGAAGAACACAACATCCTCGACTCCTCCCAATCCGGCTTCAGAAAAAACCACAGTACGGAAACCGCCCTCCTTGCCGCAACAGACGACATCCGCACCCTACTGGACAAAGGAGAAACAGTAGCCCTCATCCTCCTCGACCTATCAGCGGCGTTCGACACAGTCTCCCACTGCACCCTAATACGCAGACTCTATGACGCAGGAATCCAGGACAAGGCCCTCGACTGGATCCGCTCCTTCCTCTCCGGCAGGACGCAGCGGGTCAGACTCCCCCTTTCCTCTAGGACCCCACACCTACCACCAACGGAGTCCCCCAGGGTTCCTCCCTCAGCCCGACCCTCTTCAACGTCTATATGGCTCCACTCGCCCCCATCGTCAGAACATACGGACTCAATATCGTGTCATACGCAGACGACACCCAACTCATCCTCTCCCTATCCAACGAGCCCAACACCGCCAGACGCAACTTTCGAGAAGGCATGGAAGCTGTCGCCAAATGGATGAAAAACAGCTGCCTACAACTAAACACCAACAAAACAGAAATACTCATGGGCCCAAACCCAGACGCCTGGAGCGACACCTGGTGGCCCCCCGCCCTCAGAAACCCGCCATCCCCCACGGACCACGCACGCAACCTGGGAATCATCCTGGACTCCGAGCTCAAAATGGACCGCCAGATCAACTCCGTCTCGTCTTCCTGCTTCCACACCCTCCGCCTCCTTCGTAAGACCTTCAAATGGATCCCCCTCGAACACCGAAAGACCGTCACTCACGCCCTGGTCACCAGCAGACTCGACTACGGCAAAGCACTCTACGCCGGAATAAACAAAAACCTCACCCGCAAGCTACAGAACATCCAGAACGCCGCCGCAAGATTGGTCCTCAACCTGCCAGAACACTGCCTCATCTCCCAGCACCTGCGCACACTCCACTGGCTCCCCGTTGAGGCGAGAATCACCTTCAAGATGCTCACCCACGCACACAAGGCCCTCCACAGCACCGGACCAGCATACCTGAACAGCCGACTCAAATTCCACGCACCCCAAAGGACCCTACGATCAGCCCAGCTCTCCTACGCCGTGGTCCCCCGCACCAGATAGACCAGATCGGGAGGCCGCTACTTCTCCGTCCTTGAGGCCAAGGCATGGAACGTCCTTCCGCTCCACCTCAGACAGACAACATCGCTCTTCGACAGACCCCCTCCTTGATGGAATGGAACCTGCACCCCCCCCCCCCTCCTAGCGCCTTGAGACCCTCACCCTGGTGAGTAGTCGCGCTTTAACAAACCCCTGATTGATTGATTGATAGGGATGGGTAGGCTGACTATTTGTACCATAAATATTGGGGGGCTGAATGATAAGGGCAAGAGAGGCAGGACAGGAGAGGTGTTACGAGTACTAGGTGCGGATATCATATGTCAACAAGAAACCCATATTCCTTGGCAGAAGAGAGGGATCAATGTTATCCCAGGGTATACCCAGGTAATTTGTTCATCTCAGTCTACCAACACCAGAGGGGTTGCAATTCACGTATCTAATCGGATGTCACCCATTAAGCGAATGCTGTCGGATAAGTGGGGTAGATGGGCAATTGCTTTAATCCCAAGTGGTTTTACATTATGTACAATCTACGGGTCAAATCTAGATGACGCGGACCTGCTGTCATAATTGGAAATTGAGCTTGCTTCCTGGCCTTCCCCCCTTATTATCTATGGAGATTTTAATATCTATCTAGACGCAGGTGGCCCTGCTAGGGGAAGGTACCAGGGGAGGATGCCACAAGTCTTCAAAGCTTTAAACGCATTGGTGGACAGCCACGGGTTAATCGATATCTGGTCTTATAAAAAGTCATGGGACCCAGGGTATACCTATTTCTCGTGCCCACACAGGAAGTACGTCAGGCTCGATTACTTTTATGCCTCCACTACTTCTCTAGAGGGAGCACACATTAGGAAACTGCCAAAGGTCCTGTCGGATCACAACCCTCTGGTGCTGGACATTGAGGCCCCGGGGCACGCAAGAACATTTACAAAGGGGACTTTCGACAGGAAACTATTAGCCACCGAAGGATTTATAGAACATATCAGGGGGTGGACCCGGCAGTTCTACGATATAAATAGGTTTAGCACCTTGAGAGAAAATGTATGGGATGCGTTTAAAGTGGGACTTAGGGGGGAAATAATCAGCTTCGTGGGGTTTCAAAGAAAAAAACAGAGAGAGGCAATACATAAACTCACGGAAGAGCTGAGTAAATATGAGGAAAAGCATACGACAGCCATAGCTCAAAAACAGACTGACCTGCAATCACATTTAGAGCTAAAAGTAATCAGAACTAAGGCCAAAATTAATGGGGTTTTTAATAAAACAGCTGCTGAAAGATTCCAAACTTGTCTGCGGGATAATTATGAATATGGAGAGATGACGGGGAAACACTTGGCACTATGCTTAAAACAAAGGGCAGCCGCAAATAATATCTTAAGGTTACGTGGGAAGGATGGTAAAATAGCTACTGAACCCCAAGATATATTAAGAACATTCGCTGATTTCTACCAGGATTTGTATCGCTCCAGGGGCTGCGCACCAATGATAATGGGCACAGGAACAGAAGTAATGCCCCCTCTGATTCAGGAGTTAGAAGAAGACATTACAATAAACGAGGTTATTGAGGCACTTCAGACGATGGCCTCGGGTAAGGCGGCGGGCCCAGATGGGATTCCAATGGAGATCTATAAAGCTTTACAGATAGAATTAGCCCCTCTCCTGCTAGATTTGTTTTTAGCTGTACAACAGAAGGGAATCCCGCCCCAATCTTGGCAGGAGATTAACATAGTTATTTTCCTGAAGAAGGGAAAGGCCGCAGAGGATCCAGCTTCATACAGACCAATTTCATTGATAAATGTTGACGAGCAATTATACTCCAAGATTATCGCGCTCAGATTATCCAAGATAATTGCTTCCCTAGTTAGCCCATGGCAGCACAGCTTTCTCCCGGGCAGAGGGATGACGGATCATGTCCGAAGGGTAATTTCATTATTTAATATAGCGGAAGCTACAGGAGAGCAGATGTCTTTGATATTGCTGGACGCGCAAAAAGCATTTGATCAGGTCGAATGGGCATACCTGTGGAAGAATTTAAGATCTAATGGTTTCGGCTCACGTATTTTAACGACCCTTAGCGCAATGTATCCTCAATCTTATGCGAAAATACAGCTGATGGGGAGGGAGTCGGGAAAGGTAAAGATCGCTCGCGGCACGAGGCAGGGCTGCCCCTGCTCCCCTATTCTCTTTGCGCTCTATATAGACCCTTTAATTAGATCAATAATAAATGATTAGGCAATCAAACCGATACAATACCAAAGTGTTAGCTTATGCTGACGACATTGCAGTTGTCACCCCTGACCCATTAGATGCAATGGGAAGGATGGAAATGGTTTAAATACTGACAAAACAAAAATTGTCTGCTCCAAATCCATGCTATTTCAGGAACCACGGAGGACGGAGACAGCCACATATGTAGGGATAACTATTGCGGCGGAAGTTGGGACTATCTGGGATATTAATTCGGACCCTCTCCTAAAAAAGATAGAGGGAGATTTAAAGAGATTGGATAATTTACATCTATCCATTATCGGAAGAGCTAATGTCATAAAGATGACATGTTCCCTAAAATTTTTTATCTACTCCGCTGCATACCTTTGGAACCTTCAATTTCTTTTTTTTAAAAAAATATATGGGATCTTCTCACAATTTATATGGGTCTACAAGAATATTAGGAGGTCACTGAAATTAATGACTCTACCACAAGACCGAGGGTGTTGGCTGTTCCCAATCTCTTATATTACTATTGGGCTATAACGCTGCAGCAAATGACCATTTTATTAAGACCTAAATTTAGGGCAGAGACAATGTCAGCAGACCAGGATAGGGAGATCCCGCCTTCCATCTATGAATTAGCCATTGGAGATTCAGCACTAGGGTTAGTACTTAGGCAGCTGGAGGGGAGTTACTACAAGAAAACGCGTTTCAAACCCCTAAGAGCAGCCTGGAACGTTTGGCGAAAGTCTGGTAAAATTCTAAAAATTCCAAAAGTTCGACGGTATCTGTCATTATGGCGTTCATCAATTTTCCCGGCCCCACTCTACGACAAAATAGGCAGAACCTGGGAGCAGGCGGGAATTAACAATATTGGAGATATTACCAATATGAATGGAGTTATGCCATTCGGAGAGCTTCAGGAATGATATGGGGTAGACCCTCGGACATTATTCAAATACGTACAAGTAAGCGAGACAATCAAACCGATTGTTTTGCAGCTTACTAGCCTGGCTCGAATACCGCTTTTAGAATGCCTAGTTTATAGGCAGCCCCGAGTTAACGAATTATACTCAATGTTGATGGATGCTAATCCTGATGATATACCCAGATCAGAAAGTGGGTGGGTGGACAAATTGGATAATCAGGATGTGGATCTGTGCAGATCTTTAAAATTGTCTAAAATGGTATTATTATCAGCCAACCTTAAAGCCCAACACTTTAAAACAGTATTTAGACTTTATTTTACGCCGGCTAAACTGTGGGCGTGGGGGAAAAGGGAAACCAACAACTGCCCAAGATGTAGACAGGGTCCTGCAGATATGGTCCACATGTTCTCCGATTGCTGTAAATTGAATATATTGAAGCTTGGGATTGAAATGTTCTTGCATCAAAATATAGGGCGGGCGGTCCCATTAACTTCAACTTTGTTGCTACTTCGTTGTGATGCAACCTTACAGTTAGAACTGACCCAAGTTTATTTGTGTTTCATGGCAACAGCAATTTTTCGGATAATGATTGCCTCAAAATGGAAGGACGAAGACCCTCCGACATATCAGGCCTGGTATGCCAGACTCTTCCATGTGTTTAACCTGGAGATGTCATTGTATAAATGCAAGGGCAGGAGAGCGAAGAAAAGGGGTCTTCAAGTTTGGGGGCTCCTGATGGAACAGTAGTGGAAATAGGAATTTTGAATACATTAGTTGGGTGTTATGGGTCTCCTTCCACGCATTTCATTACTTTTTCTTTTTTTGTTTGTGTTTCTCCTTTTTTTTCTGACTTTTCTATAGCTTTCTTAAAGTGAAAAAATATATTTATACTAAGAAACACCGGGGGTTACGTTCTCTCGATTGATTTTTTCCTTTTTGTGTTCTCCTTGGATTGATTGTAACTACTGCTTTTTAGGTCTCGCCTGCGCAGTGCGCATGCGATGCATAGGAGGAGACCTCTTGAAATTGATTAACTTTTTAGGCCAAAAACGTGCACGCATTGCATTGCTTTCAATGGCAACGCGTGCACGTTTGGCGATTTCCTTGCGGGAGTGAGCTTTGGTGACATCTGTTTGTAATTAACTTGCAAACAGATGGTGCCCCTGCTCGCTCCCGCAAGGGAAACGCTGTGTGTGCTCTCGGCCGCACTCCCCCCACTGCATGCACGAGTACTGTTTCACTTTCGCGGCCGCAGGGCCGTGCTTGTGTTTCAGCGCTTGTTTAGCTGTGCATGTGTACTTAGCTGTGTATCAGGCGAATGCTAGAGTATTTGGAAACTCTCCCACACACAGAAATCCAATACTGCTGACCACAAGGCTTCCCGTTGAACAATTTACAATCACAGAAGCTGCACGGCCCCCACCCACAGCCAGCACCATAAGCAGATTGCTTACTTACTAAGCCGGTGTGTGACCCCCCACGCACACACAGCATCCCGATATTCCACCCTGCTAATAAACGATTTACCTGCAATTTACCCAAGAGGAGTGGGAACGTGTGCGACCTTGGCTGCTCCTTGGCAGAGACCAGCTGTGGCGCGTGCCGGCGCTTTGTTCGGCCTCGCATTCCCTCCTCGTGCAGCCTGTTACAGCTGCTCTCGAGAAGTGATTGAAAGCATTAGCATCTGCGGTGCCGACCTTACCCCGGACCCGCAGTATGAATGAAAGCACATTCCTCCCACTTTCCCTCTCACACTTACATCGCCTCATTATCTGGTGATCAGGCCGCTCTACTTTTACTTCCTGCATCTGCGGGTAATCCTCCCGACTGCTAACCATCTCCCTGGGTGAAGCGAATAAAAGGGAAACAAGCATTGGCATAGCCAATAGGTCTCGCCTTTGGGACCTTATAAGTGTTTAGCAATGCAACAGTTGGTGTTGTTGCGCCAAGGATATTGTGCTGCATAACTAAATACTTATAAGGCCCCAACGGCAAGACCTATTGGCTATGCCAATGCTTGTTCTCCTTGGATTAAATGTAAATATTGCTTTTCTGGAAAAAAAAAAAGAGTGTAACACTAGGGAAAGTGTTGGAAAGCGGAGGGGTAAAAATTACTATTCCTACTCCAGTGAGTGCAACATTAGGGAAAGTGTTGGATAGCGGAGGGGTAAAAATTACTATTCCCACTCAAATGAGTGTAATAGTAGGGAAAGTGTTAGATAGTGGAGGGATAACATTTACTATTCCCACTCCAGTCAATTATTTCCCAGAATTAACACTATAAAATCTCTATTAAATAAATATTAATAAATAAAAAATGATCATTAATTTATTATAATTAAATTATTTCCCACCCTATTCCCCTATAAACCCACAACCCGCTATGGAACTAAAAAACGCAAAATTTTATTACAATAAAATTGATAACTACTAAAAATGTAACAAATATATTAAAAAACATAAACAATACTTGTACAAAAAAATCACATATATTTAAAATATATACAAAAATACATAACACTAATTTAAAAAATCGATATTTTAAACAACTATATTTTTGCAAACAATATTAAACACTTCGATATTTTCAAAAATGATATTTCTTACCTTAAAATTGATATTCTTGACCACAATATACTTGCTGTCGATTTTTCTGTGTCACGATATTTACAACTCGATATTTGTGTAAGTCGACATTTCCAACTCAATATTTTGTCTGAATACCCCTACATATGTGTGACATAAGGCATTATTGGTGTGTAATGTGTGACTTACTGTGTTACCTACCTTATGTGTGAACTTACCTGTTGAGGGGATGTGAAGTGATTGCAGATTACACTGTTTCAAGTCACTTCAGTAGGTCAAATTCCTCTGAAATAGCAAATGCTTCATTCTTTCAATGCAGATGAAAAACAACTGATCCTCACTCCAGAATTGCAGCCGAGGGGAAGACACGACATTCGGAACTGAGGTAACATTTTGAAATTACTGCAGGCAATTCAGTCTCTTAATAAGATAACTTCAGCAGACATCCAATCCGTTGAATTTCTGCCATCAAAGGGCGTTAATGTGCAAGAGTCCACTTTAGTAACATAGGGGCATATTTACTAAGAGGTGAGGGAGAGTGGCGTTAGCCTTCCTGGCTTAACGCCGCACTGTCCACTTCTAAAACGCAGGGCTGCACCATATTTACAACAATATGGTGCAGCCCTGCGTTTTCCCCTGCGCTGGTGCTAAATTTAGCAGCCTAGTTCCAATACAGATGATAGAGTGAAATGTTCTTGTGAATTGTAGGGGTGCATCATAATCACTGATAGTCCGCACCCGCATGTACTCAGACATATATTCATATATATTCAGTTGTATATCTATGCATGTTTAGTAAAGAATGAATAGTTCACTGAGATAAAGTGAATCAGCAGTATAATTGTGTTATGATAATTATGTAATGTAATGCTTATTGAATTGTGTGAACATAATGCATAGAGAAATTGGTTCGTGTATAATTCAATTGCAGTAGTTTAAACGTGCACCATATTAAAGTTGCACATGTAAATCATTGTTTGCATATGAATTGTAATGAAAATGCTTATAGGGAAAAGTAAGATGTGTGTTTAAAAGTTATATGTAAAGGCCTGACTACATATATGCTTAGGGAAGGCCTGGTTTATTCTTATGTTAGCTTATTTTGTAGGCAGAGAAAAGTTTCCCTTGGTAAGGCTCTCTGGGCACAAACGGTAGATTTAATTTGCACAGTAGAAGGTTTCTGTTGAACGTATCTTTGTTGCAGGTGCAAGGACACATGTCTCGTTAGTAAAGACTAAGGGGCCGATTCCGATCTCGGTCGGAGGCGGACCCAATACCATTCGGTCGGGAAAAAAGCCATGCGAAAGCCTGTTTCCCGACCGAACCGTACGCGGGTCCGGCCGAGCGAGTACGATGCGGACTCGCCGACCGACTCGTCCGGGCGTCCCGACAACTCCGACCGACTCGCTCGGACTCGAACCGCTCCGACCGACTCGCTCGGACCCGATTCGCACCGCGCAATGGAGACGTTTTCCGGCCGGGTAAGTACGATGCGCACCTCGACCGCTCCGACCGACTCGCGCCGTCCGACTCGAACTCGCTGTCGGAGCCGTACTTTGGGGGTCCGTGTCGGACCCCCTGTACGCGTACCCGTGCGAGGCGCACACAGGGGGGACCCAAGGGTCCCCCCTACCTGTGCGTGTACGCCGCGGGCGCTTCGCGGCGTACTCGCTGTAGGGGCGCCCTTGTCCGCCTCGCACCCATTGAGGCAATGGGAGCCCGCGTACGCGTTGTACGACCGGCTCCCGATTGACTTCAACGGGAGTCCGACCGACTCGTGTCCGATAACATACGGACGCATCGTACTCGTTCGGTCGGACTGCACGGGTCCGATTCGGTCGGAAATCTCTCCGGGTCCGGCTCGGTCGGAGAGATTTCCGGCCCGAATCGGAATCGACCCCTAACTCTTTGTTTTCAAAAGTTAGAGAGATGGGAGGCATGGTACGGGAGTGAAATGGAATTTAGGGATGATACTTTCAGCGGAGAAGGTGCCTGGGACTCAAGGTCATCGCAACCGTCCAGGATGAAGTAACCGTTTCGATGGAAAAGTACAAGAAAGAAGACCTGGCCAAGGAGGCGTGACAAAGGCGTGACAAAGGCGTGTACAATTGTATTGGGGATTTGTATTAGGGATAGTGCCCTGAGGGAGGAGGCCAGAGAAGAGGTAGGGGAGACCAGAGAGAAGGACAGAGCTGAGCTTAGGTATTATGTGATTGCACTTCTTAGGAAGTCTTCACAGCTGACACCTTTTATTCACTCTTGCCTGGGAAAATCGTTATGCAGGGATGTCACTAAGTGTTAGTGTAGGGACAGCAATTGATTTAAAGCTTGCTTAGATAAATGAAGAGCAACGTAGAAATTGGAGCAATCATAGCTTGGTTGATCCTTCTAGAACTATCTATTCTCTTTATCCTGAGTCGGATGAGACTCCTGCGTAGGTTATTATTTGTATTAGTGCCCATCTATTTCTTTAACCTCGTGTTGAGGTGTTTGCATGTCCAGTTGTTTTTGGCGATAATAAATTCATAAACTTGAATTCGGAGTCAGTGGTCCTTACAGACAAAATGGATGCTGTTATATAACCAGATGAGATTCTCTCCTTTACACTATTCAACAGGTAAAAAGATCTTGGCGACCAGAAGGTTCTTATAGATAATTAGATAAGAATCGGCGTTATCACAGACACCCTTGCACAATAGTGCAAGGGTGTCTGCATTGAGGGGAGATTTTTATGTGCAGGAGACCTTCCTGAACATAAACAATCTTTAAATTGCGTTTTGTAACTTCTGTGTGTGCTGCTTAATGCAGCACACATAAAAATTGCAAAATGTAATTTTTTTAATATGATTGCCTATATGCAGGAAAAGACACCTTCCTGCACATAAACAATCAATGGCGTTTTGCTGCTTCTTTGTGTGCTGCACAACGCAGCACACATGGAAGAAGCAAGGAGAAATTAAAAATTTCTCCTCATTTTGCCAGGAGAAGACCAGGTTTTCCCTGGTCTCAATTTTGGCGCTGCCTCCTAATTACACCACCCTTGTAAATGGGGGCAGCATCAAAATAAATAGGTGTTGCGGTGGAACGCCCACTGCAACACCCATTGCCCTCCCCTTTCATGCTAAGTATAGCGTGAAAGGTGCCTTATTTACAAGGCAGCGTTAAGCCATGTTAAGTGGCTTAACACTGCCTTGTAAATATGGCAAAGCCCCTATCATCACTACAACGTCCTGAAAAGTGACGCTGTGGTGGCAATTGGGGCTTGAAAATATGCCCCATGGTCTTCTAATCTCTTGACCAATGATGTTCATCGTGAAAAATATCACTTGGTGGGATGGGGGATTCAATTAAGTAAGCCTCTCCCACTCGCCTGTCCAGCACCTCTTGCCTGTTAGAAAGAGCCATCAAGGAAGCTGGTTATGGAAGCTAGCAAACAAAGCAACTCACTCCTTAGGAACCCACTGGCAGACTGGCACACTCCTCGTCTGGCTTTCAGCGGGGCAAGAAACTTTTCCCAAGGAAAACCTTTGTTCAGTTAAGCTAAATATAGATTGATTGTTGACGGCCTTATATGGCGATAGTCGCCCGTGACGTCAGTTGCCTCCACCACCAGCTTCGCCTACAACAACCTCTAGATCCAACTCAGAGGAAGTTATAAAAATTTGCTCATGGAATACAAACGGCGTGCACAACGAAGATCAACACAAGCAATTAACAAACCTCCTAGGGTAATTTCAAATTATTCTCCTACAAGAAACCTAGGACATGGGGCCATTCGCAATAGAAGGTTTCCCTGGCTAGTTTCACAAACCACAGAAAACGAATATCTTTGGCCCTCCAAAAGGGGGTCTGGCTATCTTTATAGCAGTTGCATTAAAGATGGACAGTGATTGGTGGAATGGATGAAAACAACTTTCTGATAGTTAAACTCAGGAAATGGCACGCTGCTGCGTCACGCCCCTTGCTTCTTATCAATCTTTATATCCTTCCTGCCACATGCTCTCGGAAAACGATGTTTTCCAAACTGGTCAATATTATTTCTGAATGCTTACAAGAACAAACTCACTTGGACTCTTCCATCTCAAGGGATTTTAACATGAACCTGTTGGGGCTCTCTGTCCACAACGAGATCTCACTGCAGCAGGGCCTCACCTTGGGGAGTTCCTGTACAGTCCAATGACTTCGTATCCAATCGACCAAGGGAACCCATGGTGGGTTCCTTGGTACAAGACCTGGAATCCCTTGGCTAAGAGTCCTGAACGCAGGTACCTGGAAGATACACCACCAGCAAGTTATTTTTACTCAAGCAGCTCACACTCCACCTTTGATTATACAGTAGCCTCACTCCCCCTGTTCTGCTTGATCTCTGCATATCAGATCACAAGAACCGACAAGAGTGATCATGGCCAACAAATAACAACTATTAAGGTTCACAGTGTCGACATCAAGAGGCCATCTCTTTGCCAGGGAGCCTGGCCACAACAAACTATAAGAAATGATGCTGGATGGAGGGTACAATACGGTTGATTGGAAACGCTGCTGCTGACATCCTTAACCAATGTTCCAATGATTATAAATGTGCTCCAGTAGTTAAGTGGTCACTTTTCATCAACAAACTACTTAGTGCATACTCTTAAAAAAATACCACAAGTAGCACCCAGTAAATATCTAAATGGCAGGACTTAGAAAATATCACCATACCTGCTGCTTGTCGCATTATAAGGAGAAACAGAAACAGACCCCTAAGATTGGCCAAAATGCATCCAAAGAATGCAGAGCAGTGGGTCATGCTCAAAGAAATATACAAAAAATATCGGACTATGATCTGGATGGAGAAAATAAAAGCAAAGCAAAATGTTTGGGCAAAAAGAAAAATTCAAGAGACTTCTGGAGCCTGGTGAACAACTTAAACAGGGCCCATTGGCCGTCCAGAGTTCAAACCTGACAGAAGTGAACTGGGTCAGGTTTCTAACAAAGCATTTTAATCCGTCCTCAGTGAAAACAGTATTTACTAGTCAAGAGAAGGCACTTATGGCCATATTATCAACAAATGGCGATATTTATCTCTAACCCCGCTTAGTGTGAGTTTCCTTATTGCCGCCGAACACCGGAATCTATTGCCGCATTAGCGGTGTATTAGCAATACGCCGCTAGCAGGCGATAGCTACCTTTTCCGGCGGAAATGGACGGTGATAGATTTAGTGTGACGGCGATAAAAAAACGCACGCTAACGTGAAAAAAGTGGCGCTGGGCCAATCAGCGACAGAGTCCGATCGCTAATTGGCACCAGGCCTGCATTTTACGCGTTCAGCGGGAAAATGCACTATAAAACGCCCGCCAAGCAGGAAAACAATAAATAAAAAATGGAAACTACCAGAGGAGCAATGGAAGAAGCTGGGACCATTGCAGAGGCCACAAACATGCCCACAAATACCCAGGAGGACCAGCCAGAGACCCATGTGATGGCCAAGAGGAAGAGGAATCCTAAGTTCAGCCCGCAGGAAAACCAGGTCCTGATTGCGGAGGTGGCTGAACACCAACAAGAACTGTTTGTCACCTCCACAGTGACATTGGCAAGAAAAAAAGAAATATGGGAGGACATTGTGTCCAAGGTGAATGCCGTTGGAGAGAGGAGGAGGACAGTGGATGACTGCAAGAAGCGCTGGCATGATACCAAGTGCAAAACCAAGGAGAAACTAGCAGCCAATGTGAGAGCAGCGAGGCAGACTGGAGGTGGGAGTCCAGCGCCACAGGAGGAGCTGGATGAGTTGGAGGACCAAGTGTCCCGAGTCATCAGTGAGGAGACAGTGGTTGGAGTTGCGGGCCAGGATAGTGCTGAATGTGAACAGACACAACAACACCAGGGTGAGCATCAACCAGGGACGGGGGGAATGGGGTGGATGGGCCTGGTGGCACTCATGTACAATTAAATTAATTGAAGTGCATACCCACATGTACTGTGGATCATGTCCCGGATACCCCTGTCCATGGTGGCATAGGGACATATCACCCTTCTCAAACAACACATTGCACAACACACATTGGCCGGCATACAGACATTTAAATGTGCACAGAAAAGGAAGCCCAAAATAGTTCTAGGTCAACGTCAGACCACTCCATAAGTGCCCCCTCAAATGACAAAGTGGCACAACAACTTGACATGCGGCATGGTGGCAAAATGGCCCCCTTGCCACATCACCACGCACATACAAATTGCCTGCACAAGGACACATCTCACTCCAATGCCAAAATGCGGATGCACTGTGAATGTGACTGGTCATGTGCACGATAAGGCATGCCACCACCAATGTCAGCACACATGCAGCATCCTGCACATGTGCATGAGTAGTCTGCAGGAATGGGCATGTGCAAGCAGGTGGACTTCACTGCGCATACACAACCTTGCACACAACACAGACACATGTGCACAATGCTGCAGCTGTGCTGACATTGGTGGTGGCATGCCTCATAGTGTACATGACCAGTCGCATTCACTGTGCAGCCACATTTTGGCCTCATCGTGTACATGACCAGTCGCATTCACTGTGCAGCCAGATTTTGGCGTTGGAGTGAGATGTGTCCGTGTGCCGGCAATTTGTATGTGCGTGGTGATGTGGCAAGAGGGCCATTTTGCCACCCTGCCGCATGTCAAGTTGTTGTGCCACTTTGTCATTTGAGGGGGCACTTATGGAGTGGACTGAATTTGACCTTGGACTATGTTGGGCTTGCTTTTCTGTGCACATTTAAAAGTCTGTGTGCCGGCCAATGTGTGTCATGCAATGTGTTGTATGAGAAGGGTGATATGTCCCTATGCCACCATGGACAGGGGTATCCGGAACATGATCCACAGTGAATGTGACTGGTCATGTGCGCGATAAGGCATGCCACCACCAATGTCAGCACACCTGCAGCATTGTGCACATGTGTTTGAGTGGTGTGCAGGAATGTGCATGTGCATATAGGTGGACTTTACTGCGTATACACAACCTTGCACACAACACAGACACATGTGCACAATGCTGCAGCTGTGCCGACATTGGTGGTGGCATGCCTTATCGTGCACATGACCAGTCACATTCACAGTGCATCCGCATTTTGGCATTGGAGTGAGATGTGTCCTTGTGCAGGCAATTTGTATGTGCGTGGTGATGTGGCAAGGGGGCCATTTTGCCACCCTGCCGCATGTCAAGTTGTCGTGCCACTTTGTCATTTGAGGGGGCACTTATGGAGTGGTCTGACGTTGACCTAGAACTATTTTGGACCTCCTTTTCTGTGCACATTTAAATGTCTGTATGCCGGCCAATGTGTGTCGTGCACTGTGTTGTTTGAGAAGGGTGATATGTCCCTATGCCACCATGGACAGGGGTATCCGGGACATGATCCACAGTGAATGTGACTGGTCATGTGCGCGATAAGGCATGCCACCACCAATGTCAGCACACCTGCAGCATTGTGCACATGTGTTTGAGTGGTGTCCAGGAATGTGCATGTGCATATAGGTGGACTTTACTGCGCATACACAACCTTGCAATTTACAATTTACAATTTTACAATTTACAATTTATAAAGCGCCCGAATCACCCCATCAGGGTATCTCCGCGCTTGAACTGCTGTAAAACTCCAAGGGGATGCTAGATTAGTATAAAATCGCTTTTAACAACTTTTGAAACTTTAAGTAGTCTGTACAAAGTCGTAAGTGAATGGGGAGTTGGTTCCAGTACTGTGGGGCCAGGTGGTAGAAAGCTTTGCCACCTATGCGCGCCCTTTTGAAGCGGGGGACCTGGAGCAGAGCTTTGGATTCCGAACGGAGGGGTCTGGAGGGCTTGTACCTGACAAGTTTGTCTTGTAAATAACTGGGGCCTAGATTGTTTAAGGATTTATAAACCATGCAACAAATCTTAAATTTGATCCTCTTACGCACTGGGAGCCAGTGCAGTTTTTGGAGGAGGGGGAGAGACTCAGTTCTGGGGGGAGCATTGGTCACCAAGCGGGCTGCTGTGTTCTGGACTACTTGCAATTTGCTCAAGGAGCTTTCATTAGCTGCAATCATTAGAGCATTGCAGTAGTCCAGACGGCTCAATACCAATGCCTGAACCAAGGTCTTCCGGGTGGACAGTGGTAGAAAGGGGAAGACTCTCCTAAGAAGACTGAGACTGTGAAAACAGGCTCCCGCTGTTGTGGAAATATGTTCCCCCAATGTAAGTTTCTGGTCTATTTTAACACCCAAGTTTTTTACTACCAGCTTTGGATGAGGGGCAGGGCCTAGGACCTCCGGCCACCAGTTAGGGGACCAACTAACTGATGCTTCTCCAAATAGCATTATTTCAGATTTTCCTGCGTTTAGTTGGAGGAAATTATCCTTCATCCAGTCCGCAATTCATTTCATGCCCTCCGCAAAGGGGGTTTGAATGTTGGAGCTATTTTTGTCGAAGGAAAAGAGAAGTTGGGTGTTGTCAGCGTAGGATATGGGACAGAAACCCAGCTTTCTCAGGAGCCTCGCCAGAGGGGTAACATAAATATTAAAAAGAGTAGGGCTCAGGCAGGAGCCCTGTGGTGCTCCCTTGGACACCTTGGTGGTCTGTGATCGGAAAGGGCCAAGGTGAATGGTTTGGGTTCTTTCGGACAGAAAGCTATCCATCCATTTCAAGGCGATCCCTTTAAGATCTATATCCTCTAGTCTCTCCAGTAGAGTCTGGTGGGAGATGGTATCGAACGCTGCGGACAGGTCAAGCAGCACCAAAATTACTGACTGACCACTGTCTAGCAGCGCTCTGATGTTATCTATGACTTCCACCAGCGCAGTCTCCGTACTGTGTCTGGGTCGGAATCCAGATTGAGAGGCATCCAGACGATTTGAGGATTCAATGAATTCAGACAAGTGCTTGTTTATGTGTTTTTCAAGGAGTTTACCTTGGAGAGGGAGCAGAGAGATGGGGCGGTAGTTGGAAACATCCTCCATGGGGATTTTGGGGTTTTTCCTGATGGGGAGAATTTGAGCGGCTTTCCATTCTGGTGGGAGAATGCCTTTCTTCATGGAACTATTTAAGATTGAACAGATGGGTTCTGCTAATTCCTTAGATAGGATTGTGGCTATTCTGGCGGGGATAAGGTCAAGTGGTGACCCTGATTTTACAGATTTAAGGAAATCCTCTGTCTCCTCAGGAGTAAATGTCGGGTAGTGCTCCAGAGTGGTGCCATTAGAGATAGCTGGTGGGGGGATCACCTTGGGGCCTATCTGTGAGCCTTTAGCTACGGTGATTTTGTCGTAGATTATATCAATTTTCTGAGTTAGGTGGCTAGCTATATTGTCACACAGGGCTTGAGATGGGGCCGCCTCAATATCGCAGGCCTTGGGATTCGTAAAAGTTTTTAAGATCTGACAAAGCGTTCTCGAAGTGTTACCTTCTCGTTCAAGTTGGGAGGCAATGTGTGTTTTGCGGGCGTTTTTCAAGTTTTTGTGGTACAAGGACAGAGCTTGCTTGAATCTGTCTTTATCTTGTGGATCGTATGAGTGGCGCCATATTCGTTCAAGTTTTTTACATTGTCTTTTTTCGGTCCGGAGGGAGACCGAGTACCATGCTGCCTGGTGGCGTTTGTTAATGATAGGGCATTGTTTCAGAGGGGCAAGGTGATCTAAAGTGGCAAGCAGGTTGGTATTGAAGGAGGCTAAACGCTTCACTACCCTGTCAGATTCCAGGTTTCGTGGTAAGATAAAAGTATCTTGAAACTGGGTGGGCGTTATTTTTTGCCACTGTCTATAGCTACTTTTAATGAATGGTTTGGGAGCAGTGTGTTCTTTGGGACCGCTAATACAGAATTCAATCATTGAATGGTCTGTCCAAGTCAAGGGGCATGTTGCCCCGCAAGTAATGTTGGAGGAGTTAGTTAAGACTAGATCTAACGTATGTCCTGCTAGATGTGTGGGTTCATAATTTATTCTATTAAGATTAAGTGAGGACAAATCTGCCAGAAGTGAGGCCGCCTCTAGATTGGTGGAGTTTTCGCTGTGTACGTTAAAATCGCCGAGGAGTACAAAGTTTCTGGCTGAGATAATGTGTGGGGATATGAGTTCCATAAGTTGTGGAATGAAGTTAGAGAGTTGTCCCGGGGGGCGATAAACTAGGGCTCCTTTCCAGCTGGATCATGAGTGTAAATCAATTCTAAATACTAGTGTCTCCTGTAGGTCATTGCTGATTTGGTCAAGAATGGAGATTTTAATGGGGTCTCTATAAACAATGGCTATGCCCCCCCCTTTCCTGAGTGGTCTGTCACGTTTTTGTATGTGATATCCTTCTGGAAGGGCCACCGCTATTGTGGGATTAGAACTGGTATTGGTCCAGGTTTCTGTCAGAAATCCTAGGTGAGGACGAGTGGAGGAGAGTAAATCCCATATGTTGGTGGTGTGTTTTGGCAACAATCTAACATTAGCCAGAAAGCAGTTCCAACCATCGGTGTTATGGGGGGCCAGAAGAGGATCTATGTAGTTCATGCTTTGGAATCTACAAAATCTACATGCAAAAGGTCCGGCTACTTCTGTGGCTATAGGACATATGGTGTTCCCAGTGTAACTACTGGCATACTTATTTTTAATCTTTACCAGCTCCTGACTAGTGTAGGTGTGGCGAGCATCTACACTATAAGTGGAATTAATACATTTTAGGGCTGAACAGGCAGAGGTTCCTGCTCCTGGTGATGTACAGGCACGGACGGGCGCAGACGGGCTTGCCTTAGGCGCGCCTTTGGCGCGCCAGCGGCGCGTCCGCTGTGCGTCGGCCCAAGCATGTGATATTATAGAGAGGTTGGCAGCTAGACTGCTAACCTCCTACTGGTTTCCGAAAGTTTCCGGAAGTGGACTGCTCTGTTCACTTCCGGTGGGTGTCACCTCCCTCCACTCAATCGGAACAATCCGTGGTGGACCGGGGAGGGACACAGGAACAACGGGTAGGTTTATGCGACAGAAATTGCAAGTGACAAAAGCACATTAAACCATTTTAAAATGGTGCACAGATAACAAAATAAAACTTCAGAGCCCTTTCCCAGGCGCACACAACACAGACACATGTGCACAATGCTGCAGCTGTGCCGACATTGGTGGTGGCATGCCTTATCGTGCACATGACCAGTCACATGCACAGTGCATCCGCATTTTGGCCTCAGAGTGAGATGTGACCATGCATGTTTCACTATACTAATTCAACACTAATCCTCTATGGGTCCTGGAGTAGCGTGCTACTCGCCGAAAAAGCACTTCAACGCCTCGTCAGGGGTAGTAAGCGCTATATAAATGCAATTACAATACAATACAATGTGCAGGCAATTTGTATGTGCGTGGTGATGTGGCAAGGGGGAAAATCTGACATCACCTGCATCACCATGTAATGTGCCCCCTTGCCTGTTCATGAGATGCAGTCTGGTGTACACCAAGTGGGGAAACATCTAGTGAGTCTGCATACCACACAGACATGCAATGTCACAACGAATTGACCATGTAGGCTCCTGGATAAAGGTTGCACCTCCAAAAATGAACACAAACAGCACACTCCACTTAAAGGGCGATGGAATACAATGAGCAGAGGGACGTGCCAACAACCACACAGTACATGAACAATGCAGAACATGAATGTATCACACCAATATGTACTGCATGCCTTGTCTGTGTGACATACTCGCTGAACCACAATGTGCCTGTAAAGCTGTCTCATTGCCAAAGTATGACAACAAGCAAGGTTCGCTAATTTGAAACAAATCATGTCAACCGGCTAAATGCCACCCTCAACCCCTATGCAAAATTGCACTCCTATCCCCCCAAGTGTACACATCTGCCACACAGAATACAGCATTCCACATCAATCCTGATGTGAGTTGCCCATCACACCATCATGTGCAATTCAAATTAACGGTTTGGTAAGTCAACTGTGTCAGTGAACAAATATGCAGTCAGGTAGTCATCACCCACATGCCAACCCAGGCATTGAATAACAGAACCAGGACAGCAGGTATCATCCATGGCAGCAGCTGCGTGGCACATACACAAACACACATCACCCGCACAGTTGCATCTCTTGTGAGGGTGGCGGTGACCAGGCCTGAACACCATAAATAGGCATCAGGAAATGCATATACATCAGAAAACTGACCACCTACACACCACACGTGGGGTCAACCTTGAGGGTAATGGGTGTTGACACTATGGGGCATATTACCAAGCCCCTATCGCCACCACAACGTCACTCATTTTTGATGTTGGGGTGGTGATAGGGTCAGCGCACCATTATCAAGGCAGTGTTAAGTCACTTAATGTGGCTTAAAGCCACGTTAAGTGGCTTTACGCTGCTTTGAGAATAGGGCCCCTTTCATGCTAAACTTTGTGTGAAAAGGGGCGTTCAGTGGGTGTCGTGGTGGGCGTCCCACCACAACACCCATTGAAGTCGACGCTGCCATCCATTATCAAGTCAGGCGAGAATAGGTGGCAGTGCTGATCTGAACGCCAGAGAAATCCTGGGCCTAAGGTTGCAAAACTAGGAGAAATGCATTAAATCTCCTTGTTTTTGCTTGTTTCACGGGTGCTGCCTTGTGCAACTCACATGTGAAATGCCAAATTCCATGGTATATTCATGTACAGGAAGGTGTCCCTTCCTGTACATGAACAAACTGTACTTCAAAATGCCATTTTGTAACTTCCATGTATGCTGCACGAAACAGCACACATGAAAGTTAGAAAATGCCGTCTTAGCTTTGTCCATGTGCAGGAAGCAACTACTTCCTACACAGAAACAAACCTCCCTGCTCGCAGACACCCGTGCACTATGGTGCAAGGGAGCCTGCGCTGGCGCAAAGCTGTGTAATTTACTTCCATTGCAGGGGGAAACGCCAGGCTGCACCATAACCTTGATAACATGTTTGAGCCTGGCGTTACCAAAGTGGTGGTTAGAGCCGTGAAGACAAGATGGCTAACGCCTCTCCCTGCCACTCCCTTGGTAACATGCCCCTGACTGTTCAGACAGCAACAACAATCGAAACTCACGCCGAACCATACTCACAACGGGTCAGCCAAACGGAGGGCACTCAGCAAAGCATGCAATAAAAAACATGAAGGACGACATGCACACCAGACAAATCACAATAGACAAAGCAACATGGATGTCCATATGTACTACATAGTGCAGCACATGTTGAAACAGTAAGTAAGCTCTCATTGCCAATGTGCCTAAAGGGTGCCCTACTCACACATAACCATACTTGCACAAAACACATGCACATGTGCAGTTCCCTGCAATGCTGCGTGTCCGTGAGCCACATTGACAAGGCAAGTGACAGTGCATGATGAATAGCATGCCTGCAGGCCCAACCTATGAACATGGTTCAGGCCACCTAACTGAGGTGGCTGAGTGTGGACATCATCCTTAAACAAGCAAGTTACACTCTGACACATCCTCGTGTACATACAACCCCTGACGTAAACAAGACATTTGAAGTCAAACAATGCACAACTCTCACAACTCTGACCAAGACCCATATCCCACCCAGTGTGCCTCAGCACAGCATTGTAAATGCACAGAACTCAAAGGCTCACTACCTGAAAGGTATAGTGGGCGGCTAAACCAAAGCTGCAGGTGCCACCAGCACACAATGCAGTGCACACACAGACAAATCTGAGCCCATCAACATTGACTACTATGTGGGCCAAATTGCATTACTCACACAAATGAACAGAGGACACAACTTGTGACACTTGTGTGTAGATATTGTACAATAACATTTGTCAGAGCTGGAAACTGTGAGATGATAATGTACAACTACAACATCACATCCGCAATTTCCTCAAAATCATCACTATCCTGCAACAAAAATGCATCCCCTCAAAAACAGTATGAATGGACACTGTCCTGCTGTCTGCTTGTAAACTCATCCAATGCATGATTGCACATGACAAACACTGTTAAACTGTATCTCCCCTATCACATTGCAGAGGGAGAGACAGCAACTCCTGGACAGCAGACTGGCCCAACCTTCACTCATGACAAGGAGGAATACCCCCCCATCGATCAGGAAGCACTGAACACCTGCTAGACTCCTTCAGCACCCCACCTCCAGGAGCAGGGCAACCCAGCAGCATTGCGGCAACCCCACCCCCTGCACAAACCTACCAGCAGCAAGCACCTCCCACCATAGCTGCCTCCCCGGACCTCGATGACCCCCACCTGGCCTTCCAACATCGTGTGCTAGAGGTCCAGCGGGAGATGGCGGAACAGGTGCGGTTGGGGTTCGAGCGCCTGTCGGACAAACTTGAGGCCATACGTGGGTGTCTGAGTCCCATCTGGGACCACATGCAGAAGATCACGGACACCCACAGCCCGCTCGATGCCCTCCAACGGTCCATGGCTGACATTGCTGGAGTCATGATCCTGAGACAACAACAACTGTCTGCTCAGAGTGGCTTCAGCAATGTCAGCCAGGATTTGGCCAACATCTGTCGGATAATGGAGAGCATGGAGCGGATGCAGGCACAAGACATGGCTGCCAGGGCCGCACACCAGCGCGAGGTTGCTGGGATCTATCATGCCCTGCACCTGCTCATCACTTCATTGCTGCCACAAGGTCTGGCGCAGATGAATTCTGCTGCTGCCTCCACATTCTCAGCTCCGCCACCTGATGTGTCAGTGCCTCACAGTGCTACACCCACCATACCACCACCCACATGTGAGGCACATGACACATCAGAGGACAAAGAGGAGAATGAAAGTGCCTTTTTGCAAAGGAGGAAGCGGTAGCATCCATCTGCGCCAAAAGGCCTGTTTCCTCCTTGGTGCCGGGCTTAGTATCATGCAACGGAAAATCTTCTTGCACTGTCTTTCACTGTCCCCCGACAATCACCTTGGACCTCCACATGGACTGCCATATCACTTTTTTCTTGCCAATGCCACTGCAATCAGCCTGACTCTGTCTGGCCCTCCAACGGGCATCCATGCAATGTGGGCATGTATGGCCAAGCACTGGTCCAGTCTTCATCCTCTGAATGTAAATAAAATTATATAACTCACACAGGTGTGTGTGGTTCTTGACCAATCAAGTATAGAAGTATGTAAAAAGTGTCAGGACACTGATTCATCCAGAAGGTACCTCAAGAAAAAGGAGAGGGATCCAACAACCAAAGGAGAAGGGTACCAAAATAGACCTTAGTCAGAAAGAACCCCCTTTAGGTAAATACACATGCATAAAACCACACTTACGATAGACACCCTATGTCACCAATGTATAAACCATAAACAGGGGAATAAATAAATCAAATAGCAGATTCAAATAAAAATGGTACAAATTTAATAAGCAAATATATATGCATTTCAGTGTACAATGTTTACTCATAATAAAATATACATTGAGAATTCATCATAAAACAATTTTTAAAAAAACCCATATGTAATCCAATATGGTTAATACAATTAGAAAACATACATACAAATAACAGCAAAAGAAGAATATTTATTGGGAGAACAAGCAGGACAATAATTCCTATTCACAGAAGGAACTACTAAATATCACATAGATCAATTGTCATATTATAAGGAAATTGTCAATCTTAACAGTTGTCTACATAGATTTACAGTAGGCCTTCATTATAGTGGTTTATACATTGGTGACATAGGGTGTCTATCGTAAGTGTGGTTTTATACATGTGTATTTACCTAAAGGGGGTTCTTTCTGACTAAGGTCATCCAGAAGGTACACCAAGGGAAATAGGAGCAATGTACCTGTTTTACCTGACACAGATAGGCAGTGAGATGGCAGTGTATGTGTGAACTAGCGGTGCCCCCTTTGCTCCAAAACAAGTATCTAGCAATATACCAACCTAGCCCCACGTCCTTTCATGAAAAGGCATGTGTGCTAAAATGTCCCAGTCTGCTGCAGGCCACGAGTTGTGTCCTCCTTAACACTTGTAAACAGATATCTCTTGGCATATCTACTCAGACACTATGTGGTGGACAAAGCCTGTTGTGATGGTGCACATTGCATGTCAAATCCCAAAATCTGGACAGCACATACACATTGATGAAGATACGGAAGGGCACATGTCCACCATACACATACGGAACCACAATGTCTGCCCCAGTGAAGTAGATTGGCAAATAGGGGCCCACCACAAAGTGCAAGCCATCAGTCAGCCCCTCACTGCCGACAAACGATGTAACCTAAAATATGCCCCCTCTCATGCTGTGACCACTGCGAGCGTATCGGGCAATGTGTGTAGGGATGTGTGTGGCACTGCACTCAGCATATAGTCAGATGCACGGACAACATTTCAAGGGCGTCATCAACATGAGCCAATTCCAGAAGTAACAGCTGGGACAAGTCTCCATGACACTGTCACTACAGGGAGCAATGCAACATTTCCCCCTTGTGTGCAGCAGAACAGTGTGCCACCCCCCAAACGTCAGCTGTGACAAAATTAAAACTTGACTAGTCCAGTGAGTCACGAAAGGCATTTAGGAGATGTCAACTCTGTAAAGCAAAATGCACAACTCCCAAAATCCATCTGTGAGTAACGTAAAATGTGAAGTCATCACTCACTCTCAGATTACTTTGGTAAATCAGGAACACTGCTGTTCCATGTCCTGTACACAATGCACACAGATTTCTAACAAATCATGCATGGTCTGGATAGTGAGCGTACATGAACCTGAACATATCTTGCAAAGGAAGCGGACACACTGGCACTACGCAGCAAGTGTGGCTAGGTCTGTGCAATGTAGATGGACTCTGCGGCAGGAGCATCTGACATGCAGGTGTGTGATGGAATCCGTGGAACCTGGAGCATACATCCATCTCCATGATGGATAACAGTAGCTAACTGTATTCACCTGCCATGCCATCTTACTAGGTTATGTGCAAAATGGGCAACAATGTGCTGTCCAAATCCGTGAATCACACAGAAGATGTAGAACGTCACAGACGACTGTCCGTAGACTAGGATGTCAATCCAAATTGACACCCTGTCATCAATGCAAGTTCAGTGTGCTCACATCTAAGGTATCCGGACACAATCCTGCAAACTTACATGTCATGAGCAGACTTAGCGATTCCAATGGATAGTCCAGTGATGGCAAAAGTTGCATACAATGGAATGAGCCACACTCCACAACCTCATACCTGACATAAATGCAAGCAGAAATCCAAAGTATCATATTTTATTTAGAACAGTATAAATATTCAAGTAACCTAAACTAACACTTATCACTATAACTACTACTAAAATCTAAACTAACTATAAAAATCTTACTTACCTAAACTATCTACCCTAACTAATCCTAAACACGCAACAACACATCATAGACATCAATCCCCCTCCCACCCTTAAGGCACACCACGAGACAGGACAAATACATCTAAGCTATACATAAACTAACTAAACATGTAACCTACACAAAGATATATATTTTTGTAAAGATTTTTTTTTAATTTTTATGAAGAAAAAACACATCAACCCCCCACCCAAAGGAAAAGGAAACTTATCCCCAAATACGGATGACTAATTAAAACCTTATATCTACCTAACAAGCTAACACTAACTAAAATCTACACTAAAACTACACTAACTAACAAATAAATAACTAACCTAACACTACATAATAAGCGATTTCAAACATTGGGGGAGGGAGAAGAGGGGGATGGTGTCCAACAGGTTCACCCATCATGGCAGTCCAAAGTGTTTTTGTATGTCCGTCACTCGTCTGTTGACATCAGACAATTCGCGCCTGATTTCTGCCAGCGATACCACAATGTCCTGAAGGAGCCTCCTGTCCCGCAATGTGAAGGAGACCACTTGATGCCCAGTTGCAGGTGGGACAGTGCCTTGGGGTGGGGGGGTGCCGTAGGGGGATGTGCCACCTGTCCCGGCTGGGACACACCACTGACGCCTGAGGGGCCTGGGGGCGGCTGTGTGACATCCTGGGCATGCTCAGGGACCGCCTTCCATGTGCCCTTCCTACGTTCCTCATGGTACCTCTTGGCCATGTTGCAGTACCCCTTCGCAACCTTCTTCACATGGCGGTAACGGTCTTTCCGCACCATGAAGTCATGTATTTGGCCAGGCGTCATGTCTGTAAAACATACACAAAGGCAAATTAGAGTCCCTTAGCCAATTTCAAATTCCTCCATACACATCTGTAATAGAAGTTCACTTCAACATGGGAGCCTACACTACAGCGTAACTATGTGAAGTCAGCAAGTGACCTGGACAACGACATGTTGAAGCATGGATCAGTGACTACATGCTGGGGAGACTGACATGACAGTGCATGGCATGGTACATGCACTGTCACTAACAAATTAGGCTGACAGTGCCAAACGATTGTGCCATTACATACACGTGTGACATGTACAAGCAATCGGAGGTGGGAAGCATTATCCCCCTGTGTGTAGCACCACCCTCATCCTCTCCAGTGACACAGGGCTGCATGATCGGTACAATGCCCATGTGCAGGCATGTGTGTCCCCCAGCACATGTGTGCGGTTCCTCACGACTGCGCCAACACAGGCAATCTTGCACCAGAGTGCAAGGGTGTGTGCGAGCAGGGATGTTTGTTCATGTGTAGGGAGGACTTACACCCGGCACATGAACAAACCTAAAATGCCATTTCGTAACTTCCATGTGTACAGCGTCCTGCAGCCCACATGGAAGTTTCAAAATGGCATGTTGATCTACAGTTTGTTCATGTACAGGTATGGACACCTTCCTGTACATGAACAAAACATGGCATTTTGCTTTCTCCATGTGTGCTGCACAATGCAGCACACATGGAAATGTTCAAAATCGAGGAGAAAGGAAGCATTTCTCCTTGTATCGCCACCTTGAGACCAGGATTCTTCTGGGTGTAAGTTGTGCGCTGCCACCTAGTATCGCCAGACTTGATAATAGGTGGCAGCGTCAACTTCAATGGGTGTCTCGGTGGAACGAACACAGCAACACCCACTATACGCCCCCTTTCACGCTAAGTTTAGCACCACAGGTGACCTATTATGAAGGCAACGTTAAGACACTTAACATGGCTATGAGCCCCGTTGAGTAGCTTTACGCTGCCTTGATAATAGGGCGCTGAGCCTATCACCACCACAACGTCACAAAAAGTGACATTGTGGTGGAGATAGTGGCTTGACAATATGCCCCAACATGTGAAGTCTTGCCGCAGAGAGGGTGAAACATCCATTCCTCGTAATTCACACTCAATCATGCATTGCTGGTATCCGCTAGGATCACTCCGTACGCTGGCCGTAACTACGCAAACAGTCACTATGCATTTCCCTTTGTGACGGCACCCTGGAGTCATCATGCTCATAGTGTCGTTTGTGGTAATGCTTCTTCACAGATAGCATTGGCAAACCCTGCATTGTAAAATTAATGCCAAAGCACTCGAGGCAGAGCTAAAGCATGCGTGGTAAATGCGTGCACAGAAATGACACCAATTGGGACTAAGGAGTTCCCACACCTGATCCAGAGTCAATCGGGGAATGGACGCAAGGAGACAGCTCGTCAACACCATTGCAGTGGCCATACATGCCAATGAGAATGATTTGGGCAACTTTGCTCTTCGTTTGGGGAACGTGCCATTGATATGCTTGGCTCACAGATACACACTGCCACAACTCTGAATCCAGCATGCAGCATACCTACAATATCACAATTGTAAACTGTGTCTGCGCACTTACGGGCAGAAATGCACTGCCTCCTTGTGCATCATCATGCACACTTGCACAGTCATCTCACGCAAGGATGTACATGCATACAATGTCATTGGACAGTCATCAGAAAACCCACTTACATGTCTCCTGTCCCATCAGTGTTCGCTGCAATCCACAGGCATGTGCTGTGGTGACCGAACCCATGGACCTAGGGGCATATTGACAAGGGATTAGGGGAGACAGGCGTTCGCCTCCTCTGATTAACGGCTACCTCCGCAACTTTGCTAATGAAAGTCTGAACCCTATTGCCAAGGATGTGGTGCAGACTTGCGTTTCCCCCGGCAATGGCGGTACGTCTCACAACTTAGCGCGTACGCAGGCACCCTTGCACCAGAGTGCAAGGTTGTGTGTGTGCAGGTGAGTTTGGTGTCTGTAGACCATGTTGCTACTATCATGTGTGTCGCTTAGTGCAGCACACAGGATAGGTACATTGGGGAAAAATGAGGTATGTACTAGAAGGGCCACCTTGCTGTACTCTTACACACCATGCCAATTCTCTATTCCCATGTGTGCTGCACAAAGCAGGTCACATGTACAAAGCAAACATGATGATCAGAAAGCCTTCCTGCTCATATGGCCAGAATACAACCGGGATGTAACTGTTGGTAAATTGTGCGCTGCCAACTATGAATGCCGCACTTGGACATCTGGAGCAGCCTCTGATACAATGGGTGTTGCCGTGGAACGCCGAACACAACCCCCAATGCACGCCCCGTTCACACTCAACACAGCGTGACAGTGTACCTTATTGACAAGTAAGCGTTAATACACGTGGAATGTATTAACGCTGCTCAGATCATGATGCTAGGCCCCTATTGACAACACAACTTTGATGACAGTTACGCTGACTTTGCGATATGGGCTTGATGATATGCACCTCACTGTCAATGTGTGTCACTGTCTGGGGATGGGCCGAATCACAACTGTGAGACCAATGCATTTGTCCAGAGTCACTTACCGATTGGTGCACACTGCTGACTTCCACAATACATCATCACACTGTAGGCAAGGTAGACGTGATACACACCCATACTTCATACTGCAACGGTGATCATGTGACCCAGACATCCATGCCACCGCAACATACTAGTCAATTACGTTCCAACTCACCAGTGGCGTGTGGGTACTCAAAGCTGTCAATGTCCCCCTGTGTGATTGGCGGTCGTCCATCTGTGAGACAAGTAAAGAAATGTGTTGGTATTAGACTTCTATCCATATGTGTCGTATTCCTCATACCAATCATCACCATGACAGCACATGCTACGTAACTGTAGTGTGGCGTTTCATGTTGACTACATGATTGGGTCAACTTTGACTGCCATTCACACCAGACCTGTGACAGCTGATTTTGGACAGACGAGACTGTAATGCTAGCTGACATGCCCATAATCGTAGTGTGTCATCCACAAGGCACCATTACTCCATGCATCCTGTTGTTCTACATGCACTTTGTACAATTGAGTAGCTGCAGATGGCACAAAGCAGTTACACAGAGGTTGTTGCTGTATGACAATCTGGAGATGTCCACTTTCCTTAGACCATTTGTCCATTAGCAGAACTTTTTCACACAGCAACTATGTTCACAGGGCATCATAGCTAACGTAACACAAATCATGAGGACAGCATTTTGTCACTACCTTTTGGCCAGCACACAACTCACATGGACAATTCCAAAGATGGTCAATGTACAGTCACCCATGCCGTACACAAACAATCGTCTGCCTGCAAGCACATTTTGTGCCGGTGTGCCAGCTATGACAGTACAGTGCTAACTGTTGGTCCAGCGCAGTGGGTGACACGGACTTGCAACATATGCTTGTCAATGAGATGCTGCGTGGTGCCAACAATATGCGCTAACGCTTTGCGTCTCCCACCTCAATCAGCAACCATTTCTCACTTTGACAGCAGTGTCACACACGTTGTGATTTTCATTCCTTACAGTCCACACGAATGAATGTGGAGTTTGTACTTACCACCCTGTAGGCCTGTCATGACTCCCACATAGTCCAAGAGATCTGCCTCACGTGCAAGCATGTCCTGCCATCGGTGCTTCCACTGGCGCACGTTGCGGTCCACTCCGAAGAACCGTGACATATGCACCCGCACACGCTCCCACCTGATCTTCCGCACAGACACATTGTACCCTTGCAGGATACGGCCTCCCCTCTCCAACATCAGTGGCAGGTGAAATTTAATGAGCCACAGGAACCCCCCCTATGTCCCCTCGGACATCCTGCCCTCCCTGCCCACACCCGGCATCTCCCTACACACCTGTGAGCCCACAGCCAGAAAAAAAAGGCCCCTAAAATATCCCCAACAACAATTTAACTGCACTACCCCAAGACAGACACCCGACAAAATTGAGGACAGGAGACAGTAAAACACAATTAATGAGTACACAACACTTCACAGACACTATACACAGGACACAGCAACACTCTCAAAATCACTAAACTGCAGCACACACCACCAACACCCTCCAGCACTCTCCACAATAACCAGCAATGTGCTCAAAAGGGAAACTGAAAGTGCAGAACACTACTCCAGTAGACAGGAAGCATGCAGACATCACTTCCTGTCTCTTAGCGGCCCGTTTTTGAGTTAGCGGCGAAAACTGCACGCAAATAGTCACATGAGTAAACTTAATAGTGGGAAAAGTGTTGCGCAATGTATTTTAACCACGGGCGGGTGAAAAAAATATCGCTTTTTCGTGTTAGCGGCCAGATCTGCACGCTAAGAGCAAATAAATACACTGATGTACAGTCTTGTTGCAAATTTAAAGTCAGAGCCCAGTAACAACAAGTTGAGGTTGGTTGGCACTCAAATGACAACATGAAAATGATCTTTCACAACACATGACACCCTAAATTGCAACATTCAACAAAGGTCACACCATGATTGCATATCTAACAAGAGAACCATCAATCAATCATGGATTTTTTAAGTGTGCCACTCACCCGTGGGGGTCACAAGGCGTAGGGCCATGACTTTCGGCATGCTTCAAGTTGTCTGTGTACGTGTATGTGTTGAAGGTGATGTTGATGTTGCATGGTGGTTCATGTGCGATAGCAGATGTGGCTCTGTGGTAGATGTGAGGGGGCCAGGGGTCTGTGTGGGCCCCAGAGTGGATGCCTTTCCTAGCGGAGGACGTGTCTTCAACCGTGCCTGGTGTCCATTTGGAGATGGCGTTCTGGTTGTTGTCTCAGGGGTGCTGGTGGTCCGTCTGCTGCATCAAGTTAGTGGTCCACATACTTGTTGTAGGGCTTGTTGATCTGGAGGTGGTCGTGGCTTCCAAGCTAATTGCTTCTGACACACAGAAAAGCAGGTTTTACCCCATAGCACGCCCGATTTTAATATTTTACCCCATTGCACGCCCTATTTTCAGATTTTACCCATTGCACGCCCTATTTTCATATTTTACCCCATTGCATGCCCTATTTTCATATTTTGCCCCATTGCACGCACATTTTTCATCTTTCACCCCTTTGCACGCCCATTTTTCATCATTTACCCCATTGCACGCTCAATTTTCATATTTTACCCCATTGCACGCACATTTTTCATATTTTACCCCATTGCATGCCCTATTTTCATATTTTACCCCATTGCACACCCTATTTTCATATTTTACCCCATTGCACGCCCATTTTTCATCTTTTACCCCATTGCACGCCCATTTTTCATGGTTTACCCCATTGCACGCTCTATTTTCATATTTTACCCCATTGCACGCCCATTTTTCATATTTTACTCCATTGCACACCCTATTTTCATGTTTTACCCCATTGCACGCCCTATTTTCATATTTTACCCCATTGCACGCCAATTTTTCTTATTTTACCCCATTACATGCCCATTTTTCATGATTTACCCCATAGCATGCCCATATTTCATGAGTTACCCCATTGCACGCCCTATTTTCAGTTTTTGCACCATTGCACGCCCTATTTTCAGATTTTACCCCATTGCACGCCCTATTTTCATATTTTACCCCATTGCACACCCGAATTTGCATAGTTTACCCCATTGCACGCCCATTTTTCTTATTTTACCCCATAGCACGCTCATTTTTCATCTTTTACCCCATTGCACGCCCAAAGTTTCGTCTCTTACCCCATTGCACGCCCACAGTTTCATTGTTTTACACAACATACACACTCAAATAAATTATTGTCCGCTGACAACAGACTACAATTGTGCATTTATTCACAGACGACAACCTATGTTGACTGATTTACACAAAGGACACGAAACAATTTTGGATTGGGTAGCCAAATTTGCACCATGAAGACTCTAGTCTTACACATTTGACAGACTGAAAAGCATCTCTGTACTGAGGAGACATTCCCAGCATGAATGAAGTTTTGTTATTTTCTTTGCACGTATTGTGCAACGTACCCTTTTCAGAGTGATGTACCCATGCTGGACAGTAACATGCAGACAGGGTATGTGTATATGTTTTTTTATTGGCACACACCGTGTTTGCAGTCATTTTGCTATGAGATACATTGGAGGGGGACTGTCACAAAGTGATGTGCTCAGTTGAAGAAATTGTTTATTATTCTGTCCCTTCGGGCAGTTCCTGCTGCATTTACTGTGGGGTGTGCGCCACCTGCCTCATCTTCATCATCATCCTGGTCATCGTCCGGTGCAGCAGGCACTTGAATCCATGGAGCATTGGTGCGCACACATATATTGTGCAATATACAACATGCCAAGATAATTTTGCTGACCATTTCAGGGCTATACAGTAGTCTGCCACCTGTGATGTCCAGGCAACGAAAACGTGACTTTAGCACGCCAAATGTGCGCTCCACAATGGACCGGGTGCGTCTGTGGGCCGTATTATACTGCCTCTGGGCCTGGGTGGTGGGGTTTCGGAGGGGTGTCATCATCCACGGGCATAGTGCATATCCTTGGTCACCTGTAACATGTGTAAGCGAGATGTTTACATTATTGGTTGGGCCGGCTGTGTTGTTGGTGTAGATGGTTTTGTGGCGTGTCATTTGTGTTATGTTGGATTTCATGTTAGCCATGTGTTGCTTCTGACTGATTACAAGCATCAATGCAAATTAAATTGACTAACTTTTGATACTCCCTCCCCCACGCCTCATCAATTGTGTGCGCTGCGCGGTTGCATGACTGGCTCTTCTACTATCTATCGATGGCACTCATCCACCCTCCTCACAGTCAGTGCCATGTGAACGTTGAAATGGCAATGGGCCACACCAGACACGGTTCACGTTCAGTTGTGCTGCTGTCGCTGCTGCCAGACCTGCCCCACTGCACAACACATGCTGTTTCCTGTCCCGAGCGGCCACATATCAACAGTCATCAGCCCCCTCGCATGCAGGGCCCATTGTGGGCAGGAACGCTTCACCCACACCATCAGCATCATCAGACGCAACACTGTCCACTCCGTGGACTACTTACTCATTCAGGAGTGTAGCCTCCAACTCACATGCTACGACTACTCAAGATCCATTTGACTCTGGGAAATGTTAACTGACATCAGACTGTCCCAGATCTTCACCACACTGATCCACAAGGCAGGGCACACCTTTGACGGCTTCTTTGCATGTGTAGACTTCGTCCAGTTCATCGGCCCCACTAAACGCACATGTGTTGACCACTTACGCATGCACCACCTTGTTGATGTACCCCAAGCCACCGTTGACCACATGCAGGTCCCCACAAAGTTGGTGTTGATCATTCACTAAGGAGATGCTACACGCCACCATCAACTGCAACAACCACAACACTGCAGTCGTCAACAATGGCGCAAGTTCACATTTTCCAAACATGTATCTCCAACTGCGCATGCACCCTTGTCCCACTATGCAACTGAAACATACGGCAGGCAATGAATGCCACCTCAGTCAGCACCAACCTCAGAGTTGGCAGATGCAACTGCTGACACATGGAGTGGAGCTGGTGCAAACTTTGGGATACCAGTAAACAGCACCACCAATACGTACAGAATGCTCATATTCACCATCAACAATACGCCCACGCACCAAACTGCTCTTCCAGGTAGGATTGCTGTGAGTTGCAACATGGATGATCAACAGCTGGGGTGTGCTATATGCAGGGGAAACATGAGTTCTCATCCTCATAACAGAACAATCAGCATGTGGCATTACCTGGTGGTCCAACGCCTTTGGATGACCCCACCCCACAGCTAGGTACCTAGGCCCCATATTTGACTTCTCCATCTCCATGTACCTACAGGTGTACGCAGTGGCCTGCAGCTGCTTCACTAGCCTCTGCATCCTCCATGCAACCTTCAAATGGATCCCCCCATTGTCGGGTGTAACAGTGACCCACACAGTCATTGCCATCAGGCTGGGCTACAGTAACACACTATATGCCAACATGGGCACGTCTGCGGTCAGCTTACTCCCGACTGTCCAGCACAATGCATACACACTGGGCCTTGTGTTCCTACTTTCATTATGGATCGTGTGCCTCCATCGCACATACATGGTTTCCACCTCTCACAACATTTGCTTATGAGTGGCCCAGGGGCTAAGCATTTTAGGATAGTTTGTCTACATATCTAGCCACAGTTCCCACAGTTCTTGGTGTTGTTGTGTCTGGTATGTGGGCATGTTGATTGACATGTATGTGTCATTGTGACATGTACATTCTCACACTTCTGATTTGCATCTCTGTGAAGTTGAGGCATGTGGTGGGTCACGTTAGTACTTACCGACTAGCACTGCATTTCCATATGCGCCATCCTGGAAGCGCTGGTTTATGATGGACTGTCGGAAGATGTAGGAATCATGCACACTCCATGAGAACTTGGCTATGACATTGGTGAACACTCCCCGGTGGTCCACTATTGCCTGCACATTCATGGAATGGGTGTGCTTTCTGTTGCGGTATATGTGTGCACTGTCCGCATGGGGCACAAATAGGACATGTGTGCAGTCAATTGCGCCCAGCACCTGTGGGAACCCGGCTATGGCGTAGAATCCTTGCTTGGTCTCAATCTGTTCCTGCACAGTGTTGGGGAAGTGAAGGTGCTGGGGTATCAGGCTGAGTATGCCATCCAAGACAGTTGGTAGGAAGATTGAAAAGACTGCCTGTGAGACTCCAACTCTGGCCGTTGTTGGTTGAAAGGTCCCAGAGGCCAACATATGCAGCACGGCCAGCAGCTTTGTCTGCGGAGGGATGTTGGTTCTCCGCTGTGTTTGTGGCATCAGCCTGTGGGCTATCAGGTTCAGGATGTGTTTGCATGGATGTCCTTTTGAGCCTGTAGTGGGCAATGACATCCTCTGGCGTCAGGTCTGCGAGGCTGAGATGTCTGCGCAGGGCCCGCTGTCGTCTTTGGCGCAGCCTTGGTGGTGGTACTGGGGGAGGTGGCAGTGGCGGTGGTGGTTGTTGCCTTCATGGGACTCCAAGCTGAATGATTAGTATCTCCATGGCATCTGTGGGTCTTCAGGTGTGGGTCTGGGCTAGTCTCCCTTATATGCCTCCATTTATCACCATTTTTACAATTTTTAGACCTGTTTTTTTCAGGTCTTATTTCCCTGCAGCTAAGGGGCCATTTTTTATCGCTTCGCGGGTCCGGGACATCATTGCTAATAGTGCGATGGTGTGTTAGCGACTTTTTTCATGAAATTTTGAGAGGGAACACCTACTTAGCATATCATTAGTGGAAACTATCGCTGCTATGCACGGCGATAGCAAAAACGATAGCTATCGCCGGAAAGCTGTCGCTAACGCTTGTTAGCGACATCTTGGTAATAGGGCGGTAAAAAAAAAACGCATTAGCGGCTAACGCGGCGATAACTGGCTTGATAATATGCCCCATAGACTCCCCGCATTGCCATCTTCAAACTCAGTTACCTCTTCGCTGCACTTCACCCCAGAACAAATTCGTATAGTAATTAACAATAGCAGACAGGATGGAGCTCCAGGCTCAAATGGAATACCCCAAGCATTGTATAAAATAAATCATGCTTTCTGGGCGTCCAATTTGTCAATAGTCTTTAATAGTGCCCTTCAATTAGAGATGATTCCGGACTCCTGCAAGGGATCCATCATCAACCCCATTTTTAAAGGTTTCGAAGGCCAACATCCAGAAAACTTCCGACTCATAACACTATTAGACACTTAGGTTAAACACTTTGCAGGCCTTCCTTTATCTGATCTGCAGAGCTGGAGGAGAAGAAAAACAAATTGTCCCCTCTAATCAAACCGGGTTTATGCAGGGCATGGGCACAGCAACTAATCTCTTAAGTGGAACAAGCAAATCAATCTTTATGTGTTTTGCAGATTTCAAATCTGCATTTGACTGTGTGCAGCGCAATCTCCTCTGGCAAAAGTTGGTCCACTGGGTATTCCGGTTAACTTACTAAAAGCAATACAGATGCTCTATTCAGGAACCTGGGCCAGGGTAAAAATAGGTGACGGCTCCAGGAATATAAAACCACCGAGGGGCTGAAACAAGAATGTGTGTTGGCTTCTTATAGTTCAACCTCTTCTTGGCCGATCTATCAAGGAACCTTGAATAAAGTAAACGCTCATCCCCCAAGAATAGGCGACATTTCCCTCTCAAATCTTTTATATGCGGACGATGTATCACTATTAAGTCAAACAAAAATTGGTCTGCAACGCCTGATTGATTTATTATTGTAGGAAAATTCATTGCCTTAAGACCGATTTAAAAAAGCGGTTAACAGTGTATTGAAAAAACATCTATGGTCAGAGATAAAGAGGCCTTCTCCGTTAGATAACAAGAATGGACAATCCTAGGCTAATACAAGGTTCTTAAGCCGTAGTCCTATTTGGAGGCTGGATGGGCAACGCACTTAAAAGGGCAATTTTTTAGACACTGCTTTGATTCCCTCCCAGGTCTTATTTATGCCGCGCCTTGGCTCAGGCCTCCCACCGACGCTCCCTGTAGACTGTGCAAGGGAGGCAGGAAGGACATCATTCATTTCACATGCTTATGCCCTGGTTTGCTCATGGAAAGAAGGAGACTTTTAAGACCTTTGTTTAACCACCGTGGCATACGATCTTGTAGGCAGGGGGTAATTTCCTGCTTTATGGCACAGGACCCTGTGTTGAACTCTTGTTTTGCAAATTTTTTAAAAATTGCTAGGCAAAGTTTTCTTTCTTGCTTATCAAAAATGTATCCATAAGAGTGGCTCTTGATGCGTGCAGGAATTTGCTTCTGCGGGCTGGCAAGTAGGCTAGTGCAGGTAAAATGCATCTAATAGTTATTTTGAAACAATAAATCTTTGTGGAATATTTTAGAGAGGGTCCTAATAGCAACTTTCATCAAAACCTATTTGGACAGTATATACCTTGATGCAAGGCTATGCCTAAGCGTCCCTTTTATATTAACACATATTTGCACTGTCATCTGCACTTTACTAGCACTTTATCGCATCGCTTCCAAGATGGGCCCCTTTACTCTAACATTTATCTCCACTTCAGATCGTACCTTAGTAGCACGCCATTCTGACGCTTTGGAATTGCACAAGAGTTGTACTCTGTGAATTACTTTTGGCAGCTATGGATTCTGTATGAACATTCTTAGCCTATGCCCTTTAAAGACAAATGTATATTATTTTGTATTAATTGAATGACCCAGTTTTTTATGTGTTTTTAATTAATTATGGAATTTAGTTTATCAAGGATTTTTGTAAGTAAGATCTTAACAAATATTTTATGTTGTTTGCCTTTAATGGACTTAAGTGTCTAAATAAAGTATTACACCACCACCCCCACTGTTTCAAGTCACTTCAGCTGGTCAAATTCCTTTGAAATAGCCAATGCGACATTCCTTTGCCTGCGTTTCAGAGGCGTAGGAATTTTGATGCATCTCAAGTTTAGCGGCCCGTCCCGCGACAATGTGTCACTTTGGGAAAAAGTCATGAATAACCACTGCGTCAGTTTTGCAGGGGATTTTAGGTGGGAACGTCTACCTTGCATATATTAAAACTAACGTTCAGACGAAGGAAATAACAACGCAGTCCGTCGAAAAGTGACGCATCAGCCTGGATGCATCACCTTGTAAATATGGAGCGACGACAGCGCAGTCGCTAAAAAAAATGACGCAGTGGTGGCGCATGCTCCTTGTAATTAAGCCCCCACAATCTCAGTCTTTATCCCATTTAAAGCACATCAAATTTTCCAATATCCATTGTTACCCATGATTGAAACAGACTGATTTTGTTCCGGCCTTCCTACAACTCCAATTGAATGTGCATCTGGAGGATGGTGACATCCATTTAAAAGAGTTTCCGATTTAGTTCTAGGACCCCTGTTATGGGGGAACATATATAAGTTAAACATTAACAGCGAGAATGCTGAGCGTTTAAGTACTACATAGGAATTTTTTTCAGCCGATGATGTAGCAGATTCAAATCACAGTTGATGGCTGCAGACACAGAAGAAACGCAGGGGGATATTCTCAAGAACGTGCGATAATCATCGCCAAAATAGGTTAACGCAATTTTACATATCGCCGTCTATCGCGGGAAAACAACGCGGTGTTAACGTCGTATTCTCAACACGGAGGTAACATGCGATAGTTTCCCGATAACGCGTCAAATGTCCGCGATAAAATTACCGGGACGGCGGTAAAAATCTAAAACCGAACGTGAAAAAAGTGGCGATGGGCCCAACCGCGATAAAAAAAATCAGCGATAAGCAGCGCCAGGCCTGCAATTCACACACGTCAGACGGGAAAAATCACTATAAAAGCAGAAAAAAAACCCACAAACAAAACCAAAACAACTGCGAAGCACAATAGAGGTAGCCGGAGCAAGTACAGAGGACAACCAGAACCCCACAAGCTCCACGGAGGACCAGCCTGGGACCTCGGGGTCAGGGAAGGGCAAGGAGAAGAAGAGGAAGACGCGGTTCAGTCCGCAGGAAAACAGGATCCTGATAACGGAGGTGATAGAACACCATCTGTAGTGTAGCTCCTATTTCCCTAATAGGCTCTGCACATTGGAATAATATATCCTATAGGTTTGACATAGGACTAAGGTCAGTATGTCCCTATCGAGTATATTAAACTTAATTACTTGTGCCAGCTAGCTCAGAGGCCACTAGAAGCTTCTTGACGACAAGAAGGGAGTAGTTTCTGGCAGCCGCAAAACATGACCACTTTGTTTCCCTTTAGAATCAGAACATGTCCCAGAGTCGTGGAAACAATAGATAACTATTTCACTCAGCTCAGTCGTGCATGCTTAGTTTTCTCCAAGTTACACAGAAAGAAAATAGACGGGCGTTTCAATAAAAGATTTATAGAACAGTCTTGTTTCTGGTGTAAGTAAAATGTGCTGTTACGATCACAAGACAGTATGCGAGATAAATAATGTACAGTGTGAGCAGTAGAAATAAATAATACTGCGACAGCATTATCTTTTAGTACATATGCATTTACATAAATAACACAGACTAAAAATGCGAGTACTCATACGATGCGTTTCTAATCTAGTTCTACCCCAATGTACCTAACCTAACCTAGGTATAGGACGAGGTATGAAGTAGGTGAAGTATTCCTTACTATGGTATACTAAGAGTACTCTAACCCCAGTATGCCTAGTATGCCAAGAGTCCCTCTAGGTTCTAGTCTGCTCCATACCTGAAGAATGAGAGAGGTAGGAATCTCTTTGCCAGACTCAAACTCCAACACCCCGCAAGGGAAGTTAGATCACTGGAAGCGGGACTCTCTGCGTGTAGGGATGACAGCGTCTTCTCAGTCCGTCAGGCCGGGAAACGGGCTCCTCTGAAGTCGAAGTCTCCTCTGATTTACAGGGGCTAGGGAAGGTATATTTATACCTGAGAATTACCTCAGAATGTTAGCATTGACGTGAGTCGGACAGTGGAAGACGTCATGAATGAACCCCTAAGGAATAATGGTTCATGCATAATATATGAGTCCTTGAAGAAATCAATAGTCCTGGACTAGGGAAACTCCCGCAGCCTAAGGGTCTGTTCTTCAAGAACTCGTTGTGACGTTAGGGTGGACGGATGTCAGAGACCATGCCTGTATTTGGAGTGCACGGTTTAATGCCTAAATAAGGGCTGGGATTTTATGCCTATATAAGGGCAGGGCGAATTGTGCCTATATAAGGACATGATTCTGGAAAGCCCGTTTATGGACACCCTAAGAGGAATACAACACCCACTCCACTTTCGTGTGTACGATAATACTAAAATGCTAAACATTTAAAATGCTAAACATAAAATGGAGTACCGCATATTTAAAAATATTTCTTAAAAGCATTAAAAAACATAATAAAAAATGCAAAAGGTACTGTACATTTGAAGCAAATGCTTTTCATTTCAGGCATAAAGTTCGAAAATAAATGCAATTGGAATGAAATAAGCAGTAATATTTACATGTGACAAAAAAATGATCGATAAGTTTCTTAAAAATCAAAGTCATTTCATGTCATGAAAATTAATTAACTGTTTTAGACACACAAGATGACTTAGTGTCCGTGGAAGTACCTTGAAGTCTGTATTATAAGGCTAGTTCTACTTTAAGCAGATTGAAGTGCCATTTTCGTTCGAAAAATGGGAAAAAAAGTTCAATTTTGGTAGAGTTCCAAGTTGCTTTGAAAAATGAAGGCCAAATTGTTTCTGCATCTCTGGAACACTGTATGCTGAATCAGAGTCAGTTTTACGGGTCTGGTGTAAACATAAGATCATCTATTTCTATAGACAAAACATCATCCACTGTAGTTGGTGTCAATTGGAACACCTCGTGTAGCAGATTAATTGCACAGAGATGTGAAGCTTCACTTCCAGCATAGGGTGCTGCAGCAAAGTTCGCGTCCGTTGTTACCTGTGTGCCTGTAGTTCTTTCTCATACCTCAGCAGCAGCCGGAAGCGTCTGTGAGATCTCAATGAATGCTGACATCAGGATTGGTAGCCTCTGGGGACAACACAGAGCATGGGCCGTTATCGGGACCAGCAGAGTATCGACATCCGTTGGCGTAACTGATGGAAATGTTAGACAGGTGTCCAACACGCATTCTTCACCGCATAGCAGGCAGCGTAGAACAGGTAAGATGCAATCTTGCCAGATTGGTCTGAATGACAGGAACCACTTTGTATTAAGGTCCCGTAGACGAGTCATGCCCAAAAGCTGTACTATTCGCTCACGGCACTTTCGTTCAAGGAGAGCTTTCTCCATTTCGCTCGGAGTGATGTCTGCGAATAGGCTGGCCATAGCGCAATAGCAGGAAGAGAAATAGAATTCCGGCAACAAGTGCTAGAATTAATGGTATGCCACCAAACACCGAATGTGCAAAGTTCGGGATGATTCCGAGTATTGCCTGGAAAGGTGCTAACAGACCGGTACAGATGCTCTTAAATACATGTATAATTCCACTTGTATCAGACATGTTGAAGATACGTGTTATCATTTCTATGAAATGTATAGGGCAGTTTGTACGTATTAAAGTCTGTATCTCAGCCGAAGTCCTTGCTACTTGTAGATCATAGGTTTCTTTGGCCGAGGTCAAAGGCACTGTTTGCTGTAAAAGCATGGCTTTCATTCTGCTCAAAGTATCAAATCTTATAAAAGAGACGTTCAGCGAAGGCCATAGAGGCGACTCCCTGACTGTGTCTATTGGGGCAAACAATACTTGCATACAGCAAGTGACCCTGGAGTTGACCGTTACTAGATATGGGATGCCTGGCAACATGCCGCAGCAACTCTGATCATTCAACATGAGGTAACTCCCATTAGAAAGTTGTCCAAACGTTGGATTAATCACAGCAGCTGGTGTACCCTGCTGATGGCAAGACAAATTTGCCACAGAACCATTACAAGCCCCGTGTAAAGAAATGTCCTGACATATAAGTGAACCGCTCAGTGCACGTTTACAATGTGTACCGCTTAAAAACACTTCACGATCCCCACTCCAACATCTATATGTATACGGTAAATCCCAAGATGTCTTAATGTATCCCTTACCCAACCTTTCATATTTGCCTGCTTGCATTTGTCTGAGGCAATACTGAAACTGAAAAGTACTCACAGGTAATGTTATTTTGCCATGAATAAGCCATTCTGTAGCTGGTTTTTCTGCCACTGTGAATGGTAACTTTTCCAGTTTTTCAATGCTCAGCACTGTATACTTTGCTCCTCTTTGTGCCAATTCGATTTGTTTATCAGTCAGATTGTATTCTGCCAACAGAGCCGATGTGTTAATGAAACGCCAAGGCACATAGCCTGCTCGCAAAGATTGCAGCGTCCAGCTTAATAACATAATAGAATGTAATTGAGATTTCACCTTGCTGTAACATCACCAAATCTTGTTCTAGTATGTCGATAGCAGAGGATACAATGCCATCCAATGAATATATTCTGGAGGACAAAGTTGTTAACCCATTGTCGACCACAGAGAGTGTTTTCTCTAAATTAATACGATCAAGTTCACGTATTCTTTCTGCAGCCTCTATCTGTGATACTTTCCATGCTTCATTATAGGCAGCATAAATGCCGGCATATATGAAACGTTTTTGACGCGGTTTTCTTGGTCCAAGCAAGAATTCCCTAAGGTCTGCTTCCTTTTTAAGTAAGGTTAAGTGTTGGTTCACATCCTGTAGTGTAGACTTATGCAGCCAATCGAGGCATAATTTTCCTACACTGTATGTTGTTACTACCCCCGGATGTTGTCTTTGGACGTATCTTGGGTCTGGCCTATTAATAGTAAAGCCCTGAGTTTTATTCAGTAATCTTTCATGACAGTTATTCGTGTCTGTGGGCCAGATCAACCATTTTTTCCAATCAGGATTAGATCTGTTGAGTTGTAGTATATTGTCAACTGTCACCACTGCCTGTGTATCGTTATCTCTGGCAGGTGATGGTACAGAAGGTGTGTTCATTTCTTTGATCTTGGCTAATCCAAGACAAGATGTTTGTTGGATGGTTTCATTCAAAAACATTATTTGTTCAGGGATCATGCAGGCTCTAAATAAAGCTTCTATCCCCTGCACTTGCCATTCTTTAGTACCCCAGACTGTTTTGGTGTCTATTGTGTCTTTCCAAAAGTCGAAACCCTGTCTAGACAGTTGGGCATTAAATAATTCAGAGTAAATCTGTTTTGTATTTGTTAACATAATTTTCAGTCCTGTCTTGTTTACATTTTTATAGTAAAACATTTCTGGTTCAGATGTATTGTATCCTGAAAAATATGGAAACTTACTAGCAAATGTTTTTGAACTACCGTGTGGTGGTGTAGGACAATGTTCCCATTGGTTAAACATAAACACATTTCTTGGATATGCAGATTTATGCAAATAATGATGACCATAGTGGTTATAACAATACATTTGTTCATAGTCTGATGAACCCTCTAAATATTCATGTTTAGAAAATGCAGCAGATTTTTCTAGGTCAAACATTATGTCATTCACAGTCTCAAAGTCCCAATCATCTGAATAGGTACTGGACGTAATTAGATCACTTAGTGAAATTTTAAACAAATGTGGTATGTTCAATTGTTCCGTCGGACCGAAGATTTCAAAATCTGTTTTGTCCCACACTATACCATCCTGTATAGGAACAGCTGTGATGTTCACTGATGACAAGTCTCTTGCTTCACGATGGGAAGATTTATGAGGTTTCAAAAGTACGTTCACGTCTTTTCCTTCAGTGTTCACATGGATGTATCTGCCACTTATAAGCACGCTCACAGTTGTTACCAAAGCTAGCCAGAGCAGGAAAACAAAAAGTCCAGATGTAATCCAGAGTTCAATCCATGGAGAAACCAAATAGGTTTTTTTCACAAAATGAAGAAAGTCTTGTACTTGCTGCTTGAATTTCAATGATGCTGGCGTCGTTTCAGGTTCACTTGGATGTTCTGAGAACGTATCAAAGTTAATGAAATAGCCAGAAGCAGTTCTATCAATTGTTGGAATTGCATCAGGATTTGTAAAAATCACTGGAACCAGTTCATCACTTGCCACGTTGGTGTAGACAGGTGTATTTGGACGAACTGTTACTTGGTTGTCAAGAGGGATGAGTTCCATAGCGTTGTTGCTTAGTCCTCCATCAGTTACAGCTGAATTCTCGATTGTTATCAGTCTTTCAGTCTGAACCTCTTGGATAGTAGCGAGAGGAGTGCGTCTGCTACTAGGTCGGAGTCCACGAGGCCTACTATTTAGTATTGGCCACATACTGTGGTTTGATGAGGTCGATGGACACAAATCTTTTCTCCTTTCTTCCAGCAAGGGGCGGCAGAAGTACTGTTCTCGTTCCTTGAACTGCTAGGACAGGTACTGGTTATCTGTAAGAAGGTCCAAATTCATTCTTGTCCGCAATCTTTTCTCTGACTAGATCCCCAACTTTTGGAATCCAGACAGGCCTTGCTGGGACCGCCGATTTTTCCCCAGTGGTGGTTGGCTGTAGGAATACGTTGCTTTGTTTCGTTCTTAATTTATTGAGTTCCTGTAAAACAGCCAAACGATCTTTGATATCAAACGGTTTATTTTCCACCACTGTGCCTACGTGTTCAAGGTCTGGTACCCACATTCTTGTCCCAAATAGGACCTCATACGGAGTGACCCCCTAGAGAACTTCTTGGCAGATTATTCAAAGAGCGTTGAACCCCACTAAGGTGTTTGACCCACCCATCACCCGAACCTAATACCCTAGCTGTTATAGACTGCTTTATGTCCCGGTTTTTCCTTTCCACAACAGAATTTCCCTCAGGATGGAATGGAGAGGAGTACCGCAATGCAACGCCCAGACTGGCCATGGCTTCTTTGTAAGCCCGAGAGCTAAACGCAGGACCCTGGTCAGAATGTAGCGTGCCTATTGCGTATGTGCCGATAAAGACTACGCAAATCTTTTATAACAGTTCGAGCATCAGCCGAGCGCTGAGGCCATAACCATAGGAACCTAGATTCAGTATTTGTGGGAATGCCTTTGTCCAGTGGGACGCAGGCGAGTAGATAGCCTAATGCTGTCTAACAGTGGAGTCAGTACTGGGCTACCGCATTCGCAGCATGGTGTCTGGTGGCTCTCTCGCTGTAATTTACAGTCTAAGCAGATGTTGATGAATATGTGCATTTCTGTATTCATTCCAGGCCACCAGTACATCTCTTTTAACGTCAACATTGTTTTAGAGATCCCTTGATGTGACAGACCCTCCCCCAAATGTGTATCATAAATCAAGGCTGCTCTGCGTTCCATGTTTGGAATTACCCTATCCCCCACTCCAGGGATTCGAGCAAAAGGAACGTTGTTCGCATCAATTACATAAGAGTACTTGAGTGGAAACCTTTTGGTAACGCTGCACTGCTGCCTTTGCTTGATGCATTGACAGCCAACATTATCTCACCGTCTATTTTTGTTTTTCGAACGAGTGATCGCAGCTACGGAAGCCGTCTGAACAGCCCCCTTTGCGGCTTCGTCAGCCAATGAATTCCCTGCAACGTGAACGCCATCACATTGATGACTCAGTGTGTGGATCACGTGAGCCTTTGGTAGTTCGTTTTTCAACTGAACTACTTGTTCCCAAAGCATTTTGTGCTTTATTGTGCCACCTTTCGCATCTTTGAAACCATTTTCAAGCCAGTTTTGTATATAGTCATTATACGACTGAACACAGTAAAAGGAATCGCACACTATTAGTGTGGGGAATTCTCGATCTGTACTTTCAAGTGCCAGTTTGAATGCTTGTAGTTCAGCTCGCTGAGCTGTACAATCTCCTAGAGACTGAGTTTTTGTGACCATAGGTCTGAAGATGCCATTTCGCATGCGACCTTTAACGATTGCACACGCTGCACTGTAAGCTTGCTTACTCCCTGTTGCGGGTTGTGCGAATCCGTCAGTGTAAATTATGAATTCGTACTGATCGAGAGGCAGAATTTCAGTAGGCAGAGGACATTCTTGTTCATATTGTAGGAATGCTTGTGTTTTTAAATCTGGATCAAAAACATATTCAACATCTGTTTCAGCAAGAGAATTAACCCATTGTATCCATCCTGGATGTAATGCTTTAGCATTTGGAATGCTAGCTTTTGTGACCGCTTCTAAAGCTGGTACTGGGGTTACGACAATAATGCGTTTCCCTTGGGCTAAGGCTCTTTCTTTTGCTACAGCGGTTTGAACTGCTGTTAGAATTTTTTCAGTTGAACTGAAGCGCATTTCCGCTTGTGTGTACAAATGGGATTTGTATGCAATTGGTATTTTCTCACCCTCATTGAAGGTTAAGTAGGTGAATCCACATTGACCCGAAATTATTCGGATCACCAAATTGCGTTGACTTACGCGTGTTTGTAAGTGATTTGTTGCTAACATGTTAGCCTGGAGTGAACGCAAGATTTCTGTGTGTTCCTGTATCCAGTTTCTGATCGAAAAATCAGGTTTGATTAATGCGTAGAGAGGTTTAGTATGTATGTTCTTCCAAAATTTAGGAAACCCAGGATGGATTGTAAGTTTTTAGCGTTTTTGGAGGTTGGAGCAGCGCACATTTTTCTAAAAGTTAGCTGCCAAGCTCTTGCCTTCACTTGAAAGCTCATATCCTAGAAATAGGACATTGAGATAGGCAATTCTGGACTTTTTAAAGTTGAACTTGTAGCCCTCAGAGGCGAAACCCAGTATAATGGTGCTCACCCTGTTCAAGTGTTTTTCCAAGTCATCGTCCGTCAGATTTATGTCATCGACATAGGACAATGCCTCATTGTCATAAATTTGTAGTAACTCCGTTACCCTCGCTGAGAATAAACCTGGGCTGTTCTTGAACCCTTGTGTGAGTCGACAAAAGTGACGCTGGGTCCCCATTATGGAGAATGCTGTTAAGTACCTGCTTTCAGGTGCTATGTTTTGACAAAAGAAACCATTTGAGATGTCTAATGTTGTTTTATATTTTTACGCACAATGTTATTCATTAATGCTGTGCTATGTGCATTTTGCACTGCAAAAGTTTTAGAACAAGTGTTTAGGTGTCTGTAGTCCAAAACTAGACGATATGTATTGTCTGGTTTGGAGACATGAAACAAAGGATTGTTCATTGAAGAGGTGCATGTTTCAATCACCCCTTGATATTCAAGTTGATCTAAGATCTCCCTGACCTGTTTTTTAGCTTCTTGCTTTATTGGGTACTGCCGTTGTGCATTTGGTTCATGTTTCAGATGTATTTTATGGTGAGGCGAGTCCTCATCCCATCCTACATGATTTTTATATAATGCTGGGGCATGGGCCACTGCCCATTTCCTGGCATATGTATATCTTAGATGCATTGGTATATGGTTGGAGAAGGCAGGCATAATAATGTCCTCGACATGTGGGCACTCCCTGACAAATTGTGGTGGCCAGTCTTTTTCTGCTAGAAGTATGTCATAGCCCCTTGATAGTCTTTCCCAAAAAAGTGCTTTCACCTGTCTAGGTTTGTCTACCTCCATCCGGAGTGTTATTTCATATAACTTTTGTGGAGTACTAACCCTGGTGTCTACAGTCTGTACTATAATGTACTCATTCAAGTCCACTATCTCCAGAAGTTCCTTCAGGTTCTGGCGAACTATTGTGACTTCTGCTGCACTGTCCAGCATTGTCTGAGCCCATTCTCCGTTCTTGAGTTGTGTTCTCAGTATTCTCGGCATGTCTGATCTTTAGACCTGCTACTTTCTTTTTGGAGAATTGAGGTTTTGCTTTCGTTTTTGGAGCGTGTTTGTCGTCTTTCGATTTCACGCGTTCTTCTCCATGTTCCGATCGTCCTCTTCTTTCCGAAGTCTGTGATGAGATCTGAAAGGAACGAGAGGAACGTGTATCAGTATCTTGATACCTGTCAGGTTTTCTCAAATTATCTCTATTCCTGAGGTTATACCTCCTTTCAGAGGGCTCCTTTTGAGGAGACCTACCCCGGGATTGAGAATGTTTCTTGTTTGAATTTTGTTTAGTAAACTCCCACTTCTTTTTAGAAGATGTAGGAGTTTGTTTAATTGAGTCCTTTTCAGGACTGTCAGATAGCTTCGGCTTCACTGGTCTTCCACCCAAACTATCTCTGCCTAATTCTGCATAAGATTGTTCTATTATTCTGGGTAGCTCATTTTGATGTTCTGTAACATCAAATTCCCTAAATTTTGGCGGATCGCCACTGCTGCTGCCTCCCCTTTAATATTAGATAATATTATTGTTGAGACCTGGTTGAAATTTTTCAGTAATTTCATACCTAAATTTAGAGCAGGTTCTGCCCCGTATTCATTTTGAATTTGTTTCAGGACATCAGGTATTACCGCAATTGATGGAATGCCATGTGTTTTAGTATAGATGGCAGCAAAGACTGAGCCCCAAGTGGTGCAGTCTTCTAGTTGTGGTGTGATCCCCATTGGTAAACTGATTGTCAGTATTCTGTGTTTCTCATACGGGCTAGTATTTGGAAATACTGCTTCGATTTGAGTAATTTTTTGAGCTATCCAGAATGGAATTTGCTCACGTTTTGTGGGCATTTTACCCATGACTGCGTATAGAGTCTGTGGTGTAATTTTTAGTGTATTCCCCTGTTGGGGAGTTGGATTTGGAAGTGTTAATGGTTGCTGGACTGTAAAAGTCCGCATGACATATTGGACCAATTGTCTGTAAATTTTTATTAATTCTTGTATTTGAACAAGTAAGTCCTCATCTGACATTATATCCAATTCAGGATGAGGTGTGTAGCCAGCTAGAATTGGCCATGTTGCTCCTGGTCTACCTAGTGGACCGAGCCTGGTAATGTTTCTGTGATGTTTTAGGGCGCCTTTAAACCAGAGCTGATGCTCCTGGTATGTTAATGGAATTTCTATATCCTCGAAAGGAATGCATTCCTCTGGTGGTTCATCTTCTTTGTAGAAGTGAAACATGTGTGTTACTGGATTGGATTCAGGAAATATTACCCATGAATAGAATACCTCTGTCTGAAAGGATTCGTGTGCCTCTATCACGAAAACTGCTCTACCGCCTCTTGGTGGTAGGCCATGTTTTATAAGTTTTAGAGTGATGGCTCTTCTTAAGTTTGGAGTGATGTCTATAACACCCTCCTCGGTTTCATTTAAACCTGTAATGTTAAAGGCTGCTGCTTGGGCTGCTAAAACGGCGATAATTTTATCGCCGGTCTTGCTAATATGCCCCTTAATTACTTGTGCCAGCTAGCTCAGAGGCCACTAGAAACTTCTTGACGACAAGAAGGGAGTAGTTTCTGGCAGCCGCAAAACATGACCACTGTGTTTCCCTTTAGAATCAGAACGTGTCCCAGAGTCGTGGAAACAATAGATAACTATTTCACTCAGCTTAGTCGTGCATGCTTAGTTTTCTCCAAGTTACACAGAAAGAAAATAGACGGGCGTTTCAATAAAAGATTTATTGAACAGTCTTGTTTCTGGTGTAAGTAAAATGTGCTGTTACAATCACAAGACAGTATGCGAGATAAATAATGTACAGTGTGAGCAGTAGAAATAAATAATACTGCGATAGCATTATCTTTTAGTACATATGCATTTACATAAATAACACAGACTAAAAATGTGAGTACTCATACGATGCGTTTCTAATCTAGTTCTACCCCAATGTACCTAACCTAACCTAGGTATAGGACGAGGTATGAAGTAGGTGAAGTATTCCTTACTATGGTATACTAAGAGTACGCTAACCCCAGTATGCCAAGAGTCCCTCTAGGTTCTAGTCTGCTCCATACCTGAAGAATGAGAGAGGTAGGAATCTCTTTGCCAGACTCGAACTCCAACACCCCGCAAGGGAAGTTAGATCACTGGAAGCGGGACTCTCTGCGTGCAGGGATGACAGCGTCTTCTCAGTGCGTCAGGCCGGGAAACAGGCTCCTCTGAAGTTGAGGTCTCCTCTGAAGTCGAGGTCTCCTCTGATTTACAGGGGCTAGGGAAGGTATATTTATACCTGAGAATTACCTCAGAATGTTAGCATTGACGTGAGTCGGACAGCGGAAGGCGTCATGAATGAACCCCTAAGGAATAATGGTTCATGCATAATATATGAGTCCTTGAAGAAATCAATAGTCCTGGACTAGGGAAACTCCCGCAGCCTAAGGGTCTGTTCTTCAAGAACTCGTTGTGACGTTAGGGTGGACGGATGTCAGAGACCATGCCTGTATTTGGAGTGCACGGTTTAATGCCTAAATAAGGGCTGGGATTTTATGCCTACATAAGGGCAGGGCGAATTGTGCCTATATAAGGACATGATACTGGAAAGCCCGTTTATGGACACCCTAAGAGGAATACAACACATCAACAACTGTTCGTCACCTCCACTGTGTCATTGGCAACAAAAAATGGAATATGGCAGTCCATCGTGGACAAGGTGAATGCAGTCGGAGTGCTGAGGAGGACAATGGAAGAGGTCAAGAGGCGCTGGAATGATGTGAAGCGCAAAACCAAGCAGAAACTCGGCAACAAGAAGGCAGCAATGCAGACTGGAGGTGGGAGTCCAGCGCCACAGGGGGAGCTGGATGAGATTGATGAAATGGTGTCCACAGTCATCAGTGTAGAGACGGTGGCAGGAGTTGGGGGACCGGCTGCTCAACATGACAACAGCAACAGGGTGAGTAACAACCAGGGACTGGGGGGATGGGGGGAGATGGGCACAATGGCACACATGCACAATTAAGTATAGCACAGTGCACACCCGCAATAACTCTGGATCATGTCCCTGATCCCCTTGGCACACTGCAGCACACCTAGAAACAGCAAGTAGGCCCCCATCGACTATGTGCCCAGAGGGGGCCCTTCCCACACATCACCAATCTCACAACCAACCCATGCACATGTGCCAAACCCAGCAAAGCGGCGTGTCTGTGAGCCACACTGATAATGCAAGTGACACTGCATGACGAATAGCATGGCTGCAGTCAATATATCATGACATGTTGCACGCCACGACACTGAGGTGGCTGAGTGTGGACCACATCCGTAAAGGAGCAGGTCACACTCTGACACATCCACGTGCACAAACAACCCCTGACGTCAACAACACATCTGCGGACAAACCGTGCCCCAGAGTCCCTGTCCCACCAAGAGCCCAATTTACCCAAGTATGCAACATCTCAGCACTGTATAAGCACAGAAGTCAAAGGCACACCGCCTGAAAGGGATAAGGGGCAGCAAAATCAGAGCTGAAGGGGCGACTCTCCCAAAATGCAGCACACACACATAACATCCAGAGCACATCAACTTTGACAACAATGTGGTACAAACTGCAACACGTTCACAACAGAACAGAGGACACAACTGGTGCCGCTTGTGTGTAGAAACTGGCCAATCACATTTGGCATAGCAGGGAAATGTGAGATGATAATGTACAAGTACAAACACATATCTGTGATGTTGTTGAAATGTCCACTGTCCTGCATCAAATAGGCAGCTCCTCCCAAACAGTCACAATGTACATTGTCATGCAGTCTGTATGTAAACTTGTACAATGCGTCAACATACATGTGAACACAATGTTAAACTGCATCTCCCCTTCCCATTGCAGAGGGAGAATCAACACCTCCTGCAGAGCACACCGAACACCTCTTCACTGATGACGAAGAGGACCTCCACACCTTCGACACCGACGCCATCCAAGAGTTCATGGACAGCTTCGGCACGTCACCTCCAGGAGCAGGGCAGCCCAGCTGCATCGAGGAGACCTCACCCCCTGCACAGACCACACATCAGGAAGCACCCACCACCACGGCTGTCTCACAGGACCCCCACGAACAACACATGGCCTTCCAACGCCGTGTGTTTGGGTGCCAGGAGAAGATGGCTTATCAGGTGCGGGGGGGGTCGACCTCATGGCAGCCAAACTAGATGCCATACGTGGGTGTCTAAGTCCCAGCAGGGACCACTTACAGTCCCTAACGGACACCCACAGTCCGCTCCATGCTCTCCAACGATCCATGGCTGACTTCGCTGGAGTCCTGACTCTGAGACAAGGACAACTGTCTAGTCAGAGTGGCTCCAGCGATGTCAGCCGGGAGTTGGGACTCATGCAGAAGATCATGGAGAACATGGAGTGGATGCAGGCGGAAAGAATGGCTGCCACGGCTGCACACCAGTGAGCTATAGCTAGGATCTTCCATGCCCTGCAGACCCTCATCATGGCATTGCTGCCACAAGGCCTGGCGCCGATGAATGCTGCTGCTGCTTCTACATCCACATCTCCGCCCCCTGATGTATCAGTGACACACAGTGTGGCAGACAATCCACCTCCAGCCACTGATGTGTCACTGCCACACAGTGATGCAGACAAAACAACACCACCCACATGTGAGGCACATGAAACATCAGAGGACGAAGATGCGGATGATTCTGCCTTAGTGATAAGAAGGAAGTGGTAGCATTCATCTCCGCCATATGGCCTGTTTCTGCTTGGTTCTGCCCTCTGCATCATCACCTTCCACTGTCCCCCGATACACTCTGCGACACTCACCTTGGGCCTCGACATGGACTGCCATATTCTGTTTGGTTACCAATGACACAGCAATCAGACTGCGGACTGAACTCTTCCTCTTCCGATGAACTTGTCATTCCCTAAAGGACTCTGGCTGGCCCTCCACGGGGCAACAATGTAAAGTGGGGTTTACATGGCCCTGTGCTGCTCCAGCTTCAGCACTCCACTGAATGTGAATAAAACATTCAAATTCACACAGATGTGTCATGTCCATGATCATTCAAGTATGAAAGTATGGATGAATGTAGGGTCAGTGATTCCCCATTACGTCCATGTTGCTCATGTTGTGGGACTTGAGTCACAGGGTGCAACATTGCCGATTGCAGTCTGGGTGGTGCCGACACTACAACAGACACCATCGATTGAATTTTTCTTATACCTCAGTGGTCCTTCTAATTAACCCTGGGCTACATTTATTTGTAAATTCATTCTTCACTTTTTAATTGACAAAAATGAGGTTCCTGTCACTTTACACATTGAAACATACACCTCTATTTTTTATATATGTACATCAGTGACTTCTGTTAAAACAACTAACAAAGACGAATAACATAAATACTTTTTACATGACATAAGTGTGTGACTGATGACCACAAAAAGCATACAACTCATGCACAAAACCTAATTATAATAATTCTTGCATTAATATCCAAAAGGTACACTTTCCAATTTACATAGGTCCTACTGCTTTATAGACAATATTGGTACTTTTATTTTATTTTGCCCTCAATATGCTTTATTATACAGGTCCTAGAGAGGTCAAAGATTTGTTTTCAGACTCTAGTCGCGAGCTTCTCTAGTTTAGCTCGGGTGCACCTATTATGGGACAAGCTGTTTTTATTCGGTTGCTCTGAACCTCTCTTAGGTGGGAGCCAACGCGTTTCGACCTTCAGAGGGTGGGACCAAGGTGAGTATTTCATGTGAAGGTCTTCATCAGGGCGAGGCTTTGATCTGGTAGGACATAGGGTGCCAAATACGACTTGCGCGATGTGTTATAGATTAACTTCTACATTCGTCTGTTGAAGCCAGTCTTTGAGCGTTCTGCTTCGGTTAACGTGGATTCCGCCTCATGTTCGGGTTTCCTTAATTGCGATACATGGGTCAGGATTAATTAGAAGGACCACTGAGGTATAAGAAAAATTCAATCGATGGTGTCAGAGGTATTTTGTTTTTGTTGATGTAATTACTGATTCCAGCCTCTGAACTCCCTGAACTGAATCACTCCCCTTGTTTGTAATTGACACTACAACAGAGACACAAGCATTAGTTACTTTCTTGTCCAGCCCAGAACTGAACCATGCCCAGAGCCCCGGGCTCATTGTTCACACCCCTACGCTGGACTGGCATACGCCAGCCCAGCCCACTCCGCTTACGGGGGGGGCGACAAAGCTACATGTCCCAGGTCTTCCCTGTAGTGATCTGCTGTTCACTGGTCTAGTTGTCAGCATACCACAGCCACTCCCTGAGGGCTGGTTCACACCCACACCACACCCATCCAGCACAGGCGTCACAGGGCATGTGACCCTGCAAATAAAAGGGGCCTACCACATCACACTGCCGGGGGTGACATGATGGCGTCCGCACCACGAGACTCAATCATAAAGGGTCCATGACTTGTGGCGCACTGGGTTAGTGGCACCCGATGCACTGCAGCCGGCACGGGCCTACCGCCACGGGACGGTGACTTGTGGTGCATAGAGTTGGTGGCACCCGATGCACTGCGGCCGGCACGGGCCTACCGCCACGGGACGGTGACTTGCGGTGCACTGAGGTAGGGGTACCTGAAGATCTGAGTGGGTGTGCAGCCTGCGATGATGCGTAGACCTCGATACGCCGTCCTGCCAATCAAGATTCGATTTGAATTGAGAGCCCTGCTGGACCGCAGTGTATGCCGAAGGCAGCAGTCGGCACACACATGACTCCGCGGTGCGGTGCCGCAGAGTGCGCTGGGGGCCTGTGGTGCAGAATCCAGCGATCGGCTGAGGAGGTTCCACCGGCACGTGGTGGGCCCTTTTGGAGACACGCCTGTGGCGGCAGGTGAGCATTGAGGCCTGGGTGCGCAGGGGCGGCCAGTCATCGCTGGGCGGCGGACCAGTCTGGGGACCAGGGCTGGGGTGCAGCAGGCGCACAGGATCACGCAGGCACCACCGGTCACAGCGGTGGCCTCGTGGCTGGGTGGGGGGCGCCGCCCTGGCAGACACGACCCTGCATGCGATGACGAGATGTGCGCCGGTTGGCTTGGGACGTAGCCACCTCGTCTCCAGTGTAAATCTGGCCGTTGAAGGTGGTCAGCCACGTGTGTGTAGGCCTATGGACAGGATATGGCGGACACAGAGACACACGCAGTAGTTACTTTGGTGGCCATCCCGGAACTGAACCACGCCCAGAGCCCCGGGCTATTTATTCACGACATACGCCGGCCAAGGCCACTCCGCTCACGCTTACAGGGGACGACGACAAAGCTACATGTCCAAGGTCTTCCACACTGCCTGGGAAGTTTGCGACGACATTCGTGAACAGGCCCCGGTGGTCCACTTTTGCCTGCACATTGATGGAATGCGTGTGGTTTCTGTTGCGGTTATTGTGTGCAGTGTCGGCAGGGGGCACAAGTAGTACGTGTGCAGTCAATTGCCCCCAACACGTGCGGGAAGCCAGCTATGGCGTAGTTCCCTTGCTTGGTCTCCAGCTGTTCCTGCGCAGTGTGGGGGAAGTAAAGGTGCAGGGGTATCAAGCTGATACAAACCGTGATGCTTACAGGTATGATAAATCCTGCATAATAAGACCGTAACAGTAGTTTGTGTGGTCGTAACCTTCCTTTTCTTTCCTACGAATGTTACGACCACACAGACTTCTGTTACGGTCTTTTTATGCAGGATTTATCATACCTGTTAGCATTCCGGTTTGTCCAAGTGCAATACACTGTACCAGATTACATTTGTGACTATACTGACGCTTGACCATTGGCACCATTTATCCAACAGGTTTCTGAATACTGACTTTCGGAATATGGAATTGTATTGGGGAGTTCCCGCTGCATATGCAGTTAATTGAATCCACACGTTGCCCTGATGAAGTTCCCCGTTGGGAGTGGAACTCGTTGGCTGAGCTTTTCGTATTGTTGATTTATGTATTTGTAATAAAGAACTGTTTTTACACTACTGTTGACTACTGGACTTTATGACCTGGCGCACCCCCATTTCAGTAACTACAATCTTGGATCTGGAGCACAGAGGCGTCAAGCAACGGCTGGCGTTGGGGTTGGTTGCGCAGGAACACTACGAATTGGAACTAGCGTGTGGTGCGGATACAGGGGCCCGCCGCTGCTTTTGTGGACATGCATCTAAGACAGGTGTGAGGAACTTTGATAGGGCTGGCTGTGAGACTCCTCCGACTCTGGCAATTGTTGGTTGGAAGGTACCAGAGGCCAACAGGTGCAGCACAGCCAGCAGCTTTGTCTGCAGAGGGATGTTGGTTCTCCGATGTGTTGGTACCGTCAGCCTGTGGGCAATGTGGGTCAGGATGCGGAGGATGGTTGTCCTTTTGAGCCTGTAGTGGGCAATGGCATCCTCTGGCATCACTCAACGCATCCTCTGGCGTTGAGTGTCTGAGGCTGGTGCGTTTTAGGAACGTCCGCTGTCTTCATCTGCGCTGCCTAGGTGGTAGTCCGGGGGGGTGTGGTCGGGGGGGGTCCTGGGGGTGGTGGCGGTGGGTGTTGTGGCCCTCTTGGGTCTCCAAGCTGCATGATCATTGGCTCCATGGCATCTGTTGGTCTTCAGATGTGGCTCTAGGCTGGGCTCCCTTTCATACTGCAGGTAGTCATCCTGCTTAGCACCAGTAATAGGCAGGAGTTAAATCCCTGCTGCTAAAGCGCCTTATCGCCTATTTTTGGATCGCTTCGCCGATCTGGCTGGTCGTTGAGAATATCGCAAAGTGGTGTTTTTGTGTGTTTTTGCACGGGAACGCCTACTCTGCATATCATTAGCGTTAGTTGTCGCTCTCATCCGTGGCGATGTTTTTGCGCCAGCTATCGCTGGAAAACTGGTGATATCGGCTGTTTGCACCAGCTTGTGAATAGGGCGAAAAATCTATCGCCACTTTTGCGGCGCTAAAGTGCCGATAAATCGGCGATAAGTCCTTGAGAATATGCCTCGCAGAGATCTCCTGGTGACCTTTGCTGGATCTCCTTCAATTGTGTTGTGTAGTCAGTTGTGTCATGTGCAGCTGAGAGGTCGATTCCATGTACAGTTAATCACCAATCTTCATCCATTGCCATTAATATTACCTACTTAATGGTGGCAGATGTGGGTTTGGTGCATGTTAGACCTGTCATCCTTGGAGTGGTTTCTTCTGCCTTTTTGCCTTCTGACCTCCTATTTTGCTGACTTCATTTTTGCTGGCTTTAGGACTCTAGGCCTTCCAGCACTTCTAACCAGTGCTAAAGTGCTTGTGCTCTCTGTTTTAAACATGGCAATATTGGCTTATCCACAATTGGCAGATTTAATTTACTTATAAGTCCCTAGTAAAGTGCACTACATGTGCCCAGGGCCTGTAAGTTGAATGCTACTATTGGGCCTGCAGCACTGATTATGCCACACACTTCAGTAGCCCTTTAAATTGCAGAGTCTGCGTGTGCAGTTTTAAACTGCCATGTTGACCTGGCAAGTTAACCCTCTTGCCAGGCCCAAAGCTTCCTTTTTGATACATACAGTCCAAGGGCAGGGTGCAATGTTTTCAAAAAGTAGGAAATGTAATTTTAAGTTTTATGTTTTGTAGCAGTAAAAAACCTTTACATTTTTTTTTCACTACTGCAAGACCTATCTCTTCCACAGGTTAACAGTGGGATTACCTTACAAAGCTTCCTTTTTGATACATATGTCCTTTTTGATACATATGTCACCCCTAAGGTAGGCCCTAGATAGTCCAAGGGCAGGGTGCAATGTTTTCAAAAAGTAGGAAATGTAATTTTAAGTTTTACGTTTTGTAGCAGTAAAAAACCTTTACATCTTTTTTTCACTACTGCAAGACCTATCTCTTCCACAGGTTAACAGTGGGATTACCTTACATTAATTTATTTCAGCCCCGGAGAGGTGGAAGTCCCCAGGGCTGCGGATGGGCCAAATGGCCACCTTTTTTTGATTAAATTGTCCCCGGGAGGTGGCAATCCCTGGGGCTGTGGGGGGCCCACGCAGGCTCCTGCATTATTTTACTGTGATTTTCCCCAGGGAGGTGGCGGTCCCAGGGCAAGCCTGTATACGTATTTCTGAGTGCACCGGAGAGGTGGCAGTCTCTGGGGCTGCAGAGGGCCCATGCAGGCTCCCGCATTATTTTACTGTGATTTGCCCACCCGCATATATATTTTATAGTGTCCTGGGGAGGTGGCGGTCCCCAGGTGTGCAGGGAGGGCGCGCAAGTACCCCGCATTCATTTATACACATTTGCCCCCGGGAGGTGGTGGTACCTGGGGCTTTCTTTTTGTAGTATGCCCCGGGGACATGGCCCACCCAGGGGTTATAATAAAAACTCTGTGCTTGTTTTTTGAAAAATGTTACCGCAGATTTGCAACCTCGACGCTCATTCGCAGCAAAAAATATTTTAAAAAAAATGTATTTTTTGCCCTAGTGGGGTCCCTCTGGGACCCCCCTGAAAGGCCTAAGGGGTCAGGGTATTCCTACCCTGCCCTCTTCTCTTTTTTCTAACATTTTTTGTGGGACTTGGCAGAAGCTGAGTCCCAAGATGGCTTACAACATTTCCTGGTTGAAGTGTTGTCAGTCAATCAATCAGATTTCAGCACGGGGACTGTCAGATTTGGGTTCCTATATATACAAATTTGGATTTCCCTTAATATTTCTAAAACTGCTGAACACATTTATGCCAATTTACTCAAAGGTTGCTTTCTGGACCAACAACTACCCTTGCCTAATTTGATGTAATTCCGTTCAGCGGTTCGGGCTTTAGTCATGTCTAAAATCTCTATAAAAATTAACATGGGGAAAACACGTTTTGGGACCCCCTTTTTCTCATCCCCCTTCTTGATGGATCACCACTAGACTCTCAAGACAGCAGCTGAAGTGAGCATCGTATTAGTTTTGTAAATTTCGCGAGGATTCATTGAACAATGCCAAAGTTATTGGCAAAGCAAAAAACACTCTTCCTATGGAAACTAGGTCCTAACTATAACTTCCTACTGGCTACCGCCAATAGGTAATATATTCGGCGGTTACCAGTAGGAAGTTATAGTTAGGAACATGTTTCCATAGGAAAAGCTTTTTTTGACTTGCCTATATCTTTGGTTCTGTTTGACAAATCTTCACGAAAGCTTCCAAAGAAGTGTCATAGTGAGTCTTTTTTTGCATGGAAAGTTTTGGGGTGATCCGTGAAGTGCGGGCCGAGAAAAGAGGGGGTAAAAAAAAGTGTATTTCCCATGTTAATTTCCATAGGACCTTTAGACACACCTGCAGCCCAAACCCGTAGACGGAATTACGCTGAATTTGGCAGAAAGGTAGATTCCAGTTCTCAGATCATACTTTCAGTTATCCGATGAAAAACCATTCAGTAGTTGAGGAATTCAAGGGAAAAAAATAAGAATATCTGTGGCCTCCGCTAATTCGCGACGATTCCGTGATTAATTGCAAATGCATGCGCAAGCAGGGATGCCATGATTGGCTGGCTGCAACCTGTGCAGAGAATTGCGGCTGCCATTTTACCTCATCGCAGCAGTCCCCGGGGCTGAAAGCAAATTGCAGGAAGTGGACTAAGAGGTCAGGTTGCATGTGCCCTGACCCCATGAGAGGAGTATAGGGGTGTTTGTGCGACTGTCAGTACAGTCCCCCCCCCATGTATTGCTGCGACAAATTCACAGAATAGAGGTCAGAAACTAACAGAAAGAGGCAAAACAAAACTCAAAATGAGCAGAAAGAGGAAGAATAAAGGTCAGAAATGTGCAGTAAGAGGCAAAATAAATTTGAGAAACAAGCAGAAAGAGTCCAAATAAAGGTCAGCAATGAGCAGAAAGAGGCAAAATAAAGGTGAGAAATGAGCAGAAAGAGGCTGAATAAAGGTCAGCTAGGAGCAGAAAGACGCAAGATAACAGTGAGAAAAGAGCTGAAAAAGGCAGAATAAAGGTCAGAAACGAGCAGAAAGAGGCAAAATAAAGATCAGAAACAATCAGAAAGAGGCAAAATAGACGTCAGAAACGAGCAGCAAGAGGCAGAATAAAGGTCAGAAACAAGCAGAAAAGCAGAATAAAGTTCAGACAGGAGCCGAAAAAGGCAAAATAGTGGTCAGAAACCAGCAGCAAGAGGCAAAATAAAGATGAGAAACAAGCAGAAAGAGGCAAAATAAATGTGAGAAACAAGCACAAAGCAGCAAAATAAAGGACAGCATCGAACAGAAAGAGGCAGAATAGAGGTCAGAAACGTCACAAGATCCCAACCCACAACACAACAATGGCTGAAATTGAAGCTATCTCGCCCGTTGTGTCAATTAGTGTATGTAGCATGTGGTTGGGATAGGTATGAATGGTATATGCGTGTAAAAACCCACAACCCCCTAAACCATCAATATGCCTTTGCTACCCAAAAACCCATACCCACCCTAAACCCTAAAAATACAGTTGCCACCAAAAAACCCACAACCACTCTAAACCCTAAAAATACCCCTGGCAACCAAAAACCCTACACCCGTCCTAAATCGCAGAGCAGAGTCCATAGTTTTCCTGTTTAAATACCCTAAGCATGCAAATACCAAAAATCCATAACACCACTCACACACTCACCTACAGACCCATGCAGCCACTGAGAAACTCCCACTCACAGACCCACACCGACATTCATACACCCACTCACAGACCCACACAGGTGCTAACACAGACACTATCAAAAGTTACAGGTTACAATTATGAAAAACATTTTTTAAAAACCATAGAAATTCACTGAAAAACCCAAAGGTTACAGGGACGTTATAGTTACGATCACAATCCACTCTTACAAAACCATTGACGTTCAGCATCTATAGTTACCTGAACTAACTATAACTGATGCCCCCTTAATGCACAACTCATGGTCTCACTTATTACACTGATGACATCATCCATATAACCTCTCATATACCCACTCACACACCCACACAACCACACACAAACAAACATTCACAGACCCATACAACTACTCACACACTCACTCATCCATAGAGCCATTCACACACCCACTAACCTCCCATACAGCTAGTCACACAACCACTCATACAGCCACTCAGACACTCACTTATATACACATACAGCTACTCACATAGCAAGTCCCCCACCCATACAGCCACTGACACACCCACTCACTCACTCACTTATCACAGCCACTCACACACCCACCCACCCAGCCACTCAAACAGCCACTCACACAACCAGCCACTCACTCATACAGCCACTCACACACCTACTCACCTATACAGCCACTGACATAGCCACTCACTCTCCCACAACCATTTACACATCCACACTCACTCACTCATACAGCCACACTCCCACCCACTCATTCTCCCATATAGCTGCTCAGACAGCTGCTCAGCCAGCCATACAACCACTCACACCACCACTCACTCACCCAAAGAGCCATTCATACACCCACTCACTCACCAATACAGCCACTTACACAGCCACTCACTCACCCATACACTTACTCACACACCCACTTATTCACCCATTCAGTCACTCACACACCTACTCACACACCCATACAGCCACTCAAACACCCACTCACTCACGGATACAGGCAGACACACAGCCACTCACATAATATATGCTAGAAATAGTATCACTCATTAGTAGTACACACAGAATACTAATTTAACTTTTGTAGTCCCTTAGCATGTATCTCTAACATTCATACATGTTTCAAAAACACTCACAATCACTGGATTATGTCATCTGTGATGTTATTTAAGATGTCACCAGTGATTTCATCAGTGATGTCACTGAACATGTCATGAGTGATGTAATGTGTGAGGTCCTAAGCTGTGCATTGAGGGCCGTAAGTTTTTGTTAGCTCAGGTAACTATAACTAGTGAATTTCAATAGTTTTGCACGAGTGAAATGTGAGTCTAACTATAACGTCCCTGTAACCTTTGGTTTTTTCAGTGAACATGTGTGTGTATATGTGTTTGTGTGTGTGGGTGTGTATGTGTGTGTGCGAGTGTGCATTATCATAGGAAGCAGATTTTAGTAAATGTGCAATAGACGTTATATGCTAATTCTGGCATTTTACATCAATACCCAGGTCTAGCCTTTTCATAATAACAAGAATGTTTGAGTCCAATGCAACAGCCTCTACCGAGAGAGACATCTTCAGCTTTGAGCAAACTGCATACTGAAAACATCTTAAATGAAGGTCACACGCTCCAGGAGCCAGGCCTGGAAGTCCTTAATAGCAGAAACTGCAATCTTCCCCAAGCACAGTAGTGTATTGGAACCAACCTTGTTATCCAGCCAAGGTATGAGTGTTGAGGCCATCCAGAAAACTCATATGGGCACTTTGGCACTAAGATAGATTTAGCCAGAGACTAGCAAGGGAGGGGTTTCCTTAATGTTTTGATTTATTAAATGGCATCCAAAATTTTCCAAATATTTTCAAGAAGTTTATTCACGTGTTACAACCGTTATGTTTATTTTTATGGATACATCTTTACATGTAGTCCGCCTTCGATTAGGGCATTTATTTTAAATCAAGCCTTTGTACATATTAAGGGCCTGATTCCCAAAGGTAGAGTTACGCTTTTGTGTAAGTTTAAGATAGTTTGCAATTCACAAAGGTATTTTACGATTAGTATCTTTGCGAGTGCTGTCTCCGCACATACAAATATAAGGCTGTCCCATCCTTTTCTGTGCAGACACTCCGTGCATAGTAAACAACCGTAAACATACACAAAAGTGCAAGTTACATTTGTGACTCAGGCCCATAGTATGTATTTCTTGTCTGTGGAGAGAAAAGTCACTGGAACTCACTAATGAATATTATCCCTAAGTCTCTGAGTGATTCTCACCCTGTAAGCACCATCCTCAAGTCGGTAGCAGGTTTTACGTGGACGACAGTCTGCCTGATTTCCTGACTCGAGGTGGTAAGTTCGCTTTAGCCTGGCACTTTCCAGAGGGTTTTGGATGTCTTCATCTGCGCCTTATTTGCTGGTGGACCTCAAGTTGTATTCCTTACTTCTTACAGACTTCCTATACTTGAATACAAGTTCTACTGATTCTGCTCTTCAAACATCTTGTCATCTTACTGTTATTTTCTACCTCTGGCTCCAGGTTCCACAAGCCCCACTAACTGGAAACAGGTACCAGTTAATTGCCAGCGTTTTGTCCATGATGTGAGTCTATGTATGTGCATGTTGAATGTTAAAACCAGATTTTCTCAGCTGCTGCACTGTGTATATAAAATCGCCCAACTAAGTGGCCTCAAGAACTTCACCTTCTGCCGGTGTTTGGATAAAATATTCAGTCAAATATATCATGTGGAGTAAATATTGTGTCACAAATATTGAAGACCAAAATATTGTGAAGGAAAGTATCTGTGGGTGAGCAAAGTTTTACTATACTTAGCTCCACATATATGTACCTTGACGATATATATATATATTCAAGGTACGTAGATGCGGAGTTAAGAATAGTAAATCTATACTAACCTATTTGCGCTTACCTTCTCGATATTTTGTTCCTCTATATTTCTGACCTGATATTCTGTCCACATGATATTCTTAGCTTCGATATTCTATCTGACAACCCCCTCAGTCTTCTTTCTGAACTTTGAGAAAAGACTCCGAGAGAGGATAGCTGTGCTTCTCTTCTCCCTCTCCCATTCCCCCTTCCTCCAGGATATTATTGTGCTGGCAATAACATTCATTTTTAGCAGGGCCTTGTAGAACATGACACTATTATCCAGGGCCGCTAGTAGAGCATCTCAGTAGAATCACTTGCATGTGTATTATTGAACAACAAAGCACATGTGCAATTGAAAAGCAAAGCCTTTCTTCACCCCCAGGTCCAGATCAGCACTGTTGTAACTTTTGAAGGCATGGATATGGAACAAGTCAAGGCAGTTCAGTGTGTTCTTAATAACTAATCTTTAAGATGCAGGAAGGAAGGAAAGTAGTTGTTGAGCACACAACAGTATTGCTGTCCTGAGGTATCTTTATCTCTCCATACAGCAAAAGGAATCTGACTTGGTGGACCCTCCATTCCATTTGTCACTCAGCGTCAGCGCTGGCCATGGACCGAGCTTGAATTTCCCAAAATTCTGCTGTTACTCTTGCAGCTCTGAAACTTACCTATGTGGCACTCATCCCTGATAGGTTTTTGGCAATTTATGATGTTGCCACAGCCACAAAAGTTCTTCTACGTCTATCAAATCTTCGATGGTTGTTTAATCCATAGCATGTCCCATTATTTACAAGCTAGCAAGAGAATTATGATTATTTATCAGCACAGAATTAGCATAAGATTGTAACTTTGCCAGTAAGAAGGACTGGCAGAAATAGGTAGAGATTTGACCGCAGGTGACTTTCTCCATGTGACGCCACACCACAAGTTCAGTATCGAGGATCCAGTGTAATAAGAAAAAGAGTTTCCAACTTTTAGTCATGATGAGATACAACTGGTATATTACAAGCAGAATCCATTCAGTGTATCAGAGAAGGTCATACATGGTATCAGCAGTAGGGGTTATTCAATGCATCAAAGAGGGTGATGCATAGTATGAGCACTAGGGGCCTCATTTACAAGAAAGTGCCTCAGCGCCGCCTCGCAAGCCCTTCGGCTGCGCCACGCTGCTGCACTTTCAAAGCACAGGGATTCCACATATTTACAAAACAAATATTTTGGTGCATCCCTGTACTTTACTCTGCGCTGGCGCACAATTGCCTGCCATGCGCTGACGCAGGCACCCTTGCACCATGGTGCAAGGATGCCTGAGTCATGGGGATGATTTTTTCTGTGCAGGAAGGTGTCCCTTCCTGCACATAAACAATCTGAAATGGCTTTTTTCAACTTCTATGTGTGCTGCATTAGCACACATGGAACTTGCAAAACGTAATTTCTTTAAATGATTGTTTATGTGGAGGACGGACACCTTCCTGCACATAAACAATCACCAGAGGTGAGTTCCTTGTTCTATGTGTGCTACAGAATGTAGCACGCAGAGAAAGAGGAAAAAAATGAGGAGAAATGAATACATTTCTCCTCATTGCGCCTCCTTTGGGGAGGCGTAGCATTCAGACACATTTCCAGGTTTACGATTTGTCATAAATCTGGAAATGTGTCAGGTTCTATGGGTGTAGCGTGGTAACACCCACAGCAAGATCCATGGAACGCCCCTTTCACGCAAAGTGCTGCATGTAAAGGGGCCATATTTAAAAGGACTGGAAAAACCACGCATGGTGGCTTTTCCTGTTTTTGTAAATATAGGGCAGCAAAATGCGCCTCCGGTGCGTCACAAAAAGTGACGTTCTGGCGGCACAAGGGGCTTTTAAATAAGCCCCTAGGAGGTATTCAATACATCAGAGAAGGTGAATATTGTAGCAGTGGTAGGAGGCATTCAATGTATCCGAGAGGGTGATGCATAGTATCAGAAGTAGGAGGTATTCAGTGTATCAGAGAAGGTTATACATAGTATCAGCCTTAGGAGGTATTCTAAGTATCAGAGAGGGTCGTGCATAGTATCAGCGGTAGGAGGTACTCAATGCATCAGAGAGGGTGAATGTAGTAGCAGCGGTAGGAGGTACTCAGTGTATCCGAGATGGTGATGCATAGTGTCAGCTGTAGGAAGTATTCAGTGTATCAGAGAGGGTGGTGCATTCTATCAGCAGTAGAATATATTCAGTGTATCAGAGAAGGTCGTCCATAGTATCAGCAGTAGGAGGTATTCAATGTTTCAGAGAGGATGATGCATAGTGTCAGAAGTAGGAGGTATTCAATGTATCAGAGAAGGTGATGCATAGTATCAGTCGTAGTAGGTATACAATGTATCAGAGAGGGTGATGCATAGTATCAGTCGTAGGAGGTATTCAATGTGTCAGAGAGGGTGATGCATAGTATCAGCGGTAGGATGTATTCAATGTATCAGAGAGGGTGATGCATACTATCAGTGGTAGGAGGTATGCAATGTCTCAGAGAGGGTGATGCATAGTATAAGTGGTAGGAGGTATTCAATGTATCAGAGGGGGTCGTACATATCAGCCGTAGGAGGTACTCAATGTGTCAGAGAGGGTGATGCATAGTATCAGCGGTAGGAGGTACTCAATGTGTCAGAGAGGGTGATGCATAGTATCAGCGGTAGAAGGTATTCAATGTATCAGAGGGGGTGATGCATAGTATCAGCGGTAGGAGGTACTCAATGTATCAGAGGGGGTGATGCATAGTATCAGCGGTAGGAGGTATTCAATGTATCAGAGGGGGTCATGCATAGTATCAGCAATAGAAACTCTTTCATGTATCAGAGAGGATGATACGTATTATCAGCCGTACGAGGTGTTCAGTTCATCACACAGGATCGGGTTCGAGCACGTTGAGTCCGGTTCTGGGGCCTGTGAGGAAGAAACGAAAGAGAGCATGAAGACACTTCTCAGCTTAAGTTTGGGATTAGTCAGGAGTTTTGAACAACATTATAGGGCACATATGTTCTTTAGCAATTATTAAATCACTTAGTGATAGGAAAGCCCAACTACCCTCTAAACTCCAAGTGCCTTCCAGGCTTGAAATGCAGTATGTCAAATTCCGTACTTTGGGCCCTTGTGGGCTGAGTGGAAGGGAGGGGGAGTAAAGACAATAGAGACACAGTTCATTGTCTTCAGACTCTACCTTTCCATAGTAGGATGTGCAGAACTCATGTAATTAGAGTGCTTGTTCTCCAGGTGAAATTCCTCCTTCCATAGAGTGTGAGAGGATGCTGTAACCTGGATATTCTCAAATATTTTACATGATTATGACCTGCATCTGCTATGAGAGCATTTCTATTTTGTCTGGTTTTCTTGGGATCCCATGCTCAATAAAACTCCTGAAGGTGTGTATATTTCACTTCATTGTAGGCAAAGTTCCTTAGATGGGTATAGTAATTAGAACACAACCTGTGCCCACCAGGACCCTCACCAGGTGATGACTTCATGTGCTTCTCCTCTACGATTTCAAACACTGTCGGTGAGAGGTAAAACCCACTCAACGTTACTAACTGTGTTTTTCATTTTCCTCTTGGGAGGCTACCTGAAGCTGTTGCATTTTCCTGCTTCCAGCAGCTACTGATGTTGCATGCAGTTATCCTGGCCTTGTCTAGGAGGCCACACTGCTGGTCCCCCGGCATAGCTCACTTTCCAAAAGTGATCTCAGTTTATTAAAACCACCCATATTGATGTTTGACTCCCATCCTCAAATTTCACATTCCTGCCAACTGATACTAGGGCCAGATCCTTTTCAGCCCTTACTATCAGTTTTTGATATACGTTACCCCTTTCTGTGCACACAGGAAGACTTTGTGTGGTTTAGTAAAAATGTACTGTTCGCTAGTTTCCAACTGAGGTTTTCTCCAATGTTTTCAAGCAATGAGGTATATATGCATGATTTTTTGTTATGTCTGTGAAGTTGGGTACAGTAGGGAAATGCATATATTCTGTAGTATAGACACTCTACGCATGCATAGGATCTTATCCTAAATATGGATTAAAAATGTTTTCCTCATTGCAGTCACTCATGTAACAAAGGTGGTTGGTGACACTGCAAGGCACCCTGAGGGGCCCTATGTCCAGCCCCCAACTCCCCTTGTTCAAGTACCTAACCACTACAAGCAAAGCCTGCTGAATCAATAGTCATTTCTGTGACACAGTCATCTTCAAAGAGACCAACATGCAGAGTGGCTGCAGGGTGTACTAGAAGCAGTTTCCTGTGCTACGGATATACAAAATAAATGGGAGTTGTGGGGGCAACTGTCAGTGTCCCTGGCATCATATAAGTTAAGTCAGTGGAGCCCTTATGAGAAGAGTCTTTAGGGGTTATTTTGTAAGGAATGTGCAGATGGACATGCAATCCATTCAACAAGACTCGGAGAGTAAACTCACTAACTGACTACTGTTGTCCAGCATCCAGCAACTTGGAAGGGTCCCTTGGTGTTGTCATCTGCACTGCCTTTATCACTTAAATAAAACTGGGCTTCCTTCCTTCTCATTTTCAATCTCCTTGCTCTGTGTTGTAATTTATACAGAACAATACTGTGCTTGGTATAATGCTACCCACACGGAACTGGAGCAGAAACACTGTTTGATGGCATGACCTAGTAGCTATGTGGCCTGGGCTCAAATCCCAGCTACCAGTTCAGCCATTTTTGTGACCCTGGGAAAATTAATGGACTTTTCTCTACATTGATTTCATTGTCTGTAGAAACTGGGAATGTCTAAAGATGATTCGGGTTGAGGCACTTAGAGCATGCATGAAAAGATGAGCAAGGCTCCTTTCCAGAGAAGGGGCGAAGGTGGGTCCTCCTTTAAAAGTATCTGTAGAAAATGGGACCAGATCATGATTTTTACAAAATAGTTTTTCAACAAATTAGCTGGTAATGAATAGGTTTAGAGACCATTCACAGGAGGAAGACATTGAACATTTAGATACTTGAGTATCTGCCATGATACCCTAAAGCAGTACTTTTCAGCAGCAGCAAATCATTTATGTGAATATGAAACATTTGGATTTAGCATTTTTTTACACAACGCAGCAAGACACCTTGTTGTGCTGTGCTACACTGCGTAGAAGTGAGAGGGCAGGAATGTGCCATATCTACCAAGATATGGCGCATTCCTGTCCTCTGCTTGGGCTGGCATCCTAGCAACAAAGCAGGCACCCTTGTGCGGTGGTGCAAGGGTGCCTGTGTTGCAGGCAGCATTGTTTTTTGTGCAGGAAGGGACTATCCTCCAAGGCATTTACCTCTTTCTAAGAGTATTGCAGAATGCAGCATACTTAGAAAGAGGAAACAATGAGGAGAAATAAAGATAGTTCTCCTTGTTGCACCTCTCTTGGCAAGGCATAGCATTTTGAGGCATTCCCAAGTTAACCAGTCTTCATAAATCTGGGATTGCGCCAAAATCTATGGGTGGATGCTTGAGAACACCCACGCCCCACCCATGAAATGACTTCCCAGTAAAGAGTAATGTAAGACAGCGCCATATTTACCAAGTCACGCAGGGACATGATAGCTGGCCTTGCGTGGATTGGTAAATCTCATTCTAGGATTTGCAGCACCTTGCATCCCTTTGTGTAGTGCAAGGGCGATGCAAAACCTTGATAAATCTGGGCCTGGATGACTAAACAACAAATTATCATGCCACACATGTACATATGCCTGATGAAATAACTGGTGCTACACAAGAAGCTGTTCCTTATGCAGCGTGTTCATAATTGTACTTTTGCCAGTTGTTACCACATCAAAATGCATTATGAAATACCATCAGACAATCTTATTCATAAAGGTACACCCTGAGTGCCAGACTATTTCCAATATATGTGCCTATTTCTCACTTTTTTCCAGGGGGCTGCTCAGATATCCTGAGGTGCTTATAATAACATAATGCCCTATGTGCAAACTGCCTGTCAGGGGTTTGGCTTAATAATGGAAGGGATTTTCAATCTGCCGGTGGTGTTCCTAAAACAAACCTGCAGTATGCATTAGTCACTGCTATCAGTCCATCCTTCTGCCAGTTTCTTATGGGATAAGCAGCATATTTATACCTCAGTGTTCCTTATAATGTTGTGCTATTCATATAACACTCAAAAAAGGACACGTTTCCATGTAAACTTCCACACTGCCGCAAGGTGCCCAACATGCACTTGCCACGGCTCAAATCAATATGCCCAAAACAAAATATCACAGACTCTCAGAGTTGTATTCTCTTGGTTTCCGATATCTTTCATTCTTTAACTGTACCTCCAAGAATTTACCTCCAACCTTCCCTTGAGTGCATCGTAGTATGTAAAACATCAAAAGTTAAAATCAGCTAACACGAAAACATATCATCAGACGCAGTTTGTAAAGAGCTGCTAGTCACCCGTGAGGGTATTGAGGTGATGGGATGCTGTGCTCAGTCGAAAAGCCAGGTCTTGAGTCTCTTCCTGAATTCCGCCAGTGAGGGGGATATCCGGAGGTGGAGAGGGGCCATTCCAGGACTTAGAGGTGAGGTAGGAGAAGGAAAGGCCTCCGCTGTGGCTTCGCCTGATGCACGGTGTCTGTGCGAGGGCAAGGGAGGCAGAACGAAGGTTTCTGGATGGTTGATGGAAGTTCAGTCGGTGGTTGATGTATGCTGGTCCTAGGTCATGGAAGGCTTTGTAGGCGTATGTCAGTATCTTAAATTGGCAAATTTTCTGGCCAGGGAGCCAGTGGATGTTCCTAAGGTGTGAAGAGATGTTGGCCCGTTTGGACAGGTTGAGGATGAGTCTGGCCGCTGAGTTCTGTATCGTTTGAAGACTCCTCATGAGTTTGGTGGTGGTTCCTCAGTACCGTGCACTGCCATAGTCAACTAGTGACTAGAGCTTTAGTGATGGTTTTCCTCGTGCCAATGGGGTGTCCGTTGAAGACTCTTCGAAGTATGCAGACAGTTTGGAAGCAGACGAAGGAGACTGGGCTGATCTGTCATTTCATGGTGAGTTTGCTGTCCAGGATGATGACGAGGTTGCAGGCGTGGTCTGTCGCTGTGGAAGTGGGTCCGAGTTCGGTGCGCCACCAGGTGTCGTTCCAAGGGGAGGCATTGTTGCCAAAGATCAGCACTTAGGTCTTGTCAGTGTTGAGCTTCAGAAGTTGGCCTTCATCTAGTCGGCAACGTTCTTCATGTAGTTTTGATGCATGTATGTGGTGCATGCAAATATCGGGTGACTACCTTGGATGGGAAAATGAGCTTTTTATTGTTTTACCTTGAAATAAATGTTATAGGAAGACGGGTGGATACACTTCACAACACTACACTCTTCTCCACTGTACTCTATGACACTACACTCAATGACACTCCACTCCATGAAACTCCACTCTATGGTTTGAAAGACATTTTTTTTTTTAAACATTGAAATTCAATGAAAAAAACAAAGGTTGAGGATAAGTTATAGTTGGGAACTTTATGCCACATCACTGTACTCCACTCTATGACACCATACTATACGACACTCTCGTCCATTATACTCTACAACACTCCACTCGACAACACTCCTCTCTATGATTTGAAACACATTTTTATTTGAAAAATTTATATTTTATGAAAAAAAAAGGTTAAAGATTAGTTATAGTTAGGAAAACCTAATTTATTATTTCTATACAAAACAAACTTAAGCTACACAAATATTAGAAATTCAAAAGGTATAGTTATAACTGCACCCCGCCCAAAATTAACTGTAACGCATAGACCTCTGTGCACAGTGCTGCGAACTTGCTAAGCAGACTGCAGTCTACTAGTGGAAACTACAAGTGCCTATATCTTATTATTCTTATAAGTATATCTACTCACACTGCCAACCAGGGTGCCCATCAGGCAGTTCCGTCCTCAGTGTGAGGCTGGTGCTAAGCCTTACTCTGTGCTGATCCACTGAAGGGTGAAGCATTAACTTAGAGTCTTCGTACGTCCCTTCTCTGCCCCTCAGTGGATACACTAAGAGGCAGGTTGAAGTGTCCTTATCATTAGAGGCTGCTGCTGCTCTGCCTCATGCTGCCCCCATAGTCACAGCTACAGATGTAAAGACGAACCTTAGAGTCACGAGCAGGGCATGTGCCTCCCTGGTTCTCAGTGTATAGGTACAGAACATTGTCAGTGGCTGGGGATAGCCATTCTGCTCAGTCTGTGACCAGCATTCTGCACCATAAGGTAACCTTTATCCCCAAATCCAGAATCCCAAAGCCCACACATGAAAGGACAGAGAATGTTGGATACCAGGTTTTAGCAGTATTTAGGCCTTTTTTAGTGCAGTTCCACTCTCTTCCGTTCACATGACACAGCTCAGCAACTTGCCTTGCTGCGATGCCTGAACTGTTATTAAATCTAGGCCAGAATTTGGTACTGGAAGGATTTGTCTTCCAGTATAAGTCTTATGCCAGATAGCATGCACACATCTCTGCACCATGGTGCAAAGGTTGTGTGTTGAGCTAGGCAGCCTTTAAGAACTCCAGTGCAGGGGAGGACATCAGAAGCAAGGCATTTTAAATTAATACTTTGGTTGCTCTGTTGCGTTGTGCTAAAAATAATATATCTGCCCCCCAGATTGGTCTATCCCCTCAGTCATTCTTTCCATTCATGCTATGCTGAGCCTTTTTATGGCTTCTGTCTATGGCTTAAAATGGTGCAGATATGGCAGTGAGGACAGGAAGGTGATGTTTACTATTGGTTACCTTTGCAAGTGGCTGTATGTTGTCTGGTCTCCATGCTTTATTGCCTGCAAGCAAAAAAGACAGTATTAAAACACCTTCAGAAGATACATAGCTGGATTGTATTGACCTGGGCAGTCTTACTACAAGTTTCATTCTGTGTCATTTATTTTGTGTGTTTTCCCCATTCTATGTGCTGTATTGTTTCTCTTATATATTATGTTGTATTCTTGAAGAAAATGAGAGAAGGCTTATATTTCACATGTCACTGTTTTGGTGTGATTTCAGTAAGTGCATAAACAGTGGAATGGAGTCTCCTACGGCCCTTGTTTATGGACTTCTACCAGAATCAGGATAAAGTGAGAACAGACCCTCTGTGTGAATATGACCCTCTGCCTGGTAAGCCTTTCAATGAGAAACTGCTGACTAGATAACCCTTCTTGCCTGAGGAGGAGTCCACGCTCTACTACCCTACAAAAGAGATCCAACTGTAAGGCAGAATTGCTCTCAGTGAAGGCAGCCATCTTTTGGAAGATCTCGCCTCTGAACTTGCACGTGGTCCAGTTCACGCTGTACTTCCCAACAGCAGAGAGCCAAATGTGAGGTAGGTTACTTGTTAGTGAAGACAGCCATCTTGTGGAACACCTCACCTCCCAATGTACAACTGATGCAGTCGACACTCTACTCCCCTACAGCAGAGATCCAACTATAAGGTAGGTTGTCGTCTTGTGGAGCATCTCACCTCTGAGCGCACACTTAGTGCCATTTCTTTACTTGTTTCCAAAGATTTTAATTCTGGACTGGAAATATTTAGCTCTGCCTATTAACAGTCCTTCTTTTTATTCCTACAGCGCCAAAAAGCCTTTGGAGAGTTAATTAAAATGCATTATTGCCACAAGCACAACCTTTTCAGCCAGAAAATTACATTTGCTAAAACTATTCTACAATCTATATGAGAGAGTATCTTATGTCAGTCTGTAAGATTCTGTTTTTTAGGCTTAGATATCCATCACAGAGTAATCCAGAACCCAGACCTTCTTAACCCCCCACCAGAATGAGTTGCAGTGAAGTAGGAATCTTCAGGTGGTATCAACAAATAACATTTATCTAAGCAATCAGAAACACCATTCCCAGGGATGGCTCCTTCTCTAGGTGAAGGAGCGTCGCCCCACTGCTCTCAGAGCAGGAAAAATAAAATCGGTTAGGGCGGGGTGGGGTGCAATGCAGCGTTGTGATTGGCTTAGGGTAATCAATCACAACGGTGCATTGCAGCGTTGTGATTGGCTTAGGGAATTCAATCACAACGGTGCATTGCAGCATTGTGATTGGCTTAGGGGAGCCTGGGTGCTTCATGTTTCTGGGACTCACCGGAGAAGCTCAGAAGAGACGCGGATGGTGGAAGAGGTAAGTGGTATATTTTTTTTAAATTTTGTTCCCATTCGGCCCACCCGCCCCTCCACCCTCATTCCCTGCCAGTTGCTCCTGACCATTCCGTGCTGAGAGATACTTTACATATGTCTTACCATGTAAATGTGGTCTGTATCAGGGGATTGTGCCTGTGGAATAAAAGAAGAGAAGTGGTCACCAGATGGCTAATTTAAGAGAGAGCTTCAGTCCTGCCTCATACACCACACCCCACCCCACCTTTGGTCATCTGGCAGGCACAACAGGTGAGCACAGAGTAGAAACTCTTTCTGATCTTAGTTAAAGGCCCACAGACATCTCATTTTGGTTCCGTCACTGAGTATAGACTCACCCCGAATGTGTGAGATGATTCCTGCACATCAAGGGAAACTGTTGGCTCAAAAATAACCAACCTGCATTTTTAGCAGCAGGTGCAATTAATGTGTTTAACAGATTAAAGACACAATTACCGAAGCCCAGACTTCCTAATTCATAAAGGAAATAGCAATCTAGTAAATCTAAATGCTAAAATTTAATTAAAAGTAGGAGGTGAGGGCAAATACTGGAAAACATGTAGAAGATGCCTGCATCATATGCTCTGGGGCTAACCTACCCAGGAAAAATTCTGCATGGTTCAACCCACACCTAACGTCACTGAAAAAAACATGTAAACAAATCGAACAAAAAAGGAAGAAAAATTATGGCTCCACCACCAAAAGTCAATATAAATAGGCTATTAGACACTACCACAATGAGATCAAACAGGCCCAAGCCAAGTACTTCGAGGATAAAATCAATTCAGCTCTCAGCTCCTCCAGGGAACTATTTAAGGTCGTGCGATCCCTAACCTCCACTGATCAGGAGACTTCCCCTCAACCATCCTCCAAAGAGAGATGCGACAAGCTTGCGAGCTTCAACAAAAACAAGGTGGAAAAGATATATAACTCCTTGCAAGGTAGTACTGATACGGACAACACAGCTGCCCAACCAGGAACCTGTGTTTATCTGGGAATGGCCGCAGGGCCAAGCTTAGATCATTTCCCGGTGCTAAGTGGAGAAGCAATGACCATGATCTTGCGGAACATTAAATCCGGAACCCCCCAAGACCCGGTTCCCCCACACATCCTACTGCAGGGAGGCAAAGCTACACTGACCACTACAGCTGAACTTCTCTCGCTTTCTCTCACACAAGGGATAATTGGAAACACGCCATAGTTCGACCACTGCTGAAGAAACCTCACCTAGACCCCTCAGTCCCGGGTAAATACCAACCAATCTCACTTTAACCCCTGTTAGGAAAAATAGCGGAAAAGCATGTCAATCATACCTTGTCCCAGTTTTTGGAAGAAAATTATGTGTTGCACCACATTCAAATGGGTTTCAGACCACAACATAGTACAGAGTCTGCCCTGCTGGTGGTCACGGAGGAACTCAAGGGAATCCTTGATCAGGGGAGTGAAGCCGCTATCCAGCTTCTTGATCTTAGTGCAGCCTTTGACACTGTTGATTACAACACTATGATCCTCAGGTTGAAGGAGGCAGGCATTACAAACTGTGCTCTAAACTGGCTGTCCTCATTCTTAGAAGACAGATCCTTCCAGATAATGGAAGGCGAGCACTTTTCAGAAATCCTACAAGTATCGTGCGGAGTCCCACAGGGATCCGCCCTGAGTCCCACATTATTCAATCTATATATGCAACCTTTGGCAAAGATAGTGCAGAAATTTGGGCTATCCATCGTGTCATATGCAGATGATACCCAGTTGGTACTATCAGCGATGGAGGGCCCTCAGTCCAATTACACCCAACTGGCCCCATGCATGAAAAAAATAGCGGAATGTGAACAGGTGCAGCCTAAAATTGAATAGAGACAAAACAGAACTGATGTTCCTGGGAAATAAGCCTGTACTCAGAAACATCATTTGCTGGCCTCCAGAACTAGGCAATGTCCCTATCCCTAAAAATTCCATTAAAAATCTGTGAATGTGGTTGGACCACAGTCTTTCTATGGAGACACTAGCCAAAAACTCGCAGCCACTTCTTTTGGAATACTCTGCATGATTCGGAAGATTTTACCTCTTCCTGAACAGGCCCGGAGAACCGTGGTTCAGGCCTTGGTAATCTCATGGCTGGACTAAGGCAACACCCTCTGTCTGGGTTCCCCCAAATATGTAGTGAACAGACTACAGGTGGTTCAGAATGCCACAGCCAGGATACTCCTTGGCATCCCCAGACAAGACTCAGCAAAAGCCGCTCTGGAAATACTGCACTGGCTCCCGATCCAAGCCAGGATCAAATTTAAATCGCTATGTATGGCCCACAAAGCCATGAATAACAAGGGTCCTGCCCTACTAAGAACACTTGTAACTCCTTATGTTCCTGGTTGGTCTCTGAAATCCTCATCAGATCTACTCATGAAGATGACAAGAATAAAGAGATTGAGATGGGGAGGAAGATCTTTCTCACACTTTCTCCCAGTCTGTGAAATTCCTTACCCAAAGAAATGCGATTGCTAAGAGATGAACTAATGTTTAGGAAAAAACTAAAAACATGGCTCTTCCCCCTATAACTTCTCTCCTCCCTGACATCATCTTCTCCTCAGCGCTGGGAAGCCATCTGGCAGCCATGCGCTCTATAAATCCATAAACATAAACATAGTATCTCACTAACAGAATATCTTCTAATTTTAATCTCCAGTCATGTCCTTATTCCTTTATCACAAGCACCCCTTCGCTCAGGCAATATGCAGTTCCTCGTTCATACATATCTGAACACTCTCCTTTCTTGCTCTAACCATTATGTAGGTCTAACCACTATGTACCCCAGATCCTACCTTCCTATACAGCCACGTAATGTAGTTAATCATGTTCTATAAACAAAACATGAATACCAGATACCACAAAACCACCAAAGCAATATGAAATAGACATACACACATCAGATAACTTTGGACACCCAACAGCATCTTCCTCTGAACAATATTCAATATGGGACATCTTTCCTACAGTGGTCATAATTCCCTTTCTGAATCTGAACATGCTTGACAGACCCTCAGCAAAGCCGTATTCTTGGCAAAATACTTGCAACTCAACAGCAATGCCCCCCACACCAGATCAATATACATCTTAGAACTAGCCAAATAAAATTAATTGAAACATGGCACATGGTCAAGTGCACGACATCGTATCACAGAAATGTACCTTGCTATCCAAGCACCCTTCTAGACAAGCAACTGACCACCGGTCATACAACTCAGTAAACTCAACTAACTCAATAAAATAGCACAGCCATTGGCACACCTGCCTATAGAGAAAGCACACTACAAATATATTTAACAGGGAGAAGCTCTTTATACTTTCAAATTAACAACGCAGTGCATTAATCAAGTGTTTAATACATACTAACTATATGCAACCACATACATAACATCCAATTGATGGAAATTCAAAAACTCTACCAAAAGCTTGCAAGTCATTTAAGCACGAGAGTGATACACTACTACTAATAATAACTTGTTTATATGTAGCCGTTCACACCACACTTCTGCTGCTTTGTGGCACTATAAACACCAGTTGTTCCATTACCTAATTTATTGGTACTCAATTTACCTACCTTGAAGGGATGGAAAGCTTTCACAGTGGCAAATTGGTACAAGGTGTAACACAACACTGGTAGCATGAAAGGGTCTGCATTAGATAGGGTCTGCATTGAAGACTTTATCCAAGATCGCTGACCATTTTTCAAGACCTCTGCTGACAACCATGCCTTCTTATGTAAGAGATGCAAAAGACATCCTAAACATCTTGGAGGATATATCTTTTAACCCTCACACACAACTTCTGATAACTTTGTACACTGAGGTGCTTTAAACAAGTATTTCCCAGGAGGAATCACTTAAGGTCCTTGATGAGCTCCTATTCCAAACTGAATGGGCCTCAAAATCCACGGTTGAGTTGGTTCTAAATTGTGCACACATGACCCTTACCAAGAATTACTTTAAGTTTGAAAATTATTTTTCTTTTCAAATGCACAGTACATCAATGGACAGCACCTTCGCCCCTAGTGTAGCATGTTTTTATGTCCAAGAATTTCAAAAAGCACACATTTTCAGTCTCTCCAACCCTTTCTCTGGGAATAGTTCACTGTGGAAATGTTATAAGGATGATATCTTCATTATCTGGTCTGCTAATGAAGAAGAAGCTATTGCCTTTTCTTATTGGATCAAAAACCGGATAGGTTCCTTAGGTTCACTGTGAGTAGAAGCAGAACCAATATCTCTTTCTCAGATCTGAAGATAAGAACTACCAAAGACACTTTTAAGTGTGAAGTATTTTACAAACCTACTGATTGTAATAACCTCTTAAGATATGATAGCTTCCATCCTAAATCCCTTCGTGATAATCTCCAAATTGGGTAATTCTTGAGGTTTATGGCATAAATGTACTGAAAAGAAAGAGTACACTCACCATGCGGGTATGTTAACAAAAAAACTGGAGGAGAAAGAATACCCTTGAGAATTATAAGAAGGGCAACAGCCCAAGAGACCTTTTGTTTTGAACATTTCAGAAACTAGCGACTGATTGCCTCATCTGTGTGTCACCCTATTGTATTCATTCTAATGCAATATAAAAAATTGATAAACATTGAGGAACTCTTACCTATGGGACACTGAACTTTGAGAAACTGATGTTTTCCTTCAAATGGGGTAAATCTCTGAAAGATCAATTGGTTCACACTCGACATATAGATTCTAACACTAAAAATGCATTCATTACCACATGGAATATTCATCCTGTAGTAGGACATTCCCATGCAGAAATTGCAACATTTGTAGGTATGCAAAAATACTTAAGCAACTTTACTTAGGGATGCATACTCCATGGGTCCTGAAACATTTCACAGATTGTGATTTGGCCAATGAAGTCTAAATGATCACATGCATGTGTTTGCAGAGGGAGCAGTCGTTGAGCAGGATACATTCGAGTGGTTCCAGGTTGTTCATAGTCCTCAGTGCGGAGGCGGCGCAGGGTCCAGTGCAGGCAGGTGGTCCTGTGTAGCAGGAGAAGTGGCAGTGACGGCAGGGGAAGGATGCTTTGGTTGATCATGGGGAGGACATGAAACAGTTGTTTTTGCGATGTCAACGGTTCAGGGCCCGGAGCTCTTTTGTGGTGTAGCATCTAAAGGTGAGAGGACCAGGGGTCCTGGCGCTGGGCACGGTCAGGCGCAGACGGGCACCAACGTGCTTGCTTTTGGCACGCCACGGCCTCCATAAGTAGTCCTGGAAGGTGGGAGGGGCTGTGGGGGAGGTGGGAAGGCGGGGAGTGAGAGCAGCGTCGGGAGCGTGAAAAACAGTGGGAATGGGAGGGGCAACACAGAGGGCATGTGAGAAGCTGGCCTGGTATATGATGTCCACTAATGTAACTAGACACCTTGCACCAGTCCAGACAACCCTTATGGTGATTTAAGAGGTCTTAGACAATCTTACAAAGCTCTCTAAGTGGTAGCTGTGGAGCGCTCCCTTCAGGCTTAGTCTACAAGGAGTGTAAAGCAGCTTGTTTTACCAGAATGCAATCTTATAGTATAGATTAAATGAAAAAGAACCACACAAAGTAGTTATAAAAATATGTATTTACTATATAACTCTCTCTAACACATAGAAATATCTCCTACCCGGAGATATGCACAATGCACACAATACTTTAGCAAAGAAACAAAGTAAATAGCACGAAATACACAGGGTATCCACGGGAGGGGTGGCTCACCAACCTTCTGTTTCCCAAGGGGTTTCTTCAGGGTCCACTGGGAAGGGTCCATAATCTTTAAAAATCCAACCGCGACTTACACGTAGAGTTATACGGAGCACGCTGTCGTGTACCCACACGACAGCGGGTGGGAGTAATTTTTCATCTTTTTTCCCTGCCCGCTTCACAGAGGGCAGGGAAACAGATGTAAAGTCTACTTCCAGTGGGCGGGAGCATTTTTCATGCTCCCGCCCGCTGGGAATGGACTTACTATTTGCTCTTGCTTGGTGGGAGCTTTAAATTGTTCTCACTGAGCAAGAGTAAACAGAGGTTTCCCAGCCTGCACTAGTGCGGGCAGAGAAACTGCTATGTCCCTGGTGTGGGCACCCCGGGGCATAGCTGAGCCTGGCCCTGGGGGATGGGGTCCCCAAGGCCCTTAATGGCTTGGGGGGGAACAGTGCGGCCCCCTCCATTGCATGACCAGGCCCCGTGGTTCGGGGTCCTCAGGTCCAAAATGGGCCTGGGCAAGGGAGCCACCCTTCCCCTATTTCTTTAAGGTAAAGCCCCGGGGGGGTGGGTGTCGCCAGGGCTGAAATCGGCCTGGGAAAGTGGGGTCACACGCACCCCATTCCTGAATTTTTATTAGCAATCCACCCACCCCCTCCTCTCCCGGGACCTGGCCCACCCAGAGGTGTATACAAAACAAGCACAGGAGCCTGTGTTTTTTTTTTTTTTCAATTTTGCCACAGATTCACAGGTTCTCCTGTGGGGGACCCCACCACCAGGCCTAGGGGTTCAGGGTATTCCTATCCTGCCCCTTCTTTGTTTTTTTTGCCCTTTTATCTTGGGACTCAGAGGGATCTGAGTCCCAAGATGGCTGCCAACACTTCCTGGTTGAAGTGTTGGCAGCCAATCAGATCTCAGGATGAGATCTGTTAGATTTGCAGAGGATTTGCCTCCCTAGATATCTATAGTTATTTTTAATAACTCCAAAACTACTGAACAGATTTACACCAAATAACAAAAAGGGCTCTTTCGGATCAAGAGCTAGATTTCTGCCAAATTTGATATAAATCCGTTCAGCGGTTCGGGCCATAGTCATGTTCACAATCCCTATGGGAAAACAAATATAGATATCGAGGGACACGGATCCCACATTGATCCCCTATGGTGGATCTGCGAAGTCACACGCCATGATTGGCTGACCACAACCTGACCAGGAGGTTGAGGCTGCCATTTTAAGTATCGGGAATGGTCCAGAGGTATTAACATTTTTCTGGAAAATGATTAAAGGGGTCAGGGTAGAGGTATCCTAACCCCAGGGGTGTGTTAGAGGAGTGTGAGAGCGACCTATGTTGGGTACAAAATTGAGTTCTATCTTCTTCTCTCACTTCAGGAATCTGTGGATCCCCGCAAAGCACAGCACGGACCCCGTGTAAATCCGCGATCGTTCCGTCAAGCTTGATGCACTTTGAAGAAAGAAAAAAACACTTTCAGACCCACTCAGACACCCACACAGGCACTCTCACACCCATTTACAGGCCCTCACAGGCAGTCACGCACCCACTCACAGACCTATGCTGGCATTCACACACCTACTCACTCAGCCATGCAGGCACTCTCAGGCCCACTCACAGACACACATAGGCACTCACATACCAACTCAAAGAACTATGCAGGCACTGACAGATCCACTCACAGACCCAGGCAGACACTCACACACCCACTCACAGACCCAAATAGGTACTCTTATACCCACCTACTCACAGACACTCACACACCCACTCACAGACCGACACAGGCACTCACACACCCTTCCACAGACCCACACAGACACTCACACACCAACCCGTTCAGGAAGAGACTGAAGATCCTACTATTCTCAGAAGCCTGGGCATAGCGCTCCCCTCTGTGATACAACTCCCACCTGGGACTACCGTTGATCTTCTTGCAGCGCTTAGAGACCTGTAGGTATTAAGCGCTCTGCAAGTCAAAATTAACAATAACAATAACAACAACTCTTATACCAATACAGCTACTCACACACCCACACAGGTACTCACACAGCCACTGCCACATGGAGAGAAGCACTCACAAACCCACTTACACACCCATAGAGCTACGTACAAACCCACTCACATCACCCACACAGTTACTCACACACTTGCTCCCACCCTCATACAACCAGACACCCCCCCCACTCATATACCCACAGAGCTACTCACACACTCACTAACACATACATGCAACCACTGACACAGCCACTCAAACCCATACAACCACTACACACCCATTAACACATCCATACAACCACTCAGTGACTCATATACCCATATTAACACTCTCACAGCCATTGACACACCCAGTCACACACTCACACGTCTATTTAGTCTGTGACACACCTACTCACTCGCACAGTGACCCATACCCCTACTTACACACCCAGTTAGAGATGCATACAGCCTCTTATTCACCCACTCACGCAACATCAAAACCATTGACACACCTTCTCACAGACCCATAGATGCTCTCCCACACTCAGGGGCATATTCACAAGGACCTACCGTCGATTTATCTCCACCTTAACCCATCAAAAGTGGAGATCGATTTAACACCCCATTCACAAGCGGGTGCAAACTGCAGACATCGCCAGTATTCCTGCGATAAGTGCCCCAAAATGTATCTCCACGGTGGACACCACCAACTAACCCTAATGAGATGCAGAGTAGGCGTTCCCGTGCAAAAACACACAAAAACACCACAACACCACTTTCACAACGAACTGCCAGATCTGCGATGCGAGTCAAAACCACGAGATAAGCCGCGGTAGCAGCAGGGATTTAACACCTGCCTTTTGCTGGTGTAAAGCCGGACGACTACCTGCAGTAGGCAACGGAGCCCCGCACACAGCCACACCTGAAGAACAAACTACGCCATGGAGCTACTCATCATGCAGCTCGGAGCCCCAACACGGCCACAACACCCACTGCCACCACCCCCAGGACCCGGACCGCACCCCCCCCCCGGACCACCACAGAGGCAGAGCAGAATAAGACAGCAGACCTCCCGAAAACGCACCAGTCTCACAGACCTAACGCCCAAGGAAGTCATTGCCCACTACAGGCTCAAAAGGACAACCATCATCCGCATCATGACCCACATCGGCCACAGGTTGACGGTCCCAACCCAGCGGAGAACCAACATCCCTCCGCAGGCAAAGCTGCTGGCTGTGCTGCACTTGTTGGCCTCTGGTACCTTCCAACCAACAACTGCCAGAGTCGGAGGAGTCTCACAGCCAGCCCTGTCAAAGTTCATCACACCTGTCCTGGATGCCATCATCAGCTTCATCCCCCAGTACCTTCACTTCCCCCACACTGCGCAGGAACAGCTGGAGACAAAGCAAGGCTTCTATGCCTTTGCTAGCTTCCCACACGTTTTGGGGGCCATTGACTGCACACATGTCCCACTTGTGCCCCATGCGGATACTGCACACCACTACCGCAACAGAAAGCACACGCATTCCATCAATGTGCAGGCAATAGTGGTCCACCGGGGAATGTTCACCAATGTCGTCGCAAACTACCCCGGCAGTGTGCCCGATTCCTACATCTTCCGACAGTCCATCATCAACCAGCGCTTCCAGGATGGCATCTATGGAACTGGACTGCTCGTTGGTAAGTGCCAAATCAACACACCACACACCTCAAAGCCACCATCACACAACGCACAACTGTGGGAATGCACACGTGACCAAACCACATACAACATGTCAATCAACATGCCCACCTACCAGACACGACAACACAACTCCATGGGGATCATGGGCCTCCCCTGCACACAATACAGCTATATCATGGCACCACAGCCACACAACAGCTGAACGTGTGGAGATGCAGAAAGCAGGCATGTGCGAAGGATGCAAGTGACCTGTGAATGGGAATGTACACAACGACAAGTGAGGCGTGGATGTGCTGGACAGACATGGGTATGCAAACCACAGATATGTCCATGCAGACATCATCTGCTGGTGACTGGAGAGTAGTGAACAGTGGACGCAACCATGTCACCCCAGGCCGTGGGTCAGATCGCGGAAATGTCGCTCGCTGCGTCCCCCCCTGTGTGCGTGAGCGTAGTGGGTTGGCCCGGAGTACGCCAGGCCTGCGCAGGGGTGTGTACAAAAACCCCGTGGCACAGAGCATGGTTCTCTCCCGGAAAGGCCAACGTCACTGCCAGGGCGGCGCCTCGCAGTCCGCCACGAGGCCGACGCCGTGAGCAGATGGGCCTGCGAGCCTGTGCGCCTGCTGCACCCCAGGACGCTGATACCCAGACCAGGCCTGCCCGTCCCAGCGCTCCAAGGCCGCGCTGCTCACCTGCCGACACCGTCGTGTGTCAAAGAGGGCCCACCACGTGCCGGTGCTAGCTCCAAGACCCATGCCTGCAACTTTGGCGGCCTCCTCAGGCCATCGCTGTCCTCCGTGACACAGACCCCAGGGGTCCCGATTCATTGACATACTCCACCACTGCAGCCGGGCTAAACTGCAGTCCAGCATGTCCCACATCTTGAACTGACTCATCAGTAATCAATGGCCGGGTCCATGCCAGTGTACGCAGGGGGAGGACTGAGAGTGAGATGCGTCACAGTCCGGTGGAAACACGGATCACGGTTACGGAGGAGGTCAACCAGTAGCAAGGGCAGACCTGGTGCCACTAACCCTGTGCGCTGTGAGTGACCGTCAGCATCCGGCGGAACATCGTTAGTGTCTGAGCCTGTGGCCCGGGGGTTGTCATCAACAACGGGCAGGTACGGACTTGGTGTCTGGCATGAGTCTGTGGCATTCGTATCCGCCATTTTGCCGGACACAGCTGGCATGTGCCCTCTGCATCATGCCCTGGGGGTACACCTCCCATTCTCCCCCGAGACACTCCGCGGAAAGCCCCTCTGAGACATACGAGACCCTGCTCTGCCCTCATGACCCTACCCCAGTCTCCCGCAGGTCAGCGTCCCGTGGCGGTAGGCCTGTGTCAGCCGCTGCGCGTCCGGGGCCACTAACCCTGTGCGACTCCAGTCATGCTCCCTTGTTGTTCTGACATTGCATTTCTGAGTGCCTGATGACTGTTGTGTAGTGTAGCTCCTATTTCTCTAATAGGCTCTGCGCATTGGAATAATATATCCTATAGGTTTGACATAGGACTGAGGTCGGTATGTCCCTATCGAGTATATTAAACTTAATTACTTATGCCAGCTAGCTCAGAGGCCACTAGAAACTCCTTGACAAACAAGAAGGGAGTAGTTTCTGGCAGCCGCAAAACATGACCACTTTGTTTCCCTTTAGAATCAGAACGTGTCCCAGAGTCGTGGAAACAATAGATAACCGTTTCACTCAGCTCAATCGTGCATACTTAGTTTTCCTCAAAGTTACACAGAAAGAATAGACGGGCGTTTCAATAAAAGATTTATTGAACAGTCTTGTTTTTTGTATAAGTAAAATGTGCTGTTACGATCACAAGACAGTATGCAAGATAAATGATGTACAGTGTAAGCAGTAGAAATAAATAATACTGCGCTAGCATGATCTTTAGCAGATATTCATTTACATAGATAATACAGACTAAAAATGCGAGTACTCGTACGATGCGTTTCTAAGCTAGTTCTACCCCAATGTACCTAACCTAACCTAGGTGTAGGGAGAGGTATGAAGTAGGTGTAGTATTCCTTACTAGGGTATACTAAGAGTATGTTACGCCTAGTATGCTGAGTATGCCTAGTATGCCAAGAGTCCCTCTAGGTTCTAGTCACCTCCATACCTTGAGAATGAGAGAGGTAGGTATCTCTTGCCAGACTCGAACTCCAACACCCCGCAAGGGAAGTCAGATCACTGGAAGCTGGACTCTCTGCATGCAGGGATGACAGCGTCTTCTCAGTGCGTAAGGCCGGGAAACGGGCTCCTCTGAAGTCGAGGTCTCCTCTAGTTTACAAGGGCGAGGGAAGGTATATTTATACCTGAGAGGTACCTCACAATGTTAGCATTGACGTGAGTCGGACAGCGGAAGACGTCATGAATGAACCCCTAAGGTATAACGGTTCATGCATAATAGATGAGTCCTTGAAGAAATCAATAGTCCTGTGCTAGGGAAACTCCCGAAGCCTAAGGGTCTGTTCTTCAAGAACTCGTTGTGACATTTAGGGTGGACGGATGTCGGGGACCATGCCTGTATTTGGAGTGCACGGTTTAATGCCTAAATAAGGACTGGGATTTTATGCCTATATAAGGGCAGGGCGAATTGTGCCTATATAAGGACATGATACAGGAAAACCTATATACGGACATCCTAAGAGGAATACAAAACCCACTCCACTTTCGTGTGTACGATAATAACATGAATGCTAAACATTTAAAATGCTAAACATAAAATGGAGTACCGCATATTGCTAAAATATTTCTTAAAAGCATTTAAAAAGCATCTAAAAAACCTATTAGAATGCAAAAAAGTACTGTACATTTTAAGCATTGCTTCTCATTTCAGGCATATATTTGAAAATAAAATGCAATAGGAATGAAATAAGCAGTAATAATTACATGTGACAAAAAAATGATCGATAAGTTGTTCAAAATCAAAAGTCACTTCATGTCATGGAAATTAATGAACTTTTTTAGACTAACACTATGATAAAGTGTCTGAGGAAGTACCACGAAGTCCGTACTATAAGAATAGTTCTACTTCAAGCAGATTGATGTGCCATTTAATTTGAAAAAATGGGAAAAAGTTCAATATGGGAAGAGTTCCATTGCATTGTTGCTTAGTCCGTCATCTGTTACAGCCGAAGTCTCGATGGTTATCAGTCTTTCAGTCTGAACCTCTTGGATAGTAGCGAGAGTAGTGCGTCTGCTACTAGGTCGGAGTCCACGAGGCCTACTATTTAGTATTGGCCACATACTGTGGTTTGATGAGGTCGATGGACACAAATCTTTTCTCCTTTCTTCCAGTAAGGGGCGGCAGAAGTACTGTTCTTGTTCCTTGAACTGCTAGGACAGGTACTGGTTGTCTGTAAGAAGGTCCAAATTCCTTCTTGTCCGCAATTTTTTCTCTGACTAGATCCCCAACTTTTGGAATCCAGACAGGCCTTGCTGGGACCGCCGGTTTTCCCCCAGTGGTGGTTGGCTGCAGGAATATGTTGCTTTGTTTCGATCTTAGTTCATTGAGTTCCTGTAAAACAGCCAAACGATCTTTGATATCAAACGGTTTATTTTCCACCACTGTGCCTACGTGATCGAGGTCTGGTACCCATATTCTTGTCCCAAATAGGACCTCATATGGAGTGACCCCCCCCTAGAGAACTTCTTGGCAGGTTGTTCAATGAGCGTTGGACCCCATAAAGATGTTTGACCCACCCATCACCCGAACCTAATACCCTAGCTGTTATAGACTGCTTTATGTCCCGGTTTTCCGTTCCACAACCGAATTTCCCTCAGGATGGAATGGAGAGGAGTACCGCAATGCAACGCCCAGACTGGCCATGGCTTCTTTGTAAGCCCGAGAGCTAAACGCAGGGCCCTGGTCAGAATGTAGCGTGCCTATTGCGTATGTGCCGATAAAGACTCACAAATCTTTTATAACAGTTCAAGCATCAGCCGAGCGCTGAGGCCATATCCATAGGAACCTTGATTTTAGTATTTGTGGGATTGCACTTGTCCACGAGGACGCCTGTGCATAGATAGTCTAATGCTGTCTAACAATGGTGTCTGTGCAGGGCAGCTACATTCGTAGCATGGTGTCTGGTGGCGTTCTGCATCACGCTGTACCTTACAGTCTATGCAGTCATTGATGAAGATGTGAATCTGTGTATTCATTCCAGGCCACCAGTACATCTCTTTTAACGTCAACATTGTTTTAGAGATCCCTTGATGTGACAGACCCTCCCCCAAATGTGCTTCATAAATCAAAGCTGCTCTACGTTCCATGTTTGGAATTACCCTATCCCCCACTCCAGGGATTCGAGCAAAGGAACGTTGTTCGCATCAATTACATAAGAGTACTTGAGTGGAAACTTTTTGGTAACGCTGCACCACTGCCTTTGCTTGTAGCATTGACAGCCAACATTATCTCACTGTCTATTTTTGTTTTTGAACGAGTGATCGCAGCTACGGAAGCCGTCTGAACAGCCCCCTTTGCGGCTTCGTCAGCCAATGAATTCCCTGCAACGTGAATGCCATCACGTTGATGACTCAGTGTGTGGATCACGTGAGCCTTTGGTAGTTCATTTTTCAACTGAACTACTTGTTCCCAAAGCGTTTTATGCTTTATTGTGCCACCTTTCGCATCTTTGAATCCATTTTCAAGCCAGTTTTGTATATATTCATGATACGCCTGAACACAGTAAAAGGAATCGCACACTATTAGTGTGGAGAATTCTCGATCTGTACTTTCAAGTGCCAGTTTGAATGCTTGTAGTTCAGCTCGCTGAGCTGTACAATATCCTAGAGATTGAGTTTTTGTGACCATAGGTCTGAAGATGCCATCTCGCATGCAACCTTTAACGATTGCACACGCTGCACTGTAAGCTTGCTTACCCCCTGTTGCGGGTTGTGCGGATCCGTCAGTGTAAATTATGAATTTGTACTGATCGAGAGGCAGAATTTCAGTGGGCAGAGGACATTCTTGTTCATATTGCAGGAATGCTTGTGTTTTTAAATCTGGATCAAAAACATATTCAACATCTGTTGCAGCAAGAGAATGAACCCATTGTATCCATCTTGGATGTAATGCTTTAGCATTTGGAATGCTTGTTTTTGTGACCGCTTCTAAAGCTGGTACTGGGGTTACGACAATAATGCATGCTTGGGCTAGGGCTCTTTCTTTTGCTACAGCGGTTTGAACTGCTGTCAGAATTTTTTCTGTTGAAGTGAACCGCATTTCCGCTTGTGTGTACAAATGAGATTTGTATGCGATTGGTACTTTTTCACCCTCATTAAATGTTAAGTAGGTGAATCCGCATTGACCCAAAATTATTCGGATCACCAAATTGCGTTGACTTACGCGTGTTTGCAAGTGATTTGTTGCTAACATGTTAGCCTGTAGTGAACGCAAGATTTCTGTGTGTTCTTGTGTCCAATTCTTGATTGAAAAATCAGGTTTGATTAATGCGTAGAGAGATTTAACCCTTTCTGCATAATTCAGAATGTATGTTCTTCCAAAATTTAGGAAACCCAGGATGGATTGTAAGTTTTTTAGCGTTTGAGGAGGTTGGAGCAGCGCACATTTTTCTAAAAAGTTAGCTGCCAAGCTCTTGCCTTCACTTGAAAGCTCATATCCTAGAAATAGGACATTGAGATGGGCAATTCGGGACTTTTTAAAGTTGAACTTGTAGCCCTCAGAGGCGAAGCCCAGTATAATAGTACTCACCCTGTTCAAGTGTTTGTCCAGGTCATCGTCCGTCAGATAGATGTCATCGACATAGGACAATGCCTCATTGTCATAAATTTGTAGTAACTCCGTTACCCTCGCTGAGAGTAAACCTGGGCTGTTCTTGAACCCTTGTGGGAGTCTACAAAATTGACGCTGGGTCCCCATTATTGAGAAAGCTGTTAAGTACCTGCTTTCAGGTGCTATGTTTTGACAAAAGAAACCATTTGAGATATCTAATGTGGTTTTATATTTTTTACGCACAATGTTATTCATTAATGCTGTGCTATGTGCATTTTGCACTGCAAATGTTTTACAACAAGTGTTTAAGTGTCTGTAATCCAAAACTAGACGATAGGTGTTGTCTGGTTTGGAGACAGGAAACAAAGGATTGTTCATTGAGGAGGTGCATGTTTCAATCACCCCTTGGTATTCAAGTTGATCTAAGATCTCCCTGACCTGTTTTTTAGCTTCTTGCTTTATTGGATACTGCCTTTGTGCAGTTGGTTCATGTTTCAGATGTATTTTATGGTGAGGTGAGTCCTCATCCCATCCTACATGATTTTTATATAATGCTGGGGCCTGGGCTACTGCCCATTTCCTGGCATATGTATATTTTAGATGTATTGGAATATGGTTGGAGAAGGCAGGCATAATAATGTCCTCGCCGTGTGGGCATTCCCATACAAATTGTGGTGGCCAATCTTTTTCCGCTAAAAGTATGTCATAGCCCCTTGAAAGTTTTTCCCAAAAGAGTGCTTTCACCTGTCTAGGTATGTCTCCCTCCGTTCGGAGTCTTATTTCATATAACTTTTGTGGAGTACTAACCCTGGTGTCTACAGTATCAACTGTAATGTACTTATTCAAGTCCACTATCTCCAGAAGTTCCTTCAGGTTCTGGCGAACTATTGTGACTTCTGCTGCACTGTCCAGCATTGTCTGGGCCCATTCTCCGTTCCTGAGTTGTGTTCTCAGTATTCTCGGCATGTCTGATCTTCAGACCTGCTACTTTCTTTTTGGAGAATTGAGGTTTTGTTTTATTTTTTGGAGCGTGTTTCTCTTCTTTGGATTTCATGCGTTCTTCTCTATTTTCTGATCGTCCTCTTCTTTCCGAAGTCCTTGACGAGATCTGAAAGGTACGAGAGGAACGTGTATCAGTATCTTGATACCTGTCAGGTTTTCTCAAATTATCCCTATTCCTGAGGTTATACCTCCTTTCAGAGGGCTCCTTTTGAGGAGACCTACCTCGGGATTGAGAACGTTTCTCGTTTGATTTTTGTTTAGTAGACTCCCACTTCTTTTTAGAAGATGTAGGAGTTTGTTTAATAGAGTCCTTCTCAGGACTTTCAGATAGTTTTGGCTTCACTGGTCTTCCACCCAAACTATCTCTGCCTAATTCTGCATAGGATTGTTCTATTATTCTGGGTAGCTCAGTTTGATGTTCTGTAACATCGAATTCCCTTAATTTTTGGCGGATCGCCACTGCGGCTGCCTCCCCTTTAATATTAGATAATATTATTGTTGAGACCTGGTCGAAATGTTTCAGTAATTTCATACCTAAATTTAGAGCAGATTCTGCCCCGTATTCATTTTGAATTTGTTTCAGGACATCTGGTGTTACCGCAATTGATGGAATACCATGTGTTTTAGTATAGATGGCAGCAAAGACTGAGCCCCACGTGGTGCAGTCTTCCAGTTGTGGTGTGATCCTCATTGGTAAACTGATTGTTAGGATTCTGTGTTTCTCATACGGGCTAGTATTTGGAAATACCGCTTCGATTTGAGTAATTTTTTGAGCTATCCAGAATGGAATTTGCTCACGTTTTGTGGGCATTTTACCCAGGACTGCGTATAGAGTCTGTGGTGTAATTTTTAGTGTAGTCCCCTGGTGAGGGGTTTGATTTGGAATGGTTAATGGTTGTTGGACTGTGAAAGTCCGCATGACATATTGGACCAATTGTCTGTATATTTTTATTAACTCTGTGAGTTGAGTAAGTAATTCCTCATCTGACATCTCTTCAATGTCAGGATGAGGTGTGTAGCCGGCTAGAATCGGCCATGTTGCTCCTGGTCTACCTAATGGACCGAGCCTGGTAATGTTTTTGTGATGTTTTAGGGCGCCTTTAAACCAGAGCTGATGCTCCTGGTATGTTAATGGAATTTCAATATCCTCGAAAGGAATATATTCCTCTGGTGGATCATCTTCTTTGTAGAAGTGAAACATGTGTGTAACTGAATTTGATTCAGGAAATATTACCCATGAATAGAATACCTCTGTCTGAAAGGATTCGTGTGCCTCTATCACGAAAACTGCTCTACCGCTTCTTGGTGGTAGGCCGTGTTTTATGAGTTTTAGAGTGATGGCTCTTCTTAAGTTTGGAGTGATGTCTATGACACCCTCCTCGGTTCCATTTAAACCGGTAATGTTTAAAGCTCTTAAAGCTGGTTGACCCGTAACTTCGTCGTTGTCGGAGTCAGGCATTTTGTTTTTTGAAAAATGTAGAACAAGTTTCAAGGAAACAAAGATAAGGTGCACAATATTTTGGAACACTATATCCTTCAACGTTGAGCAAACCAAACAGCTAATATATAGGGTGTTTCCCTATGTAGCCGTGGTGGATACTTAACCCTGCCCACTCCAGACGTCTTTTGGAATATATGGGTAGGGGTCTCTGAGAGAAAAAGCACGGCTGAGTTACCGCCTTACCAAACGTTGGGCACCATGTAGTGTAGCTCCTATATCCCTAATAGGCTCTGCGCATTGGAATAATATATCCTATAGGTTTGACATAGGACTGAGGTCGGTATGTCCCTATCGAGTATATTAAACTTAATTACTTGTGCCAGCTAGCTCAGAGGCCACTAGAAACTCCTTGACAAACAAGAAGGGAGTAGTTTCTGGCAGCTGCAAAACATGACCACTTTGTTTCCCTTTAGAATCAGAACGTGTCCCAGAGTCGTGGAAACAATAGATAACCGTTTCACTCAGCTCAATCGTGCATACTTAGTTTTCCTCAAAGTTACACAGAAAGAATAGACGGGCGTTTCAATAAAAGATTTATTGAACAGTCTTGTTTTTTGTATAAGTAAAATGTGCTGTTACGATCACAAGACAGTATGCAAGATAAATGATGTACAGTGTAAGCAGTAGAAATAAATAATACTGCGCTAGCATGATCTTTAGCAGATATTCATTTACATAGATAATACAGACTAAAAATGCGAGTACTCGTACGATGTGTTTCTAAGCTAGTTCTACCCCAATGTACCTAACCTAACCTAGGTGTAGGGAGAGATATGAAGTAGGTGTAGTATTCCTTACTAGGGTATACTAAGAGTATGTTACGCCTAGTATGCCTAGTATGCCAAGAGTCCCTCTAGGTTCTAGTCAGCTCCATACCTTGAGAATGAGAGAGGTAGGTATCTCTTGCAAGACTTGAACTCCAACACCCCGCAAGGGAAGTCAGATCACTGGAAGCTGGACTCTCATGCAGGGATGACAGCGTCTTCTCAGTGCGTCAGGCCGAGAAACGGGCTCCTCTGAAGTCGAGGTCTCCTCTAGTTTACAAGGGCGAGGGAAGGTATATTTATACCTGAGAGGTACCTCACAATGTTAGCATTGACGTGAGTCGGACAGCGGAAGACGTCATGAATGAACCCCTAAGGTATAACGGTTCATGCATAATAGATGAGTCCTTGAAGAAATCAATAGTCCTGTGCTAGGGAAACTCCCGAAGCCTAAGGGTCTGTTCTTCAAGAACTCGTTGTGACGTTTAGGGTGGAAGGATGTCGGGGACCATGCCTGTATTTGGAGTGCACGGTTTAATGCCTAAATAAGGACTGGGATTTTATGCCTATATAAGGGCAGGGCGAATTGTGCCTATATAAGGACATGATACAGGAAAACCTATATAAAGACATCCTAAGAGGAATACAACAGTTGGAGTTGTTGCCAGCACCAGCTACTCCCTGAGGGCTGGCTTACACTCACCCCACACACAGCCAGCACAGGCGTCACTGGATTAGTGGGCCTGCCATCACATCATGCCGAACCAAGTATTGACTCTTTTCTCTCTGCACTGTCCCAGGTGATCAAGGATATGCACTCTGCCCTTGGATGATGACACCCCTCCGAGACCCGAACACACCCGCCCAGAGGCAGTACAATACGGCCCACATACGCACCACGGGCATCGTTGAACGCACATTTGGCGTGTTGAAGTCACGTTTCAGGTGCCTGGTCAGCACAGGTGGAAAGCTCCTGTACAGCCCGGACATCGTGTGCAAGATGATCGTTGCATGTTATGTGCTGCACAACATCTGTGTATGCACCAATGCCCCATGGATCCCAGTTCCAGAACTACCGGACGATGATGGGGACGATGCGGCAGGTGGCCCACATCCCACTGCAGCTGCGGCAGGAATGGCCCGTAGGAACACCATCATTGCCAATTTCTTCTCATGAGAAGGTCACATTGTGGCCGTCCCTGGCAATCTTGGGACAGTACAAAATGTCCACAAGCACTGCATGTGTGAATAAAACATATTTGCAGGTTACAGGTTGTACTTGTACATTGTCATGTCCCAGTTTCCTGCTGTGCCAGATGTGATGTTCCATGTTGTGCACATTTGCGGCACCAGTTGTGTCCTGTGTTCTGTTGTGGAGGTGCTGCTGTTTATACTGGGATGTTGTCAATGTCGAGGTGCACTTATTCTTATGTGCGTATGCTGCACGGTGGGTGATTCGCTCCAGAGGCTCTGATTTGTCTGCCACTGAGCCCTTTCATGCGATGTGCCTGTCAGTTCTGTGCTTCCAAGGTGCTGAGATGTTGCAGACTTGGGTAACTTGTGCTCTTTGTCGAGTTGTGACTCTTGGGCATGGTTTGTCTGCAGATGTGTCGTTGACATCAGGGGTTGTTTGTGAAGGGAGTTATGTCCGAGTATGACCTGCTCCTTTTCAGGTGTTGTCCGCACTCAGCCACCTCAGTGTCGGGCCGTGTACATTGCCATGATGATAGGACTGCAGCCAAGCTACTCGTCATGTGGTGTCTCTTGCATTGTCAGTGTGGCTGACGTATATGCATGTTTGCTGTGTTTCGCACGTGGGCATGTGTTGGTTGTGTGAATGTTGATGTGTTGGTTGGGTGCCCCTTTGGGCACATGGTGTTCGTGGGACTATTTGGTGTTTGTGTGTGTGCTGAGGTGTTCCCGTGGGATCAGGGACATGATCCAGAGTCATTGTGGGTGTGCAGTGTGCCCTACTTGATTGTGCATGTGGGCCATTGTGCCCATCTCCCCCGTACCCCCACTCCCAGGTCGCTATGCACCATGTTGATGTGATGTTGGGTCATGTTGGTCAGTGTCCATATCACCAACTCATGTCATCGTCTCCCGACTGGTGACTGTGGCCACCATCTTCTCCATGTCATTCAGCTCCTGGTGTTCTGCTGGCCCCCCTCCTCCGGGGTACGTTGCTGCTTTCGTGTTGGCAGTGAGTTTCTGCTTGGTTTTGACATTCACATCAGTCCAGCGCCTCTTGTGCTCTTCCATTGTCCTCCTCTGCCATGCGACGGTATTCACATGGTCCAAGGTGGTGTGCCATCTTTGCCTCTTTGTTGCCAATGACACGTTGGAGGTGACGTACAGTTGGTGGTGGTGTTCTGTCTCATCCGTGGCGATAATCGGGTTTTCCTGTAGACTGTACCCCGTCTTCCTCTTCCTCTTCTCATTGCCCTTCCACGGGCCCTGTATTCCTGGGTGTTCCTCCGTGGGGTATGTGGGGTTCATGTTGTCCTCTGCAGTAGGTCAGGGCGCATCCGTGGTACTCCGCAGTTGGTTTAGTTTTTAGTGGCATTTTCCGAATGCTGTTCTTGTGCTTTTTCCTGCATTACGCGTGGGCATTGCTGGCCTCTCGCTGGTTGTCACTGTTTTCTTATCGCGTTTGGGCCCATCGCGTCTTTTTACGCATTGGGGTTTGTGTTTTTATCTCCGTTGCGGTGGTTGTATCGCAGACATTGGCCGCGTTTTCTGGTGACTATCGCATGGTACCGCCGTGTTGTGAATTCCAGGTTAACACGGGGTTATTTTCCCGCAATAGACTGCGATGTGTAAAGTTGCGTTAACATTTTTTGGAGATGTTTAGCGCACGTTCTTGTGAATATACCCCTCAGTTAGATAGACATGTAGCCAGTCATACACCTACTGTATTAAATGTGTTGTTGTTTTACATAAATGGTTTTGGTTGAGGAAACCCTGTTGCTATTATGTGTTGAAGGTTTGCTTTGGTTTGGGATCCACGATGCTCAATACACTAAACTATAACGCATAATTTGCAATTTGATCATTTTGGAGGGAAGGAGGAGTAGCACAGAGGAGAAGGCTGCAGTAAAATGAGGCGGTTTTGAATATGAAAGGGAGCTAAAATGGAGGACCGCAAGTAGAATATAAAAGACAAAATTTGATTGGATGGTGGAGATGTGCATGGAACTAAAATTAGGTCGTGATTTGGATAAAAAAATTAACTACATCTGTGACTAGTTTTGAAAAAAAATATGGTTTTAGTACTTTACAGGTATATTTATTGGGTTGTAGTACAAAAAAGTATATTTAGATAAAACATTGTGAGTGTATGTAAGATGAAAGAAAATGTGTAGCTTCTAGACACTATACTAGAAGTCAAAATAGAAGGTAGCTTACATAAGAACGTTGACTAAAAGTAGAGTGAGTGTGAAAAGAGAAAGAGAAATTGGTATACTGAAAATATACTAATTTTATTAAGCCAGTATGAATGAATGTGTTTGAAATTAGATGTGGGTGTTTGCTTATAGTACGTAATTTAATTGTATGTAATTTTCACCCACTCACACAGTTATGCAGGCACTTACACACCCAGTTATAGTCCCATAAAAGCACTTATGTACCCACCACTCATATAGCCAGACAGGGACTGCCACACTCAGTCACACACCCATAAAACCATTCAAACACCCATTTACTCACCTATACACACACTTACCTAATTATTTACACATTCATACTGACACAGGCACACCCACTCACACATTTGTACAGGCATAAATGTACCCAACACTCAGACAGTCAGCTGCACATGCACTTAACACACCTAAACACCCAGTCACCCACCCATACAGCTACTCACATACCTGTTTACAATACCATACAGACACTCACAACAGTAAGAGAGCAACAGAGGCACTTACACATACATTCACACACCCACACAGCACTTATGTATCCACTAGTAACTAAGCTAGTTGCACATGTAGTTACATTCCCCAAAGTTCACTAACACAACCAGTAAGCAATCCATACAGCTACTTGCATACACATTTACATACCCTTAGGGGCATATGTACAAGCCCAATCGCCACCACAACGTCACTTTTACTGACGTTGTGGTGGCGATAGGGGCGTGCCTTATGTACAAGGCAGCGTTAAGCCACTTAATCTGGCTTAACGCTGCCTTGTACATAAGGCCCCCTTTCACGCTATGGTTAGCGTGAAAGGGGTGGACAGTGGGTGTTGCGGTGGTCGTTCCACTGCAACACCCATTCATTTTGACACTTCCCCCTATGCACAAGGGTGGCATACATAGGAGGCAGCACCAAAATTAAGACCAGGTAAATCCTGGTCTTAAGTTGTCAAAATGAGGAGAAATGCATTATTTCTCCTCATTTTTGCTTTTTCCATGTGTGCTGCCTTGTGCAGCAAACATGGAAAAAGCAAGATGCCATGGTTTGTTTATGTACAGGAAGGTGTCCCTTCCTGGACATAAAACAAACCTTTAAAAAAAATGCTATTTTGTCACTTTCATGTGTGCTGCATGAAGCAGCACACATGGAAGTGACAGAATGGCATTTTAGGATTGTTTATGTGCAGGAAGGGACACCTTCCTACACATAAACAATCCTCCAAACTTAGCGCCATCGCAGGGGGAAATGCAAGGCTGCACCACATTCTTGTAAATACGGTGCAGCCTTGCGTTTCAGAAGTGGTGGGGCGTGGCGTTAAGCGAAAGGAGGCTAACGCGGCGCTCCGCCACTTCCTTGTACATATCCCCCCTGATGTTACTCAGAGAGTCAGTCATATATCAACATAGTTACTTAAACAATCAGTGACACACCCACGGAGGATCTGATAGAGTCACTCAGATATGTACACAAGTACTGACACTCCTAGTCACCCTTCCAGACAAGTAGCCCTTTAAACATGTCTTGTGTGTGCTACTGCAGAGCCCGTGTGTTCAGTTTTACTGCCATGTTGACTTGGCATTTAAAACCCCTTGCCAAGCTTTACACACCCCTTCTAGTACATATAAGTCACCCCTAAGTTAGGTCATAGGTAGGCCATATGGCAGGGTGCTATGTGCTTAAAAGTTAAGGCATGTACTTTGAAGTTTCAGTGAGTTATATATGGACTTAGAGACCCATATGCCTAGTTACACATCTAGTCTCCCACCCATACTTTGATTCACATACTTTTGTACAAAAGCATAGAGGCACAAATACACCCAGTGTGTGAGTGAATGTGTAACTGCCTGTGTATTAAGGCAGTTACACATTCACTCACACACCCACATAGCACTTATGTATCCGGCAGTAACAGAGCCAGTTGCACACAGTTACATATGCCAACACTCACTAAGACAGCCAGTAAGCAATTCATACAGCCACTTACATACACATTTACTGACCCACAGAGTTTCTAAGACAGATAGTCATATTGCGACATAGTTAGTTACTTACACCTCCAGTAACACACCCACAGAGCATCAGAGTCACTCAGATATGTACACAAGTACTGACACTCCTAGTCACCCATCCAGACAAGTAGCCCATTAAACATGTCTTGGGCATGTTACTGCAGAGCATGTCTGTGCAGTTTCACTGCCATGCTGACTTGGAATTTAAAACCCCTTGCTAAGCCTTAAACTCTCCTTCTACTACATATTAGTCACCGCTAAGTTAGGCCGTAGGTAGGGCATAGGGCAGGGTCCAATGTGCTTATTAGGTAAGACGTTTGACGTTTAAGTGACTTACATGTGCACTTAGAGACCCATATGCCCAGTTTAACATTCAGTTTCCCACACATACTGCGACACATATCTATGTACAAAAGCATAGAGCCACTAACACACCCAGTCAAACAACGACAGAGGGAGATACACATTCACTCACACACCCACATAGCACTTATGTATTCAGCAGTATCAGAGCCAGTGGCACCCAGAGTTACATACCCCAACTCTCACTAAGACAGCCAGTGAGAAATCAAGGCTGCCACTTACATGCACATTTACAGACCCATAGAGCTACTAAGAGAGCCAGTCATATAGCGAGATAGTAACTTACACATCTAGTGACACACCAACAGAGGATCTGATACAGTCACTCATATATATACTCAAGTACTGACATTCTGAGGTACCCACCTAGACAAGTAGCACTTTCAACATGTCTTGGTCCTGCTACTACAGAGACCGAGGGCCTCATTTACAAGAAAGCAGCAATGCATCAGTTTTCTTGCGCTTGCAGGAGAAACCCTTGCACAACCATGAATGGGCCATATTTACAATACGGCGCACAATAGTGCAGGGTTTTTTGGCGCATTGCTGGAGTTGGCATGAAAACCGACGCAACTCCAGCAATGCGTCAAAATACAGAGACAATGCATCAGTTTTAACTGATGTCTGTTTTAACTGATGCATCATCTACTGTATGGGGACCAGTATAATAGAGAGTGAAAAGGTGGAAAACTCACCTTGCGCTTTATAACATTGGTCCTGTATGTCACGCATACAAGTGGGCAGAGTGTACTTATGTGCACCACTATGTCCACTTGTATGCATGACAAAGGACAGTAATGCTGCAAAATGTGACATTTACTGTCTTACCTACCTTAGGTATGCACTTACCTGTTGGGGGGGACGTCATTTCCATTGTTGGAACTTATTTCAGCTAGTCAACTTCCACTGCAACAGCCAAATTGTCACTCCTACGCCTGGGATTGGCGGGCATAGGGTTTGTGATGCATTAGCAGCGCAGCGGCAGGCTGCATGAAACAAAATAAAGTGGTAAATACCACTGCATCAGTATTGAGGAGGGGTTTCTGACAGAACGCCTACCTTGCATAAATTAAAATCCCATGCAGCGCAGGTGATTTTAACACAGGTGAAAACCAATGCAGCCTGTTTAAAAGGAACATATGTGTATCCCTGTAAGCATGGAGCAGATGCAGCGCCTCTGTTATGTCAAAACAAGTAACACAATGGCGGTCCAAGGCGACGCAAGTGGCTTATAAATAAGCCTCTGTGTGTGCAGTTTTATTGCCAGGCTGACTTGCTATTTAACCCCTTCGCTGCTAGGCCTTTTCCCCCCTGTGCTAAGCCTTTTTTTTGGCTATTTGGGGAAGTTCGCGCTTAGGCCCCTGTAACTTTTTGACCACATACGGGATCCACGCCAAATTTGCGTCCTTTTCTTCCAACATCATGAGGATTCTAAAGATAGCCAGGGTTTGTGGATTGCCCTGGAGGGGACCCAGAAATTTGCCAAAATACAGCTACATTTAGTTTTTGGGGGGAAAAATGGGAAAAAGTCCCGCAAATGAAAGCGTCTGGTTTTTTCCCTGCAAATGGTATCAACAAAGGGTTTGTGGGGCTGAAATCACAATTTTCCCAGCTTTCAGGGACTGACAGACTTTTGTCAGAAAACCAACATTTTTTACACAGTTTTGGCATTTTACTGGGAAATAGCCTATTTTTGCTATTTTTTGTGCTTTCAACCTTCTTCCAGTTAATGGTAGGAATGGATCCTGGAAAGCTATACATTTTAGAAAAGTAGACAACATTCAGAATTCAGCAAGGGGTCATTTGTGTAGATCCTTCAAGTTTTCTTTATAAAAACTAACAGTTGAAAATAGGAAAAAATGAAAATGAGTTGAAAAAAACAGCCATTTGTGTATTGTATTGGCATTTGTATAGCGCATGGCTACCCGGAGGCATCCCAGCGCTGTGAATATCTGGGGCTAGGGGCGCTGGTCTTTTAGGGGAAGAGCCAGGTTTTAAGTTGTTTCCGGAACTTTAGATGGTTCGGTTCCCTCCGTAGGTGTAGCGGGAGGTCATTCCACAGTTTGGAAGCGTTTAGCGAAAAAACGCCTTCCGCCACTTCTCGCCTTCTTGATTCTGGGGACCATAGCAAGGTAAAGTTCGTTTGAACGCAGTTTCCTATTTGCCCTGTGGGGTCGGATCATATCCTTTGTGATTCCGGACCTTTCTTCATTCAATGCCTTATGGGCTATACAGAGAGCCTTAAAGTGAATTCTCTCCTGTACTGGAAGCCAGTGGAGAGAGTGTAATGCAGGTCTGGCTGAGCATCGGTTAGGGGTGTCGGTAAGCATACTTGCCGCACAATTTTGTACGACCTGCAGTTTTAGAATCACCTCCTTAGGGGCACCTAAATATAGAGCATTTCCATAATCTAATCTGGACAAAATCAGGGCCTGAATCACTAACCTTTTTGCAATCGGCGGTATAAGAGGGAGAATTTTACGGATGATTCTCAATAGGCCGTAACATAGGGCGGCCGTTTTCCTTGCCTGTGCTTTAAAGGTGAGATTCTGGTCAAGCCAGTGTTGTGCCAATGTTTTCACCTGTAACTTCTTCTAATTATGACAGATGTTTGAAAGCAATATATCGTTACATCCGCGGGACCTTTCTGGTTGTGGGGATATATAGGACTTGTAGGTTCACCAAGAACTCGACGAACCCATAGCCAATAACTGAGCAGCATCTTTCAATGTTTTTTTTATTATGTACCGGGCATATAGCAATTAATTTGGGAAAATATATATAGTGAAAAATCTGGATGAAAGACACCTATGTATTTCTGAAATTGGAACAAAATATAGAGTTTAGAAACAGTAGCTATTTGCACATTTCCGAAATTGTGAGTACCCATACTAGCATGAGAATTATAGGACATTTTTCAAAGTGAATTCTTTTTTACACATTGTCTTTCATTTGGAAGGCAGAAATGCATCGAAAGTCAATAGGTAATAACAGTTGCTCTACAACTCTGTGTTACCCCAAGTCTCCCGATAAAAATGGTACCTCACTTGTTTGGGTAGGCCTAGTGCCCGCAACAGGAAACAGCTCAAAACGCAACGTGGACACACTTCATTTTCACAGTGAAAACTGACCCTTTTTTTGCAAAGTGCCTAAATGTAGATTCTGAACCCTAGCTCTGCCGGCACCTAGGGAAACCTAGCAAACCTATACATTTTTGAAAACTAGACACCCAGGGGAAACCAGGATGGGGTGACTTGTCTGGCTCTCACCAGGTTCTGTTACCCAGAATCCCTTGCAAACCTCAAACTTTGAAAAAAAAACACACGTTTTCCTCCTATTTCTGTGGTGGAAAGTTCTGGAATCTGCGTGGATCCACAAAATTTCACCCACCCCGCATTTCCCCAAGTCTTTCAAGAAAAATGGTACCTCACTTGTGTGGGTAGGCCTACTGGCTGCGACAGGAAACGGCCCAAAACGCAACGTGGACACAGCACATTTTCACAGTGAAAACAGACCCCTTTTTTGCAAAGTGCCTAGCTGTAGATTTCGAACCCTACCTCTGCCGTCACCTAGAGAAACCTAGCAAACCTATACATTTTTGAAAACTAGACAACCAGGGGAATAAAGGATGGGCTGACTTGTCTGGTTCTCACCAGGTTCTGTGACCCAGAATCCCTTGCAAACCTCAAACTTTGTAAAAAAAAAAAAAAATTTCCTCACATTTCTGTGGTGAAATGTTCTGGAATCTGTGTGGATCCACAAAATTCCACCCACCCCGCATTCCCCAAAGTCTCCTGAGAAAAATGGTACCTCACTTGTGTGGGTAGGCCTAGTGCCCGTGACAGGAAACGGCCCAAAACGCAATGTGGACACACCACATTTTCACAGTGAAAACTGACCCTTTTTTTGCAAAGTGCCTAGCTGTAGATTTTGAACCCTAGCTCTGCCGGCACCTAGGGAAACCTAGGAAACCTATACATTTTTTAAAACTAGACACCCAGGGGAATCCAAGATGGGGTGACTTGTCTGGCTTTCACCAGGTTCTGTTACCCAGAATCCCTTGCAAACCTCAAAGTTTGTAAAAAAACAAACACATTTTCCTCACATTTCTGTGGTGGAAAGTTCTGGAATCTGCGTGGATCCACAAAATTCCACCCACTGCACATTCCTCAAAGTCTTCAGAAAAAAATGGTACCTCACTTGTGTGGATAGGCCTAGTGCACGCAATAGGCAAGGGCCCAAAACGTATTGAGGAGACATCAAAATTACCTATCACAAAACAACCTGGTTTTGCAAGGGGGGGTCACCTGGGTTTTTGGCCCTGGGCTCGGCGGCCATCTTGGGAAACCTACCAAACCCACACATTTCTGAAAACTAGACACCCGGGGGAGTCCAGCGAGGTATGGTTTGCATGGACCCCCCAATGTTTTCCTACCCAGAATCCCTTGCAAACCTCAAATATAGCTGAAAAAAAACACATTTTCCACATATTTTTTCGTGTAATCACCGTGCCAGCACAAATGCCCTACCCCACAGCGTTCCCCTCAGTCTCCCGAGTAAAATGATACCTCACTTGTGTGGGTGTCCAATGCAGAATTGGCTAAAAACGTATTTTAAAAAAATTTTAGCACTTAGAATTCTTGGTGCTATACCCTTAATCCCTATGTTTTTGGCTCTTCCCAGTCACAGGCCCTTTCCCCACCCACACATGTGAGGTCTCTAGTTTTCAGAAATGTGTGGGTTTGGTAAGTTTCCTAGATGGCCGCCAAGCCCTGGACCAAAACTCATGTGACCCCCTTGCAAAAGCAGATCGTTTTGTGATAGGTAATTTTGATGTCTCCACAATACGCTTTGGGCCCTTGCCTGTCGCGGGTACTTGACCCACCCACAAGAGTGAGGTACCATTTTATCGGGAGACCTGGGGGAACACTGGGTGGTAGGAAAATGTGTGTCAGCCCGGTGATCCCACAACTTTCCCACACAGAAATTTGAGAAAAAGTAGATTTCTTTCATCAAAATTTGAGGTTTCCAGGGTATTCTGGGTAGTGAAACGTTGGGGGATCCATGCAAGCCATACCTCCCTGGACTCCCCTGGGTCTCTAGTTTTCAGAAATGTGTGGGTTTGGTAAGTTTCCCTAGATGGCCGCCAAGCCCGGGACCAAACCCCTCCTTGCAAAACCAGGTCATTTTTGGATACATAGAGGGCATCTGTGTTTTGGTTCCGGGGTCGGCAGCCATCTAGGGAAACCTACCAAACCCACACATTTCTGAAAACTAGAGACCCTGGGGAGTCCAGGGAGGTGTGGATTGCATGGATCCCCCAACGTTTCCCTAGCCAGAATCCCCTGCAAACCTCAAATTGTGATGAAAAAATCAACTTTTTCCAAAATTTGTGTGGGAAAGTTGTAGGATCACCGGGCTGACACAAATATCCTACCACCCAGCATTCCCACAGGTCTCCCGATAAAAATGGTACCTCACTCTTGTGGGTGGGTCAAGTACCCGCGACAGGCAAGGGCCCAAAACGTATTGTGGAGACATCAAAATTACCTATCACAAAACGATCTGCTTTTGCAAGGGGGGTCACATGAGTTTTTGGTCCAGGGCTTGGCGGCCATCTAGGGAAACATACCAAACCCACACATTTCTGAAAACTAGAGACCCGGGGGAGTCCAGGGAAGTATGGCTTTCGTGGATCCCCCAACGTTTCCCTACCCAGAATCCTCTGCAAACCTCAAATTTTGATGAAAAAATCAAATTTTTCAGAAATTTCTGTATGGGAAAGTACTGGAATCTACATGGATCCACAAATTTCCTACCACCCAGCGTTCCCCCAGATCTCCCGATAAAAATGGTACCTCACTCGCGTGGGTGGGTCAAGTACCTGCGACAGGCAAGGGCCAAAAACGTATTGAGGAGACATCAAAATGACCTATCACAAAACAACCTGGCTTTGCAAGGGGGATCACCTGGGTTTTTGGCTCCGGGCTTGGTGGCCATCTTGGGATACTACCAAACCCACACATTTCTGAAAACTAGACACCCTAGGGAGTCCAGTGAGGTATGGCTTGCGTGGATCCCCAACGTTTTCCTACCCAGAATCCCCTGCAAACCCAAATTTAGCTGAAAAATTCAAATTTTTCTCAAATTTCTGTGTGGGACAGTTCTGGAATATGCATGGATCCACAAATTTCCTACCACCCAGCGTTCCCCTAGGTCTCCCGATAAAAATGGTACCTCACTCGCAAGGGTGGGTCAAGTACCCATGACAGGCAAGGGCAAAAATCGTATTGAGGAGACATCAAAATTACCTATCACAAAACAACCTGGTTTTGCAAGGGGGGGTCACCTGGGTTTTTGGTCCCGGGCTCGGCGGCCATCTTGGGAAACTACCAAACCCACACATTTCTGAAAACTAGACACCCGGGGGAGTCCTACGGAGGTATGGCTTTGCGTGGATCCCGCAATGTTTTCCTATCCAGAATCCCCTGCAAACCTCAAATTTTGCTGAAAAAACCCACATTTTCCACATATTTATGTGTGGAATCACTGTGCTGGCACAGATGTCCTACCCCACAGCGTTCCCCTCAGTCTCCCAAGTGAAATGATATCTCACTTGTGTGGGTGGGGCAAGGGCCTGTGACTGGGAAGAGCCAAAAACATAGGGATTAAGGGTATAACACAGAGAATTCTAAGCGCTACATTTTTTTAAAATACGTTTTTAGCCAATTCTGCATTGGACACCTACACAGGTGAGGTATCATTTTACTCGGGAGACTGAGGAGAACACTGTGGGGTAGGACATTTGTGCCGGCACGGTGATTACACACAAACATATGTGGAAAATTAGGTTTTTTTCAGCTACATTTTGAGGTTTGCAGAGGGTTCTGGGTAGGAAAACGTAGGGGGATCCACACAAGTAATACCTCGCTGGACTCCCCCGGGTGTCTAGTTTTCAAAGATGTGTTGTATTGGTAGTTTCCCAAGATGGCCGCCGAGCCAGAGGCCAAAAACCCAGGTGACTCCCTTGCAAAACCACGTTGTTTTGTGATAGGTAATTATGATGTCTCCTCAATGCATTTTGGGCCCTTGCCTGTCACGGGTACTTGACCCATCCATGCAAATGAGGTACCATTTTTATCGGGAGACCTAGCAAAATATATAGGTTTGCTATGTTTCCCTAGGTGCCTGCAGAGCTGGGTTTAAAATCTACAGCTAGGCACTTTGCAAGAAAAGGGTCAGTTTTCACTGTGAAAATGTGGTGTGACCATGTTGCGTTTTGGGCTGTTTCCTGTCGCGGGCACTAGGCCTACCCACACAAGTGAAGTACCACTTTTCTCGGAAGACTTTGGGGAATGCGGGGTGGGTGGAATTTTGTGGATCCATGCAGATTCCAGAACTTTCCACCACAGAAATGTGAGGAAAATGTGTTTTTATTTTTACAAAGTTTGAGGTTTGCAAGGGATTCTGGGTAACAGAACCTGGTGAGAGCCAGACAAGTCACCCTATCCTGGATTCCCCTGGGTGTCTAGGTTTCAAAAATGTATAGGTTTGCTATATTTCCCTACGTGCCGGCTGCGCTAGGACCCAAAATCCACAGGTAGGCACATCCTGAAAAAAAGTCAGTGCCTAGTGGGCTTTCTGCCGCCCTTTGGAGGGGGGCAGAAATACTGTGGCTATTCTTTTGGGGGGAGTGGGGGCATTGGGATGTCCATTCTGGGCAGCCCCCACCCCTACGTATAAAAAAAGCCAGCATAGTTGCTGGCGCCTAGTGGACTTTTTGCCCCTCCGGGGGCCAGATCAGGGGCTACTGCCCCCATCTGCCTCCTGGGGGGGCAGAAAGCCTGTGGCATCTTTTTTTTGGGGGTGGGGCATTGGCATGCCCATTCTGGGCAGCCTCTACCCCGAACTTTGGAGAAAAAAATCCAAGTTGGCTAGTGGGCTTTCTGTCCCCCCCTGGGGTGGGGGCAGATAAGGGGCTATTGCCCCATCTGCCTCCCAGGGGCGGCAGAAAGACTGTATCATTTTTTTGGGGGGGTGGGTATTGACATGCCTATTCTTGGCAGCCCCCACCCCTACCTGTATAAAAAAACAAAATACCTGGCGCTTAGTGGGCTTTCTGCCCCCACCCGGGGGCAGATCAGGGGCTATTGCCCCCATCTTCCTCCTGGAGGGGCAGAAATGATTTTGTTTTCTTTGGGGGTGTAGGGTGGGGGCATTTGCGTGCCATTCTGGGCAGCCCCCACCCCGGGCCTATAAAAAAAAAATCCCTGGTGTCTAGGGTGCTTTCAGAAAAACTGGAATTTTGTGGGGGGAGGGGTGGGGGCATTGGCTTGCCCATCTTGGGCAGCCCCCACCCCTAAATTAAACGTTAAAAAAAAACCTGGCGTCCAGTGCGCTTTCTGCCCCCCCGGGGGGGCAGAATCGGGCGAAAGACTCTAATTGTGCAGGGGGTGGGGGCATTGGCGTGCCCATATTGGGCAGCCCCCACCCCTAATTTACGTAATAAAATAAATCCCTGGTTTCTAGTGGGCTTTCTGCCCCCCAGGGGTGCAGATTGGGGGCTACAGCCCCCATCTGCCCCCCAGGGGGGGCAGAAAGACTGAATTTACCCCAATATTTATGGGGGGGCAAAGGCCCTTGCCCAAGGGGCTGCTCCCCCTCCCTGGTGCCTAGTGGGTGGATCCCCAAGCAGGGATCCACTAGGGAGGGTACCACTGGAAAGGGAGATTCTCCCCTTTCCAATGATACGTCTCCTGTCTTTCTATGTGCTCGAGGGGCTGAGATAGCCCCTGAGCACATAGAAAGTGAAACTGAAATGAGCCTCAAGGCTCATATCAGTTTTGGTTTCACTGAAATGACGTCAGCGCGACGTGCGCGCTGATCGTCCTTTCAGGGAAACCAAAGAAACAGCCTCGGGAGCTGGGGAAGCTCTTTCCCAGCTCCCGAGGCTGTTGGGGGGGCAAAGGGAATCCCCCTGGTGCCTGCACCAGAGAGATTCCCAGTGCCATGTGAACGGACAGCTGGGGGCCGTCGTACGCACATGAGCACTGGTGCGTCTGACGGCCCCCGGCCGTCCAACGCACCGAAGGGGTTAAAACCCCTTACTAATGTTTAAACTCTCCTGTTTTTTTTTACATGTAAGACACCCTTAAGGTACACACTATGTAGCCCAATGGGCAGGGTGTTGTGTAGTTAAAAGGTAAGATATTTATTTTTATTTTTCAGTCTCTTACCAACGCACTTACAGACCCATACCCAGTTATATAGCCAGTCGCCCACCTACACAGCCACAAACATACCTATTTAGAAAACCATACAGCCACTGTCACATCCAGTCAGACATTGAAAGAATCACTTACATATCCACTCACACAGTACTTATGTATTTACTACTAATAGAGCCACTTACACACACAGTTGCACAGCAAACACTGACTAACACAGCCAGGTACTAATCCATACAGCCACTTACATGCCCAGTTCGCCACACTGCTCCATATCTACAAACTGACGCATTGGGTCCAATGTGTCAGTTTCTAGAGCCCTGCGTCACATTATACCTGCACCAGGTATAATGTATGCAGGGTAGGCATTCCCGCACAAAAAGCCACGTAAAGTGGCGCAATGAAATTTACAACATTTTACTTTGTCTCTCTACGACTTGACTGCGTCAAAATCCTTACACCTGCTCAGACTAGGTGTAAGGATTGACGCAGGGCTTTTAAATGGGACTCGCCTATGTGTTCTGATGCATTGCTGGAATTGCGTTAGTTTTTTGACCAACTCCAGCAAATTGTCACTTTTGCGCTAACAGATGTGTCAGAATTCCTGATGCATCTATTAATCCTTGCGCCATGGAGCCCTGTATTGTAAATACAGCACATCCATGGTGTCGCAAGGGCATTTGACGCAGGTGCAAGGAATTTCTTGTAAATGAGGCCCCCAGTTCGCCTCTGGAATCTGAGCAGTTTACCACTGCTAGATAGTGGTAAAGTGTATGTGCTTCTCACCTAAACATGGTTGATTGACTTATCCACAATTGGTATATTTAATTCATATGGAAGACCCTAGTAGAATGCACTACCTATGCCCAGGGTCTAAAGACATACCTGCCTCTATCTGATGTACTTGTGCACAAAAGTGTATTTGTAAATGGTTAAATAAGTTATGTTGTGTTTATTTATTGTTTGGTTTAAATTGTATAATGTTACCATCTCAGATAACGTATTGCAGTAAGCTGGTACTGTTGTTATTTGTTGAACATTTGAAGGTTCCCCAAAGACTACTACAGATGGTGATTGCGCTTCTTCTCCAGTTGCCTTCTTCTGCATGAAGTGCTTGTATGTCCTTTTGTGGATGGTTTTAACATGCTTTCACATGGAACTTGTCCCATGAGAATATTTTTTACCAGTCTATCTTTAAAATTGCTTGCCGCAGAAGTTACACTGCACAAACGTTGCAAATACACAACTCTATCTTTAAGTTCTCCTGGTGTCTTGAATTTGATGCCTTTAATGTTAAGAGTTTGCTTCTCTCAAAAAGCCATCTAAGTCACCCCATGGATATTCTGCACAACTGAGGGTTAGAAACCGAGTTGGTGTTCCTAAATTTCACAACATGCACTTGAGCTCACCATGAGGATGATACCAGTACTCATTGGTCCCACGTTGGCTTAAGGGGTGGGCGGAACTCACGAGTTCTACTCCGCAAAATATCCACGGAGCTATCTAAAATCTCAGTGAAATTCCGCAGAGTTTGACCTGCGGCGAATGCCACCCGGTCCTATGCATGACATACACCTAGAACTGGGACTGAACAAAACTGCAGCAAATAATGTTCTGGGATTTCTATCTCTCGCCCTAGTTTGGTAATAATGCCCATGCTTGAAGCCTTTTTAATTAGATTTGCATCGTAACTGACAGCATTTGATAATGGTCGTAACTTTGTCGAGCTGGAGTAGTCTGATTCCCTAGTTTGGATTTTTCCACCAAACCTCCTTTAAACTACTTCCACCATAGATGTTTCTCATTATCGCCCTCCCGGGTCATTCCCAGGAGCAAACTCTAAGGGGTATATTCACAAGAACGTGCGCTAAACATCTCCAAAAAAGGTTAACGCAACTTTACACATCGCAGTCTATCGCGGGAAAATAACCCCCTGTTAACGTGAAATTCACAACACGGCGGTACCATGCGATAGTCTCCCGAAAACGCGGCCAATGTCTGCGATACAACCACTGCGACGGAGATAAAAACACAAACCCCAACGCAAAAAAAGTGCGATGAGCCCATTTGCGATGAGGAAAGCAGCGATAAGCAGCGCCAGGCCTGCGATACACACACGGCAGGCGGGAATAAGCACAACAAAAGCAGGAAAAAGAAAGACAAACCAAACAGAAAACAACAGCGAAGCACAATGGAGGCAGTCGGAGCTAGTACACAACCCCACAAGCACCATTGGCAACAAAACATTGTACATGGCAGTCCATCGTGGACAAGGTGAATGCAGCCGGAGTGCGGAGGAGGACAATGGAAGACAACCAGAACAGCTGGAATGATGCAAAACGCAAAAACAAGCAGAAACACGCCAACAACCAGAAGGCAGCAATGCACACCGGAGGTGGGAGTCCAGCGCCACACCAGGAGCTGGATGACATGGAGGAAATGGCGTCCACCACATCAGTCTGGAGATGGTGGCAGGAGTCGGGGACCGGAAACTGCTCAAAATCAACAGACACAACAGCAACAGGGAGAGGAACGACCAGGGACTCGGGGGAAGGGGGGAGATGGGCACAATGGCACTCATGCACAATTAAGCACAGCACAACTGCAGACAAACCATGCCCAAGAGTAACAACACCAACCAAGAGCACAAGTCACACAAGTCGGCAATATCACACCACTGAACAAGCACAGAAGTGAAAACCACACTGCCTGAAAGGGAGAAGGGTGAGGCAAACAAATAGGATGCAGAGCACCCCAACATCGAACACAATGTGGTACAAACAGCAATATTTGCACAACCGAACACAGGACACAAGTGCACCCGCTTGTGGCCGGTAAATGGCCATACACATCTGGCAAAGCACGAAACAGGGACATGATAATGCACAAGTACAAACCCACAGCCCTGATGGGGTAGCAATGCATGTATGGCAGGGACCCAGCTAGGCCGTGACACACACATTGGCATACAAATCAACACTCATCACAGTTGGAGACAAGTGAAGCTGCGGAAACTTCATCAACAATTGCGTGTCAGTACTGCCAAGAGAAGTGCCACAACATGCAGACCAATGCAGCAGCATGTCCGAATGAGGAACGTTGGAAAGCACCCATGTCCACCCCGGGGAAGTCCATCACCCACACAAGTGAGTGCCAACCCGCCTTGGTTGTCCGCGCATGTATCCGGAGTCCAGGCCAATGCAGCCATGTCCACTGTCGTCTTGGGACATGTGACCAGATCCCCAACATGCAACCAGGCATCGGGACACGTGCAATGGGTCACATTCAGTTGTGGCTGCAGGTACGTTGTCACTCGTCCATGAACGCGAGTGCAGCAGCATAGGCCAACATTTCCAATATGAGCTTGTTGTCGACTACATCTAACATGTCGGCGACGTAACCCATCAGCTGTCCTGGACAGATGTGCTGACTCCAACCCCTGGCCCCAATTGGCACTAAAGCCCAATAGGGGAGCGGCTCAATGTGGTCACCACACACGACGAGTCGTGCAATCTCCCAGGTCCAGTTGCCAGCATGCATGCCAATCATCCAGGCATGCCATAAACAGGCATCACGGTGACACTCCTGGTCGTGGGCCAACAGGGGGCGCACACACACGTCGAAATCCAGTTCAGCTACCATTACGTTGGAGAGGCAGACATCCATGGTCCACTCGAATATGCACGAGCGACAATGCAACACAGGCTGAACGCAGGTGACATTGGCAAGACGGAAGCTTAGCCGGTAACTGATCCGCAGCACTGCCAATGGCAGTGCCCCCAGTACATGCAGCAGACGTACACGGTACCGGTCCTCGTGACTGGGGTTGTGCATGTGTCCGGGATGGTCTGCCATTGCGTCAGTGGCTCTGCTTGAAGCGGCACTGTGCTGACCTGCGCCAGTCCTGTGGATGAAATGCCACAGCTCGGATCAATGAGCAGTGTCTGTGTGCAACGCGTGCAGGCCTGGGATGGGGTGGGAGTACGTGTGAAGGCCATTTCACGCACGATAACTACGACCAAGGACTTCTGTGTGTGGGATGTGTACACGTTGGTCTCACGTCGGGCAGTGCGTAGTGTGGGAGTCGTCAGCAAAGGCTATCATATCTGTCAGGGGGTGCTGGGTACATGCAAGTCCCAGCTCGGAGCTGCAGATGTGCTTCCGCCTGATAGTCCAGACAAAGGACCTTTCATCCCTACAGTCAGTTTACCATCTGCTTGCATACAGGAGATGTGCAGAGGCCTGTCGTGGGTGGGGTGGGATGTCTGCGACCCAGGGAATCATGGATGATGTGCCGGGCACGTGGCACATGAGCGGCCTCACTGTGTGTTACGTTGCCTCACAGCTGCTCTTCCCTCCACCGAGCCATTACACTTGAGTGCGCTGTGCGGTTGCATCACGTGCACTCCTACGGCACACCATTGTCATGCCTGTCTGCGCATGTCCAGCAGCATGCCAACAACACCGTGATGCTGGCCGTTGAGGGTGTGCGGCCACGTGAGTGTAGGCCAATGGTCTGGACAGGGCGGACACAGGTGTATAGTCCATGGCTGGCTGTGATCGCGCTGCGATTGAGGCTAGTCATCTGACTCATGCAGCCGCAGGACTGATATACACAACACTTGGCATGTAGGAGCCAAGACCCCGAGCGGTCTTGCGCTCCTACATTTCCCCGTACATGCGGGCCCGCCCTCCGGGTGCATGCCACATTGCAACATCGACGACTGTGGCCCTGGTGGCGACAACACTCCAACACAGAGACACGCTTACCGCCCTTCCTGCTCAAGGCCAGACCAGAGCCATGCCCTGCACCCCCTGCCAAATCAGCACACCCCGGCGCTGACCTGACGTACGCCGGCCCAGCACACGCCGCTTGTGCATGCAGGGGGGCGGACGAAGCTACATGTCCAAGGTCTTAGCCACTGCTGAGGTGACATGGTATCGTCCGCTGAACAAAGCACACCGTGATGTTGCAGGGCTCAGGCCCATCATGCTGACATAATGACCACACGGACACACTTGCTTAGATGGTGTGAATGGCTACGGGTGCGTGCGCCCGGCCACTTTTATTAGCAGGCTCACATGTCGAGTGACACCTGTGTTGGATGTGTGTGGGGTGTGTGTACACCAGCCGTCATGGAGTGCTTGGTGCAGTCAAAAAACTACAACAGTGTACATCGTAAAAGACACAACCATTCAACCATAAAGGCTCCATGACTTGAGCTGCACAGAGTTAGTGGCCCCGGATGCACAGTGTCCGGCTCGGGCCTACCGCCACGGGACGCTGACTTGCGGTGCACTGGGGCAGGGTCACGAGAGCAGAGCAGGTTCTCGTAGATGTCAAAGGGGGTTTTCGCGGAGTGTCTCGGTGGACAGTGGAAGGTGTACCCCCAGGGCATGATGCAGAGTGCAGAACCACGCTGAAACAGTCACTATGGTGGAGATGAATGGAACAGACACATGTCGAACACCAAGTCGTCCCAGCCAGATGATGATGCAGACAACCCACAGGCCATGGACTCAGACGCCACCAAAGTTCAACCAGAGAGTGCCCATGACTCATTGCGCACAGAGTTAGTGGCACCAGTGCTGATAGGGGATGCCGCCTGCGATGAGGCGTGTCCAATGGTTTGAACTCCTCCATAAATTACTCAAGACACAGTTCCACATGTGGGACCTACTGGACCGCAGTGTAGGCCTGAGGCAGTGGTCAGCAGGGGCCCTCATCCAAGTGTCGCCGGCTTACGTTGGATGGTCCCAGCGGCCTGCGTAGTTCAGGTTCAGTCGCACCACGGGACGCGGACTTGCGTTGAACAGGGTTAGTGGCACCACGTGTCGCGGGCTTGCGTTGAACAGAGTTAGTGGCACCACGTGTCGCCGGCTTGTGTTGAACAGGGTTAGTGGCACCACGTGTCGCCGGCTTGCGTTGCACAGGGTTAGTGGCACCAGGTCAGTTGTTGCTAGTGTTCGGTCACCTCCGTAACGAGGATCCGGCTTTCATCCGGACTGAACCGCATCTTCCTCTTACTCCTCTCCGTGCGTTCACTGGTGTGGACTCTGCCATTCATGAATCACAACTGAGTGCTAGACATGGGACCTACTGGCCGCAGTGTAGGCCGGGGGCAGCGGGCACCACGTGCCCACAGACACATGTCGTGTCCTAGCGATGCAACCTTTGGCTTCACTGATCGAAGGGAGTTTAGTGATATAAATGCTGCCATCAACACTTGGTCACTGCCATTCAAAACTCAAGACTCAGTTCCAAATGTGTCACCAACTGGGCCGCAGTGTACGCCGGTGGGGTATGTCAACGAGAAAGGAGTACTGTGGGCCAACGTCGTGGAGGCCAGCGATGGTCTGCGGAGGCTGCAGAGGTCGCGGGCCTGGGGCTTGGAGCTTTCACTGGCACGTGGTGGGCCCTCTTTGACACACGCTGGTGTCGGCAGGTGAGGGGAGCCTCCTTGGTGCGCTGGGGCAGGCAAGACGGGTCTGGGGACCAGCGGACTGGGGTGCAGCAGGCGCACGGGGTTGCAGGCCCCGTTGCTCATGGCATCGGCCTCGTGGCGGGCTGAGAGGCGCCGCCCTGGCAGACACGTTGGCCATTTCAAAAGAGAGCCACGCCCAGTGCGACGGGGTTTTTATTCACACCCCTACGCAGGCCTGGCGTACGCAGGGCCAACCCACTCCGCACGCGCCTACAGGGGGGGACGTAACGAGCGACATTTACGCGTTCTGCCCCACAGCCTGTGGTGACATGGTAGCGTCCAATGGCCACTACACTCCATGCACCAGCAGTTGATGTCCACATGGCCATTTCCGTGGTTTGCACACTGAAGTCTGTCCGGCACATCCACGCCACACTTGGCATTGGGTAGGTTCTCATTCATTAGTCACTTGCCTCTCTCGCACATGCCTGCTCCAAGCCTCTCCTCACATTCTACTATTCTGTGGCTGTGGTGCCATGCCGTGGCTGGGTTGTGTACATGGCAAGCCCAGGTTCCCAATGGAGTCGTGTTGTCGTGTCTGGTCGGTTGGCATGTTGTGTGGCATGTTGCATGTAGTTTTGCTGCGTGCCCATTGCCAGTGTCGTGAGTTGCATGACTGTGGGGTGGAGGTGTGTGGTGTGTTCATTTGGTACTTACCAACGAACAATGCATTTCCATAGGTGCCATCCTGGAAGCGCTGGTTGATGATGGACTGTCGAAAGATATATGAATCATGCACACTGCCTGGGTAGTTGGCCATAACATTGGTGAGGAGTCCCCGGTGGTCCACTATTGACTGCACATTGATGAATGCGTGTGCTTTCTGTTGCGGTAGTTGTGTGCAGTGTCGGCAGGGGGCACGAGGAGTACATGTGTGCAGTCGATTGCCCCCAACACGTGAGGGAATCCAGCTATGGCGTAGAAGCCTTGCTTGGTCTCCAGCTGCTCCGGCGCAGTGTGGGTGAAGTGGAGGTTCTGGGTTACCAGGCTGATGATGGCATCCAGGACAGGTGTGATGAACTTGGATAGGGCTGGCTGTGAGACTCCTCCGACTCTGGCAGTTGTGGGTTGGAAGGTACCAGAGGCCAACATGTGCAGCACAGCCAGCAGCTTTGTCTGCGGAGAGATGTTGGTTGTCCGCTGTGTTGGTACCGTCAGCCTGTGGGCGATGTGGGTCAGGATGCGGAGGATGGTTGTCCTTTTGAGCCTGTTGTGGGCAATGCCCTCCTCTGGCGTTAGGTTTGTGCGGCTGGTGCGTTTACGGTGGGTCCTCTGTCTTTGTCTACGCTGCCTCTGTGGTAGTCCGAAGGGGGGCGGGGCGGGCCCTGGGGGTGGTGGCGGGCATGGGGGTGGTGGCGGTGGGTGTTGTGGCCCTCATGGGTCTCTGAGCTGCATGGTCAGTCTCCATGGCATCTGTGGGTCTTCAGATGTGGCTCTTGGCTGGGCTCCCTTTCATACTGCAGGTAGTCGTCCTGCTTAACACCAGCAAAAGGCAGGTGTTAAATCCCTGCTGCTACCGCGGCTTATCGCCTGTTTTTGGTTCGCATTGCAGATCTGGCAGTTCGTTGTGAAAGTGGTGTAGTGGTGTTTTCATGAGTTTTTGCACGGAAACGCCTACTCTGCATCTCATTAGGGTTAGTTGGTGGTGTCACCCGTGGAGATAAATTTTGCGGCAGTTATCGCGGGAATACTGGCGATGTCTGCAGTTTGCACCCGCTTGTGAATGGGGTGATAAATCTATCTCCACTTTTGATGCGCTAAAGTGCCGATCACTCGGCGATAAGTCCTTGTGAATATGCCCTTAAAAGTACAAGAATACTACCACTGCAATGTGGTCTCACGTTCCAGTGCAGCAGCAGGGGCACTGACCCTCCGATGGGGAACCCTGCTGGGCGCTTATTGCCTTGGACTCTAGAGGGCCTTCCATCTGTCTAAAGTGGACTAATTCAGTGGTCGATGCTGAAACACAAAAGGCTCACTTTTATACAAATCCGCTACAGATGATCTTAAAATCTCACAACTCCAAACGCTCCTCAGCTAACCAAGTAAGAGTCAGCGGCTGTAAAATTGCGTCATACCAGTTATGAGAGCTATGTTGTGCTCTCCGTCACAAGATCGCATGCGACAAAACAATTATATATATCCATATTCTTACCGAAATATTACAGTAAAGCTTACAATTGGAAAGGCCCTCCGAAGTGTTCAACATTTCAGAAATGCATGCTCGTGCAACACAGAAGTACTCGGAATGCCAGCGGTTCACAAAAAGTAGTGTTGTTTTGTGCAAAGTACAATTCCTCTCGGTAAATTGGGAGTTGACCATTTTCAACTGGATTTTTGCTGCACCTGCTTTCATCAAATGCATTTTTCGACATTGGACCATAAATGCTGAGCAGGAAACCAGACAAGGGTATTTCTACTGGTAAATTACCAGCTGCAACCGACTGATACCAATAACTAATCCCAAAATGAAAATTTCTGTATTCCACTACACCCAACCCTCTTCCTCCTTTCAACACACCACTTGGCTCCTGTCATACCACAAAAAACTAATGAAAGCTGCATCATTACAAAGACAACAACATGTTAACCACACTTCGAGCACAGTGGGCGTGTGTTTATGTCAATGCAGCATTGTGTTGATAGTTAGGGAACTTCATGCATTAAAAGGAATGCACTCTCATGCATTTTAACTGGCACATATCCATTACATTGACAGTCCTGCGTGAATCATCTGTGTTCTGTGCTTGCCCGAGGCTCACCTTGAGCTGCTGCAGGCTTAGTCGGTGAACTGCCACTGATGGCCCGATGTCGCCCAGCGAAGACCCTTAGTGCTGCTTACTGTGCTTGGAGAGTGGAGGAAGCTTGAGGGGGCAGAAGGTGAAGTGTCCTGGACAGATGGGGGAAGACTGGCTGTGGTCTTTCCAGCTCTCTACTTCCCAGGCCCTCCACCTCACGGGCTGGGTCACTCGCGATGTCGCCGCTCTTCTGGTGGTGATGATGGCGAAAGGGCTCTTAGCTCAGTTTCACCCACTTGCCCCCTGGGCATGTTGGATCATCGTCCTTGTGGCGCTTCTTTTTCCTCCCTGCTACAATTCCCTTTGTCTCTCCCCTCTTCCCGTATGTGCAGCACCTCAACCTGTGCAGCCATTTCCAACATTATTTTTAAATGGCACCTTAATTTTTGAGTGAACATGCGCGGAAAGCAAGTGCAAACTGGGTCTTTTGTAGTTTGTCAGTGGCTTTACTGCATTGACAACTGTAGGCCCAGGTGCAAAAACAAGCTACTGTGCATGCGCACCCTCACGGGTCCATCTTGAACTGTAACATTCTAGCAGTCCTTGGAATGTGGCTGTAGTGTGGTGGGGTGAAGAACCTCTCAGCAACAAAAGGGTACGCGCCTGTACGCAAGTGCCAGCTAGTGCCTGATTGGTTGCGTGAGGTTGAACTGATAGGGCCTGATTCACAGAACTAACTTACGTCAAAAACGTAAACGTAAACGTAAATGTAAAGTTAGTACTTTTTGGTATTCACAGAATACACTTACTCATTTTGGTATTCACAGAATGAACTTACTCATTTCGGTATTCACAGAAGTTAGTAACTTTAGGAGTCCTAAAGTTAGGACTACTAACTTCTGTGAATACCGAAATGAGTAAGTGTATTCTGTGAATACCAAAAAGTACTAACTTTATGTTTACGTTTTTGATGTAAGTTAGTTCTGTGAATCAGGCCCGCAGTTTGGAAATCGAGACAGCTGTACTCGTGCGGCTATGAAAGGTGAAGTGGAAGCAGCCAACATCAAATAATGAGCACGCCGGTAAACTCCGCTCCGCTGGCGGTTGGCAGAGATTTTGCCTAACTCTGCTCTCTAAGCAGAGCGCAGAGTGGCAAAACTCTGCAAACTCTGCCCGCGGAGTTGGCCTACCATCAAATTTAACATATTTGGAGAGGTAAAGCAAATAGACAGCAGCACTGCAAGTACATGGGTGGGGTCCTTGCGGGGTTAATCAGAAGTTCAGGTTTGAGTGAGTTTCAGTATTAGTAAATAGTAATATAAGTTATGCTATGTTTATTTGTTGCTTGTTTTGTTTAAATTGTATTGTAATATGCACACATACACAAAATTGAACATATGGGAACAAACTAACAAACTAAAAAAACTTCTCTCCCCTCAAAACAGCTCCACACTCATCCAAGATTGGCTCAAGCACCTAGACACCCTCAACTGCAAACCTACAATTATTGATTGGAAGGCAGTGTGGCATTCCAGCTCAGATTACTGAAGAAATTAAACCATTTTTGCCACCTCCAGACTTCAAACAAGCAGTACAATCATTGTTGGTTTCCAGACTAGAATACGGATTTGTGAACCTGTCCGGTCTTCCCAAAGCGAGAACAGCTCCACTCAAAACGACCCTCAATGCAGCAATGAGACTGGTCACAGGCACTAGACGATTTGACCACTCACCCCATTGTTCATGTAGCTAGACTGGCTTACCCTCGAGGCCAGAACCCAACTGAAAACTGCTTGCCTCACACACAAAGCATTACATTTTTTATACACCTAGTTACCTGGCAGAAAAGATTCAAATCTCAGGTGGCAGCCGCTACCTAAGAGGTGCAGACTCTCTCAGGCTTGATCCCCATAGATTCAGAAAACAACAAACCTACTCACATTCCTTCTTTGGATTGGCCCCAAGTATCTGGATCTCCTTACCAACCAATGTGCGCTCAAACCCATAGACCCACTTTTTCAAAAAAGAGGGGAAAAAGATCCTAATGAATAGATTCCTTTCTTAAACTCTTGGGGAGCCTCTCCCCAGGGCGCAGTGGACATCACAATTTCAGCAAAATATCTAGATTGGTCAGACGCACTTCCTTCACAGGAGACTCCCACTCAAACTCAAACATCGCTCCCCTGACTACCTGGAACTGAATATTTTCTGAGCAGCAGCAGATTACCCACCATGAAGAATCAAGATCAGTGCATAATAATAGAATGACAGACGTTTATTAATTAATTTTTTTAAAATACTTTCTTTATTGAATATAATTTCCAATCTTCAAAGGACAATAGTATGCATATAATACGACATTGAAACATTTGGTGTAATTGTACAACCGCCAACATGTATTCAGTCAGGTATGGCAGGTGAGCAAACATTGTTCGTAGACAGTGTCATTTCTACGGTCGGGGATATACATAAGTCCCCTCGATATGCATTCCACCCACTCCATTTTTTGTCCCATTTCTTGGGGCACCGTCGAGATCTGTACACTTCTTTTTCTGCTATCATGCACTTATCCAGTTTGGTCGCCCAGGCTCCCGTCGATGGCCTCTCTGCCACCCCCCACCTCATTGCTATTGCTCTCTTCACTAATATGTACCCCAGAGTGGCCAATTGTTGTTCCACCTCTGTGAGGTCAGTCGCCTTCCATATTTTAAGAAGTCCCAATGCTGGAGTGAGGTTGATCTGTTTACCTAACGCGTCTTGCATATGAGATGTAGCCCCCTCCCATATGGGCTGTAGGAACGGACAGTCCCATATAGTGTGATAGAACGTTGCTTCTTGTTGACAGTCCCTAAGACAGAAAGCGTCTTGCCTAGTACCCATTTCCGCTAACGTGATCCCGGTGAGATATGTTCTGTGTAGGATTTTTAATTGAATCAGACGGAAGCGAAGTGCAATAGCTGGCTCCCTCGGTGACATCAGTTCTGTTTGCCAGTCCTCGTCATCAATGTCTCCTATGTCGGCCTGCCATCTACGTCGAAGAGCTTGAAAGGGGTCAGGTAGGTTATTGCATAATTTACGGTACGTCAATGATATGGCCTTGTCTGGGAGTGGTTCAGAAAGCAGCCGGTCCTATAATGGGGACGATTCTGGAAGGTGCCTGTATCTGGGAGTGCTGTTGTCAGGGCGTGGCGGATCTGCAAGTAGCGAAATGTCTCCCCTTGGGTTAGTTCATATTTGTCTTGTGACTCCTGGAATGAGAGGAGTTTGCCTTTCTTGATGAGATGGCCTATACTGGAAAGTCCGATGATATCCCGCCTATCAAACCCTGGCTGGTAACACAGGAGTCCCAGCTTCTGGGTAGACCACAACGGCGTGGCCAGCGTCAATACATCAGCCCAACCTAGCCGTTTAGTCGCCCGATGCCAGATGTCCACCGTACGAGCTGTAGGGCCTAAATATCTCCCTCTCCGGACCCTCGTGTATAGAGCTCCGAGGCACCCCTCTTTACCCATCTGGTATCTGTCGAGCATATAGGCCGGGTCCATCAGAGAGCGGTACATCCAATGGTTCACAACTACTAGCTGTGAAGCCCAATAGTACAGTTGTATGTCTGGGAGGGAAATCCCGCCGTCGTACCAGCCTTTGGTCAGTTTATTCAGGGCTATGTGAGGGGCCTTCCCATTCCACAATAGCGTTTTAATCTCACTATCGATGCTTTTAAAATATGATTCGGGAATTTTATAAGGGCAGTTGTGGAGGACATATAAAAACCTTGGAAGAGCCAACATCTTAAACAAGGCCGCCCGGCCTAGCAAGGAAAGCGGTAGGGACCTCCAGTTGGTGACATCGTGTCTAAGTCTATCCAGTGGGATGGCTAGGTTTTTTTCGTGGAAGAGTCAGGGGTGACAAAAATCCCTAGGTAGCGAAAACCGTCCAGGGCCACTTCGACTTCACATCCCGGAGGGAGTCGGGGAACTGGTCCCTTAAGGACATACAGCACTGATTTAGACCAGTTAATGGCATACCCGGAGTATTTACCGAAGTTGGTGAAAATATTTAATAGCCTGTTTAGAGACGCACGGGGGGACGCAAGATATACCAGTATGTCATCCGCATATAGCGATATTCTATCCTCGTGTCCCTCCGCCCATTTCAGCCCACGAATTGCCACATCCCCTCGCACCCAGGCCGCCAACAGTTCCAAAATCAGAGAGAAAATCAAGGGGGATAGGGGGCAACCCTGTCTGGTGCCTCTGCCCAAGGTAAACGTCCGAGACGTGCGATTGTTAACCTTGACTTGGCCCCTCAGCCCCATATAGAGCAACCTAATCCAGCCCAAAAATTTCTTGCCGAAACCCAGGCGTTCCAGTACCTGGAAAAGATACGGCCACTCTAAAGAGTCAAACGCCATGGAGGCATCTAGTGAGAGCACCACGGCATCTTCCTCCACATATTGTTGTCTTCCCAAAACATTGTGAAGGCAGCGGATATTTAATGCCGTATTTCTACCCGGCATAAAACCAGATTGATCTGCATGGACCAGTGACGGGAGCAGAGGGAAGAGACGGTTAGCCAAGAGTTTGGCTAGGACTTTGACTTCAGCATTGATTAATGAGATTGGACGATAGGAGCCACACCTGTCAGCCGGTTTCCCAGGCTTTCGAATGACAACAGTAGAAGCCAGACGCTGATCGTCTGGCAGGATACCTTTTTCAAGGCTCTCGTTGAACATATTTTTAAGGTGAGGGACAACTCGCGTGGCCATCGACTTAAGGAACTCAATAGGGATTCCACTGGGACTCATTGCCTTTCCCGACTGGACACTATTTATTGCCCTATGGATTTTGTCATCCGTAAGATCTTCATCTAGTGCGTTCCTGTCATCAACTGAAAGGGTAGGCAGGTGCATATCTGCCAACAGTTGGCGGGAGTATTCCGCAGTGTACGTGGCTGAGGAGGTGTAGACCTTCTCCAAATGGTCCGCAAATGCCTCGACAGACATTTATTTTGATATCCGTTTCAATAGCCCATTGTGTCTTTTACTTTTGACGTACTTGTCTATGTTTTGTTTGGTTCTGTCAATTTTATGTACAGCGCTCTGATACTCTTGGGTCATGTTCGCGCTTTATAAAACACTCTACATAAAATAAAAAGTACATTTAAAAAAAGAGAGAGGCATAATTAGAACTATGGGCCATCTTCGAGGAGGCCCAGATCTTACACTACATATAGCAAGCAAGGCGTGAACACCTCCCCCGCCATATGCAGGTGTGGAGGTGCTCACGCCAGTCCCCCTGCATTAGAATCTTCCAATCTGCCAATAGCAGGAGCCAGCATGCCCCCCATCGAACAATGAATGGGTAGGCCCAAGCATTAGAAACTAACAGGCCGCATGCCCACACAATTCCAGCGCAAACCATGTCTGGTGAAATGGACCCCAGAAGCTCGACCCACCCCGTCCGTCACGTCTGACACATAGAACCCCAGTTGTATGGAGAACATGCACTTTCACTGGTTCAGGGGAACATGTATGAGTGACAGGGAGATTTGTGGTGGTCCTAGACAGTGATACATCAAGTGGGGTTGAGGAAGAGAGACCCAGTCCGCTAGGAACCAATATCGAGGGTGAGGGTACAGGATTTGCCCAGGTAGCCGAGGATAACAACAAGAAAGCAAATTTGAGGGCGAAGCCCAACGAAAAAAGAACAGTACACAACTCAGAGGGAAGGAGGCAAACTAGACAGGATGAGGAGGAAAGGCACGAGCTAAGGAAAGAGAAGGAGCTCGCACCCAGGAAGCAGAGCCAGACAACAGAGCAGTGCGCACCCCACATAAGGAAAGTGGGGTAGGTACAGGGCACCGGTCGGAGAAGAATCAGACATAGAATTAGATGAGAGGCTTCTAGCAGGGATCCGAGCTTCACCAATCATTCAACCTAGGAGAGGGGTTAACCAGCAAATAAGAGACGAAGGCAGCCTGGTATTGACCGGACCAAGAGCAGCGGCGAGGATGCATGCTGCTACACCCGAACGTACAGTAAGGACAAGCTGACCCCAAGGAGATAGTAGCAAGAGAAGAAGGCAAGATCTTTGCACGCCCATTTTGCCACCTGCTAGCCTGCTGGACCCAGGAAAGAGTCAAGCATGATAGACCTTGCCCGGAGAAGGGATCCTTCGAACAAGAGGACATGGCAATAGCAGAAGATTGCATCAGAAATGGGGGAGGAGATCCGACGTGGAACTTCCCCCATATGCAGGAATGCTTAAAAAGATGGGAACGCCATGTCAGAGAGAAACGCGTAGAGCTACCCAAAGTAAGAATATACCCGTTACTACAGAAGGGAACGTCAGGCACCAGCTATGTGTCATGAGGTCAGATGGATAAAGAGGGGTTAAGGACAAAGTTACCGCCATTGGTGGATGGAGCGGGGAAATGGATTAAAAGTCTGCTAAGTAGTCTTACTGGAGAGCAGACTAATGTGGTGTTCGCCCAAGCTCGAATCCCATCAATTACGCTGACAGACACTGAGCATGATGGGCCCGCATTAAATTTATACAGGCACCGGATATGGACAACCCTGAGGGATATGTTCCCTGACCATCTAGACGTACGAGGGTTAATGGCGGAGAGAGACTATGAAGCCAGGGGAGAGTATAAACGAATTTCTGGATGGAATGAGGGAACAGTGGGGACAAGAGACAGGACAGCAGTGGACTGATACTGGCCCACAAGTTGCATTCTTTTCCATTATGCTCAAAAAGGGGCTGCCCACCGAGATACAAAGCGTCTGGACAGCGTTGTTGGGTTAGACACCAAACCCTGGAGGGAGATACAAGCCCATAAATTACATTGCCACAAAAAGAAGCAAGAAAAGGGTAGAAAAATAAGAGCAAGCCTAGAAAGACACCCCTAAATTGGTCCAACACAAATTGAAAAACAATGCCCCCGACGGGGCCGCGGTGGCCGTGAGCGTGAAAATGGCATCAGTCTTAAAGGGAACTCCACCGCAAAACCCCAGAGGATTTCAACCTAGCTATGGCGGCAGAGGTCAGGGAGCTTGGCAGCAACAAGACCTTAGGGGATGCTCCTATTGCCACAGGATGGGCCATCTGGCAGACAGATGCTGGTTGAAGGCATACTATGAGCAGAGATCGATGGGCTTGGGCCAGCCACCACAAAACCCTATGAATGTACATCCACAAAGCCAAGCACAGGGGAACCCGAATGCACCTTACATTTAGTCACAGGGAGGTCCGTCAGTCGCCGCACCCCTGCAGCAGGGATCAGGTAGTTGGACATACCTGTGGCAGTAGCATCCACAGACAAGGAACTCAGCCCAACAAGGTCCAGGGCCACAACCTCGACAGGGAGAGATAGCAGTCTAGGGAGATAATGCCTTCACACAAATACAGAGTCCAAACATGCAGTAAGATAAACCCCCAGAATAAATAGCATCCCTTCACCCACATCCCCAAAAATTGTATCAAACCAAAAGAAGGATCAAGGAGACAATGTTGGGAATCCAAGCTTTTACTTGCATTTAGGGATTCATGGCTGCTGTATCTGTTCTGTCGACCAGGTATACTTAAAAGACAGGCACCTTGGTCTCCACGTCCAAAAAGTCAATAGGGGTGGGTTTCAATCACCAAGTCGAAAGGTCTCCATTCTTGAGGATTTGGCCTGGGCCCAAAGTTTCCTTCGTGGCGTGTAGCCCCAACAGTGCCTCCAAAAACTAGAGGTCTCCGAACAATGGAGGTTCCCCTTTCAGTTCTAAAACGAAGCTGTCCACAAGTGGCGGGAGCCAAGATTCCTGCACGCCTGAGATAGTGAAGACCATACAACCTCCACAGCACATGCACAAGAGCCAAATAAGTGGCAAGGCATCCACATGATGTCTAGTCCAAGCCCTTAGTGGCGGGGTTTTCTTGGGGTAGCTTGGCATCCCAGAATTTCTGGGGCAGTCCCTGTTCATCATCATCACTGGCCTATAACAGGTTTTTTGGTCAAAGCTGATGTGATTGATCTATATGATTACAAGACCACTCTATAAACATCTCACACTAGTCTAAGCACCCAGGGACATATTTACAAGCCCCTCTCGCCACCAGAATGTCCCTTTTAAAGACATTTTGGTGGTGATACAGGCTTCGCTCTATTTACAAGGCAGCGTTAAGCCACTTAACGTGGCTTAACGCTGCCTTGTAAATAAGGCCCCCTTTCACGCTATAGTTAGCGTGAAAGGGGAGGGCAATGTGTGTTGCGGTAGGCGTTCCACCCCAACACCCATTGATTTTGACGCTGCCCCATATTTACAAGGGTGGCGTAAATATGGGGCAGCGCCAAAATTAAGACCAAAAAATGCCTGGTCTTATCCTCGCAAAATGAGGAGAAATGCTTAATTTTTCCTCGTTTTTGCTGTTTCTATGTGTGCTGTGTTGTGCAGCACACATAGAAATAGCAAAACGCCATTGATTGTTTATGTGCAGGAAGGAGCCCTTTCCTGCATGTAAACAATCATTTAAAAAAATGACGAGTTGCAACTTCTATGTGTGCTGCATTCTGCAGCACACATAGAAGTTAAAAAACACCATTTAAAGATTGTTTATGTGCAGGAAGGGACACCTTCCTGCGCACAAACAATCTTACCCTGCAACGCAGGCACCCTTGCACAATGGTGCAAGAGTGCCTGCGTTGGCGCTAAGCAGTAAAAGTTAGCACCAGCGCAGGGTGAAACGCAGGGCTGCACTGTATTCTTGTTAATACGGTGCAGCCCTGCATTTCAGAAGTGGCGGAGCGCGTCATTAAGCCAACAAGGCTAACGCCGCGCTCCGCCACTTCTTTTGTAAATATGCCTCCCAGTTAGGTATGAAGGGGGTGGCTCAATAGTTCACTAAAATTGCAACTAGTGGAGTGTGGAGAACACACCCCTAAGGGAAGTACAGGAAGCCCAGAAAAATCATTGACTACGGGCACACATGTAATGTTTCTGAATTAACAAAATGTTCTTATCCAACAGGTCTACAACAGAATCTCCAAGTGCATCATCTCTCAGCTGCCACATCAACACCCCAGCATGGATCCAAAGTGTACGAATCAGGATTATGAACTTACAGTGCAAACTTTTTTGAACTGTTAAAAGGGAAACCCTAGTCACCAGAGAACCACAGACACCTCCCCTGGAACTATATGAAGACCTGCAATGTTCAATAACAAGTTACATATTATTGCTCTTCCAAGTACCCTCTGTCTATTCTGGGCCCTGCTGCACCTATTCACTGCTAAAAAAATTACCTGGCCAAAAGGAGTCCATTAAAAAACTGTCACAGTGCTTGCGCAGGGATCTCTCCCATGCACTATACAATTACATCAAACCAAACACTAGCATCCCACATACACTACACAGCACCCTCTTGCACAACACGGGTTATCAGCACATGACCGCAGCGGGTTCCCAGACATCAGCCAGTTCATGTTACATCTGTTCACTGATATCATATGCAGTAGGCATAGACAGACTTTACTTATCCCAAGAAGTAGCCCCAGAAAAAGCAAAATGACTTCTTCACTTATACCAATGACAGAATTAGGGCCAAAATCAAACCCAACAAAGTAGAACCCCACAGGGTAGCAGTGAATCTAACCTGATACAAAACCAACCCAACAGCTTTATACCTTTTCACTGAGCCTACAAATATCTAAACTGAGCTGGACAGGATGCGCAGAAAGGGCACCATAAGGGAGGATAATGTTTGGCCCGAGACTTTCCAGAGCCCCCAACTCAATGCCCAAACACATCTGCTCCTGCTTCCATTTGTGGTCCAAGGGTGGCCCTTAGCATATCTGGAGCAGTCTTCTCTAACAACAAGTGGACCCCCGACATGGAGTTCCTGTGTAGGGCCATCCAACTTGAGGATACAAAGGGAAATAAGTCACGGGGGGTCAAATAAGAGCATGTCTACCCCTTGTCAGGAAATCTGGGATACCGAGGTGGGTGGATATACTTGGCTATAAAGGAAGGGGCAACCTCTAATTGTAATAAAACTTACACTGTATTTCTTGTGTTTCAGAGGTAAAGGAACGTTTCCTCTGGGCATGAATGAGAGCTGCAGCATGATTGCGCACATCTGGATATGCAATGGGCACCTCCACGCTGATACATTTTTATTGGCAGTGCGGCTACTTTGCCTACACTTAGTTCATCCCCGGATGGCGCAGACTTTGTTCCCTCATAACCATGCACACTCCTACCCTCGCCATTCCCAGAGAAGAACTGTCAGACTTGTACCAGCACCTGTTGGGCAAGAAGACAACCAGGTGGGAGATGCTTAACCCCTTCCATGCGCGGCCGATTTTCGCCCTGTGCGAGGCATTGCATTGAGCGGACGGGTTCATGACGAGCTCAGCTCGTCATGCGCACACGAGCACTGCGCAGCATGACGAGCTGAGCTCGTCATGAGCATGGAAGGGGTTAAACTGATGAATAGCACTGAGCTTGGCTTTAACTCAATCAAGGAATAACTAGGAGCAATCCACCTCATGGTGATGCAGCATAGATATGTGTTAGACTTAGGGCCATATTTTTTGAAGGCTTGCAACACTTTTACGCCGCCGTTGCGTCACTTTTTGTGACACAGCAGGGGCGTAAATAATGCACCACATTGTGCCATAGTTACAAAGTGACGTATCTAAGCAGATGTGTCACTTTGTAAATTCCTGCGCTACATTATATCTGCGTCAGGTATAATGTATGCAGGGTGGGCATTCCTATGAGAAAAAGACTCGTAGAAGTGGGGTAGTGAAATCTATCAGATTTCACTGATCCACTTCTAGGACGCTATTGCGTCAAAACCTTACGCCTGCCTCACAGCAGGCATAAGGGTGATGCAGTGCAATGGGAATAGGCCTCCCCCATGCATTGCCGGAGTTGCGTCATGCTTACGACACAACTCCAGCAATGCGTTGGTTTTGCGCCAACAGATATGTCAGGATTCCTCACGTATCTGTCATACCTTGCGACATGGTGCGCTGTACAATAAATGTTGCGCATCCATCGTGTCTCAAGGAGGGCGCACTGAAAAGTGTTGCATTGCTGCTTTCAGCGATGCAATACTTTTCATAAATGAAGCCCTTAATGACGGCTATGGAGGGAGGGATGTGTGTGAAGATCGGTGCGTCCTGCTGCACGTTTATCCCAGGGAACGATATGGACAATGGAACATTGGCTCTTGCCATTCAAGCGCTGCATCATTTACAAAGAAACATGCATGAGGAGGGAGGTGCCCTGAGCAGGAGTGGTTCTCGAATTGGTTCTCCTGGCTCCCCCGGTGGATCTCCGGTCTGTGCACATCGTTGGTGCCAGTTTTCATTGTGTTCTTGTTTTTGTGTAGATCATACATTTGGAGATTTCCTGCTGTAAAAACGCAGTTCTCAAACTGGGTAGAATGCAAGTAACTAGGAAAGTAGTAATTGTCAAAAGCGAGCTAAAAGAACAACAGGCCCCCATAAAGTAACTATCACAAAGTATGGGTTAGATAGCGCAGTTGAAAATTCAACTGGGGGGGGCAATGTTAATATTGAGAAAGCAATGTCAATATGAAGAATGATACATTTATGTATAAAAACAAATTCACATCTTTATTAATTAATTCACCCATTGTGAACTCTACGTCAACACTGATTCAAAAGTACGTAGTTAGGTAGGCTCTGAGACCTAGGCTTGAGGCCACTAATTGACAGGTTTCAGGTGGGGTGGCACATAGCCAGTAGACAAATTAACAAATAGGAAATCCCAGATCAAACGCGCAGATAGGCGAAGCGACACCACAATGGTGCAGGGAGATTGACCCCAATAAAGCACACATGGCCGGATGGGTACGCACACTCCCAAAACACCATAAAGTCAGATGCTACATAAGTTAGGAACATATAGCCAAATAGGACACAGCACATACAGAACACGCAGTGATCACATGCTCCCCATGCCAGGCATCTGGACACATTACCCAGTGGCCACATTGTGTGCACGTAAGTTTGAGGCCCACATGGATTCCTCATCGAATAAATAAATTTGCAACTCCAAAGGCAACAACTTACATTTCTTACCATACAATTATCTCCGGAACCGTTTATGGCATTCAATGAATTGTATATAAACACATCTCGGATCGATTGTAAATTTTGACAGTCCTCAGAACCTATGCCTGTAACTGTTCTCCCAGCCGCATCTGTTTAATTAAACAAACTGTTCCTGCTTTGCCAATCGCCTCTTGTCTCTTTGTTTTTTCAAGGTATTTCATGTTCAAGCAACACTCAGTAATAATATGTGTTGCTCTTTGCAGTTTGTGAGTGGTCTCTTGGTTACAGGCTGTACATACGCATTTATAGATTTATTATAATGCACTCACTGCAGTCTGTACTTGGTTACATGTCTTATCTGTACATACCTGTCAATGGTAATAATATGTATTACTGTTTGCAGTTTATGAGTACTGCATTTATAGATTTATTATAATGCACTCACCACAGTCTGTGCTCGTTTTCTATTGTCTACATTCTCATACTTTACTGCAGATTCAATGATGACTCTTGGGCCGCCGCCAGGGGTCACACCTGAAATTAGAGAACACATTATATCACACCTGCTTTTTCACTGCTTTTTAGTTTGAAATGGGACTTTGAATAGACTCTTACCATTTGCTTTCTTTGCGCGTCTCTCACAGAAGAGAACCACAGCAAGGACAACGAAGACAGCACTGAGGAGCATCCCTGAAGCCACAGTCAATGTGACCCACCAGCAAGAACAGGGGGAATCTGAAGAAGGAGCAGCCCCTGAAAAATAAAGACAGCCTGTGAGTGTCAGGCTTGTCAGGGTCTTGTCAGATGCAGTTAGAAAGTAGAAACAAGCATTTGCAATGCAATCGGTCTCGCCTTTGGGACCTTATGTATATATTTAGCTATGCAGCACATTAGCCTGGGTGCTGAAACATCTACTGTTCTTTAACATGGAGGGAAAGTAAGCACCAAACTGCATGACACGTCAGGTATGGGAATCCATTGAGAGAAATATTGCCTTTCAGAGGAAATGGTATAGTCCAAAGCTCTGTTTTTAATATAAAATCAGGGCCTTTAGTGGTCATATCACTGAAAATACAAGATTTAAAAAAAATAATATTGTCTACGGGTGCTCGTGGATGACAATTTCTATGGACTGGAATCTAGAGAAAGCTAAAGTGATTCTGGTATTTTACTGACCTCTGCTGGTCGTTTTCTATCAAGAAAGTTAAATAGAGGCAGTTGCCAAAAAAATTAAAAAAGAAAGTCCCTACGCAGAAAGCAATTCTGGTATTTTACTGACCTCTGCTGGTCGTTTTCTATCAAGACAGTTAAATAGAGGCAGTTGAACAGAAAAAAAGTCCCTAAGTGAAAGCAGACAAGTCCTAGGATTGATCTCCAGAGCCCACAAAGTACATACACATATCAGTAAATACTAAAGTATATACAAGAGGTCTCGAATGCTCGACCTAAAAAGGAATACCAAAAAGAGTAGAGAGAAAAAGGTCTTAGAGATTCTTCAAACATCGTCACTCCTTAACTGCAGCATATAGTTTGTCAAAATGGGTTTGTTGAAGTGTTTTTAGCATTTACGTTTTTGTGAAAAATAAGTGTTGCTGAATAATTAATTTAATAATAGGTCCAATCTGGTAATAATAATCTAACATGAATACACTTGAAATGAGTTTAAAATAATGTATAGAAGTTTGTTTATTAATGTGATTTTGTTAGGCCACATTTTGCTGAAATCTCGGGAAACAGCCATAACAATGCATGTCTTACATCGCATGCCTTTACAATGCGGTCGTTACATTGACCGCATTGTTACAACGCGCTCTATTACATCGCAAGTCATTTCAACGACTTGCTGTAGGGGGCGCACTGGTGTTGGATTTAGAATCGAACACCTTCCCTGCTGTTGCACAAACTAGAGTAGGAATAGTAAATTATACTATTCCTAAGTCCAGCGCGCCCCCTACAGCAAGTCCTTGAAATGACTTGTGATGTAATAGTTCACTTTGTAACAACGCAGTCGTTGTAACGACTGCGTTGTAAAGGCATGCGATGCGACGCATGCGAAGTAAAAGTATATATTCAAAATCTCCATGTTATTTAATATGGATGCCTTCGTCTGCTCGTTCCTGTTTCATCCCCCTCCCAACCCGTCTTGAGTGTGTGTATTTTTCCTCATACAGCTCTGCACATGAAGACTAAATGATGTCATTGTAAATTTCCTAAGTGTAAATGAATTGTGTTATTCCTGGCTTTTTCAGCTGGTTTATCCCCAGAGTTTTTGCTTTTTGGCCTCCTGTTTCTGACCCTTTTTGTTGGTTTCAGGACTCTGGGCAATTTACCACTGCTGATCAGTGCTAAAGTGCATATGCTCTCTGTGTAAATTGTGTTTATGGATTGATGTTTACATGATTAGCTTATTTGATTTACTGGTAAGTCCCTAGTACAGTGCACTGTGTGTGCCCAGGGCCAGTAAATCAAATGCTACTAGTGGGCCTGCAGCACTAATTGGGCCACCCACATGAGTAGCCCTGTAAAGGTATCTCAGACCTGTCACTTCAGTCTCTGCTCGCAGTTTTAAACCGCCATGTCTACCTGGCACGTGCACCGAATTGCTAGGCCCTAACCTTCCCTTTTCATACATGTGAGCCACCCCTCAGGTAGGCCCAGGGTACCCCCATGGGCAGGGCACAGTGTATGTGAAAGGTAGGACATGTACTGATGCGTGTGACATGCCCTGATAGTGAAATACGGTGCATTTCATTTTTCACTATTGAAAGGCTATCTGTCCCATAGGATAGAATGGGAAGATACTGTGTAACATCTGACAAGTATAACTTCCCATTGGGACAAGATAGAGAAATGGACTTTAGGCTCTCTGAATTTAATAACACATCTTTTAGTAAAGATGGTTTTTAAATTGTGTGTTTGAAAATGCCACTTTTAGAGAGTAGTCGTTTTCTTGCTTAACCATCCTGTGTGCGTCTGCTGGGTTGTGGATTGACTGTCTGGCTTTTGAGTTACAAGGGCTGGGGATGTGCATTCACGGTAGACAGCAACTGGTAGGGGTGAGGTGTGTCCAGCCTTTCCTGGATGAGTCAGGGCTGGGCTTAATAGACCTGGGCTGCATTTAGGGTGGTGGGAGAAGATTTCCCAGCACCTCAATAGTCCTGGTCTGCCTTGGACAATGCTGAATCCACCTCCTGCCAGGAAGCTGGGCCAGAGAGAACAGAACTGGTTTGGACTGAGCACAGAGCCTTTTTGCCACAAGAGGACAAAGAGAAATGCAGTATAAATATTGGGGCCCAGACCCCACAACTTTAGAAAACTTCTGGATTCAAGAGGAACCTCTGCAAAGGAGAAGAGCTGGGAGAGCAGAAGGAGAAGTACTGCCGCTATACTGTGTGCTGTCTGGGGTTGGCCTGCAGTTGCTGTTTCTGCCAAAGAGAGGACAAAGACTGAACTTTGCAGTGTATCCTGCTTGAAGAAGATCTCCAAGTGCTTGATGTAGAGCTTACCTCCTGTTCTGAAGTCTCAGATCCACAAAGACTTCACTACCTTTGTCTTCCGGCATCTGGAACTGCTTTTTCAGCTACCACAGAGGGAAAAAGCAACACCAACGCGGGCGAGCGATGCCATGACCTGCAACGAAGCCATGGGCATCGCTCGTGAAGTGCATGACACATTGCCACGACTTGTACCTCAGCCTTGATGCCTGCTGACACTGCACCTTATCGACTCCGTCACCGAGGCCGCTGCCTGCACCGGAGCCGAGGGCACTGCTTGTGACGCTCATGATGCACCGCCTCGATTAACACCACAGCCCCGACCTCACCGATGCTTCATCATCACAGAGCCGATATCCGGCGTGGGTGACTCCCGAATCCATCAACACCGCACCGTCATAAGGAACCGCTGCCTTACCACCACCATGACGTCACCCCCCTGGAAACAGTAAGGAACCAACTCCTCACCTCCCCGACAACAGTAAGGAACTGACGCCTCACCTCATTTGCATCGCAGTAAGGGACCAACGCCTCACCTTCCCTGTGGTCATAAGGATCTGAAGCCGCCTGTCTCCAACGAAGCATCACCTCCCCGACACTGTGCACTGTCTTTCCTTTCATCAATTGCCAAGGTACTGTTCTTTTGGGTCCGTGTGACTCTGTACCTGATGCCACGTACGACGCACCCGGCGCCGTACTTTGAGATTTTCATCAGTAATGATGTCGTAATAGCTCCAGGTGGAGTGATTTGTTGCTATAAGCTTGATTCTTGTGAATAACCTATTTTCGAGGATATTTTGATATGTGTTTTGTCGTTTTGGTCTTGTTTGGTTTAGATAAAGATTACCTATTTTTCTAAACTGGTGTATTGTCTATTTGTAATGTTTTCACTGTGTTACTGTATGTGTGCACAAATGCTTTACACACTGCCTCTGAGATAAGCCTGTCTGCTTGTGCCAAGCTATCAAGGGGGTAAGCAGGGGTTGTCTAAGGGTGTAACTCCCTTACCCTGACCAGAAGAGAGGGTACCTTCTTGGGCAAAGGTGTAAACCATTGCCAACCAGGAACCTCCATTTCTAAAATTGGTGGTCAGTGGTGAGGATTAGGACTTGCATTTGTGCCTAATATACAGTGATTGGTGCACACTACCAGTATAGTGCAGACCATTACGCAACCACATACTGCTTTCACTGTTTCCCTTCGTAATTTTATGTTGATATCTGGAACTCTGATAAGTTGTTGAACCTGTGAGGCCTTGGCAAAATAGAAATCAACTTTTGGCCCCTGCACATCTACAAGATGAGGGAACTAAGGGTCTTTTGCAAGTAGAGGAGGTTACCTGTGGAGAGGAGATCCACAAGGTGGGAACTCGAGGCAGCCCTGTTTGGTTATGAGGAAACACGATGGGTAGCATCACTACCTGATGACTCTGAGGAGGAGTTTAAGGGGGAGGATCCCCAGCCAGAGAACCAGGAGGGCAGTGACCCTGAGAAGGAAACATGGAGGGAAAGTTGGGCTTGTAAAGAAAAGAGTAGAATCCGAACTTGTGATCGGAGACTGAGAGAGTTCGACCAGGAACTCAGGAGGGCTGAGGCCAAGAAGGCCTTAGCCCAGGAAAAAGAAAGGTGTGTAGCTCATGAAGTGAGCTTGGCTGAGGTGGAAGTGGAAGCCAGTGTGAGAAGTTGGCCTGGCATATGCTGTCCACTAATTATAGTGGGCACCGTGCACCAGTCCAAATCGACTCTTATGGTAGGTAGGTTAAAGACAACCTTATTGAAAGCTATCCTAGTGGTAGCTATGGAGAGCAGCCTTCAGGCTAAGTCTTGAAGGAATGTAAAGCAGCTTGTTTTACCAGTCTATAATCTCTTGAGTGACCAAATGAAAGAGCACCACACCAGGTATATATTCAAAATATATGTATTTATTACTAAACACACCCCTCTAGTCTCTTTATGAGGCTAGAGTTCGAAGTACATAGGTTATAAGATCTTAAATCACAGTAATAGCACAAATACACGTTTGGGCCCTAGGGCGTACCAAACCATATACCAATAAAGTGGTATGCGAACCACGACTGAACTAGACACTAGGCCTAGAGCCTCTAGAAGTGCTTGGACCACAAGGAACCACCCAAGGTAGTGACACAGGGGACCCACGGGAGACGCATGCAGTGTAAATACACAACCGCGATACGCCGTTAACTTCTATGGAGAAAGTCGGGATCGGGAAAATAGAGGAAAGGGACACTTAAAGAGGACTAGGACAAAACCCCTTGAGATCTAGGACTTTGAAGAGTCTCTACCCACGGGAGCACCGGAGTACTCGTGTTACCTCACCCAGGGAAGCCGGGTGCATAGGTGCCTTTCGGGGTCGGGTTTCGTCGTCGGTTCTTATGGCGATCTGCTGCAAAGTGCTGCTGGCGACCAGGAGAAAAGTGTCCGGGTGGATCCAAGAGTGGATCGGAGTTCTGAAGAACCTGAAAGCAGAGGGGACAGAGTCTGGGTCACTAGCCAGTGACCAGGGAGGTGATGGACAGATGCCCACCGATGTCGAGTGCTTCAGGTTCGATGACAGTCGTCTTGACTCTTCAGCCACGAGGTCCGGGAGGCGTTGTCGGCGACCAGGAGCAGGATTCGGGCTGTTGCTTGATGTCTGTCGAGTGCAGAGGTGTCGACGACCAGATTGGACCCAACAAGCCTTGGCAACGGCAAGTCTCGAGTAAGATGTTGATCGTCGATGATGCAGACCAGCAAGGTCTGGGGAACTCACCCAGCGAGGGTAAGTGAGGGCAGGCCTGGAGCAAGCAGACTGCCAAGTAAAGAAAAGATTGGCCTTCGTTAAGGGCTACTAGCCAACGGGCTAGCGACCGCGAAGGAGCCTCGTGATGCCGCACGTGGAGCTGGCTTACAGGACACTCGTGGAGTGGGGGCCAGTGATCTTCGGTGCAGGTGGTGCTGGAGGCTAGGGCTACTCGGAGCCCAAAGCACGACTTCTTGGGAGACCCAGAAGATGGTGCACTTGCAAATGTGCTCGGTGTCCAGGGGTCACGGTCTCAAGTCACCCACGATAGCCACGGGCCTCAGCTTTGCTGGGGACTCAGGGTAGCCTCGGAGAAGTCTGAGAATCCACCTCTGGTGATGCGATGACTTCGGCGTCCGACGGGAGCTTCAGTGATGCGAACCGGACAGATGCTTCTTTGGTGCCTGCCAAGCAGGGGAGTCACTCCTTGACCCCAAGGAGATTCTTCAGTCCTCTAATCGTGAGTAGAGCGTCGAAGGTCCAGGATTCTGTTTCAGAGTTTCGTCCAGGTATAATCTAAAGTCCTAAGGACTGGGTTCCTACCTTTATTCTAAAAATAGGGGATGGACTACTCTGTGGCCCCACCTATGGGTGGGTCAGGGCAGAGGGGTGGCTACACCCTTTCCCTTTGTCCAGTTCGCGCCAAAGCAGGGGCTGCAAGCCCCTGATCCGGTTTGAACTGGGGTATGCACAGGGACACCAAATGTACCCCCAGTGCAGGACTTCAAAGCACCCGAAAGTGCTCCCGCCCAGCCCCAATACACATTGTCCTGTCTGGGGAGGTGGTCACACCTCCCTGGGACAGGAAACCTATTGTCCAGGCCTCCCCTGCCGGAGTTTCGTCCAGCAGCAGGAGGCCAGACTCGTGTCTGTGGCAGCAGTATCCATTTTGTGATGCCAGGGCTCTGGAAAGAAGTTACCGGACTCGTCAGAGTTAACATGCCTTTCCCTCTAGAAGGGTGGAATGCTACCCCCGCCGCCAGCATTGGCGGGGGGGGTAGTATTCCAAGATGTTTGACACCAAACACGACATGTTTAGGTGCAGCCATTCCATAGTTAGCATTTTACCACGAGGATATAATGCGCTTAAGAGTATATGGCCAGGCTGCACTACAAACAGCATCAGAGATGGTCTCCGAACGCTGCAGAGGGGCCCTGCTCATGCAGGGGCACCCTCTCACATAGGAACCATGCACTCTGCCTTTAGGATTGATAAGGCCTGCCTTAGGAGTGACTTATAGGTTTATATGTGTGTATGCATTTAGTGATATAGGTAACCTATACCACAGCAAGGGGTGCATGCACCACCTTACCCAGGCTGCAGTAGCAGACCTGTGGTGTCAGTTTGGATGGCCTACCAGGGGTGGCATAATACATGCTGCAGCCCCTGGCAGGCCTCTGAGGTACCTATGCCCTTGGTACATAGTATACCATATACTAGGGACTTACAAGGGCACTCCAGATCCCAATCAGTGATGTGCCTAAGGCACATGGAGACCCTTTAAAAGAGGAAACAGCTAGGCTGGGGTTCTGAATAGCAGGGCCCCAGCCAGACTAATGTCGAAAACCAGTGAAGCATCAGCAAAAAGTGGGGGTACCCATGTGAAGCAGATCCTACTCTCCTACACAACCCCCCCAAACGTAGGGACATTAAACTAACCTTGCCCAGTTAAGTCTTCATGTTCTAAGTGGAAATACCTAGAGAGTCCATCTGCATTCGCATGGTTACTCCCAGGCCTATGTTCCACTGTAAAGTCCATCCCCTGTAGGGAAATGGATCACCTAAGCAGTTTGGGGTTTTCACCCTTCATTTGTTTTAGCCATAAGAGGGGCTTATGGTCTGTCTGAACCAGGAAGTGTGTACCAAACAAGTATGGCCTCAACTTCTTCAGAGCCCAGACCACAGCAAAGGCCTCCCTCTCTATGGCTGACCAACGTTTCTCTCTAGGGGTCAGCCTTCTGCTAATAAAAGCTACTGGCTGATCCTGACCTTCTTCATTCAATTGTGACAGTACAGCCCCTACCCCCAATTCAGATGCATCAGTTTGAACAATGAACTTCTTGGAGTAATCAGGACTCTGCAGAATTGGAGCAGTGCACATGGCCTGCTTGAGGTCATCAAATGCCTTTTGACAGCTAGCTGTCCACCGAACCTTTTTGGGCATTTTCTTAGAAGTTAAGTCATTCAAGGGTGTCACTATTGATCCATACCCCTTGACAAATCTCCTATAGTACCCAGTCAGGCCTAAGAAGGCTCTCACCTGAGTCTGGGTAGTGGGAGCAGTCCAGTCCATGATGGTCTGGATCTTGCTCTGCAAAGGTTGAACCTGGCCTCCACCCACAAGGTGGCCCAGGTACACAACCTGACTCTGCCCTATCTGGCACTTAGTGGCCTTGATAGTCAGGCCTGCCTTTTGCAGGGCCTGTAAAACATTCCTGAGGTGGACCAGGTGATCCTCCCAGGTGGAGCTAAAGACAGCAATATCATCTAGATAAGCTGCACTATAGGCTTCCAGTCCTGTGAGAACTGTGTTCACCAACCTCTGGAAAGTGGCAGGTGCATTTTTCAGACCAAAGGGCATCACCACAAATTGATAATGCCCACTAGGGGTTGAAAATGCTGTTTTGGGCTTTGCAGTATCAGCTAGTCTGATCTGCCAGTAGCCAGCTGTTAGGTCAAATGTGCTGAGATATTTGGCAGAGGCCAAAGTATCTATGAGCTCATCTGCCCTGGGTATTGGATGGGCATCAGTCCTAGTGACTGCATTGAGGCCTCTGTAGTCTACACAAAACCTCATCTCTCTTTTCCCACCACTGGTGTGAGGTTTAGGTACTAGGACTACTGGACTAGCCCAAGGGCTATCTGAGGGCTCAATCACTCCCAATTCCAACATCTTCTGGACTTCAGTCCTGATACAGTCCCTGACATGGTCAGGTTGCCTATAAATCTTGTTTTTAATAGGCAGACTGTCCCCAGTGTCCACTTCATGAGTGCACCAGGTGGTCTGACTGGGTGTCAGTGAAAACATATGTCTAAACTGATTGAGGACTTGCCTGCAATCAGTTTGTTGCTGGGTAGTGAGGCTGCCTGCCAAGGCTACACCATCAACTGACCCATCATCAGGGTTCTGTGAGAGCAGGTCAGGAGTGGGTCACTCTCTTCCTCCTGCCCTTCATCAGTAGCCATGAGCAAGCCCATGTCTGCCCTGTCTACATATGGCTTAAGTCTGTTGACATGGAGAACCCTGTGGGGACTCCTGGGTGTTCCCTAGGTCCACTAAGTAAGTGACCTCACCCTTCTGCTCAACAATAGTGTGGGGTCCACTCCATTTGTCTTGGAGAGCTGCTGGAGCCACTGGCTCCAACACCCACACCTTCTGTCCTGGCTGGTAAACAGTCAGAACAGCCTTTGGTCATGCCAGGCCTTTTGAAGTTCCTGGCTAGCCTCAAGGTTTTTGGTTGCCTTTTTCATGTACTCAGCCATCCTGGAGCGGAGACCAAGTACATAGTCCACTATATCTTGCTTTGGGGGCTTGAGAGGTAACTCCCATCCTTCCTTCACCAAGCACAGTGGACCCCTCACAGGGTGGCCAAACAGAAGTTCAAAAGGGCTGTAACCAACCCCCTTCTGAGGCACCTCCCTATATGCGAATAAAAGGCAGGGCAAGAGTATGTCCCATCTACGCCTAAGCTTTTCTGGGAGCCCTTTAATCATGCCCTTCAAGGTTTTGTTGAATCTCTCAACTAAACCATTGCATTGTGGGTGATAGGGTGTGGTGAACTTATAAGTAACTCCACACTCCTTCCACATTGCTTTTAAGTACCCAGACATGAAGTTTGCATCCCTGTCTGATACTACCTCCTTAGGAAAGCCTACTCTTGAGAAGATTCCCAGGAGGGCCCTTGCCACCACAGGTGCTGTAGTGGTCCTGAGGGGAATAGCTTCTGGGTACCTGGTGGCATGATCCACTACCACCAGGATAAACCTGTGCCCAGAGGCTGTTTGGGGATCCATGGGACCAACAATGTCAATCCCTACCCTCTCAAAGGGCACCCCCACCACAGGTAGTGGTATCAGGGGGCCTTTGTAGTGCCACCTGCTTTGCCACTGGCTTGGCAGGTTACACAGGAGCGACAAAACTCCTTACTGTCTTCAGACATGTGGGGCCAGTGAAAGTGAGGGACAATTCTGTCCCAAGTCTTGTTCTGGCCCAGGTGTCCTGCTAAGGGAATATCATGGGCTAGGGTCAATAGGAAGCCCCTGAACTTCAAAGGTATTACCAACCTCCTGGTAGCACCAGGCTTGGGGTCTCTACTCTCTGAGTACAGGAGTCCATCATCCCAATACACTGTATGGGGACCACTAGCTTTCCCAGCAGCCTCAGCAGCAGCTTGCTGTCTGAGGGGTTCAAGGGAGGGGCAGCTCTGCTGCTCCTGGCTCAGATCTGCCCTAGAAGGTCCCCTGTCCCCAAGAACTCAACCTGGTCAGGTTCAAGTTCCTCTGGGACAGTTCCTTCTTCAGGGCTGAGATCATCCCCCTCAAGGGACTGATCTTCCTCCTGAGCCAAGGGGAAGGCACTGCCTTAACCCTACTACTCCTCCTCTTGGAAGGCACTTGGTCCATTCTTCCAGAATCCAAGGCCTGTTCAGTGCTAGACATTTTGGCTTGTGACCTGGTCACAGCAAACACATCTGCAGGGATCCCCAGCATTTCTGCATGGGTCCTGAGCTCCACTTCTGCCCAAGCAGAAGTCTCTAAGTCATTGCCAAGCAAGCATTCAACTGGTAGGTTTGCACTTACCACAACCTTCTTAAGGCCAGTTACCCCTCCCCATGAGAAGTTAACAACTGCCAGAGTATGGTCTGTTCTGACATTGCTAGCATTGGTCACTTGGTACATTTCACCAAGCATAACTTGCCCAGGTAGCACAAGGTCTTGTGTCACCATGGTGACACTTGCCCCTGTGTCCCTAAATGCCAAAGCCTCTCGTCCATTGATTAAAGGCTGTTGTCTGTACTTGCCCAGATTACTGGGACTCATAGAGGAGGGCACATCCATGCCTCCATCACAGACTAACACAGCCTGAGTCAGTTCTCTAACTAGGTCAGAGCCCAACTCAGTTCCCAGGGTGAACCCTACTAAACCCTTTGCTGGAGCACTTCCACCAACTGTACTAGGGGGAACAGGTGCCTTAGGGGCATTGGTGGGTGCTGGACTGGAGTCTTTGGACTTGGTGCAATCACTGGTCCAGTGGGTCTTTTGCTTACAGACCTTGCACCATGGTTTTCTTTGGCCTTTACCCTTGGTAGACTGGGAATCCCCACCAGAAGAAGATTTTTGGGGGCCTGATGAAGACTTTTGATCTTTACCCTTCTCCCCACCCTTGTCAGAGTTCTTAGCATCTTGCTTCTTGGTTTCCCCACCTTGGTTCTGTACCTTCTGCTTCACCCTGGTTCTGACCCATTTGTCTGCCTTCTTTCCCAATTCTTGGGGAGAGGTCAGATCAGAGTCAACCAGGTACTGATGCAACAGCTGATTTTGACAGTTATTAAGAATCTGCTCCCTCATTATCAGATTATACAATCCTGAGAAGTCACACACCTTACTGCCCATCAACCAGCCTTCCAGAGCCTTGGCAGAACAATCCACATAGTCTACCCAGTCTTGAGTCTGTGCTTTTTGGGTGTCTCTGAACTTCAACCTGTACTGTTCAGTGGTTAGGCCAAACCCATCAATAAGAGCACTCTTCAAGACCTTGTAATTGTCAGCATCCTCCTCTCTAACAGTGAGGAGCTTGTCTCTACCTTTGTCAGCAAAGGAGAGCCACAAGATTGCTGCCCACTGCTCCTGAGGGACCTTCTGTACTTTACAGGCCCTCTCTAAAGCAGTTATCCATTTGTGGATATCATCCCCACTCTGGTAGGGAGGGACAATCTTGCTCAGGTTCCTATGGTCATAGGACCTTTCCCTATCTCTAGGGACATGGCTGCCACCATGGGACTCTAGTCCCAACTTTCTTCTCTCTTTAAGGAGATCTAGGGATTCTCTATCTAAAGCCAATTGCTTCTTCCTGATCTCCAGTTGAGTTTCCTCATACTGGACCAGTCTCTTTCTTCTCTCATGAGAGGATTCCCTCCTGTGAGAAGAAACAGAGCTCCCTATGGAGGTGCCAGAGTGGTTAGACTCCTGAGAAGGAGACCTAGACTTTCTGAGCACACTCATAATCCTTCCTGGGGGACAAAGGTGTGGTTCTCTAGATCCTCATCTTCATCTTCCCCAGAAGGGATTGGGTTCTCCAGGTCAGGGTCATTGTCACCCTCCTGGTCAGTTTCAGAGGGGGGGCTGGGGGTAGTGGTACCCCTGGCCCCTTCCTCGTCTGCTGGCCCACCCTCTGCTCCTACCCCTTCAGTCTCTGAAGACTTACTAAGATCATAAGCCACCAACAACTCCTGGAGGTGTTGGGTGGTGGGACTTTGGCCTGTCCTTAATTTCCTCACGTTACACAAAGCTCTCAGTTCCAAGAATGGGAGTGTGTCATACTTGGAGGGGAAGCTCCATGGCTTCCTGCAGGGCATCTTTGGATCCTGCTTTTAAAGACATTACTAGTGTGGTGTGGTGTATGCACTACCTACTCTAGTGTGGCCTACTAAACTCTCTTGAGTTGTAGAAAGGGTTGTGCTATCCCTTAACACACAACTCTAAGTTCAGTAGAACTTACTGATATTCTAAGCTTAAATTATATGTACCTTAGGTACCTTTAGTGGTTTTCAGTTGATCAATTCAATTGAGATTATCTGGTAAAACAATAGCAAGTTGGAATCCCACACGCTGCACACCAATGTGAGAAGTTGGCCTGGCATATGCTGTCCACTAATTATAGTGGGCACCGTGCACCAGTCCAAATCGACTCTTATGGTAGGTAGGTTAAAGACAACCTTATTGAAAGCTATCCTAGTGGTAGCTATGGAGAGCAGCCTTCAGGCTAAGTCTTGAAGGAATGTAAAGCAGCTTGTTTTACCAGTCTATAATCTCTTGAGTGACCAAATGAAAGAACACCACACCAGGTATATATTCAAAATATATGTATTTATTACTAAACACACCCCTCTAGTCTCTTTATGAGGCTAGAGTTCGAAATACATAGGTTATAAGATCTTAAATCACAGTAATAGCACAAATACACGTTTGGGCCCTAGGGGCGTACCAAACCATATACCAATAAAGTGGTATGCGAACCACGACTGAACTAGACACTAGGCCTAGAGCCTCTAGAAGTGCTTGGACCACAAGGAACCACCCAAGGTAGTGACACAGGGGACCCACGGGAGACGCGTGCAGTGTAAATACACAACCGCGATACGCCGTTAACTTCTATGGAGAAAGTCGGGATCGGGAAAATAGAGGAAAGGGACACTTAAAAGAGGACTAGGACAAAACCCCTTGAGATCTAGGACTTTGAAGAGTCTCTACCCACGGGAGCACCGGAGTACTCGTGTTACCTCACCCAGGGAAGCCGGGTGCATAGGTGCCTTTCGGGGTCGGGTTTCGTCGTCGGTTCTTATGGCGATCTGCTGCAAAGTGCTGCTGGCGACCAGGAGAAAAGTGTCCGGGTGGATCCAAGAGTGGATCGGAGTTCTGAAGAACCTGAAAGCAGAGGGGACAGAGTCTGGGTCACTAGCCAGTGACCAGGAGGTGATGGACAGATGCCCACCGATGTCGAGTGCTTCAGGTTCGATGACGGTCGTCTTGACTCTTCAGCCACGAGGTCCGGGAGGCGTTGTCGGTGACCAGGAGCAGGATTCGGGCTGTTGCTCGATGTCTGTCGAGTGCAGAGGTGTCGGCGACCAGATTGGACCCAACAAGCCTTGGCAACGGCAAGTCTCGAGTAAGATGTAGATCGTCGATGATGCAGACCAGCAAGGTCTGGGGAACTCACCCAGCGAGGGTAAGTGAGGGCAGGCCTGGAGCAAGCAGACTGCCAAGTAAAGAAAATATTGGCCTTCGTTAAGGGCTACTAGCCAACGGGCTAGCAACCGCGAAGGAGCCTCATAACGCCGCACGTGGAGCTGGCTTACAGGACACTCGTGGAGTGGGGGCCAGTGATCTTCGGTGCAGGTGGTGCTGGAGGATAGGGCTACTCGGAGCCCAAAGCACGACTTCTTGGGAGACCCAGAAGATGGTGCACTTGCAAATGTGCTCGGTGTCCAGGGGTCACGGTCTCAAGTCACCCACGATAGCCACGGGCCTCAGCTTTGCTGGGGACTCAGGGTAGCCTCGGGAAGTCTGAGAATCCACCTCTGGTGATGCGATGACTTCGGCGTCCGACAGGAGCTTCAGTGATGCGAACCGGACAGATGCTTCTTTGGTGCCTGCCAAGCAGGGAGTCACTCCTTGACCCCAAGGGAGATTCTTCAGTCCTCTAATCGTGAGTAGAGCGTCGAAGGTCCAGGATTCTGTTTCAGAGTTTCGTCCAGGTATAATCTAAAGTCCTAAGGACTGGGTTCCTACCTTTATTCTAAAAATAGGGGATGGACTACTCTGTGGCCCCACCTATGGGTGGGTCAGGGCAGAGGGTGGCTACACCCCTTTCCCTTTGTCCAGTTCGCGCCAAAGCAGGGGCTGCAAGCCCCTGATCCGGTTTGAACTGGGGTATGCACTAGGGACACCAAATGTGCCCCCAGTGCAGGACTTCAAAGCACCCGAAAGTGCTCCCGCCCAGCCCCAATACACATTGTCCTGTCTGGGGAGGTGGTCACACCTCCCTGGGACAGGAAACCTATTGTCCAGGCCTCCCTGCCGGAGTTTCGTCCAGCAGCAGGAGGCCAGACTCGTGTCTGTGGCAGCAGCATCCATTTTGTGATGCCAGGGCTCTGGAAAGAAGTTACCGGACTCGTCAGAGTTAACATGCCTTTCCCTCTAGAAGGGTGGAATGCTACCCCGCTGCCAGGATTGGCGGGGGGTAGTATTCCAAGATGTTTGACACCAAACACGACATGTTTAGGTGCAGCCATTCCATAGTTAGCATTTTACCGCGAGGATATAATGCGTTTAAGAGTATATGGTCAGGCTGCACTACAAACAGCATCAGAGATGGTCTCCGAACGCTGCAGAGGGGCCCTGCTCATGCAGGGGCACCCTCTCAGATAGGAACCATGCACTCTGCCTTTAGGATTGATAAGGCCTGCCTTAGGAGTGACTTATAGGTTTATATGTGTGTATGCATTTAGTGATATAGGTAACCTATACCACAGCAAGGGGTGCATGCACCACCTTACCCAGGCTGCAGTAGCAGACCTGTGGTGTCAGTTTGGATGGCCTACCAGGGGTGGCATAATACATGCTGCAGCCCCTGGCAGGCCTCTGAGGTACCTATGCCCTTGGTACATAGTATACCATATACTAGGGACTTACAAGGGCACTCCAGATCCCAATCAGTGATGTGCCTAAGGCACATGGAGACCCTTTAAAAGAGGAAACAGCTAGGCTGGGGTTCTGAATAGCAGGGCCCCAGCCAGACTAATGTCGAAAACCAGTGAAGCATCAGCAAAAAGTGGGGGTACCCATGTGAAGCAGATCCTACTCTCCTACAGCCAGGAGAACTGAGTCCGGCTCAGATGGTGGCAGCAAAAAGGTGTTATTTAGTGCTGAGGGAGATGTACACACACCAAGAGATGTGGCACCTGACTTGAAGGAGGGAATTAACATACACCAGTAGTTCAGTTTTATGAGGTAGCTCCAGTTGTGCACAGCGTCCCTGAGGTGGATTGGGGAACTGGCACAAGGAAGCATATTCCTAGTGGTGGAAGGGACACTCTACTGACTCTAGATGAGAGGTGCAGGGAGAGGGGTTCCCCCATGGTAGAAGCCTTGGTTTGTGAGTATTGAGATCACCCAGAAAAGTGTGGGTTGAGTGACAGAGAGACACTGTCTTGCCAGTCTCAGGAGGGTGATGTGGGGTACTTTTGTGAGGCACTGAATGGTGAGGCAAAGAGTAGCTTGGTCAACACTTGTGTGGGTATGTGTGATTCAATTGTTGGAGAGCATATTGTAAGTCCCTGTTTTCTAGAGCTATGCCAACACCTGGTGGTGTGTGAGTTCTCCGACCCCAGGGAGCTCGCACTGGAGGCAGACCTTTTGGTGGATTACAGAGGGTATGAAGAAGCATCTGCGGTTGATCCTGAAGGAGGTGGCTCTGGTTTTCCCCAACCAAGTGTGGTAGGGGAGGGTTGTGGTAGCCCAGATAGGTCCCAGGGTAGTGGGATGGGTGAAAGGTCCCATGTCCTGTCTCATAGTAGAGGGAGTGGGAGTGGGCTGTGTCCCAGAGTGCCCAAGACCCAGTTCCAGGGCCTGGCTGGTTTCATGAGTGAACACTGGGAAGGGGGCCTAGACTGTACTGGGAGGCCATCCCCTGAAGGGGATCCCAGGTTGACAGGTGAGCTGGGGCAGCGGCTGTCCTAAGCGTCCCACACGTTCTGGTATCTGGCAGCACCACTCCAAGTGGGAGGGTGCATGAGTCCAGAGAAAGGGGTGAGGGTGAGACAGTCCCCAGTGGGAGGACCAGTGGGCCTGGGGTTGCCCACTCTGAGGTCTGAACATCCCAGGACTGACCGTAGTGAGGCCACTTCTGGCCTGGGGGGTCTCCATGCACTGTCAGATAGACAGGAGGCTGGAGACATGCACCAGGCAGACTCTCGCGCATCTCATGAAGAGTGGGCTTCCCTTGGTGGGGTGGGTGTACTCCCCCAGAAGTCCTGGTGTGCCAGGCAAAGGTCCAGCCTAAGGGTACAGACCCTGGGTTGGAGGGCCAGTTTCAGTGTGTCCCCCCTGACCTGGAGGAAGGGGCGACTGAGAACAGTGTCTACCAGTTTGTATTCTGGGGGAACCGCTCCAGGTGGGAGTGTGCAGAGCCCCAGGAAGGAGGACTGAGTGTGGGAAAGCCCATCCCAATCCCTTGACCAGCCTCAGAGTACAGACCCTGAGCTGGTGTACCAGTTGAGGGATAGCATCCCTGAACTGGTGGGAGAATTGCGCAGAACACCTTCCACAGGTGTCCTGGCAAATCTTGATTCTGGGGGTACCGTTCCAGGTGGGAGAGTGCAGAGCCCATAGGAGAGGGACAGGGTGTGGGAGAGCCCACCCCAGTCTCCTGTCCAGCCGCAGGGTACAGACCTTGGGCTGGTGGACCAGTGTCAGGATGCCATACCTGACATGGCAGGAGGGAGAATGGACAATGGGTTAGAGGCATCAGGGGCTACCGCCCCACACTCTCTGATGGCACAGAGGTTAGAGAGGCCTGGCTCTCATCACTGACAGCTGTCAGCGCCACTGTGGCTTGCCCGTTTTGGTGGACAGAGTGGCCCCTGGGGCGAGCGGAGAGGAGTCACACACCAGAGGTGGACTGGGTCACACCACTGTTTTGGCCATGTGGGTACTGGTTGCCTGCTGCAACACATCTGTGACCAAAGTAAGTTTAGCAGCTGCACAGATGGGAACCACAGGTGAGGAGAAGGGTCCCCATAGAGTTAGCTTAGTGAGACCTGAGAGTATGGACAGAGGGATCCAAATGGGTTCAGCAAGGCGCAGAACCAGAACATGCTCCGCTGTTGTGGGCCAGGTCTGTGTTATATCGCCCCTAGCAGGGAAGTCTAATAAGAGATTGATTAGGCTACTCTGGCTTTAAGCTGGAAGGGGGCTGTGTCAGATTTGGCTTTTTCAGTGGGTTTATCCCCAGACCTTTTGCTTTTTGGCCTCCGGTTTCTGACCCTGTTTTCGTTGGCTTTAGGACTCTGAGCAGTTTACCACTGCTTTCCAATGCTCAAGTGCATATGTTCTCCATGTTACTTGCGTTTATGGATTGATGTTTCCATGATTGGCTTATTTGATTTACTGGTTAGTTCCTACTACAGTGCACTGTGTATGCCCAGGGCCGGTAAATCAAATGCTACTAGTGGGTCTGCAGCACTGATTGTGCAACCCACATGAGTAGCCCTGTAAAGGTATCTCAGACCTGCCACTGCAGTATCTGCGCAGTTTTAAACTGCCATGTCGACCTGGCAAGTGCACCCACTTGTCAGGCCCTAACCTTCCCTTTTCTTACTTGTGAGTCACCCCTCAGGTAGGCCAAGGGTACCCCCATGAGCAGGGTGCAGTGTATGTTAAAGGTAGAACATGTACTGATTTGTTTGACATGTCCTGATAGTGAAAAACAATGCATTTCATTTTTCACTTTTGAAAGGCTCTCTGTCCCATAGGATAGAATGGGAAGATACTGTGTAACATCTTACAAGTATAACTTCCTATTGGGACAAGATAGAGAAATGGAGTTTAGGCTCGCTTAACTTAGAATTTAATCACACATCTTTTAGTAAAGATGGTTTTTAAATTGTGTTTTTGGAAATGCTACTTTTAGAAAGTAGGCATTTTCTTGCTTAACCATTTTATGTGCCTCTGCTGGGTTGTAGATTGACTAGCTTTTGAGTGACAGTGGCCGGGGATGTGCATTCACAGTAGACAGCCACTGGGAGGGGTGAGGTGTGTCTTGCCTTTCCTGGAGACGTCAGGGCTGGGCTGAATCTGAATAGACCTGGGCTGCATTTAGAGTGGTGGGAGGAGATTTCCCTGCACCTGAATAGGCCTGGTCTGCCTTGGACAATGCTGTCTCCACCTCCTGCCAGAAAGCTGGGCCAGAGATGACAGAACTGGTTTGGACTGAGCACTTAGCCTTTCTGCCACAAGAGAAGAAAGAGAAATGCAGTATAAATACTGGGGCCCAGACCCCACCAGTTTAGAATACTTCTGGACTCAAGCGGAACCTCTGCCAAGGCGAAGAGCTGGGAAAGCTGAAGGAGAAGTACTGCCCGTTTGCTGTATGCTGTCTGGGGTTAGCCTGCAGTGGCTGTTTCTGCCAAGGGGAGGACAAAGACTGAACTTTGCTGTGTATCCTGCTTGAAGAACTTCTCCAAGGGCTTGATGTAGAGCCTGCCTCCTTTTCTGAAGTCTCAGAGCCACAAAGACTTCACTACCTCTGTCTTCCTGCATCTGGAACTGCTGTTTCAGCTGCCACAGAAGGAACAAGCCACACTGATACCAGCAAGCGACGCCGCGACCTGCAAAGAAGCGGTGGGCACCGCTTGTGAGGTGCACGACGCACCACCCTGACTTGCACCGCAGCCCAAACGCCTCCCGATGCCGCACTTTATCGACTCCGTCACTGAGGCCGCTGCCTGCAACGCAGCTGAGGGCACCGTTCGTGATGCTCATGGTGCACCGCCCCGACTCGCACCGCAGCCCTGACCTCACCAACGCCAGTGCTTCATCATCACAGAGCTGATGGGTGACTCCCGAATCCATCGACACCACATCATTGTAAGAACCGCTGCCTCGCCGCCACTGTGACATCACCTCCCCAGCAACAGAAAGGAACCAACGCCTCACCTCCCTGACAACAGTAAGGAACTGACGCCTCACCTCCCCTGCATTGCAGTAAGGAACTAATGCCTCACCTCCCCTGTGGTTGTAAGGAACCAATGCATCACCTCCCTTGTGGTCGTAAGGAACCAACACCACCTGGCGCCTACAAAGCATCACCTCCCTGACTCCGTGCACCGTCTTTGCTTTCATCAATTGCCAGGGAACTCTTCTTTGGGGTCTTTGTGACTCCGTGCCTGACGCTACACACAACGCGCCCGGTGCTGTACTTTGGGATTTTCATCAGTAACAATGTCGTATTAGCTCCAGGTGGAGTTATTTGTTGCTATAAGCTTGATTATTGTGAATAACCTATTTTTGAGGATATTTTGATATATGTATCGGGGATTTTTGTCATTTTGGGTTTGTTTGGTTTGGATGAAGATTACCTATTTTTCTAAACTGGTGTGGTGTCCATTTGTAGGTTTGTCACCGTGCTACGGTATGTGTGCACAAATGCTTTACACACTACCTCTGAGATAAGCTTGTCTGCTCGTGCCAAGCTACTAAGGGGGTGAGCAGGGGTTGTCTAAGGGCGTAACTCCCTTACCCTAACTAGAAGCAAGGGTCCTACGCCGACGACACTCAACTGATCCTCTCCCTCACCAAGGACCCCCTCGCCGCCAAATCCAACCTCCATGAAGGAATGAAGGCCGTCGCCGATTGGATGAAGATCAGCCGACTAAAACTGAACACGGAGAAGACAAAGGTCCTCATCCTCGGCTCCAACCCCTCAGCCTGGGACGACTCCTGGTGGCCAACGACGCTGGGAGCAGCCCCGACACCCACCGACCACGCACGCAACCTGGGAGTCATCCTCGACTCAACGCTCTCCATGGCCAAGCAAGTCAACGCAGTCTCATCCTCCTGCTTCAACACCCTCCGCATGCTTCGCAAGATCTACAGGTGGATCCCGACAGACACAAGAAGAACAGTCACCCAGGCCCTCGTCAGTAGCAGACTTGACTATGGGAACGCCCTCTACGCGGGAGCCCCGGCCAAGCTCATCAAGCGACTGCAACGCATACAAAACGCCTCCGCACGCCTGATCCTCGATGTACCACGCCACAGCCACATCACCCCCACCTGAGGAACCTGCACTGGCTCCCCGTCGACAGGAGAATCTCCTTCAAACTCCTCATCCACGCACACAAGGCACTCCACAAGACTGGCCGAGCCTACCTCAACAGACGACTCCTCTTCTACGTCCCCAACCGCCAACTCCGCTCCGCCGACCTCTCCCTCGCCACCGTACCTCGCATTCGAAGAACTACCACCGGCGGCAGATCCTTCGCCCACCTCGCCGCCAAGACCTGGAACACCCTTCCACTAAGCCTACGACAGACCCAAGACCTGCTGACCTTCAGGAGGCTACTCAAGACCTGGTTGTTCGACCAGTAGCAGCACCCCCCCCCCCTTTTTTTCCCTAGCGCCTTGAGACCCTCGCGTGTAAGTAGTGCGCTTTACAAATTCTGTGATTGATTGATTGAAGGGTCCCTACTTGGAAAAAGGTGCAAACCATTGCCAACTAGAGACCCCCATTTCTAACACATTGTGAATGAACTTTCTAGTCTTTTCAAATGTTGCAAGTACCCAAGGTCCTTCCGCTGAAGTTCCATTACTGGGCTTACTTAGCACTCTTCCGCAGGTGTATAGTACATTGTTTAGAAATAATGCATATTAGTTGAACTTCCTATGATGCGGAAGCTGCTCAAACCTTTCTTAGAAATGAGACAGTATTATAGGCCTTAAGATGAGAATTCATGCTATGATTTGCTAAACATTAGTTACTTTCAACCACGCCACCATGAAACTTAAATTTTCTCTTATTCGGTATGCAACATTTGTGTAAAAGAACCTCTTGTTTTGAGGGTGAGCCAGAAGTTTTCCCGTTCCTACCAGAGATGCTGTCTGGTTTCTTTATGATTCTGACAATTAGTTTTGAGATTTTCCTGAACTTCTTACAGCTAGGGATGTTGTCCGACTTCTAATGATTTTGCCGTTCATTTGGGACTTAAAATATTTCTGAAACTGACTACTCTGTACTATGCATTTGAACCTTAATGGCATTTATTCTGTTCTGCTTGATTTTAAGATCTTTGTCATAAAATCCTTTAACGTTTCCTGATCTAGAACTCAGTTATTGAGTGGTCCCAGTTACGTATTTGCTACTCTGCTAAACTATGCTGAGTTTGTTGATGGGGAGGGTGCCTTTTAATGCAAGATCAACCCCAAAGAGGAACCGCCTGAGATGCAGAAATTTAGATTCTCTTAAAACTTGGGGTTTGGTTTCTGCTGCCACTGGAACATCAACCTTCAAACCCACACCATCACCTGCATAGCCCCTCAGGATTCTTTACTTGCTCCATGCTTTTAAATCTGTGCTTGGAGGATTCCGCTGGAGAAGAAAGGTTAAGAGACATGAAAATGCCAAGGGCACCCACATACACCACAAAAAAGATATCATCTCTCTTTAAGGTCTGTCTGAACAAAATCCAAGACAGGATGACATTGAATATTCTAAACCTTATACATGATAAAACTGCATTATTTCTACTACAGACACACCAACAATACAAATTAATTATAGAATAATAAAATGAACTTCTGAATCGATCACGCCCTGTCAATGTCCTCTGCGATCGATTAAACTGTAGAGATGACGAGAGCTACAAAAGAAATATCCTTCCTGCCTAATTTTTCCTTGTGACCTATACGCTAGTAACATCACACATTGACTAAAAAGTCCCAAAATCTACACTCTCTCCTCATACAGATCCTGCATCCAGAAGTCAAAATGGCAGTAGGCACCAAAAAATGGACCATATCAGCCATGTGCTAAAAGAAATTCATTGGCTTTGCCTCAAGGTCAGAATTAAGATAAAACTGACATGCATTTATGCAGAGTCATTCCAATCATCTCCAAACTACAGGAAAAGTATAAGCGTAGCGTGAAATAAACACCAAGGGGGAGGAATATATCCAGGCCAGAGCTGTAAAACCTCACACAGAGAACAGACTCCAATCCGTTCTCTCTTCCTTGTGGGGTACCTCGAGGATCGTCATTGTCCCCTACATTATTTAACATCTATGTCACCCCCTTGGCAAGACTTGTCCGATCTCATGGTTTCTCTGCCATATCCTATGCTGATGATACACAGATAGTCTAATCAATTACATCTGATGCAAATAATGTGGCCAGACAATTTAACAACTGTCTGGCGCACATCACCAGCTGGATGCATGAGAACCATCTAAAGATATAGACTGAGAAAACGGAGGTGATACTTTTCGGAAACAAAATCTCTTCCTGGAACAATTCATGGTGGCCTGCGGACTCCGGCCCCTGTTGAGCTCCAGCCTGCAAAGTGAAATATCTCGGGGTCATTTTCGGCAACCAACTTTGTTTCTCAAGCAATACTCCAGAGGTGATGACTTCAAGTATTTTTCCCTGCCTTTGTGTGGGTAGCTCAAAATACTGCCTGCCTGTAAGAAAGAGGTATGGATCTGTGTTTTGATATGTTGTAGCCTGTATGAATGGAATGCAGAATGATGGTATCCACCTGCATCCTGAGGATGCTATTGTGGCCCTTGAATGTAAGCACCTTTAGGAGGAGGGCCCACCATGGGTAGATTTGTTGGTCTAATATAGGCTTAAAACAAGAAATCCTAATCTAACTAGAGCTTACTCCATTTTTCCAAGCCATTCTTTAGTAATTCTGTTAATCCATAGTTGTATACTTATTGAGACAATTATTCATAAAGCTGTTAGTAAAAGCAGGTGTACAAGCAAAGATGTCCTGCAGAGGTCATTTTCTCAGGATGAGGTGCAGGACACATTTTACCTTACACACTGATCAGGCGCCAAGATCTACTCTGAAGCTCCTGAGTGTGCGTGGATTCAGGAGCAGAAGAGGTTGGGAGGGTGTGCAGATTACGGGTGCCACAGATATCTTATGTCTCAGACAAGGGCACTTCGTGAAACACCCTAGTAAAGAAATGAAGGACTATATTTCTCCTAAGCCCATTGAACTCTCTTGAGACTTGACAGTAAGGGTGGCCATCTTAAAAACATAGAGTACAAGTTCCTTGGGGTCCATCAGTATCACAAACTATTTAGCACTTGTTTGGTTTCATAAGGAACCGTTGCTTGGAATATCTACCTTTTTACTTCTGTTTAATTCATAAGGAATCATCCCTTAGGATTCTGAAATCTATTAGACTTTCTGACAGAGTTACCTTTTTGTAAAATAAAGATGAATTACATTGGCACTCTTGCATTGTATGTTGATATCTTGCTAATAAATATATGATGACCAAGGTAGAAACTAAACATTCAATATTAAGTCATGCTCTTCATATCACACCTATCTATTTATTACTTTAATGTAAATCAAGCATGAAAAGTTATTTCCTAATATTGACAGTAGGTTGTTTGCTTTGCACACAACCTATTATAACTCTGTGTGAGATTCGTATTTACTAAATGAACCTTAATTGCATTTCAGCTCAGAAAAAAGATCAAATTTCGTTTTATGGAAGAGTGTGGAATTATGGAGATTGTCAGCAAGTATATATTAGACAATATCTAAATTTAAAACTAGGGTGGGAGGAACTCATAGAGTTTCATTCCATGGAATTCTGCGGAGTTCACATAACAACTCCGTGAGATTCCGTGGAGTTCCAGGAGTGGGCAGAAATCAGTACATTACGTTGCCCATGCTGATTTTTAGCGATGGGAGCTTGTTCTGCACTGAGAAATCAGTGCAAATGGCACCATGCAGAGCTGCTGCCCGAGTTGGTTGTGCTGCCCCTTAAGTATATTTTCTACTCCAGGGGCATCTTTTCCAAAGAGAACGGTCATGACTGCCCGTGACTGGCCACGTTGGGAAAATCTCATGCGTGCTCTATTAGCATCCGACAATCGGACCAGGGGATGCCAAGTCTCGCTCACGTTAGAGAACTTACTGTTGGTGAGCCGCGTGAGAGAAAAAACTCTGCCACGTGACGGAGTGGAGAATTTGGACGGAACCCCATGTTACATGCATAATGAAGAGTGGCCAAAACTCTGCGAACTCCGCCGGCATAGTGGAATTTTATGCAAACACCTATTTAAGACATATTGTAAATAATCTAGGGCAACTTCAAGACAGTGAGACTCAGAACATGTCAAAATAAGGAATATTTAAAATAAGAAATAAAAAATAGTGACACTAGTGCTTTAGAAAAATACAAAAGTCATTTATTCAAAGTTCATAATTCTGTTGACGATATAAAAACATAATAAATCTAGTGCTACAGAGACCTAAGTGTGAACAACATCCTAACTACACACATTCATCATACATACATACTACACTCTATTACTCATATCGATATATATCATCTGTTTGGAAATTATACGAATCACAATTGGGTCAAAATTAATATAACTTGATATCTCAATGAAAACATGATTATTAGGGTGGTTTCCAGATTATCTCAATGAAAACATGATTATTAGGGTGGTTTCCAGATTATCTCTACGCGCGTTTCGGCAGAACACTGCCTTCCTCAGGAGTTCCACCACCGAACGTTGTACTCTGTAACGACAATATATATATATCACAATAAAAATATATACACTAGAACATGTAATATATAATAACAAAAAATACATACATATACCTATACCCATTATAAATTTGTAGACATAAAGCACAGAGAAACACAAAACACACTATGTGTGAAAATGAGAAAACACTATAACTGTGCAATACAGTATATTTTCTTTGATTTTAAATCCACTTATCCTATACATGGGGACTAAAGTTTCCAGATATGATGACACTGAAAGTGTACGTTGTAGTACACTGCCTTCGAAATTTGAGCTCCTTTATCCTATATATATATAGACTATTAAATCTTCTTGGCTTTTTTTAGAATATATAGGTGATGATACATCACTGACATTCAAGGAAAAGCAAAAGGACTCCCCCTTACCAGAATGATAAAAATTTCGATAGAAGATGATGTAGGGTAAATAAATATGAGAGTTTCCAGGTTCAAACCCTGCGAAAGAGAGAACAACACAGGGACCAAAATGGACTTAGAATAGTTGAAAATATCAATTTTAAGGTAAACACGTACAATACATGTGTTGCAGATAACAGGTGTAAAGGAGTGACAAATGCTTACCAATATAATGGTAGATGATGTATACCTAGAATCCCCAATCCGCGTATTCACTTCTCACACGAGGACCGAATATATAGGTCCGCTACAGGCCACAATTGGTACCAACAACAAAGAAAGAAGGGAACCTCCAATTACCTTCTATGCTATTTCTGACTAAAGGATACGTTAGAAGCATAATGTATAAAATAAAACAGACAATACCTGAATATATTGAAAAAAACGACGTAAAAGATCTTCTCTTTTAACCTCTAGACCTTAAACTGTAAAAAACATACATACAAATTATGTTCTTTGCAACACCTATTTAAGACTCCATTATCCAAACTATAACTATGCTAAATATCTTCTTTCGATATCAGGATTACTACAGTGCCTCTCTGTGCAGCCAGCCATTTGACGATATCCTGTCTCTCGCTCTTGTCCTATTCCCCTAATGTGAATCTCCACAATAGTAGTGTGGAATTCAATCAATCAATCAATCAATCAGTATTCTTATAAAGCGTGACTACTCACCCATGAGGGTCTCAAGGCGTAGGGTTGGGGGAGGTCTGAGTTTCAGTCGAAGAACCAGGTCTTGAAGTCCTTCCTGAATTGCGGCAGCGATGGTGATTGCCTGAGGTGCAGAGGCAGAGAGTTCCAGGTCTTTGCAGCGAGGTAGGAGAAGGATCTTCCTCCAGCCCTGGTCTTGCCGATCCATGGGATGTTGGCCAGTGAAGGTCTCTCAGGTGGCCGGTGATGTGGTTGCAGCATGGGATGTTCAGGATGAGTCTGGTGGAGGCGTTCTGGACAGTCTGTAGTTTTTTTTTTAGCTCTGGGTGGTGCCGGCATAAAGTGCATTGCCGTAATCGAGTCTGCTGCTGACGAGCGCATGGGTGACTGTTTTCCTGGAATCAGTGGGGATCCACTTGAAGATCTTAGAGAGGAGGCGGGGCGTGTGGAAGCAGGAGGATGGAGACAGTAATGATTTGGCAGTTCATGGAGAGTGAGGAGTCCAGGATAATGCAGAGGTTTCGTGCATGGTCCCTGGGTGTGGGGTAGGAGCCTCGGATGAGGAGTTTGATCTTGTCTGAGTTAAGGTTGAGGTAGCTGTCCTTCATCCCGGAAGCGACTGCCTTCATCCCGTCGTGAAAGTTGCTTTTGGCGGCTGTGGTTTTGTCTGTGAAGGAGAGAATCAGCTGGGTGTCATCAGCATAGGAGACGATGTTGAGTCCGTGGCTTCTAACGATGGCTGCAAGCTGGGAAACGTAGATGTTAAAGAGGGTGGGGCTCAGTGAGGATCCCTGAGGCACTCAACAGCTGATCTCTGTGTGTTCTGAGTTGAACGGTGGAAGTCTGTCTCTCTGGGTTCGGCCTGTGAGGAAGGAGCGGATCCATTCTAGGGCTTTGTTGCGGATGCTGACGTTGTGGAGTCCTGCGCAGAGGGTGTGGTGGAAGACGGTGTCGAAGGTGGCTGAGAGGTCCAGGAGGAGGATGAGGGGTGAAGTCTCAGCCTGGTCATGGAGGTTGCAGATGTCATCTGTAGCAGCAAGGAGAGCAATCTCAATGCTGTGGTTGCTTCTGAAGCCCACATGGGAGAGGTCCAGGATGTTGTTTGTTTCGATGAACTTGGATAGTTGGACATTGATGCTTTCTCAATGACTTTGGCTGATAAGAAGAGCAGAGAGATGGGTCTGTAGTTCTTGAGGTCCGTCGGGTCGGCAGAAGGTTTCTTCAGCAGAAGGTTGATCTCTGCGTGCTTCCAGTCTTCAGAGGGGGCTCCGGAGTAGATGCTCTTCATGATCCTGAAGGTGTCATCAGCGGTGAGGGTAGTCCAGATGGTCAAGGTCTGCTGGGGGCTGGAGCCATTGGGTGCGATGGTTGTGGGTGGGGTGAGTCTTGGCTTGGGAAGCTGTCGTAGATCTCCTTGAAGAAGGTGGTGAGATTGCTGCAGAGGTCTTGGGACGGAGGAATGTCTGTTGTCTCAGTGCTGGGTTTGGCAAATTCTTTGACTAGGGCGAAGAGTTCTTTGTTGCCGCCATTAAGTAGTGGGAGGGGGAGGGCTGGACAGCTGGGAGGCAGGAAAGCGGGGAGCATGAAAGCAGTGTTGGAGGGGGCTGGGCCGTGGGGAACGAGCAGCCGCATGGGCAATGAGAGAGAAAAGGCACAAACATTGAAAAAAAGTGCAAAAAGAGAAAGAAAGTGACAGAAAAGCAGAAAAATGACAAAAAAGCAGAAAAGCTGAAGTAAGATGAAAAAGAGATCAGAGGAGAAAAGGCAGACAGCAGAGAGACTGAGGGCAGAGCAGCAGCAGAGCAGAGAAGCTCCCCACACAAGTGAGTGCCTCGAACTCGCAGACCTGCGAGGGTCAGGGGCAGCATTTACCAGGCAGAGCTGTGCAGGAAGGGAAGCAGTTCACTGACAAGGTAAGTGAGATTGCTTCTTTCACCGTGCAGCAGACGCCATTAAGTAGTGTGAGGGCTGGACAGCTGGGAGATGGGAAAGTGGGAAAGCGAGAAGTGGAAGAGCAGTGTTGGAAGGGGCGGGCCCCAGGGGACAAGCAGCGGCTGGGTCATGAAGAGAGAAAAGGGGCAAAAAGTAAAAAAAGTGAAGAAAGAGAAAGAACGTGACAGAAGTCCAGAAAAGCAGACCAATGACAAAAAGACAGAAAAGCTGAAGTAGGATGAAAAAAGAGATCAGAGGAGAAAAGGCAGAAAGCAGAGAGACACAGGGCAGAGCATCAGCAGAACAGAGAAGCAACCCACTGGACCAGCAGGGAGGGCCTCAAACTCGCAGACCTGCAATGGTCAGGGGCAGCAGCTACCAGGCAGAGCTATGCGGGAAGGAAAGCAGTTCACTGACAAGGTGTGGGTTTGGTAAATCGTGGAAGCTATCATTGCTCCTGCTTCATTCAGATTTGCAGCTTAGTGTTTCTTGACCTCATTATAGTTTTTCCATATCCCAGTAAAATGTCCAACATCAGTGATGTCATAAATGACGTCATTTGACATGTGATCATTGATGTGATAAGTTATTTCATTGAACATGTCATGAGCAATGTAGAATGAATTATATAGATTTGTAAGCCCAACAATGCCCAAATACGGCAAGGCACTGTAGTATCCATGTCCTTTGACAGGGACACGATGATCTGTGTGTCATCGGCATACAACACTGCTTGCAGCCTAAAGAATTGCAGAAGTCTGGCCAAAGGAGAGATGTATAAGTTGAAAAGAATAGAGTTCAGGGAGGATCCCAGAGGAACCCCACTAGGCAAAGAGAAGGGTCAGATTAAAATTAATTTATGATCACCATCTGTCTGTCAGAAATAAAGTGAGTAATTTCAAGACCTGCAAATGCTCAGTAAGTAAAGTGGGGGAGATGGCGTCAAAGACACCCATTGCAAGCCCCTTTAATGAAGAAAACTGCATTTGAGGGGACAATATTTAAGAGGCAACATTAAGCCAAAAAAGTGGCTTAGTGTTGGCTCGTAAATATGGAGCAGGCTCCTGCACTATGGAACGTCACAAAACGTGACGTTCCGGCAGCGCAAAGGGCCTTATAAATGAGGCCCAAAGAATATCTAGTGCCACAACCTCAATCCAGGTGACTGGATAGTGATTCGAAAACACATAAGTATAAGCTGCCTGAAGGAGAAGTTTCTTGGACACTTCCAAGTGATCCTGAAGACGAACACTGTGGTCAAGTGTGCTGAAGTGCTGCAGTAGATCCATGCTGCTCCCAGAAAAAGAGTGAGGGCAGTTAAAATGAAGGATGAGTCAACTGAAGATCCGAAGTCGAATACACACAGTCAAGTGCAGGGCCAAGCAGAAGGTCAAGCCTCATGGCAAGCTCAAGCTCTCAGTGAGGATGTGGAGGGGGTTGAAACATTTGAAACTGTTGAGAACACAAAGGAAAAGAAGTGGTGACATTTCAGGCTAGTGAAAGCTTGAATGAAGAACCTGAAAATTCTGAAGTCCAGTTTCAAAGCAGGGATCAGAGTGAAGAGCTGTCGCAGTGCAAAGGTCAAAGGGATGAGTGGCAGCAAGAATAAATTGCAATGAGAAGTTACAGTTGAAAATCAACGTTAAAAAGACCCCCAGAGAAAGACAGAAATTGACGGTGAATAGAGAAGACAAAGACGAAGCTGATCAAATCACAAGTTAAATTCTAAGGTTGAGTTTGAGTCAAAGTTTCTTAGAAAGTAAAGAGACTTACAAAGGCTGCTGCTGAACGAAGAATATCTGAGGAAGATATTGCAAGAAAGAGAACTTGCAAAAGAAAACACTGGGAGCCAATTTAAAAAAATCAAGAGGAGAAACAGATTGAAATTTGGGGAATTAAATCACCTGTAGCTAAAAGACTAACAAGAAAAAGAGTACAACTAGAAAATATGCTTCATCAGAGTGGGTGTACCTAGCTACAATATCTGAAGAAGAAGAAGAAGCAGAGTAAGAAAATTGTGATCCAGTAATGAACTATTGCCAGTACAATTATAATTACAGAACTGAATCTGAGAGTGAAATAGGGACAGAAGAAGAACCAGCCCGAACATGTAAAGAGACTGTTGAATGAAGGAAATCACTAAATAAGACAAAATATTTGAAAGAATTGAACTGCGATTTGCAACACTTGAGAAAACTCACAAAGAAAAGACTGATTTTTAATTTTGTTTTGATTAATGTTTTAACAAAATAAGAAAAATAGAAGAAAACATTATTGTTTTAAATAATTATTTACTTTTTGATTTTAGTTCCACTATAGATTTTTTCTGTCTTAGTTAGAAGATGGAATACAGCAAATACTATAAATTTGTACCGACAATTATGTTAACAATAATATTAGGAGTTAGTTACGCCGTTGTTGTGCTAACTGTGGTGCCAAATGATTTCATGACTGTTGAATTAAAAACTATTACAAATAAATTAGATCAGAATAATGAAGTACATCGATATCATTTTAATAAACCTTTTAGTTATAATTTCTATACAAGAATAATAAATGGGCATGTTGGAATAATGAGCTTTAGCAACTGTTTTATCTGTACGTTACTACCGACTTTTGTTGGTGAAGGTGTTACTTATTCACAACTTACTTTATCAATTTCTTTGACTTGTAGTGTGTATATTGCAATATTTATTCAATATGATTTTCTTTTTCCTTATCTGACTGATTTTAATGTCTCTATTGAGAATCTTCCAATTAAATTAGATGACCGAATTTAAGAATAATTGTACAGATTGAGCATGAATCTACAATGAATAATGGAAACTAATATGTAGTCTAAATAAAGAAGAAACAATGTATTAATGAATTAAATGAAAGAGGAGTTAAACTTGTGAGGAATTTGGAAGAAGGGAAGGCTGTGGATAAACAGGTAAAGGAAGAAGAGGAATTTAGAAGGTCAAACATGCATTCTAGGATGAGAGTGGAACTCAAAGAAATGTGTGAGTTCTTATTGATTAAAATGAGTATTCCAAAAGATGATAAAGTATAAAATGTGGGAGAGAGTGAGTGTGAAAGAAGCTATTTGGTGCGTGAATATTATTGTTGGGTACAGAGTCAATCTTGATAGGATTATATTATGTATCTAGAAAGAATGCATATTTCAATTTGCTGAAAAACTGGGTTGGATCATGTTATATGGTTTTAGTGTTCGCTAGAATCTATCATGTGAGTGAAATTAATGGAGCAGTAGATCTGAGAAGAGTGAAAGAAAAAAATTGCTGCTGTAGTTTTAGATATATTAGGTGCTATTATTCCTTCTATAGGTGTTGCAATGAATGATGCGAAAATTATACATCTCTATACTATAGTGGACAAGCGAGATGATGAATAAGGAGATTATTTCAATTCGGACAATGGATATGTGGAACAGATTAGCATTAGGTATTGTCCTGACGAAGGAAGGAGAAGTCTGCAAGGTAAAGAAGGCTAAAATTTGATGCACATACGTGCAAGATAATAATAGAATTATAGAATCTTACATCACTAATTTTATTAGCCTCTTGTGTGAAATTAAATCCCTGGAGGGCCTGGTTTATGGAAAAGTGTAGGCTGCTGGTTTAGTAAGTTAGGAAAGGGTTTTAGTAAGGTTGATGATGGTTGAGTGAATTGGGAGGTAATATTTCTAAACACCTAGTAATAGTAATAATGATTTGTGCAATTAATCTATTTCTCTTCCTGAAATTGTCTGAATACCACATTAAAATATGTAAAGGTACTGGTACAAATAGGGTAAAGGAATGAAAAGAATTGTGGTAAACAGACATGGAAAACTTAAAAGATTGTTTACAATCAAATGAATATGGCAGAGGAGAATTCTGGAGAGCAATTGAAGGGTATGATGACATCTACTGATGCTGCTCTAATGTTCTGTTCATCTAACTCCAGCCCATTACCCCTCCCATCAAGTCCCCCTGCATGTCTTCTCTCACCACAGTCATGACAAAGCAAGAGACACTGTGCCGACCTGGTTATCTTCCTTCCGTATTGTGAATGGGCATTTCTTCGTGTTCCTAATGTATCAAAGACCCAAAGACTTTTTCGCTGTATTTCCAAAGTAGCCTGGCAACCATTCACAGGTGCATGCGTCATTGTCCAAATAATGTTTCATATGTCTATATATTGGGAGACCTTTCCTTTTCTACCAGAAATGCTGTTGGTTTCCTTTGTGATTATATCAATTATAATGAGATCACTTTCATTTTCTACCAGGGACAGTGTCTGTTTGACTTATTATTTAGCTGTTCATTGGGACTTAGAATAATTAGATGTCTGACTATGTACTATGCATTTGAACCTACATGGCATATTTTGCATTACTCTGTACCCCTTAATTTTGAGATTTCATTATAAAACCCTTTAACTATTCCTGATCAAGAACTCAGTTACTGAATGTTCCCAGTTAATTATTTATACTCTGCTAAACTAAGGTTGGCCCTGATATTGATGAGGGTGTTCTTTATCGAAAGATCAAGGGTTGGAGAGGAACCGCTAAAGGCAAAATTTGGGGTGATCTGAATTTCGGGGTTTGGGGTTCTACTCCCACACCAGCCATACGACCAGGTCCGGCTCAGTGCTTGTCAGTCACCAAAGGAGACACAAAACTCATGCTTCACCCATGACAATCACCTATAATCTGCAACACACAAACCGTGTTACACAAAACTTTCACAACAAAATTCACTTAGACCTACCTCTCGCTGGAACCGAGACTATCATTGGGGGGGAGGTCTGCATACTATTTCCTCCAGCTTCAGGAGCTATAAAGCAATCCGAAATTCAATCTATTAATTCTTTGATCCCCTAATTGTGGAGTGCTTCACCATGTCCTCCAATTTCTTATTCTTGGACGCAGTGTTCCTGCTTCACAAAAGCCCTTCCTTATTTCCATCAGTCATTTTTGGCCTAACTAAAGGTTCTATCCAACCTAACAGTTCTGATTAAAATCCACAACATTTGTGTCAATGACATCCTGAATACCTTCCTCAACAAGCAATCATGTATAAAGACTCTTTTGAGTTCACACGTATGGTTTGCCACACCCGGGACTTATGATGTGTCCCATCATGAATTATCTACTGTGCCAGCACCAGCTTCCACAAGAATGTGCCATTATCTGCTCACCTGGGAAATTAATTTCTTTAAAAAAAAAAATACTTCTTCATCCACTTGTTCAAATTGTCCCTCGCAGCAAACTTTCATCATAAGAGAACGTGTCCTTGATTGTTGTTGGGTGACTTTATGTATGGATTTACTGCTCTCCTCCCTAAAAAGATCTCTATGACTGGTCCATAAAGTACTTACCATAATCACAGTTGTAGTTTCAGGCATATTTTTCTCTGATTTTAAAATATCACTCTACCATGTAATGCACACTTCAGATTTCCTGAAATCCTCCAGCGAATTCTCCTCTTGTCAGTCACCAAAGGTCGCCCTCCTTTCTGGTGAATGACTACCACAAGGCATCAGACAAGGCACGAACATCTAACAAACAATCTAGTATTGAAGATAACCAAACTGCCAAATGTGACCTTATCTCTTAGAATTTCCTGAATCACAAAAACCTTGCCCCCTCATCAATGACCTCATAGTAATCAAATTTGTGGAGAGACAGTTCCTCTCAATCTTAATCTAGTCTATTCAACAAGATTATTCACAAAGAAATTCATCAATAGTTACAAACTTCTGGGCCATATTTTCAAGATCTTCCTGCAGCGCTGCCCTACGGCAAAATCTTGAAAAGGGCAGGAATGCGCCATATCTATCAGTAATGGCGCATTCCTGTCCTTTTCCCCTGTGCTGGCGCACAAAGAGCTCCAACACAGGCCCTTTGCGCCATGGTGCAACGGTGCCTCCGTTGCGGGGATGATTGTTTTTTTGCTGGAAGGGATACCTCTCTGCTATTTATCGCGTGGCCTCACAAATATCTGAAACTTCATCATGTATCAAGCCACAGGCTAAATAGTAGGGCTTTATTAACCGGACATGAAGGAAAAAGGGACTCCAAGCAATGGTCGGGTGGTGGCCATTTTGTAATGTCACACAGTATGTGTGAAGCATTTGAAAGAAAGTGTATATACAAATATACAATAGTATGTACAAAAGTAAGTTCATGAGTTAAGGTAAGATGATTAAAAAGAAAACTAAGCAAAATCAATTTTGAATAAAAATATTTATATTGTTTTAACCTTAAAATACGAAATGTAGGAACCAAAACTTCTGTTTCAGGAGCTTCAGGATATGGCATACAGATATTTTACACTAAAGCCAGGGAGTATTTGGCTGTCTGTAAAAATAATGAGAATTGTTTTAAACCATTTTGCAATAACTTTTTTCACTTTTGAGAATACATCAGCATTGTTAATGTTCCTGCTCTTCATTTCAAATTTTTTTTTTTGGACAGGGCTCATTATGGGCTTTTTGTTGACGGCCTGGTCCTATTTTTAGGCTTCTTTGTAAGTAGGATTGTGATTGCTTAGTAGTTCAGAAATGGAGATGTTTGGCACATTAAGGAAGAGTTTGGCCTGCAATAAAGCTCTCAGTGTGTCTGGTGTGGACAAGGAAGAGTGCCGGATAGAGAGCATTTGTATCTCAAGTTCTAGTCTGATTTTGGACTGAGATGTCCCCTGTTTCCTTCGTGCTGTGTCTCAGATAATGTCCCCCCTTACAGTTGCCTTGCCTGCGACCCAAAGGGTATTAGGTGAGTCGAGTGACTCTTTATTATGTTCCAAAAAGACCTGGAGGTGGGAGCACAGTTGTATCTTGTCACTGGGCAATTTTAGTGAGACAGGTTCAGCCTTCTTTGACTCTGAGGTGGTCTCAACACACCCAGATCGAGCCAGATATGAATGAGATTGTGGTCTGAAACCCCTGTTGGTATGGCAGTGTCATGTAGGTGAGCCAGAAGGGTGGGGATAGCAGGAAGTGTAAGTGTAGTCCCAAGTTGTGAGGTGCAGTAATCTCCCAGGCCCCCCGGATGCATTGTGAGAATAAGGATAGTCAGACTTGTCATGTAAGTATTCTGGTCTAAGTTCCAGTCACCCCCGCTAGCGTTTTAGGTTGTTGGTTTAGAACACAAACTATAGCCACTAAAGTATCCCTCTTTCAGTGCTACAGAGCATATATGGAACCTATCAGTAGAGTCTGGTTGTGGAGAGAGTCCTTAAGAATTACATAGTGGCCATGGAGATCTCTTCAAACCTTACAAATGGTTCGTGGGAGGTGTTTCACAAGGAGTGTAGCAACCCCGCTCTTGTGATATAGTTTGTTAGAGTGGGTCTCTGTGCTTTCCAGGAGGAGTTTAGTGGCATGATTTTCTCTTCCCACCCATTCATCATGCAGTTCCTGACAATCTCCGAGAATTGCATCTCATCTCTAGAGAGTCTGTTAGTGGAGATTGTTAACATTCAAGGAAACTCCAGTGAGGATAGTGCAGGGAAGTAGGAGATACAAAGTGGATCTATCCTAAACTGAAAACAATATGTGACCAGAAACAAGAATTTATTGAAAAATATATTATTTTATTTGATCAGCTAATGTTTAAGATATGCAAAAGATTTTATGAAAATATATTTACACTGAGCATACAGACATCAATAAAAATAAATATATTGGAATACTGTCAAAGTTCAATTTTCAACTAATATGACTAATACTTGTGTTATGTCTAAATTAGATCAAACAGAAAAGTATACATCCAAAGCTAAACATAAACAAATGCATAGAAAAAATTCATACATGATAAGTATTAAATCATTCTACAATATAGTTATGGCTAACATGGTTACAATCTACGCGTTTCGGCTGGACGCCTTCATCAGGTAGCCATGTGTGTCTAAAAGAAAAATACATATTGGGACAATATACAAATATTTTATACACATATATACATATCTATATTATCTGGGCAACATTACTATGGAGGAAAACTATGCCCTTAAGAACCTCATGCAAAATAAAAATCTGACAGTAAAAGGTTGCGATAAAGGTGGAGGTATTGTCTTGATGGACACTCAGCAATACATCAATAAAATGGAACAAATGCTTCAAGATACAAAGCATTATATCCATATAACTACTGACCCCACCAAACGAGTCCAGAAGTTAGTGCTTAATATTACCACCAGAGCATTAAGACATAATTTTATTTACGATAAGGAATGGGAATATCTAAATATAGATAAACCAAAAATGGCAGCGATCTACGGTGTTCCGAAAATCCACAAAAATAGCACAGACCCCCCGTATAGACCTATCGTTACCACTATTGGCTCAGTAACTGAACCTCTGTCTAAATATGTGGATATCCTGTTGAGACCCTACATTTCTAAAATACCATCCTATGTGAAAGACACCAGAGACATCATAAACAGAGTAGAAAATCTCGATTTTAATGCTTCGATTCATACTATGATCACCATGGATATTGAATCATTATACAGCAATATACCACAAGAGGGTGCCATCGATGCTGTTAAATGGTTCATGGACGTCCTAGATATTGAATGTCCTAGAGCATTTATCCTTGAATGTCTAACTCTGGTATTACAAGAAAACACCTTTGAATTCAATGGGTCTCTTTATCAACAAACTAATGGGGTCAGTATGGGGGCATCTTGTGCCCCCACTGTAGCGAATATCTACATGGCCCGGTTTGAATCCATATACATTGATAATGAAATAGCCCCTTTCAGTGAGTCAGTCAACTTATGGTCAAGATATATTGATGATGTCTTCTTCATTTGGACAGGTGACCGTGATGATATCCCCCAATTTACATCTTGGATTAACTTATGCGATAGCAATATCATCTTTACGGCAAACACCAGCAATATCAAAGTGGAGTTTTTAGACATCACAATTCAAACAAATGGGGACCATCTGGAAGTAGACCTGTATACCAAACCCACTGCACGCAACACTCTGTTGCATTTTCAAAGTTATCATCCGGTATTACAGAAAACCAGCATCCCATTCGGTCAGTTCTTGCGTTTGCGCAGGAACTGCACGACAATACAGGACTTTGATTTGAGAGCAACAGAAATGAAAGCTAAATTCATTATCCGAGGCTATCCTAAACGTCTCGTTCGTGACTCATATAAACGGGCCCGTTTTTATGATAGACAACATCTTTTAACCCCCCAGATCAAAACACTGATCTCTCGATTGGTGTTTGCTACACGCCACTCCACCATGAATGACAAAATCCGTTACATTGTGAATAACAACTGGCATATCCTTAATGCAACCAGAGAACGTAACAACTCTCTAGTTAAACCACTCTTTGCTTATAGGAAAAACAAAAATCTTAAAGATTTAATAGTACACTCAAGAATGCCAGCCATACAAAAGAACCTCGTTCAAACGTCTATTGGTGGCACAGAACCCCCCATTGGGAATTTTAGGTGTATGTCCTGTGTGGCCTGTCAGTTTGCTATAGAAGCCAGCACTTATAGTATAAACGGTATCCACATTAAATCGACAGTGCTAACTAATTGTAAAACAACTAACATCATATACCTGTTGGTATGTCCTTGCCAGCTAGGCTATGTTGGTGAGACCTCACGTACCATGGCTACCCGCCTAACTGAACATAGATCAGCCATCAGGACCAAAAAGACAGCTGCTCCATTAGTTAAACACTATATGGAAATACAACACACTGCCCAGGATATACAGTGGTTTATCTTAGAAAAAATACGTATTAATTCGGGCAACCAAAGTATGGAAATTCGCAAAAGAAGGGAGGTCTACTGGATCTATTCTTTGGACACTTATAAAAATGGATTAAATAACGAGATTCCCTGGGATCAGGTGATCAAATATAATAACATCTAGAAACCCCTTTTTGGTGCCCATATATTCCCATATAGTATCCAATATGATTATATGTAGAGACTCTGATCAGGTCATATCTTTTTGTACTGATCACTATTCTGACACTCATATATCTTTGAAGAAGTGTAGCATAACTCAGTGTAAAGAGTTTGATCTTGCGAGTCTTTATTTAGAGATACTGTGATGGGAATATAGATCACACGCCATTTATCTCTTAATGCATGCCATCTATTTTGGACCTCACAGTTTTTAACAAATACTGTTAGCAATAACTTTTTGATCTTGTTGGGTATTTACATCCATAGCCCTTCTTGTCCTATATGGAATCTGCCCAGCCAACAGTTATATATGGTTGGAATAGAACTGCCCACCGGTTAAATAGGAAATTAGTATCTTCAATATTTTGAACTCTGAATTGGGGACACACATGTACTACTTATATAATATAACCATCGATAGTAACCCGATACTGAATTTCACTTTTGATATGCTTTCCCCTTAGCCTTTCTAACATTCCAATATGGCGGCTGTGTGTCACTTGTTAGTATTTTGGACCTTACATTTTTCAGCAAACACCTTTAGCGATAACTTTCTCTGATTTTGTTAGGTATTCGTATTTATAGTCTATTTTGTTTTATTGGAACCTACCCAACTAATAGTTACATATAGTTGGTATAGAACTGAACATCGGCTAAGGAGGAAGTGAGTATCTTCAATACTTCGAATTTTTTATTTATGGAGATATATGTATTATATGCATAATATAACCGACCGACAGTGATCCGATACTGAGTTTCACTTCCGGTGCTCTCTTCCCTTTAGTTTTTCTGACATTCCAATATGGTGGCCGTGATTCACGTACATCTGAACATGTAAGCATGTCCGTTCTCTCTTTCAATTACATCTGCGTATCGCTTACGACAGTTACGTACGAGTATATCTAAAGGCTGCCGTGTCACAATATCGTGTTCGGCGTTTTTCAGTCCACAACCATCATACGGCTATGCAGTACGCACGTGAAGTCCACGGCCCACAGATGTAATATCGAGGTATGTCAGCGATGTTTGTAGAAATCATTCATGCCCTATATCTAATTTAAAGTTGATCTATAGTGATTACGTTTCCTTTGCATTTTTAGGTTTTTCACCAAACTTCATTGATGGTGACATATCCCTTTATGTTATCTCTATATATACTTTTCTTCATCTCCGCCTAAGGTATATCGCCAACACATTTCGATAACTAGTCATACTAATCGTCCATGGTAAAACTGGTAATTTTATAGTATTATGTTTTTTGGTTTTCTGCAGTTGTCGGCGCTTTTACAAAACGGGACTGACGGTGTCTTATTCTTTCCGTAATTTGGAGAATCATGCCTATATAAATATCCAGGTATATATTTCTACAGTTGGTTGTTTTTGTATGAATATAAATGCTTGACTGAATCTTCATTTTAATATGGATTTTGTGTTCTGTGTCTTCTCCTTTTCCTTTTCATGGTATTTAGATATCCTTGATGAAACTTTTCACTCCAGAGATGTTTTATCTATTTATATAATCTCAAGGCTTTATACCGGACCATATCATTATAATTAAAGGAAAGTATTTAAGGTAATTTATAGGCCCTCATTAGAAGTTTTCCATCCTCTCTTGAGCTATAACCTTGGGATGTATGTTTTATCGTGTTCAACGGTATTTTTTCTGGTTTGTTTTCTTTATTAGCTGCTGGTCATCCTGGAGACATATAAAATGTTATCTGATGTCTCATTCAGTCACATTTATTATGAAGCATGGTCGTTAATTTCAAGGTATTCATGAATAACAGAGTTTCTAACCGAGTAGTCACAGCCTTTTGGTTGGTTTCTATTCAATTTTTTATCTTGGTTAGCATTATTATTATTCATCTTTTCAGCAATATACATCTATTTGGGATGATTCTCACTATATCTTGCATCCCTATTTCTAGGGGCAGAAGATATTAATCAAGGAAGCCCTATTGATTGATATTTCATTATATATCATTCGAGGTAATCTAGCTGTACTTTTATTCTTCCTTTCCCTTCATTTGACCTGTTTTTCTAAAGAACATTATCACACATATTGGGTATATGTATGTCACTGATTTGTTTTTAGTCACTTTTAGGCGGTCTATATCACATTGATTTATAGTCTTCTTTATTACTGGTGATTTGGTCTTGTTGGTGATTTGATCTTGTTGGTACGAATTCTTATTAATTTTCCTTTTCATATTCTTTCAACTTTTCTTTTCAACTTTCCTCTGTGACTCGGCCTTGTTTTTAAAGTTATTGAATATATCAATTCACAATAGAAGAGGACTGATCTAATGAAAGACAGAATTGATAAGTAGGATCTATAATATGTGCCCAGATAATATAGATATGTATATATGTGTATAAAATATTTGTATATTGTCCCAATATGTATTTTTCTTTTTAGACACACATGGCTACCTGATGAAGGCGTCCAGCCGAAACGCGCGTAGATTGTAACCATGTTAGCCATAACTATATTGTAGAATGAATTAATACTTATCATGTATGAATTTTTTCTATGCATTTGTTTATGTTTAGCTTTGGATGTATACTTTTCTGTTTGATCTAATTTAGACATAACACAAGTATTAGTCATATTAGTTGAAAATTGAACTTTGACAGTATTCCAATATATTTATTTTTATTGATGTCTGTATGCTCAGTGTAAATATATTTTCATAAAATCTTTTGCATATCTTAAACATTAGCTGATCAAATAAAATAATATATTTTTCAATAAATTCTTGTTTCTGGTCACATATTGTTTTCAGTTTAGGATAGATCCACTTTGTATTCGTTTCCTACATGTTTATTTCCCAATAATGTTGTCACCCTGATGTAGGAAACACATTTCAGGGGTACCCCCTTTTTTCCACACATGGGAAGTAGGAGATACCCTTCTCCCAAGGCTTAAGATAAAGCCATGCTATGAGGGACGAGTAGTATAAGACTTCTGGTGGTCTGGACATGATGTAGTGTGTGTTTAGGGATGGATGGGGAAAGGACGAACGAGGAAGGTCAGTCCCATGTAAGGGTGGTAAGAACTTTCTGTGGTCGAGAGGTTGGATCAGTGAGGGGGAGTCCAACCCTGGTCTCCAACACCTGGGGATGGGGTGGTCATTGTGCAGAGTAGTGAGCTGGACGGAGGAGGGGTGTTCTGCTTTGGACAGGTGTGGGGGTGCCTCTCCACGTGGTCTGGTCAGAGAAGGACTGAAATGGGCAGGTACAATGGCTAATCAGGTACCTTGGGCGGGTTTCAGAGGGGACCTGGAATTATCCTTCACTAGAGGTTCTTTACAGGTGTGCCTAGATTTTCGTCCCCCAGACCACTGTTTGATGACATCTCCAAATAGAAGACGTTCCTCTTCTGGAATGCTTAGTGGATCATTGTGGCTGTGTCCTGTTCCAACCTCTGGAGTATCCCTGTCAGATGGCAGCTCTGTACCAGAGATCCTGAGGAGGCTGTGTCCACAGAAGCTTTTCCTGGCCACCAGAGGGGTTTGAGATGCTTGATGAGTGGGGAGACCCACAGTGACCTCCTGGCAGCCTAGAGGTGATTTGCTCTCCAAATTCCCAGCTGTGAACAGCACTGCAATAGCCAGAAGAATCTTTGTACTGCGGATGCACAGCCTGATTCCTACTACCTATATACTGCCAGCCAAACACACAGAATCTTTATTGTTTAGCCAGTAACCGGGTAGATAGTGACGTTTCTCTTCTATTATCAAGGCCAATGGTGAAATAGTAAATAATGTCTACTATTTAGCCAGTAGTCAAGTAAATAATAGAGAAATTTCACTATTTACCTGTCAGCCAGCTGAATAGCGGCCACCATTGACTCTTGATTCCCTGGGAACTTTTTTTGGACAGACTGTGGATTGTTTCAGGTACTTAAGGTCTTTGGGTTGGCTTTTATTCTTTTTATAGGGAACAGGATGTTGCGTATGCTGTGGAGAAGGAGGAGTTTTATGGCAGAGGAGACAAACAAAAATTGACAGTTTTATAGTGACAAACGACAAAAAACTACATACGTTTCCCCACATATTACTAGTGTGACACCAGTTGATAGGTGGAGTCACTGCATTGAAAGGGGAAGTTCGGACAATGTGTGATATAAAAAAAGTAGCAGGATGAGAGATGGTAGAGCTCTTTCTGGTGGACAAACAGGATCCCATTTCCATCTCACCCCACTATAGATGGATGTTCTTTCCAATTTACACCCCCTTCTTGTACGGTGCCAGGTAATACATTAAGCACCACATCCATTCTATATGTAAAATTGGATTTCTTTTGTAGCATTTGAGACTATGGAAGCCACTCCATGTTTGTTCTTTATCTTATAGAGAATTGTACTCTTACGTTTTTCATTTTCTCTATCATACTACAAGTCCCAGAATTCTTTGTAAAGCAAAACCAAAGTTCCTTGCTCATCTTGTGTGAAAGTTGTCAATCTTCTACCGGATACTTGATATATCAATAGATAAAGGCTCATGGAATTTCCCTTGTTTGTGTTCCCATCATGCCTGCATTGTTTAGTGTACAACGTAGATATGTTCATTTATTAAACATAAATTTTTGCAACTGTTTTTAATATTCTATCCTAATTTTCCACATACAGCCAGAGTGAATCCTTCTGCTAGGGAAGAAGTCCATGCACCTGTATGAAGTCGACGTCAAGGCCCAGTTCACCCACAACCACAAGCAGGAACTGGTAAGTGAATATGCTAACAAGAAGTGTTTTCATGTTGACCCAAAATGTTATTTATTCATTAGAAATGTTTTGTCATCTCCATTACTTGGTTTTCAACATAACCGTTGTTAGTATAAGTACGTTTGACATGTTGAATGTTGTATTTAATTAGAAATGCTCTCATATTCTTATAAGTCCTGTGATGTTGGCCCAGCACCCTTGTCATGCAAGAGTGACTTCTGTTACTTGCAATGACATTACACCTGGCCAGGCACCACACAGCGGGTGGATGGTAGACACTGGTAAATTCACTTACATATTACTTCACAAATAACTAATCTTCTGATTAATTGTGTGACGTGTTATCAGGATATGTTTTGCCAACATCCGTTGTCACCAAGCTCAATATGCACAATATTGGTTTAGAAGATTTGAAGCCTTTATGACATGTAGCTCAATGTTTTTATTTAAATTAAAAGGTTTTAATCAAATTAATCCATATTGTGTTTCCTAAAAAGGAGCAGCTCAAACTTTTTCAGAGTGTCTTCTATTAACGCTTACATGTAGTTTAACACTTAAACTTATTTGCTCCAATATGTATGGGTCGGCTTCATTACAGCTGCTGTCAGGACCAAGTCTGTCATCATGAGCACTGAAAATGCCACATCTTGGGTATCATGAGAGATACTACCAGCAGCACTTAGACCCTCTACCATCCACACGTCAGGTAAGTGTGCCAATTTTTGTAGGTTAATAAAAAATTGCGTCTTTACAAAATAACTAACTCTTGTAGTAGTGAGTTTGACAGACTATGCAACATTTTCTAGTCATGTTATTGTGATGTGTATTTACCAGTATTATCTTGTGAATTGTCGCTGCTTTGGTATTCATGCTGATTTATTAATATATTTGAAAAATGATGAAGCTTAAACTAGTTTTTAAAGCTGCTGGATTAAGGAACTCTTTGTCCATTACAACTGAAGAAGCCAGGTTCAGTTGCTACCCTCCAAACCACACAGATCTATGGCAGGAGTTGGTGAGTTTGAGTTTGCATTTCTCAGCAATCTTTTTTTTGAGGTAGTAAGACAAGGGTTAATATTCCTGCAACCTGACCCAGATTTTGTCTCCCTCTGCATTTTCCCAGCTGCCAAACATTCATCTTCAACCTCATCCAGCCCGCCTAATATCAGATATGCCTAATCCATGCAAAAACACTATACAGAAGTGACTCCTTTGCTTGTAAGTTTCTACTTTTTTGCACAATAACTCTCCATGTCTTGACAGTTCCCCACCCTTAGAATCTCCCCTCACCATTGAAGAACCAGTAGGGGGAGAAATATTTGGAATACATCAGTGAAAAGATGTAACCAAGTGAGGAGCATGAACAACTTGGGTCCATTGCCAAGTGTTAGGAATTGGGTGCCTGATTGGCAGGGGTATGCACCGTGGACAAACAGGAGCCACAATCCTAATCAGGGTAAGTCTGTAACACAATTTAAATTAACCTGTGCTCACCCTCTGGTAGCTTGGCACAGGGCAGTCAGGCGTAACTTAAGAGGCAACGTGCAAAGTATTTGTGCACACAACACAGAGTAACACAGTGAAACCACCACAAAATGACTCCCCACCATTTAGAAAAATAACCAATCTTTTTATACGTAAAACAAGACCAAATCAACAAAGTTCCAATAAGTAGAAGTGAAGATATGGATTTAAACAAAATAAACAGTTCTGTAGTGCTTATAAGCAGATAGAGCCCACAGGGGCTATCTGCTCATGCTTAACCAAGGCAAATTCAAAATTTCAGGCCGACCACGATGGAGCGTGGGCTGGATACAGGAGCCAAGTGGGCCCGCTGAATAGTACCTTGGATGTGTCGAGGACGATGCGTGGGGCAAAAGAGGCGATGTGTCGCTGATGAGCTCACAGAAGGAGCAATGCTTAGGTTTTGTGCTGCGCAAAGTTGAAGTTGTGTCGAGAGTCAAGATGAGATGAACATCGAAGTGATGCATCATCGTCGAACCGCTGAGCTGTAGGTGATGCTTACAGCACAAAGTGATGCATTGGCACTGAGCAGCTCAAAGTCGAAAATGGGTCGGAATCTGAGGAAGATGCATCACGCAGTCGGCAATGAGGTGTCTATGGTTCATGCAGCAGTGGCGATGCATCGGTGTAAAAGGAAATGCACTGGTTCCGATCGGCCTGGATTTTCTTCTTTTACAGCACCAACACTCACTTCCAAGGGCGTAGGACTGAATTGGCACCACTTGGGGGAGCAGGACTCACAGCAGACAGAGGCTAGGTGCTAGTTGCAGGTTACAGGATTAAGTTTTTGATATCCCTAAGGCTTCAGGAACAGGAGGCAAGCCAACAAACCCTTGGAGATCCTTTGGTTCTGGGGATGTAGAGAGGTATGTCCACTCCTTCTCACTCCCAGGCAAGAAGCAACTGGCAGCAGGTGAACACAGCAAGGCAGTCCCTTCTGGCAGCACAGCAGTCCTCCTTTCTGTTAGAATGTCCTCAGTTCCAGAGTATTTTGAGTTAATGGTGTCAGAGGTCCAGTACTTTTACTCCTTCATCAGATGTGGTCAACTTCCAAAAAGTAATGAAGGCTGTTGCAGAATTAATGGCGGCTAATTGTTTGCAGCTGAATACCAATAAGTTGGAGGTTCTGCTCGGAGGCAGGGACGTCCATGCCTGGGGAGACCACTGGTGGCCCTGTTCCCTTGGGACTCCCCCCTGTCCCAAGTCGGTGGTTAAGAATCTAGGCGTTTTGGTTGATAATGCCCTAACATTCAAAGCACAGTCAAAAGCGGCAGCAGGCACCTGATTTGGGCTGCTATGTGGGCTCAAACCCATTCTGGGTTGCTTTGATCCCCACATGCGTCAAGTCATTGTTCAGGCTGTTATCCTCTCCTGGCTGGACTACTGTAAGATCCTCTTTCTGGGAGTAAACAAGCCTGTGATTAGAAGGCTACACTTGGTTCAAAGTGCAGCTGTTCCTAAATACTGTTAAGCTGCGGATGCCATTCGCAAATTACACTGGCTCCATGTGGATAAGTGCATTCAATTTAAGGCTCTGTGCATTGCCCATAAGATGTTCTTTTCTCAGGGGGCCTCCATATTATCTAATTTGATGATTCCATACCCTCCTTCATGGTCCTTGCGCTTTGCTGATCATAATTTAGCCTATGTGCCACATTTTAGAAGAGCGAGGGGAGGCGGTCGGTCCATTTCGCGCAAAAGATCCTGCTCTTTGGAATGGCCTCCCTCTTCATTTGAGGTGCAAATAACACATTGCCACAACAGGTCACAATCCGAGGAACCGTAACCACATTAGATACTCTCAGTTTCATCCCACAGCAACCCTCAAAATCAAACAACTTCCATTGGAAAGCAGTCTGAATGTCGAACAAATTACAGCAGCTGGGGGATCCTTCAGATAAGAAGCCATTTTTGCAATGGACCTATTACAGGCTCCGTGCAGTGTTATTTCACTAAAGAATAGCCAAAAGCGTTCTCACAGTCTGTATCATTGAGAAATACCCATTTTTACATCTGGAATTGAAAGGTAGGATCCATTTCTTGTGAACAAATCTGTCCCCTAACGCATCAAATCTGCCCATCTGAAAGTGTTTCAAACAGCTTGTGAAGTGAAATGTTGGCATGGGCAGAGATATAAACTCATGAATTATCCAATCTGCTGATGGTGTTTCTGCCACAGTAAATGGTAATTTCTGTGTGTAAAATTGTATATGTTGCTTCTTTTCTATAATTTTCTGCTCCTTGTTTAAATTGTAAGGCAGAAAGAAATCAATAACATTTGAGTGCCTCCATGACACATGACCACTCCTCAGAGTTTCTAACATCCAGCTACATAACATGATCGATCGAAGCTGGCTTTGTCCATGTTGTAAAAGGGACATGTCACTCTGTATCATGCCAATACCTGATGACACAATGTTACTCATGGAATACATTCTATTGGATAACGTAGTGATACCATTATCCGCTACTGCCAAAGCGTCTTCCAAATTAACTCTGTCAACTTCACGTATCAGTTCAGCAGCTTCCTTCTGTGAAATCTTCCAAACCTTGTGTACACTGCATACAAGTAGCGTTTATGACGTGGCTTTCTAGGACCTAACAAAAATCCTGTAAATCCATGTCATCTGAAAGGAGAGACAAGTGTGTTTTCACCTATCTAACATGGAATGTCATAACCATTCAAGGCATAACTTCCCTCCGCTGTATGTTGTTACAACTCCCGAGTGTTGTGTCAGCGCGTAAGGTGGGTCTGGCCTAATTATTCTAAAACCCTCCTTGTTGTTCAAAAACCATGCATGACAGTAACCACCCCTCAGGACTGAAAGGTGAATGTACCATTCTTAAGCATATTGTTGAACTTTTCCTCTGTGTAGTTTGTGAATTGTTGTCAATTTTAAAACTGTGGAAATGTTTGGTGTATTCAAATCCTTTAACTTAGCCAAGCTGAGGCAGGAAATTTGCTGCACAATTGTTTTTAGAAATATCATTTGTAGTGGTATTAGACATGCTCTAAACAAAGCCTCATTGCCTTGAATTTGGCAGTTTTCCCTTCCCAGATCTTTAATCAATATTGTCTTTCCAAAAGTTACACTCTTGTGTCGAGAAATGGGAAATAAAGGAGGCCTAATAATCTAATTTAGTGTCAGTCAGCATATTTTTCTTAGCCCAGAAAGAGAGAAGTTTATAATAATTAGACTCTTGATCTGCGGGGGTACTGCTTGAAAAATATGCAAACTTATTCCTGTATGGTATTGGACTACCCAAAGGTGGTGTAGGGCAATGTTCCTATTGAGTATAATTAGATACTGAACATGGAGTACTAGCTCTGTGTAAGAAATGGTGTGCATAATGGTGAAAACAATACATTTCATCTTAATTAGATGTAAAATCATACATATCCTCACTTTCAAATGCAGTGTAATGTTCTAGCTCAGCAACCATGGACTTTACAGTATTCAAGTCCGAATCATCAGAGATGCTGCCAGCAGTAATAATATCGCAAAGTGATACTTTAAAAACATATGTTATTTGTAATGTTTCTGTCAGACCAAAAATTTCAAATGGTACCTTATCCCAAACAATTCCATCAAGGACCAGAACCGCTGAAATGTTCACAAGGGACAGGCCTCTTCGCACTGTGTGTGATGAAGAATGAGGCATCAATACCGCGACTACTGCTTGAATGACAAAGTGTTCTGGGAGGTAGAGTCCATTTAGAAGTAAAAAGATTACGTTTAAAAAGCCAATCCAGATGAAAAAGAAAAGCAATGAAATGTAAATCCAAATGTAAATCCATAGTGGAACAAAATATGTTGTCTTGAGCCAAGTTATAAATGCACAAATTCCATGCAGTGGTGGGTCTTACGAATCCGAAGAAAAGCCATCAATGTCCGCAAAGTTGCCAGAAGCATTCTGTGCAAAAACAGGGACCTCAAGCGGTGCTGGTGAACTTGTAGTTAACTCCAATGGAGGATCATAATAAACAACTCTGTTATTGGTGTGTTGTGTTAAAATCTGTGAATTGGCATACAGTGTCCGTATGGTGCAAGTAGATGTAACTAGAAGTAGCAAGACTTCAGTGTCAGGTATACCCAGCCGGGGAGCAGAAATCTCTGTGTTGACTAAAGCTTGTAAATGGATTTCCCGTACGGTACTGAGAGGAGGCAGGTAACTACCCAGGAGCCCTCGTGGCCTACTGTAGAAGACCGGCCACATGGTGTGATTTGATCAGGTCTATCAACACAAGTCTTTTGTTTCTTAAACCAGCAAGGAGCAGTACAGTTCTGGTACCTTCAACTGCCAGGCCAGGACAGGAACTGGGGCTCTGTAGGATGGGCCAAACTCCTTCTTGTCCACAATCTTTTCCCGAACCAGATCCAATATTTTTGGAATCCAGCTGGTAGTTGCTGGTAGTGCCTTTACTTTGGCAGTGGCGGAACGTTTCTCATTGCTTTGCTCATCCAGGAAGTCTGTCAGTTTCTGTAAAACAGCCAAACATTCAGTGATATCAAAAGTTGTTTTCACTGCCACTGGACATGGATTGTCTCGGTCAGGAACACACATCTAAACCCCAAACAGGATCTTTTTGGCAGATTATATAAGGCTCTCTGTACCCCATACAGGTGATCTAACTACGACCTTAACCTAATGCCCTAGCTGTTAAAGATTGCTTTAAGTCACAACTTTTCCTCTCCATTTCAGAATTTCCCTCAGGATGATAGGGGGAGGAATAGTGCACAGCCATGCCCACGGTACTCACAGTGTCCCGGTAAGCCCTAGAGGCAAACGCTGGGCCCTGGTCCAAATGGAATGCAGCCACTTCATTTGTCCTGATGAGGACTTGCAAGTCCTTTATAACAGTTCCTGTATAACAGAGTATGACCTTCCCAAGAACTCTACAACACACTTGTGCACTACTTCCACAACAAGATATCCACCATCTGCAACTTCGATCCCAAACACACCGACAACCTCTGCATAGCGGCCAGGGCGCCAGACTCCAGACCACGGGGGCTCACGGTTCGATCCCCGGTGCTGGCGGCAGGTATGCCCAGCACCATGTGACTCTGGGCAATATCTCGTATAATCTTCCCGACGGCCCCCAGTGCCTTGACACCCTTGGGTAATTGTTCGCGCTTTATAAATACTGGGTTACAAAAACGGACACCATAAACAGCCACCCACTCACCGCCTGGAATCTACTCACCAAGCAGAACACCACAGTCATCATGACCTCCATCCACTCCAGAGCACCCACTGTCCCCTTCCTCCACCACTTTTTTAACCTCGGACACAAAGAAATCACTGGCAAACTCACCTCCATCCTTAACTCATCCATCACTATGTCTACCTTCCCCGACAGATGGAAACAAGCAGAAGTCAGACCCCTCCTGAAGAAACCCTCCGCCAACGCCAGCTACCTCAAAAACTACACCCCATCTCGCTGCTCCCGTACCGTGCCAAAGTCTTCAAGAAGGCCATCAACCCACAGCTCACGAACACCTAGAAAGAAACAACCTGCTCGATGCCTCCCAATTCGGCTTCTCTGCCTCACAGCACCGAAACCGCCCTTATCGCCACCACCGAAGACATCAGAACCGTCCTCAACTGAGGTGAAACAGCAGCCCTGATCCTCCTCGACCTCTCAGCTGCCTTGAACACAGAATCCCACCACATCTTCATCAGAAGACGCCACCACATCTGCATACAGAGAGACGCCCTCAAATGGATCGCTCCATCCTCACAGGACACACCCAGAAAATGTGCCTACCACGCTTCACCTTGGAGACCAAGAGCATCATCTGGGCTATCCCCCGAGGCTGAACCCTAAGCCCTACCCTGTTCAACTCCTACATGACGCCAGTGGCTGACATCGTCAGAACACATAGACTCAAGATCATGTCCTATGCAGACAAAACCAACTCATGCTCTTACTCATTGGAAGGCCCTGCACACACCATAGCAAACTTCTACATCACAATGACAAGCGTCGTCAACTGGAGGAGGAAGCTCAACACGGACAAGATGGAAGAGCTCATTTTCAGAAAAAACCCTCCCCGTGCGACGATACCCGGTGGCACCCCATATTCGGACCCACGCCGACTGACCACGCCCGCAGCCTGGACAGCTAACTCACCATGAAGCGACAGGTCAACACGGTCTACTCTGCCTGCTTCCACACCCTCTACATGCTCCAAAAAATCTTCAGATGGATCCCATCAACATCAGGAAAACCGTCACCCATGCCCTTGTCACCAGCCAACTGGACTATGGAACCATGCTCTACACCGGAATCATGACCCAACTCCTCAAGAGACTCTAGACCATATAAGATACAAAGGCCAGACTCATCCTCAGCCTCCCCAGATGGACCCACATCACCTCCCACCTCAGGAACCACGACTGACTCCCCATCCAGAAGAGATGCCAGTTCAAGATGCTGACACATGCTTACAAGGCCCTCCATGGCCAGAAGAGATGCTAGTTCAAGATGCTGACACATGCCTAGATGCTTGTTTCCGGGCCAGGGAAGACATGGCTTGGCAGTTCGGGCTGGACTGTTCACATGAGGCACAGGTTCAGACTGATTTGCATATGGCCATGTCTGAACTGGGGTGGCGGAGTGAGCTAAAGAATGATGACGGATTAAACCCAGATCCGTTGACTGGGGGTTAGTGCTTGCAATGTTCAACACTCCATCCATCATCCCCTTTGGTTTTGACATGCCTAGAAGGCCCTTCACAACTAGGGACTAGCATACATCAACCACCTCCTGAACTCCCACCAACCCGCCAGACAAGTGAGCTCTGCCTCCCTCGCGCTCACTCCCCGCATTAGCTGAAGCTACAGTGGAGGGCGGTCTTTCTCCTACCTCCCCACCACGTGTTTGACCAACCTACCCCTCCACCTGTGAATGTCACCCTCTCTCTCGGATTTCAGAAAGGGACTCAAGATCTCGAATGAGACCTGCAAGCCCTCAGCGTCTGGGTACCCGCAGGGATGAATAGCTGCTGAATGAGTAATGATTGATTGACAGTTTGAGCATCAGCCGTTTGCTGTGGCCAAACCAATAGGAATTGAGAGCAGTAATCTACTGCTAACGGAATGTATTTTAAAGAGCCATCACTGTTTAACGGCCTGCAATGGTCCAAATAAATGCAGGTGAGAAACTTGTTGAAAATTAAGAGATGTGTCTGAGGTGGACGTGCTATAGTGTAAACTATTTGCTGACACGTCACATTTAAGGACATAAGGGCTTATTTACAAGCCATTTGCACTGCCAGTACGTCACTTTTTCCCATATTAAAAGTGACATACTGGCAGCATAAGGGGCTTGTAAATAAGCCCCATACTCTTTAGTATGTCTGCATAGAACTGGCCACTAGTATTGTTGCTGTAGCAGTGAAACCGTAGCTGCTACGTCTGCGTGAGCAGATGCTAACCCCTTAATGTGCTGCCATAATTAATTATGGCCTGCAGTCTATATTTGGAATTACTCTATCCGCCACTCCGGAAATATGAGCAAATGGAATGTTTTGCACACTTAGTAGGTAGGAGTATTTTGCTGGAAATCACTTGGGTAAAGCAGTGCCACACTGTGACAACAACCATTATGTTTCCATTTATTCTCATATTGGAATGAGTCACTGCGCGATGAGAGCAGTTTGCCCTGCTGCCTTTGCGGCTTCATCAGCCAATGAATTCCCTGCAACATGTGTTCCTACACGTTGGTGGCTGAGTGTATGGATAACATAAGCCTGTGGCAAACCTGCTTAAAAATTTGCCTCCTTTCCCCAAAGCAATTTATGCTTGATGATGTAATCTTTTGAGTCTCTGCATCCGTTTTGGCTCCAATAGTGTAAGTACTCATTGTAATACTGGACACAATAATGCAATTGGTACAGTGTCCCCATCATTGAAAGTGATATATGTGTAGCCTGTGATTAATGCAATTACGTGGCTCACTAAATTTGTGTTTATACGTGTGTGTTTTGATGCTAGTATGTCAGTCTGTACTGTACTGAACGCAAGATCAGTGTAAGTTCTGGTGTCCAATATGTCCTTGAGAAATCTGGACAGACTAATTCTTTTTTATTTTTTATTTTATTTTATTTTTTATTTTCTCAAATACTGTAAATAAAAAAAAAACGTTTACAATCAATCAAGGCATGGCATTGTCACAGCAAGTACATTTCATATATAAACTCATTACGAAAGAGCACAGTGTTGCAAAACAGTTCATCCGAATCAATAATATATACAGACATGGCCTTCACAGTGAGCATGTGCTATAGCGATAAGAGGTGGGACAGTTTCATAGTACATCTCCGCCCGGACTTAGTCTTTAGCAATTGATAATAAGTACTCTTAAGCGGCCCCCAAATATCCCGGGGCTTGGATGGAGTCGGCAATTCCTCCGCATAACAGGTGAATTGATCCCGGCAGTAAACAAGATCCTGCAACCATAACTTAGTTTGAGGCACCACCCTGCTCTCCCAGCACATAGAAATCCTACGCTTAGCCATCAACAACGCAATGTACACAAATTTCCTGTTGCACGCCTTCACCTTGATGCCCACCCCCAGCAGGCATACTCTTGGGCTGTGCTCGACAGACTCTCCGATCATCAGGCATAGGGTTCTTATGACCGAGCCCCAGTAGCTGTATACTTTGAGACATTCCCAGGCCAAATGATAGAAATTAGCCCCAGATGCACCACAACGCTTACAGGTGTCAGTTGGCTGCAGGCCATATCGATAGAGTTGTGCAGGAGCATACTAGAGCTGATGCAGATATTTAAAATGCATCAGCCGCAAGTTACCATTTGCTGTCAGTTGACCTGTCAGAGAGCAGCTAACCACCCAGTCCTCCTCAGAAAGTGGCTCTAGTAGCACTTCATTGCTCGGGCCAGGGCAGCAGCGCTCTCCAGCAACACATCCCCTTGTGATGCCTTATAAAGTCTAGTTACTAGCTTAGCCTTAGACTTAGTCGTGTATAGAAGCTGCAGCGCCGCCAGGGTCGGGGGCTCTTCGGGAAATTGTGGATAGAGTGCACGCATGGCAGAGCGTGATCTAGTATAAACAAAAATTTGCATAGCAGGTGCACCGACCCGAGCACCGAGAGCGCCAGGGTCTAAGAATCGGCCTCCAGGGAATACATCCGCCATTGTAGACAGCGCCATACCGTTCAAAGTTTTCAATGTGCCAGCCTCGCTAGTTACCGAAAGTTCGGAGTGATGCAACAGTGGCATGTCAGGTGCATATAGTTGCAGTTTATTCGCTCGTTTACCAAGGTCGCGCCAAGCCCTGGACGTAATTTGTACCGTGTCGAACTCCCCTTTTTCAAACACTGTATGTTTATTGACTAGCATGGCTTTAAGGGGTATGGGATGGACAGCGCCCGCCTCCACCGCCACATGTGGAATAAATGCTGGGTCATGTTGCCAATAGTAGGCGTAATGTGCCTGGGCGCAAAGATAATAGAGATGGGAGTCTGGCGCCGCTAAACCACCCTGGGCAAACGGAAGAGTAAGTGTTTCCCACTTAAGTCGGGATTTCCTACCACCCCAAGCCAGTGTAAGCAAATGGGAGCGGAGTTGATCAAAAAAGTGGCGTGTTAAATATACCGGAATATTTAAAAACAGATATAAAAACCGCGGCAGAACCACTATTTTCATTAAAGCAATACGGTCCGCAAAGGACAGGGGCAGTTTGATCCAGCGATGGACTTTGTCTTCGAGCCGTGCAACAGCAGTGCCAAAATTGGACTGTATGACTTTTTGCACGTCCCTATGCAACCATACCCCTAAATATTTAACAGGATCCGCACTCCATACTATGGGGTACTCCATGTCAAACTGTTGTGTACAGTCCGTGAGGGGCAGGATAATCGATTTGGACCAGTTAATGCCCAGGCCCGAGAAATGCTCGAAACGGACATATTCGCGTATAAGTTGTGCTAGAAAGCGTGCTGGTTCCCGGACATACAACACCATGTCGTCCGCATACATAGACACGGCCAGCGGACACTGCAAAAACCGCAGCGCCGTTTCGGCGTGGTGCTGCCGTAGGATACAAGCCAAGGGCTCAAGCACAAGAGCAAATAAAAGTGGCGACAATGGGCAGCCTTGACGCGTGCCACGTTGGATGAAAAAAGTCTCCGATACCTGCCTATTAACTCGGACTCGAGCCGTCGGATTGGTGTACAATAGTTTAATCCAATCAACAAAACTAAATGGGACTCCCATGCGATGAAGGACCGTCTCCATGTATGACCAGGAGATCGAATCAAATTCTCGCGCGGCGTCGAGTAGTACCGCCACCGCCGGGAGCGTGGGCTCCAGCACATGCATGGTAGCAAAAATAGTGCGCAAATTATGCGACGTTGAACGGGTGGGGACAAATCCTGACTGGTCCGGGAGGACCATGTCTGGAAGAAGTAGTTGTAACAGGGTAGCCAGCACTTTTGCTAAGATCTTGACATCCGTATTTATAAGCGACAACGTGCGGTAGGACTCGCATTGGTCGGGTGGCTTTCCCGGCTTCAAGAGCGCAACCATAAGTGCCTCACACAAAGTAGGGGGCAAGCACTGCGTTTCGTACGCTTCTTCATATAATTGCAGGAGACATGGGGCCAATTGTTCTACATATTCTTTATAAAATTCGGCCGGCAGCCCGTCAGTGCCAGCAGCCTTCCCATTTGGCAACGCAGCAATGGCATCCCGCACCTCCCCCAGCGTGAGCGGAAGCATTAAAAAATCTTGCTGCCTCTTTGAAAGCCACACCAGAGCGATATCATTTAGATACTGGTTGAGCTCAACAGTTCCGGCCGTGGACTTGTAAGCATACAGCCCAGCATAATACTCCGCAAACGCATTGAGGATGTTCGACGTATCATAATGTGTGGTGTCAGCTATAGTGATCGCCTGAATCACAGATGTCCGCCTCTGAGGATCCATTATACGACTGGCCAAAGTCTTGCCCGGCCGGCCACCCTCCCCATAATATCGCGCTTTGTACCGGCGCGATAGATGGTTAGCCTCTTGCTCAGCTATTTCATTATACGCTCCAATTTTGGTTTTAATCTGTGCCAGTATACCAGGATCTGCTCCCGTACAATACACTCGTTCTAAGTCTCCCAGTTCACGCTCAAGAGCCGACATGGAGCGCCTTAGTGCCTTCAGTACCCCAGCTTGAAGCCATATACATGTCCCCTGAACTGTTACTTTGAAGGCTTCCCACAATGTGGCCATAGTTTGGACCGACCCAGTGTTTAGTGCAAAGTATTCAGAAATGGCGTCTCGCACCCCCTCCTTAAAGACCGGATCCAATAACGAAGAGGATTGTAAGCGCCATTGAAAAGGGGGAGGGGTGTGAGATGGTAGGACCACATCCAAGGCCACTGGGGAATGATCCGACAATGTGCGGGGCAAATGTTTTATGTGTGTAACCCATGTACAGACCTCTTGTGTGCCCAGCCAATAATCTATGCGGGACCAGGACTGCCGTGCATACGAGTGGCATGTGCCTTCCCTCACCTGTGGATGTCTTAACCTCCAAATATCAGTAAGGCCCAGCGACCTCATTCCATCCTGAACGGCTACGGCAGCCCTTCGGTGGGGAGGGTCCGCTGCGGACACTCAATCCATCGCAGGATCTAACACCACATTAAAATCACCACCACAAATAATCGCTGCAGGGGTAGTTTGCAGAGTTTGCACCATATTTCATCAAAAAGCGGGATCATCCACATTTGGACCATACAGATTGACAATAGACAGTCGGGTGTTATACAGCGTACCTTGCACAATAATGTAGCGCCCACCTTTATCTTCATCCACAGATATGGGCACAAAGGGAACCCCTTTGCGTACAAGTATCATGACTCCCCGTGCGTAGGATGAGTATGACGCAGCCAACCTCACCCCCGCCCATCTAGTAGCGACATGCGAGGCAGCCTGTTTCGTAAGATGTGTCTCTTGCAGCAGGGCGATCTGAATATGGTGTCTATCAAGATACGATAGCACCTGTCGCACTTTCTTGGTATTATTCAGCCCTCGCACATTCCAGCTCACAAAAGCAATACCAGAACGCCCACCATCAGCCATGCCTGAAATAACTAACCATAGATCCTGCAACACATGTTAATCTACATGAGATATATAGTTCTATTGCTGTTGGATCTTCACACTCCATGCCAGTATAATACAGTAGTGGTCCCCAACCAAACCCCCCACCCACTGCGGCAACTGAACTATACCGCAGACAGTCCCCCTCTAGAACAAAACCAAAAAAAGCATTGTCGTCATAACAGTGCAGAATAGAAAAGAAGAGCAACAGGGCAGTACCCCACAGAGGGCACCAGAAGGGGCCCAACTAAAAACCCAAACTGTGTGGGGATTTCCCATATTGTGGGACGCCAACAGCCCACGGCCCCCGCATATGCAGGGTGGGTCGAGCTGACTATAGATAGGCGTACTGTTCCACGGCCTATATTCAATGCATCAAAAACTACAGAGCTTGGACCATATTTCCCCCAGTAGGCAGCCAGGGTATCGCACAATATCACACATCAAAATTCAAGACTTCCTGGATGACCACAAAATTGGCTCCTACATAACAAGAGCATGAGATGCGCCAAAAACAAAGGCAGGACATAATACAGAGAGAAAAGAACCTTCCTTGAATCAGCGGATCTTCATAATAAACAAAGAATTCAATTAGGAATGTCACAGAGGTTTCATCCCTCAGAGTCGGTGCCGCCATCTCTTTCACGTCGCACCTCCTGCCGCTCAAGCCTCCGAGTATATAGCAGGGCTTCCTTCGGTGTCGTAAAAATACGCGCTTTTCCATTGTGTTGTATCCGGAGTCGGGCCGGGTAAAGCAAGGCATATGGAATCTGCAGCGACTGAAGTTTCCTCTTGACAGCCTGATATTCTCTGCAAGCCTGCTGCACCGCAACCGTGAAGTCAGGGAAGAGCTCAATCTTCATTCCTTGATAGTCGAGCTGACCTTTCTCCCTTGCCAAGCGGAGCGCTGTGTCTCGATCCCTATAGTTCAAAAGTCTAGCAATTATGGGACGAGGCGGGGCCCCCGGGATCGGCCGCGCCGCCAAAGAACGATGCGCCCGCTCAACAATAAAAACTTTGGAGAAACTCTCAGCCCCCAGTAGTGTCGTGAGCAATGTTTCAACAAACGTCTCCATGGGCCCGGTGTTGGTGGTTTCCGAGACCCCAATTATACGGAGGTTATTTCTGCGTGAGCGGGCTTCGATGTCTTCGTTTTTGGCCTTGATGACCTCCAGTATCTTCTCCATGGTGGCGCAAGATGTTCCGACCGCCTCCACCCGGTCTTCTGTAGTGGAGATGCGTTGTTCCGCCTCCGCCTGTTGAGAACCGTGTTTGTCTAGTCTCGAGGCCATAGTGTCCATACGTAGATTGAGATGGTCAATTTTGGGGTCAATCGTGTGCAGGCTTTGTTGCATACTCAACATCAGACGCTCCAGTTTGGTTGTCGCACCGGTTTCAGGGTCTGGTCTGTGTCCGAGGCATTGGGAGTCTGAGCCTTAGTGGATTTTTTGGCCTCTAACTGGAGTTTACTTTGCTGTTTATCCGTCTGACCCATAGTGAGGAAAGTGCGGCAGCAACAGTGAGATTAGCCCCAAAAACAAAAAAAACAAAAAAGGGGGGGGGGGGAGCAGCCCTCAGCAGAGGGATCAACACAAGCGTAGAGGCGCAGCCGTGGAGGGCCCCTCAATTAAACGCCACACACTCCCAGCTCAGCAGCACCCAGTGAATTAAAGGTGCACAGAGGCTAACGCTATGTCCAAGATGCCTCAGCAGTGGTCAGTCAGCGAGCCGCCTGGTAAACTGGGTGCGACACCACCTGGACTGAGATATCCCAGCCTCCAACCCCTTGCGACAGCGCTATCCACCACGGGCCAGGGGAGAAATCGCAGGCGGCCCCCCGCAGGAATTCCAGACTCCTGACCAGCAGCAAAAGCACAGGATGGTCACTCTTCAAGACGCGTGCTCCCAATGAAACGCGCGAGGCAGGGGCGCCGACATTACACTGTCGAAAGTGCCTCGCAATTTGTTCCAATAGTTCAACGGGCCCCGAGCAGGGTCCAGGATCAGACAATGTTCACAGGCAGCGCGAGCAGCGGCCCGCAATGTAAGCGCCCGAGTCGCGGGAAAGAGATGGACACAGCACTGACCGGCGGACAGCAGTCATTTGGAGCAGCAATGCAGGGGGAGCAGGGCACACCTCACCGCCTTCGCACGATGCAGCAGCTCCATCGACAGCCGCCAGCGATCGCCTCTCACTGGTATCAGGCGCCCCAGCAGGACTGCCGGCAGGATTCTGTCTCCTTTACAGTGCCGCAGCTCTATCACCGCAGCGGGAAGCTCACCAGCCGGCACCCCCCTTCTGGGCCGCCTCGCACAGACCGGTCAGCTGGACCCCAGCGAGTTGCGTACCGGACACCAGGGCACAGGCAGTGTGGGAGAGGATCAGCAGTGCGGCAGTCCGGGAGCCAGAGCGGCGAAGACAGCAGCTCAACAGTCCGCGCTCATGGCGGCTGCCATTTTAGGTCCGGCGAGGCCCAAGCAGAGATAGCGCGATGGTGACAGCAAAAGGCGGCTAATCGTGCAGCGAAAGCGATCAGGGCACTCCTCAGTTAGCTGGCATCTGTTACCGGTCCGATTTCGCCGTGGATGGCGCCAAGGAATATTAATTTTGAGCGGATTGTTAGCTCGACCAGCAGAGCAGCACTAAGGCGCCGCCATCTTGCTCCGGGCTCGCTAGCGCCCCCCCTGGACAGACTAATTCTTAAAACAGTTTTACACATTGTGCATAGTCTGGTATGTATGTTCTACCAAAGTTTAGAGAGTCCAGTAGTGACTGTAGCTCTTTTAATGTGTTGGGTGGTTGTAAAAGTGCACATTTCTCTAGGAAGTATGGCGCTAAGCTTTTGCCTTCATTTGATAACCAGTGTTGGATGTTGGATCCCATGTACGGGGAGCTCCCCTAGGGTACCCCCCTGTATTCCCAGTACCAGCCTTTCAGGGTCTGACAGCAAACTAGTGCTGCTGACGACCACAGACACGATTCTGCCCTCCTGCTGCTGCGCTGAGCTCAAGCAGGGGAAAGTGGAACAATAGGTTTCCTGTCACAGGGAGGTGTAACCACCTCCCAAACAGGACTTAGTGTATTGGGCTGGGGTGGGGGAGCTTGCCAGCGCCACCAAATTGCTTTGAAGTGCACATTTTGTGCCTTACTTGCATCATCCAGTTTGAGCCAGTTCAAGGAGCATTGGCTCCTGCTCTGGCATGAAACTAGACAAATGACATAGGAGTATCCTTCCCTCTGTCAAGCCCCTCCTCTGGGAGGTACCCTTGAGTCTTTTCAACCCTCTCCCTAGGGTACTTAAGGGCCAACCTGTGGTGGCTCTTCAGTTTTGCCGTAGGAACAGACTGAAGCCTGAAACTATGTCACTCTTTGACCGTCTGGACACTTGGACTTCGTTGGACTTCGCTGGGAACCGAGACTGCATCATGGAAGACTCCTGCTGCTCCTGGTCTCGCTGTTCTGCAAGTCTTCTATTCGCGGTCTGTGTCTGTGCTCCATCCAGGTTGTGCTCCAGACCTGTGGGCATCAAGGACACCTGAAGTAATCTCCTTTGGAGTGAAGGAGTCACTCCCATGTATCTGCAGGCACAGCAATGAAGCTGGCCGGTCTGCTGCTCCTGAGGTCCCACGGACTCCGAAAGGCCCAACAACACAGGTGGTAGTTCTGCAACTCCCTCGAGGCCTGACCTGCCCTCTCAGCAAGTTTGAGGCCAGTATCCCTTGTCAGAACCACTGGACCAGAACCCCTGTGCACTGCATTGAGTTACCGTTGCAAAGGCTTGTTGGCTCTGCACTCCAGAGATCTTCAGGCTACAAGAAGCTCCAGCCTCCAGCATCTCTTCATCCCTAGAGCTTTGTCCTCACTACATCCTCTGCACCGTGGGCCTGCATCTTTAGTGAGCTGCTCAAGGTCCTCTTATGACTCCTGTGCCTCCGGCCTGTGGGTCTCTTGAGGGTCTTCTTTGGTTTCTGTGGGATCCACTGCTTGCTCAGGGCCTGCTCTGACTCTCCTGCTATTGGTGAGTCCCTTGGACCTTGCTGGTCCCAACGTTGCTTCTTTTTTGTCTGCCACGTCTGTTGCTGCTGCCAAGGCTTGTTGGTGCTCTCGGCGGACACCGACCCCCTGGTTCTCGACTTCCAGTGTGGAAAAGCTTGTGAATGGCTTCTGGTCTTCCACAGTGTCGCCTGGTCCTCACAGCTGCAGCGACAAGGTCACCATCAGCACTCCTGCATCTCCCGACATCGGTGGGCATTGCTCTTCCGTGCCTCCTGGTCACCTCTGAGTGGCATAGACACTGTACCCTCTGCTTGCAGGTTCCTGTCACCTTGGATTCACCCATGAATTCCAACAGACACCTCCAGCGACTCTTCCAGCAGCAGTTTTCCTGGAGTCCTCCATTGTGGCCTACAGCGGTTTCCGACGTCACTTCGCACCCATACACCCGGCTTCCCTGGTGTAGGTATCCTGGTTCCTGGGGTATCCATGGGTGGGGTGACTCTCCAAACTTACATCTTCCACTGGGTTTCTTCAGGGTCTGCTGGGAAGGGTCCTTTATTTTCAAACCTCCAACCGCAACTGTCCCATGGACTTCTATTGAGTACGCAGCTGTGTTCCCTTGCTGCACACAGCCTCCGTGGGGTTCTGGGGTACCTACCTTGGGTGGTACTTTGTGTCCCCAGCTCTCCTGGGTCCATTGGTCCCAGTCCTGACTTCGGTCGCAGTTCGCATTCCACTTTCTTAATATATGGTTTGGTCTCGCCCTGGGGATCACTGTGTATTGTGCTACTTACCTTTTTACAATTGAAGTATTATTGTGTATTATGTGTTTATGTCTCCAGCTGGAGATATACCAATGTGATAGTGTGCATAATAAATATAACTATTTTACAGCTACACTGTGTGGTTCTTTTTTGTTTAACCTACACTATATGATTAGACCTGGTAAAGCAGGTTGCTTAACACTCCTCCTGGACTAAGCCTGAAGGCTGCTCTCCACAGCTACCACTTAGAGAGCTTTCTAAGGTTGTCTAAGACCACTAAAATCACCGTAAGGGTGGTCTGGATTAGTACAGGGTGCATCACTTAAATAAGTGTGCACCATATACTAAGCCAGCCTCCTACAGTCATACTTCTGTATAATATCATTAGTTTTGTGTAAAGTGTAAGCAGCTCTGCTGCTGTAAGTGCTGCTGTTTGTGGACATGGTGTGTAGCTGGCTAAGACTGGCCAAGTTGCCCCATCATTGATGAGGAGACCCAGTCTGACATTGGCTAAAGGGTGTGGTAAGGCATCTTGAAACAAATTTATATATTCCTTATATGATAGTGCTATCTCTAACTCTACATATGCTCTGTAGTTGTTTGGTACTGCTGCTTGAGTGTACCTATGGAAATGTGATGTGGTGGCGTCTGTTGCCGGAAATGTTACCCATGAATAGAATACCTCTGTTCTAAATGCTTCATGGGCCTCTACCACAAATGTAACATCGCCTCCCGTAAGAGAAGGCTCATGATCCTGTAACATCTGTGTTACTACATGTCCACTGATGCTGGATCAGCCATTGTTATTATATGGAATTCAGAGAAGGTAACTATAGTGGGGTATCCTTTGAAAAGTTCAAGCTTGAATAATCTACAGGCAAAAATAGGGGTTTCCTATTTAGCTGAGGAAGATTTTGTCCCTAAAACCATGGACATCTCAGTTTAAATGTGAGTAGGGTCTTTGGGCACACTTAAGAAAACTACTCAGAAGACCCATTAAATAAGTACCAAATTAGAACGCTGGTGGCTCTGTGTCATATGATTCCTACTTTCTCAGTAAGACTGTGTGTTTGGAAACCATAAGCTTCAAAACTATGGTCCGCTCAAACCATCAGAATGTGTTGACCTAAATCCTGGCTAGCTCACAGTGTGCCATCTGGGCCCTTAAACTGACAGGGCACCAGATGGTGTCTGCAACCTCAGAACATGACAACCCTAATTCCTCCAAGGAAATCGTGGAAATAAATCTTACCCTTTCATTAGTAGCTCAGGCATGCCCAAAGGTAAAGACAAAAAGTGCTAACATTTTGCATTTTCAATATTTATTGAAACAATTGGACTCTTTTGTAAATTATGTGGCTGCAATGATTAATAGAATGAAGCTAATTTTTGTCACCAGCATTAAGAGAACGGTGAACAGAATGAATAATTAAATTGTGCATTTGCATTGGATTATATATAATATAATTGTACTCCTACCTAGCCCTGCCTATCCTAGAAAGCATAGGGCTTTTAATTCTGCCAGAATACATTGGAGTGATTGGAGTCCCCAATTTAATTGTGGGAGTGTGTCATATTGGTAGCCAGGCTGGTGTAAAACAGGCTGCTGTCCTTCTCAGGATGGTATTGAACTCAGCTGGGCTGGAATTCAGGCACAAGCTGACCTAGACGACCCATCAAAATGCTCCTGTGCCTAAACAAAGGCTAGGGGCCGTTTATATAATAAACTGAACCCATTTGTTCTGTGCCCGAGCTCTGGACCGGCTGTATTTGTTGATTCTACCCACTCAGAGCTGTCACCTAACAGACAATAAGCAAGATTATTTGCTAGTCCTAGTACAGAATGTTCCTAGGAGATGCTAATATACCTATGAGGAAATGTATATGTAAGCAAACCCTTTCTGAATACACTAACATATTCAAGTGCGCTAGCAAATGTGTGTCAAAAGTCACCGATTAAAAGATGTTAATTTTAAATGTGAATATGTAATATGGAAGTGTTTGTGCACAGGGCCTACGTAGCTTCCTGACAATGCCACAAGGTACCCCAAGGCCATCCCTCTGAGGACTGTTACTGTACATGCAGAGGACTGGGCTCTGATAGGGATTTTTACCAAGGTGGTGTTCCCCAAAGAGGTTGTGTCTGACAGGGTTACCCACTTCATGTCTGCTACATGAAGTCCATGTGGGATGAATGAGGTGTAACTTAAATGTTATCCACACCCGATGACCCCTAGACCAATGGGCTTGTTGAGAGGTTCAACAAGACCCTTAAGGGCGCAATTAACAAATCAGCAAGACCCTTAAGGGCATGATTAGGACCATGTCAGAGCCCTTGAGGTGAAAGTTGGACATCCACTTACCTGCCTTCTTTTTGGCTCCAGAGGTGCCACAGAAAGGAACTGGGTTTAGTTCCTCTTAACTTCTGTATGGCCACTTTGTTAGAGGGCCTCTCAGCCTTGTAAAGGAGGGGTGGGAGAAAGCTCCCAACCCTTAGGTTATCAGCTACATGTTGGTTTTCAGGACTCAGATAAAACTCTTCTGGACGAAGAATACTGAGAGCATAGAAGCTAGCCAGGAGATGATGAAGCTCTGGCATGACCAGAAGGCCAATCTGGTCGAGTAACAGCCTGGCCAAAAAGTGGGTGAAGGAGCCAGTACAGCCCGGGGCACTACAAAAACCACTAGTCTGGGCCTTATGAGGAGAAGGAGTGCAAGGGGTGGTCACCAACTTGATGGATCTCAGTTCCTCCAGGAACGTATATAGGGTCCTGATTGTCATTTCCCTCAAAACTCGCTATGAGAGGTCTGAAGTCACCATGCTCCTAGTGACAGATGAAGGAGTGGAAGACCTCCCGAACTCCTATCTTCTAAACAGCATGATGGGTCAGTATATGGTGTTAACTTCTCCCCTAGACTGACCCCAGAACAGCAGAGGGACTGTTACTACTTGCTAGGGCAGTTTGCCTCTCTATTCTCACTGACCCCTGAGCTCACACATTTATGTACCCATGACACTGGCACAGATGACAGTATGCCTGTGAAGAACAAGATCAACAGGATATCTGACAAGGTGAGAGCTAGCATCAATGATTGAGTGTCCAAGAGGCTGGAACTTGGGGGGATTGAGTCCTACAATAGTCTCTTGTCCAACCGAGGGATGGTAGTCCCCAAGGCTTCCCCAGAACTCAGGTTCTGTGTGGCTTATGTGGGGTCAACTCAGTCACAAAGACTGACACTCACCCCATCTCGATCTAAAAAGCTCATCGTTGGGAGCTGCTAAATTCCTAAGTACTTCTGTTTTAACACCTGGGTATTAGCAGATTGAGTTAACTCAGGGGGCTGAAAGGAGGTCTGCATTCTCCACACCAGAGGACCACTTACAAATTAGGGTGATGATCTTTGGGTTAAAGAATGCCCCAAACAACTTCCAGAGGTTTGTTAACAGGACCATAGCTGGGATGGAGACTTTCAGTGCTGCCTACCTGGATGGCATTGCAGTTTTCAGCTCCAGCTAAGAGGACCATCTGTTCCACCTCCAGGAGGCTCATCAGGCCCTGCATCAAGCAGGCCTGACTATGAATGCTAGCAAGTGCCAGATAGGGCAGAGATTGGTAGTCTATCTGGGACACCAAATAGGCGGGGGCAAGATGCAGCCTCTCGGAGCCAAGATTCCGACTTTCCTGGCTTGGGAATCCCCAAGACTCAGACTTAGGTGAGGGCCTTCCAAGGCTTCACTAGATACTACAGGAGGTTTTTCAAAGGCTATGGACCTGTGTTACCTCCTTGACTGATCTGACGTCTAACAAGCAGCCCAAGAATGTGATCTGGGCACAGGCCTGCTAGAAAGCCTTGAAGGTCATATCTACAGCACCTGTACTTAAGACTTCTGACTACTCCAAGGAATTTATTGTCCAGACGTATGCCTCAAAGCATGGCAGAGGGGCTTCCTTCTCACAGCTAAATGAAGAGGGTCTAGACAAACCTGGACCCTCCATTAGCGGGGATTGCTTCATAGGGAACTGGGGTAGATTGCAAATGAGAGGTAGGCTAGACACTGAAGAAGTTGAGACCATATCTGGTTGGGGCTCACTTCTGGGTTTGGATAGACTACAGACACCTCAGAAGGTTACTAAAGATAAGGGGTGAGATTCCCAAACTGTTGAGGTGGTCTATCTCCATACAGGGAATGGACAATGCTGTCCTGAGACTGACCACTTCAATACTGATGGTCTTTCCAGTTTCTTCCGCCTTAGTGATGAGAACTCTCATGTGGGTGGTTAGTTATTCCTACTTACAGTTGGGAAGGGGTGGAAACATATGTTAGACCTGACATCTTTGGTGTAGCCTTTCCTCAAACTCTTTGCCTTCACCCCTCCTTTCTTTTCAATTAGTTTTTGTTGTCATTTGTACTCTGTGCACCCTGGCACTTCCAACCAGGGCTAAAGTTCTTGTGCTCTCTCCCTAAAACATGGTGAAATTGGCCTACAACTGATTGACATTTAATTTACTCATAACCCATAGTATATACTACTAGATGTACCCAGGGCCTGTAAAATAAATGCTACTAGTTGGCCATTGTGTACCCTTAAATTAGCCCTTTAAAGCATATCTAAACCCTGCCATAACAGCCTATAGTGCAGTTTTACACTGTCATTTTGACTTTTTGCCAGGCTTAAGCCTTCTTTTTAATAAGTCCCTCTCAGGGTAAACCCTAAAGGCCCATGGCAGGCTGCATTAATTAAAAAAATAGGACACATGTTTTTAAGTTTTACATGTCCTGGTAATGAAAAACTCCTAAATATGTTTTCACTACTATAAGGCCTGTATCTCCCATAGGATAGCATTGGTTTACCATATCACATTAAATAAGATCTAACCTTTCATTGGAAAAAGAAAGGGATGTTGAGTTATGAACTGCAATTTAGAATCCTCTTTAATGATAAAATCAGATTTTAAGTCACAGTTCTGAAAATGCCACTTTTAGAAAGTTATCCTTTCCTTATCCTAACCCTTTGGTGCCTGCTGACAGTGTCTTGGGTCACATGACTGTGAATGACTTAGTTGTTGGGCTTAGTGTATTCCTCCCAGACAGTGAGACAAAAGGGCAGGATGGACCATCCTGCCCGGATGTATGGGGCGCAGCTGTTCCCTGGGCCACTTACACTACAAAAGGCTGCCTCCAGCACACACACAAAGGAACCTACCAATATCCTTTTTTTCCCCAGACCACTTAGAGCCTTTATAGGGGTATGGAAGAAATTTCCAGAACCGTGTGTGGGGATAGGCCAGGGTGTTCACCCACTTCAAAGGCTGGCACCATGTATAACACTTCTTCAGTTCACTCATGGGCCTGTGAAAGACTTCAGAAGGACCCCAGGAGGACTGTTGTGCTGCTTGGGGCCTACCATGTTCCCCAGAGGACAGTCTTCCTGCTACTAGAGGACTCCCCTGCTTCTTGAGGACTGCCTTGTTCCCCAGAGGACTGCCCTGCTGCTTGAAGGAGAACTGAACATCTTGTGGAACCCAGGACCACCAGATGTGACTCCAAGGGGTCGTTGGCTGGCCTCTTGTGTGAGCAACAAGGACATAAGCTCCAGAGACCTTGAACCCTGCTGCTGGCCTCAGTTGGAGTGAGTACTAACTTTCCAAGTGGTGCCCCCCAGGTCCTGGATCTTTGGTAGTAATGTTAGAGGTGCAGCTCCTTCCTAACCTGAAAACTTGGAACTTAGAAGGAATTTCACCCAAAAATGCCAGAAGAACTGACAGAAGACTGGATCCCACCTGCCAGCCAATCAGCGCAGGGTGCATCGCCGGTCAACCGGACTTCGCGGTAGCTTCCGCTATGTTCTTAACTGCAGAAGCCAATGCGGTTCAGCTCGACTTCTCAGCAACGGTATACAGCCTTGTGGAGCCCCCTTTGGCTAAAGCTTTCAGCTTTGCCCTGCTGAAGGTTTTCAACTTCCAAAAAGTTGTCCTAGTCTGAAGGTAAAAATCTTTACTGGATTTGACGGCGACCAGCATTCCATCAACAACAACAACAACCAGCCTATTGCCTTGCCTGGCTGAACTCTATCTTCTCCTAGACTTTTCTTTAAAATTTCTTTTAAGTATGGAGGTAAGCTGAAACTGGGCCTGTTGTAAAGTCATCCTGTGTGCCCTGTGAACCACAATTTTTTGCTGACTGGTACTGGTGGTCACTGGCTATAACTGTATCCTGCGCTCTGCTACGCAGGCCCAGGACCAGTGCTATGGTGATAACATAGTAAAACCACAGGGAAAACACCTACATATATGAGGGTACACTATATATTAGGGTGCACTTATAATTGGCATGAGCTACCCTATAAGTCCCTAGTACATAATAGGGCAGGGGGATTGAAACTATATTTAAGTCCCTAGTATATGATAGGGCATGGCAGTTTAGAGGTCAGCATCTCCTTCCGGGCTTGCATGTGTGCACTGCTGAGAGAATGAGTTGTGCTAAAACTCGACTTTGGTAGTAGGGGCACCTAAAAAATGATATTCTACAATATTTTGGCATTTTAGGCACCCCCAGGGTCTCCCCTAGGTGTCCCAGGGGTGGGGGGGGGGTATGTCACTATAAGGATGTCACTGTAAGGAGGGTCCTTATAAATGATGTTGTATATGCCCTGGGGATATAGAAATTGCACATTTCACTTCCCCCATTGTACCTTCCCAAATCGACTTTGGTGCTAGGAGCACTGTTGAGTGAGGATCTACACTATCTTTACATATTCCGGACCCCTAAAGTCTCCTCTAGGTGTCCCAGTGGTGGGGGATACTATAGTTATAAGATGTTTGATAAACCCTGGTGTTGGAGCAATTGCACATTTCATATTCCCCATTGTAGATCTGCAGCCACAAAGGTTAACATGGCAATAGTTTATTAATGAATAACTATTGCTTGGGATTACCGAAAAATATCATTCAAGGACTTAGGAGAATGGTATTGATGAATCCAACAATATGCAATTGTTGAATTTATCCTAAAATATACAGAAAAGAAGTTATAAGACTGTCTTCTCTGTGAACCAAAATTCAGTATTCCAGTGGTCTACCCTGGTTGGTCAAAGTTAACAGGATTAGCCAGGCTGCTTTGATAAAGTGATAAGTGGCTCACCCCAGAGAGGTTAATCTGTTGGGAAGAGCTCTGCTACAGAGGAATATGAGAGCAGGGGGGAGGGGTCGTAAACAATGGAGCTTCAAAGAAAAGATAGGACAGGCAGGAACAACCATGGCCATCTACCCCCATCCGCTATGACCCAGCCAGATGGCAGGCTTAAGGAAGGAATTTGTATATGTCAGGGGGGCGAGGGCTATGGAAATGAGCCATACTGGATGTTGTTTTAGCCAGCTCTTGCTCCTCTACTGAGACTTCAGGCCAATTGAAGTTTGGAGAAATAGTGCTTTCTGGGAGACCATTATGCCACACTTTGGAGGAAGTGCTCATGCTCTGGGGTGTTGCCCTGCACCTCATTGGACAGGAGTGCTCTCCTGCTTGACCCCAGAGAACACTGAATAAGTATCTGAGAGGGGCAGAGCCTCTCAAATCTGCTGCTTTATACTAAGGGAAGAAGAAGGGTCCATGCTGGAAGCTTGATTTGCACCAACCAGGTCCTGCACTCTGGCTGACTGCGCCTGCTGCAAAATTTGGAACTACAGCCCTGTGGACCTAACTTGCTTCAAGAGGACTAAGGAGTGGACTACCTGCAAGCTACAGGTTAATAGAGCTCACCTGGACTATCACCACCAAGAATCCCCACCCTGGAGTGTGTCCAGTGGATTTGTAAGGTTTTGTCCAAGTGTATTGTGGGAACTGAAGTCCCAAACTTTAAAGGACCATCTTGGAGATACCAGATCCTTGGACTGTGTTCCATAAGTTTGGAGAACTTTGGAACAACTTTGAAAAAAAGCTCCAGAGGGGGACCGGCTCAAACCGAGAGCCAAGCCGCCCACCTTCAACCGCGAGTCGACCTGGCCTGCTGGTTCGTCCCACTGAAAAGCTCCAGAGGTCCGACTTTCAGAGTTTGACCGGGAGCTCCCTGGAAAGCAAGCCGGCGAACCATCACCAAACCTGGACTGGTGGAGAGCATCGAGGGACCCAGGCAGAGAAAAGGTCCAGGAAAGTTTCTAAGTCAGAAGGTAAAAACTTTGACCGAGGCCTACCGCGAGGGGTAGCCACGCAGGGCTTCATCGTGGTCGGCCTGAAACTTTGACTTTGTCCCGCTCTAGTGTGACCAGATGTCCCAGTAGGCGCTATAGGTTTCTATGTGCTATATATTGCTAAATATTTAAAAATTCATATTTTGGGTTTCCTACATTGGATTCTTTTTAGTTGTGGTGTCATTTTAAAGATACATATTTCTTATTTTTATGAATTGGTGTTGGATTTTTATTTAGTGTTGTGTCTTAATTATTTACTGAATTGGTGTTTTTGAATGCTTTACTTAACCTGTCTCTGAAGTGAATCCTGCCTGCTCGCAGCCAAGCTACCAAGAGTTAAGCATGGGAATAATTTTTTTGGAGACCTATTCTGAGCCTTAGACTTTGTTAGTGGCCTTAATGCCAGTGGCAGATGCAGATTTAACACTACTAATAATCCACTATCCAACAGGGCCCAATCACTCTCCATTGTGGTCAGCCTTGACTTTGGACTTTGCCCTGGTCTTACGCAACCCTATACCTGTGGTTAGTGTTTTGATCTTTTAGGCACTATTTTACACTAAAAACGTTAAGAATTCATAACCTGACTTTTACTGATTGGATTTAATTAGTTTTGGTATCATTTTATTTAATAAAATGTACCTTTTTTCTAAATTGCTAAATTGGTTTAGGATTCTTCCTGTGTTGTGTTTTCAATTTTATTAATGTTTGTGAGTTGGATATGCACTTAACTCAGTACCTCTAAGTTAAGCCTGACTGCTTTTGTGCTAAGCTACAAGCAGGCTAAGCCCAGGTTAATTTAGTGGCTTTTGTGGTTCATCCTGACAAGGACTGTGGTTGTTCCTTGAGATGGGTTTTCACACCCCTCAGACCATAACCACTTCCTATCACAGCTCCTCAGTCAAGTGCCGCTTGGTTCTAGTGCCAAAGGGAGCACGGGATTCACGTCTGGGCATACCCATTGCACTTAGGGAATCACACTGAAATAAACGTAAAAGTGATGGAGAGAATATTTGACTTAAGCTCAGCTTTTGGTAATTACTCGTTTTTGCCCCCCATTCCAGCTTAGATTAGGCCCTCTCATATGCAGATCAGCCTTGATCCTGTTCCAATAGGAAGAGTCCAGCCCAAACTACCAAGCCAGGTCCTCTCTGGAACTGAAGACAAGCAACCTAGGACCGATTCCACCCTAGTTTGGGGATCTTCCGTCGGGTGCAGTTTGGTTCCAGTGACACTGTGAGATTGGACCCATATCTGGTCATTTCCGTAGCTTTTAGATTGTCACACTATAGTAAACAAAAAGGTCTTGCATACTTCATATTATTACAAAGGCAGAAGATATTTCATTGCTACCGTTCTCCTGAATATTGACATTTTCTCTACTTTGATGTGTGTCTGTATTGGAGTTTGTCAGTACCTAAGGTGTTTTACAGAGGCAAGTAAATCTCCCTGGAGACCCAGGAATATTTTCCCTCTGTTTTCGTACAAGAGAGAAGCAACCAGCGCCCTTCTTTCTGGTCCCTGTGCCATGGCTCTATTGTATGTCAACAGAAGGAGCTCGTATTCTACCTCAAGCAGAGTTGAGATATTACCCTTCTATCTTGAGGGCAGAGGGTCCATTTTTTTACGATCTCAGGGAATTGCAGTGTTGCCATAGTGACATGCGAATAATGCATTTTTAATGACACTGAAAAGCATGAGGCAGAAGTGTGGAGTGGAATGCTGAAAAGAACATATAATAATATATGCTGTGTATTTGTAAGGTTAAGAACACTCCGTGGGGCATTTTGGCACTGAAAAACAGTTGTTTATTGTTACCCAGGTCAACGATACTCATTTGATCGAACGCAGAAGGATAAAAGGCTCAGTGAACCTGCCACAATTTTAACGTATAACTATGAAGCAAAGCACAGTTCCCTGACATTATGTTAGGTTAAGTTATGCAGATTTGTAGAGCAGGTGTGAGTCTAGCCAGCCTAGGTCGAGTGGGCCTACTCAAGAAGCCAGGTCTTCAGCTTGTTGCTGATTCAAGAAGTGAGGAGGAGACTCTTAGGTGTAGCGGCCGGCCATTCCACGCATTAGGAGCAATGTCGAAGGCTTGACCACCGGATCTGGGTTTCTGTGCATGTGGGACTTGTGCAAGTAGGAGTCCGGAAGAGTGGATGTGTCTGTAAGATTTGTGAAAGCAGATGGGATTGTTGAGGTGTGCTGAGCCAGTGTTATCTAGTGGCTTGAAAGTGTGGGTGAGAATTTTAAAGTATGCTTGTTCATGTATTGGTTGCCAGTGGAGCACCTTCAGGTGTGGTGTGATACGAGTGTGGTCTGGGAGGTTGAGAGTGATTCTGGCTGCCAAGTTCTGAATGGTCTGCAGACTTCTGATGAGTTTTTTGTTGATCCCGGCATAAATGGTGTTCCAATAATCCAGCTTGCTTGTGACGAGGGCATGCATAATGGTTTCCTGGGTTCTGATTGGGAGCCATTTGAAAATCTTCCTTAGTATCTTCAAGGTATGGACGCAGGAGGTGGTGACGATGTTGACTTGGGCGGTCATGTTGAGTTTGCTGTTGATGATAATCTCGAGGTTCTTGACCTGGGTGCTAAGGGTGGGTGTCAGTCCTAGCTCTGTTGGCCACCAAGTGGTGTCCCACGGTGAAGTGCTCTTTCTGACATGGCTGCATTAGTTCACTGAGTCATCAGTCTGGGCTCTTACCCAGGCAGAAACTCCTTAACTATGCTCAAAATTAACAAACGTTTGGTTTATTTACATTATTATAGTTAATACAGTTATATGTTTTTGCATGCAGTTCGGTGTCAGGGTAAACTTGATATGAACAATGCATGGAGGTTCTACCACAGAATTTTAGCCAGTAGGGATAACAAAAGGCCCTTTTTTAACCCATTTTTCTGCCACTCTTACAGATGTGCCACACCAAAGGTGTGATTGCTCTGAGTACTAGCATTCACTGCAGTGGAGATGCTTTCTGCCAACATATTGCCCTGAGGAAAACACCTAAAATTCCCATGCCTGCTTTTAGCTGCTGAAATCCCTGTAAGAACTAAGTGATATATTGATTTTATTTATCTTTATGGTTTTATATAGCTCTGGCAGAACCCTACAAGCAGTTACAGCACTTTACAAAACACTGAGTTACAGGACAACAAAATAAACTGTGGAATTGAAGGACAAATATTTAAATAGCACAAACAATGTTTACATTTTTGCCTGAACAATGTGCATTTGTGGGGTTGGGTTAATGAGGTGCACACTGAGGTAGGGCTATAAATATAAGTTATAAATAACAACTCAATTTCTTGAGTAACAGGGTCCCCGAGCAGAAGGAAGGACTCTGACTGAGGAACCAGCATGAATTTTCAGAATACTCACTTGAAAATGCTTCCAGCCGGCCTAGGGAGCCATTAGAGTGATTAGAAGGGGATATGATTGAAGCATAGGAAATTATTAGAGAATGATCAGAAGGGGATATGGTTGAAGTATAGGGAGCCATTAGAGAGTTATCAGAAGGGAATTTGGTTAACGCATAGGAAGAGATTAGAGAGTGATCATAAGTGGATATGGTTGAAGCATAGTGAGTCATTGGAGAGTAATAAGAAGTAGATGTGGTTGAAGCATAGGGAGCCATTAGAGAGTGATAAGAAGGGGATATGGTTGAAGCATACAGAGTCATTAGAGAGTTATCATAAGTGGATTTGGTTGAAGCATAGGGAGCCATTAGAGAGTGATCAGACGTGTGTATGGTTGAAGCATAGGGAAGCATTAGATAGTGATTAGAAAAGGGGATATGGTTAAAAGAGAGTGATCAGCAGAGGATATTGTTGAAGCGATTTCACCTAATGCAAATTGTGGTGCAGAATGTAGGGCGGCTTTAGGGGCCAATATAAACTTTGGGAACATCTGTAAAATGAGAGTCTCTGCAATCTAATCTCTATGGGATCAATGATTGAGCAACTGAGTGGGGTGGGCTTTGCTCCTCTCACTAGTCGAAGCCCTTCACTCCCAGAGGATGTTTAATGCCATTTCAGGTGCAAATAGTATTTGCAGACAATTTGACAACCAGGATTTTTTGCTAATTTCACACTGTGTATGAGCTGAGCTTTGAGTGGGTTAGGTTTGAGGTGATGCATCTCAACGCAGGACCCGGCATGAAGGGCATAAGGTACCATTCTCATCCGGCTCAATCCTGCACCCTATCGCAGTCAGCCTGAACGTCTGACTTTGTCCCGGTCTGGCAAGACCAGATTACCACATTGCGCTTTGTGCTTTTAAGCACTACTTTTTCCTAAATATTTAAAAGTGCATTTCTCCAGGTCTACTAATTGGATTTTTGTCATTTTGGTGTCAAATAATTGATTACATTTTACTCTATTTTTCTAAATGGTTGTGGGATTTTTTCTTGTGTGGTGTTTTCACTTTATTCCTGTTTGTATACTGCATACATACTTTACACATTGTCTCTGACTTAAGCCTGACTGCTTTTTGTGCCAAGCTACCCAGGGTTAAGCACAAGTTAATTCAGTGACTTTTTGTGGTTCACCCTGCAAGGGCTTGTACCTCCCCCAAGGTTTTAGCAAGGTGAAGTAGGTCTTCCAGGGAATAGCCCTTAATGTACATCCTAGTGTCATCGGCACATGGGTGGTTTGATGTGCCAGAGATCTGTAAGGGTTAAAAGAGGCCTGGGGGAAGAGGGGAGCCTTGAGTAAGAGTGATTTGTCTGCATAAACCATTATGAATTGTCCCGCTTTTAGAGTTTCAAGAAGAATGCCCTGTTTTATGATGTTCAAGGCCACTGGCAGGCGGATGAGAATAGTGAGTGTTTATGTTTACATATCGAAACATACATCATGGAGATAGTGCTATAGGTTAATGCACACAAACCAGTTTTCCAGAACAGTAACTTTTATTCTTTAGTGCAGACCGTTCAATGTGAGGTTTATGTAATATTGAAGGAACTAAAGCTAAATGTGTCACTTTTAACAAATATGTATCTGCTTCCCACAGATTGCCTATAGAACGCTGTACATTCCTCATTTTAAGTGTGCTTGCTCCTGCAGAGACACACAAAGTGCTGATGTGGTTGCAAGAGCTGTGCCTGCCAATCACTGGTTCAGAGCCAATGACTTGTCAGGGTTGGTTGTCGCACAATAGACTCTGCTCCATCCTCATTGGCTGTTCAGAGCCACCGTACTGTAGCAAGGCAACCCTTGTGCCAATGTTTAAATGTATCACATCTCCATACTTCTCACACAACACGGAGCCTCGTAAACACCAACGTGGCCACATGCAGCGCCAGTGGCTTGCTGGCCCAGGTGGCTCCTACTTGCCACCTGCAAGCCCAGGTAGGAGACAGATGGTCACTGACTAAAACGGGGAGGCAGTGGCTCAAACCCCAGAGTGGCCGACCTTAAAAATGGAAAACTAGATGCAAGTCCCACTCTTGGCTCAACATCCTGTGACTCTGGGACCTCCCATCCTTAAAAAACATAGAATGTAATCTGGTGCCAATGGAAAACACAGCAGTGCCCTTGGTCCAGGTGTGCTCTTTATAAAACTGAAAAAAAATACTTTAATAACCCAAATTTAGCTTTAATTCTCTCTCATTTATTTAGATAAAGCAGCCCCAAACTCTTCCATTAATTCTCTCTCATTTACTTGGAAGAAGAGACCCCAAACTCTTCCATTAATTCTCTCTCATTTACTTGGAAGAAGAGACCCCAAACTCTCCCATTAATTCTCTCTCATTTACTTGGAAGAAGAGACCCCAAACTCTCCCATTAATTCTCTCTCATTTACTTGGAAGAAGAGACCCCAAACTCTCCCATTAATTCTCTCTCATTTACTTTGAAGAAGAGACCCCAAACTCTCCCATTAATTCTCTCTCATTTACTTGGAAGAAGAGACCCCAAACTCTCCCATTAATTCTCTCTCATTTACTTGGAAGAAGAGACCCCAAACTCTCCCATTAATTCTCTCTCATTTACTTTGAAGAAGAGACCCCAAACTCTCCCATTAATTCTCTCTCATTTACTTGGAAGAAGAGACCCCAAACTCTTCCATTAATTCTCTCTCATTTACTTGGAAGAAGAGACCCCAAACTCTCCCATTAATTCTCTCTCATTTACTTGGAAGAAGAGACCCCAAACTCTCCCATTAATTCTCTCTCATTTACTTGGAAGAAGAGACCCCAAACTCTCCCATTAATTCTCTCTCATTTACTTGGAAGAAGAGACCTCAAACTCTTCCATTAATTCTCTCTCATTTACTTGGAAGAAGAGACCCCAAACTCTTCCATTAAGTGTGTTTTAAATGTTGTCAAGGTTTGTGAAAGGCTCTTGAAAATTCACAATATGCTACTTACACTATATATTCCTGGTGAACCCAAGGTCGAGTACAACTGTCTTTAATCATCTATGACGAATGTTATTGAAAAAAGTGCAATTACATAACCCATTGTGCGGTCCCTCTTATAGAAGGGATGCTAAGCCCTCTGTAAGATTATCTGTACACACATCAGGTTCTCGATCATGCTCCTGGACCGGAACAATGGGGCATATTTCCAAAGAAGTGGCGGAGCGTGGCGTTAGCCTCCATGGCTTAACGCCGTGCTCCGCCATTTCTGGAATGCAGGGCTGCACCATATTTACAGCAATACGGTGCAGCCATGCGTTTCACCCTGCGCTGGCACTAATTTAGCTGCCTAGCGCCAACGCAGACACCCTTGCACCATGGTGCAAGGGTGCCTGCGTTGTGGAGAATGATTGTTTATGTGTAGGAAGGTGTCGTGTCCTTGCCAGTAAGCACGCGGAGACCGGTAAGTGGTGTATTGTACTTTATTTCTCTTCTTTGGTCCGGCGCCCACATACACGTCTGTCTCCATGCTCTCTTGTCCCTAAGAATGCCCTCCCCACTCAATGACCGGAAGTGGTGTCCGGTTCATGCCCCCACCCACAATTCGGGTGCAGGGTCCTAGTGCCCTCTGACCCAGGTCACTACATCTCCCCCTTTGTGGAAAGAAAATGAGGGACCGTGAGCGAGTGATAGCGAGCGAGAGAGAGAGAGAGAGAGAGAGAGAGAGAGAGAGAGATATGATCCCCATTGTTACATTTCCTCAATCAGTCTTTTTGGCCTTTTGCTCACTCTTCTTGGACATGCTCCTTCCGCTTCCTTCTGTGATCTCTCTTCTTGTCTCACACCATGGTGTGTCCTTCTTCCCTTGCTGTCCATAACTTCCTCTTTTTCATCTGTTTCGTTGTTCTTCTCTGTGTCTCCTCCGCCTTCATCCATTGTCTTTAGTCCCTTGAAGTGAGAACTATTTCTGGTGATCCGGTAGGGGCCCGATGCAGCTGTTATCATTGGCCCCTTGATGTTTGTTATTGTCAGTGGTTCATCCGAGAATGGGCTGTCTGATTTTCTTGACTGCCGTTGGCGCACCAATACTGCGTCCCCTTGCTTCAGGTGCGATGGAGTGGCATGTCTCCTGGCATCCGCATAGACTTTCATCTTGTTTTTCGCCTCCTGGTCTCTTACTGCGATGCTGTCGTGATCTGGTGGCGCTTTTGCTTCTAGTTGGGCCATACTTGTCTTGCTTAACCTTCCTAGCACTAGTTCCGCTGGACAAGTTTATAGTCTGCTGACGTAGTGCATTTGGCATTACTATCCTTGTTCCTCGTAGTATGATTCCTCTTTCTGTCTCTGAGAGTTCCTCGTGTATGTTTTTGAATGCCAGCATTTCTTCCCTGTTGACTCCTTCTCCCATGGTGCTGTTGCAGTTTACGTGTCTCCATCTTTGCTGTTGTGTTGTCATTTTGACTGCTTGCAGTGTGGCATCCTTCGCTGTCTCTTGTTCTAACTCTGCGATTGTTATTGGTGCAGGAGTGTTCTGCTTTAGCACAAAATTGAGGTACTCTTCTGCCATTGATGTGTTCTCTGGTGTCTGCGGTAGGGGATGTCGTGACATGTAGTCGGCTGGATTGTGTTCTTTTCCATCAGTCTTATTCCCCATCGTTCAATGCGTGGCGGTATCTTTGCATTTGGATTGCCATATGTTGTTACTAGTGCCTGATGGTCTGTTACTATGGTGAATGGTTTCCCGTAGATGAACATGTGGTAGTGTTCACACGCCCATACTACTGAGAGGCTTTCCTACTCTGGCTGGGAGTATGCCCTTTCGATGTCCGACAAACGTTTGCTCGCATATGCGACAATTTTCCTGGGCAAATCTCTTCCAGGCATGTGTTGTGCTCGGATCGCTCCTAACCCTACCGGGCTGGCGTCTACAGTCAGCTGAGTGCCTAGCGATGTGTCAAAATAGGCAAGATGACCTACAGCCATTACTGCGTGTCTAATGTCCTCAAATGCCCTATACATTCCTGTGTCCAGAGAAACTTCTGACCCTGTTTTGTTAGATCCCGAAGAGGTGTGCTCACTGTGGCAAAGTCTTTTATGTAGCGAGTACAGTAGCTTGCTAGACCAAGGAATGACCTCACTTCCGCTACTTCTGTTGGAGGTCTTGCCTTTTCCAGTGTCTCCACTTTGCTGGGGTCCGGCCTCATTCCTTTTTTTGAAAAGGTGTGACCAAAGAATACTAGCTCATTTCTCCCCCGTTCGCACTTGTCTTCATTTAGAGTTAGGCCTGCTTGTTCCAGCTGGGTGCAGACGTCCCGTAGGGCCTTGTCGTGTTCTTCATCTGAACGGCCGAATACCAGGATGTCATCACTGTAGTTCAAACTGTTTTTTACCAGCCTTATTACTTGCCTTATGATCTCTTGAAATATCTTGCTGATGATATTCCAAAACTTAGTCGTTTGTAACGAAACAGGTCCATGTGCGTGGAGAAGGTAGTGATGTACCTTCATTGCTGGTCAAGCTCCAGTTGATGGTATCCTTTGCACACGTCTAGTTTTGAAAATCGGCATGCGCCAGTGAGACAGCTGATCATGTCATTTAGGTGAGGTCCAGGGTGCCTTTCCCTCTCAATGGCCATGTTTGGCACTCTCATGTCGACGCATATGCAAATCTTTGAGGTGTTCTTCTTTGGGACTGCTACTATTGGAGACACCCAGGGAGTCGGTTCATCGGCTGGCTCTATGATATCCTGTGCCAACAGGCTTTGTATCTCTTCTTCTACCTGTGGTTGCAGATGTATGGGCACTCTTCGGTGATGTTGAGCCACAAGTTTTATCGCTTCATTGATATGCAGAGTTATTTGTTTTTCTTTTAGTTTGCCCAGCCCTTGTAGTATGGCCGGATGTTTCCTCAGAATGTTTTGTCTTTCTGATAGGTTTTAGGTCATTGCTAGGAGCCCCATCACCTGTGCGGTGACATTGCTTAGCAGACAGGGTGCTGGAATGTCCCCTCGTAGTACATGTATTTCGTCTTTGCTTGACCTTTCTTTGTAAGTTAATGTCTCTGTGAACTTCCCCATGTTCACTACTGGTTTCCTTGAGCCCCAGGTGAATACATCAACAGTGGACGGTGACAGTGGCGGTTTCACCCTCATCTTCTCATATTCTGACATGCACATAATGTTGCATATAGCTCCACTATCTAATACGAAGCTTGTGCTGTTTTCCTACTTCAATGTTCACTGTCGCTGTTTTTTTGATCTGATGTTTTTCTACGAGATGAATGTGTTCTGGTGTGTGGTCCTCCACTGGTTCATCCGACATCAGATACAGTCATTCCGCAGCCTCTGGCTCGGTTGCTCCATCCGATTCAGCTGAGGGACTGCGATTTTCTGTTTCCATGTGCCTGGCGTATCTGCTCGTCACTGTCCGTGGTCTTGCCGGTCTTCCACCCTCACTTTTAAATTGTCCACTCATGCAGGCGCTTGCAAAGTGATTTTCTCTGTTGCATTTTCTGCATCTGTGGCCCATTGCCGGGCACACACCGGAATGTGGAAAAGCAAGTCCGCACCGATAGCACGTTCTTTCTTGCTTCTTTCTTGGTGGCGGTGTGTTGTCTCTCTTCTTGGTACTTCCAGTTACGCGGCTCGCTTGTTCCACCCTTCTTGCCTTTCCCAGTTCCATCTGTCTTGCATGCGTTGTTGCTCTGGCCTCCGCTTGGGCCATGGCCAGTATTTTCTCGAGCGAGGACTGTTCCTGCAGAATTCGTGCGCGGAATTCCACTGACTGACATCCTTCAATGATGCGCAGTCGTATCGCTTGTTCGTTGTCAAACTTGTCAAATTCGCAATACGTTACTAGTTTCCGCAGTCTAGTTGCGAAATCGTCGAGGGACTCCTCTGCTAGTTGACACGTGGTGTTGAACGTGTACCTCTCGAAGTCTACGTTTCTTTGCGGGACAAATTTGTCTGTGAGACACTTTATCAGTCCCTTGTATGTTGTTGTTTGATCTTGGGGAAATGTAATTAGCAGGTCCTCGACCTCATCACCTACGAAGTTTAGGAATAAGTCTATGTTCTGGTCATCTGTGTATGCCTTGCAGTTGGCACGCATGTATTGTTCAAATTGCCTTATCCATCTTTCCCATCGAATGCCTGTTTGTGGTTCTGACAGGCTGAACGGTAGTGGTCTGCGGAAAATTGCGTTTGTGCTATTCTTGTCGCTTACGTCTTCTGTCATTTTGTTGTTGTGCAGACCTTCTTCTTCTTACTCTGTGCGCAGTTTCTTCTTTTATTTTCTTTTTCTGTACTAACTTTCCTTTATTTCACCTTTCTTTCCTGTTATTCTTTTTATTTCTCCTTAATTTCCTTTCTTTCACCTTCCGTTGTAGTTATTTCCTTTTATTTCTTCCTTTTGTCTTCTTTTGGGCCCTTTTTCTGTGTTGCCTGACTTCAACATGGCCACCTGGCCTTTCCCAGCTCCTTATTGGCTCTCCCGCCTGACCCCAAGATGGCCCCCGAGGTTTCTGCTCTGCTATACTTTCAATGGCCTGACCTTATGATGGCCGCCGGTCCTTCTCAGCATCCCATTGGCTTTCCCGCCTGACTTCAAGATGGCTGCCAAGCTCTCGCGAGATTTCAGCTTGAAATCTACACGCGGGAGGCTCGGGGCTGTCTGTTCAGTCAGCTGTGGTCATGGCCGGGTGCACCGCTTCTTCTCCGCTCACCTTCTCTCCTCAATGCAGCCGGGGTGGGCTCCCGAAGTTGCTGTAGTCCCCTGCAGGCGGACCAGGGTGGGCTCCTGGCTCCGCTCTCCTCGCGATCGGGGTGGGCTCCCAACTTTGCATCTTCTTTGGGGACACGACGGACCAGGGTAGGCTCCTGGTTTCATTTCCTCGCGACCGGGGTGGCTCCTGACGTCGCGTTTCCGCTCCGTGTAGTCGGCGGACCAGGGTGGGCTCCTGGCTTTGTTTCGATGTCGCAGGGGGGCACGCACTTCTACTGGTCACTTCTAATCCCACCTTCGTCGCCAGTTGTCGTGTCCTTGCCAGTAAGCACGCGGAGACCGGTAAGTGGTGTATTGTACTTTATCTCTCTTCTTTGGTCCCGTGCCCACATGCACGTCTGTCTCCGTGCCCTCTTGTCCCTAGGAATGCCCTCCCCACTCCCTGACCGGAAGCGGTGTCCGGTTCAGGCCCCCTCCCACAATTCGGGTGCAGGGTCCTAGTGCCCTCTGACCCAGGTCACTACAGAAGGTGTCCCTTCCTGCACATAAACAATCTTTAAATGGCGTTTTGCATGTTCTATGTGTGCTTCATAGAAGTTGCAAAACGTCATTTTTTTAAAATAATTTTTTATGGTGTTTAATGGCGTTTTGAAAAATTTCTCCTCGCTTCGCCAGGGTAAGACTAATTTTGGCGCTGCCCCATTTTACGCCACCCTTGTAAATATGGGGCAGCGTCAAAATCAATGGGTGTTGCAGTGGAATGCCCACCCCAACATACATTGCCCTCCCCTTTCATGCTAAGTACAGTGTGAAAGGGAGCCTTATTTACAAGGCAGCGTTGAGCCACGTTAGGTAGCTTAATGCAGCCCTGTAAATAAGACGAAGCCCGTATCGCCACCACAATGTCCCAAAAAAGTGCTGTTGTGGTGGTGATAGGGGCTTGTAAATATGCCCCAATGTATTTTAAAAAGTCACCTTGGCCACCAATTGTGCTATATACTCCATGGTGCAGAGGCCTGCGGCCCTGAAAGCAGTGTTTACCCACCCCCGGGCTCACAATCACCACTGACGAAGAAGTGAAAGTGTCTGAGGGTCTCACACACACAAGACCCTGAACTCCTAGAGTAAGTGTGTAAACGTGGCATGACAACCTTGGCTGATTCCCGGTGGAGCTGTCCTATGCAGCTATAGAGGAGTTTGGCCCTGGTTCACCCCCTCGGCCGTCACCTACCCAGCCGGACATATGACATTGTTTTTCCTCGTCTCCCCATTATGTTTCCTTCCCTCTATCTTTCTATGATGTCTATTCTTGGAATCTGTAACTGAAGTAATTATGTAATCTTTAACTTGCTGATCCTCATGTAAAGCGCTCTGATTCCTACGGGTCTAGCCAGCGCTATATAAAACTTTGCAAATAAAATAAATAAATAAATAAATAAAGGATATGTGTGACCGAACTTACCATACACTATGAGCTGCGCCGTGGCCTCCTGTAGCTCCCCCTGGTACACCCTCATTTGCACGGTGTAGTTTCTAGTGTAATTTGTCTGCACATCTGTGATGCGCAGAGACCCGTCCGGGAGCACTGTCTCTCTGTTGGTGTATTCTGGACCATTTTTAGGAGCACTGCCAACGATGAGGCCGACGATGATGGCACCTGCGTGTATCTTTCCACCCCTGAACCAGGAAGCATATACTATACGTCCTTCGTACCGCACAGACAGGATGACGGTATTTCCCGCCGCGATCACCACATCTGAAGTGATTGACAGCTGCGCCCCTGTCCACTGGAACAATGACATCATCCAGACTGATGTCACCCAGACTGAAAGAAAACGCAGAAGAGCCACAACATTAGAGGTGCTACAGATGAGCCCCAATAACAAATGACACCAATGGGTGCGAAGAGACAAACTAGACTCAAGAGCGGCCTGTCCCCTTACTTTACCACTATACTATACTAACAATACTAATTACAGGAAATAAGAATTTGCAAGATGCAAACCTTTTTTTAAGCTCATTGATATTTCACAATCATGCACTTCAGTTTATTTTTTACATGGTCTCACTTGGACAGGTATATATGAAAATCTGTCTTGGCTGCGTGTATGTGTCGTTCATGCAGACAATGATATGTACGCACTCTGCAACATCCTGAGCGCTGCTGACACGTGCAGCGGGGTATCAAAAACTAAAAGGCCCCAGAAGCATGACGTATTGCAGTTTACTGCTGTTGGCAAGCGAGTAAAGAAAAATAGACAAAAGCCTCAACAAAAATTGTCAAAATGCACTTTTGTATGATATTTACCTGTGACAAAGTCAGTTGGCTCGAGGCCCCTCGTAATGTCAATCTGTGGGCTATAGCTTGTTTAGCTTATACGTAAATCCAGCCCCACCTTTGGCGCTCCTCTTACCAGTCGATGCACCTGGTTAACAAGCTCTGGTGACTTTACCTTATAGCTTGAAGGCCCCATGCACTCCCTTTGACGTCATACTCCAAGGCTTGCCAGAACTGGGCTTTTCTAGAACACCCCTGGGCAGATTTAAAAGCCCCTTGTGCCCCCGGTGCGTCACGTTGCATGAGGCACCAGTGTCGCAACCTGCTGATTGATATTTACAAGCACATGTAAAGCCACACTGCGTGACTTTACCTGTGCTTGTAAATATCGCCCCTTTTCACGCGACACTTTGAGTGTTAGGGGCATGACATGGGTGTTGCTGTGGGTGTTCCCACGCAACACCCATGTCCACTGATGCATTTCCAGATTTACGAGCAATCGTAAATCTGGAAATGCATCAGAATGCTACGCCACCCTAGTGAGGTGCAACGAGGAGAAATGTTTTCATTTCTCCTCTTTTTTTCCTCTTTCAATGCATGCTGCATTCTACAGCACACTTTGGAAGAGGAAATCACCTCAAATGATAAGGTGCCTCTTCCTGCACAAAAACAATCTCTCCACGATGCAGGCATCCTTGCACCATGGTGCAAGGGTGCCTGCGCTAGCGCATGGCTGCAGTTTGTGCGCCAGCACAAAGGTAAGCACAGAGATGCAACATTGTTGTAAATATGTAGCATCCCTGTACTTCGAAACTAATGCAGCGCGGCGCAGCAAAATGACTTGCGGCACTGCGCTGTGTTAGTTTCTTGTAAATCTGCCCCCCCATGTCTCCATACACATCAAAGGTTTTGTGTTTGACACAGTTTTCTATAAAAGAGTTGGTCCTTCCCTTCCCTACGTATGCTATGACTCCCTGGAAGATGTCATCCGAATCAACAACACTGTAGTTAAAACTCAAGCCTGGCTGTCTCAAAAGACCCTCAAGTTGAACTCTCAGAAAGCAGAATTCCTGCTCATCTGTCGTCATAACAGCTCCTCACACATTCAACAATGGATGAACCACCTAGATGTGCTCAACTGCAAACCTGCCACTATAGAATTTGCATTATTGTATATTTTAATATTTATACAGCGCTTTATACCCAAAGATGTCAAATCGCTAGCACTGGTGAGCAGGGTGCTGTGGAGAAAAGAGACCAGTAACGCTACAATCATGGGAAAGAGAAAAGCCATCTTTTCAAATGTCTACGAAAGGCTACATGAGAGGTTAACTCTCCATGTGGGTGAGCAGCGTGTTCCACAGTTTAGCGACTGCAACTGAGAAAGAATGACCACGCCACCTGGTCATCCGGAATCTGGGTATAATCACCTTTCTGAGAGATGATCTCAGCTGTCTCCAAGGGATGTACCAGAGAAAGGCAGTTCTCAGGGTCATTGGCCCCTGATGGTGGAGAGCTGCAGGAACCAGACAAAGAGCCTTAAATCTCACAAACTTTCTCACTGGGAGCCAGTAAAGGGAAAGCATAACCTTCCAGTGTGAACTTGTTGATGTTTAAATACAGGACATTGCAGTAGTCAAGGCGAGATGTAATAAGCGCAATAACCTCTGAAACTCTAAGTTCAAATGATATGAATGGAAAAACCTTCTTTTAAATCTTAATAATAAAAAAACAGGAACTCACAGTCCTCTTAACCTGAGTGTTGAAAGAAAAGGTATTGTCAAAAATTACCCCTAGGTTTTTCGCCGAGGCAACCGGAAGTGGTAGGGGGCCGCATCTCTCTTGCCACCAAAGCACTAACCATTCTGAAATCAGAATAAGACTGGATACAAATCTTAACATGTACTAGATCATTTCAACTTAACCACTTGAAGAAAGTAAAACTGTTCCTGCCACCACCAGACTTCAAGTTAACATTGCAATCACTAGCGGTCTCCAGGCTGGAATATGGCTGTGCGACCCTTAAAGGTGTACCCAAGTCGAGAACGGCTCCACTCAAGGCGACTGTTAGTACAGCAGCAAGACTGATAACAGGCAGAAGATGCTCTCACCACAATACTCCTTCACTTAGGTCCCTCAGCTGGCTCCCTTTGGAAGCTAGAGCTCAGCTGAAAATTGCTTTTCTCACTCACAAAGCCTTGCACTATGAGAAACCCAGGTACCTGACAAAAAACATTTGAATATCAGGGAGCAGCCTTTCCCTCAGAAGTGCGAACTCACTGCGGCTCGAACCTCTCAGATTCAGGAAACAAAAAATCCACACATGCTCCTTTTCAGGATCTGAGCCTAGGATATGGAACTCTCTGCCACCAGGTATTCGGTTCAACCCATCGACCTCCATCTTCAAAAAAGAGGTGAAAAGGATTCTAATGAACAGATTCCTTACATAATGGCCCGGTTAGCCTGACTCCAGGGATGACCCCCTCAACGATACTTCAACTATTCACAGGGCGTGACGAACTCCACCCCAGAAGAACGCCCAGAAACAACGCTCACCTAAGTGCCTTGAACCTGATCATCTCAGGCCCCCAGAAGCCCATCTTTAGAGGAACCACTTATTGCTTTGTAACTGAGTTACGATTGCTTGGTGATATTTGTGATGCATCAGGTCATATTGTCTTCATGTTTTATGCTTTGCTTATGTTTGAGCTTGTGTGCAGTGGTCTGATACTCTAGGGTCATGTTTGCGCTTTATAAAACTCTTTACATTAATAAATTAATAAATAAATATGACTATTTGTCAGGGAGCACTTGGGACCAAATGGGAGCGATACACTCTTCCATCTCTCACCTCCTTCACCAATGGACATCTCGTCAGCTGTATCTCTGTATAACCAACTCTCTGCACTTTGATGTGAAACCTGTTACTAAACAGGAGATGAGTACCTTAAATATATGTTCACCAACACTCCTTTCTAAGAGTAGGATAGCTGCTTGAAGGTTTGTCACTATGCAGTCTCTGTTGAAGATGAGTTATAGTTTCTACCTCACCCATGTAGTATTGTGTGGGTAATTAGCAAATATTAATATTCTACAATTCTTATCTTAGCAGCTTTCTTCAACATTACTAGAACTCTAATACCTTATCCAATAACAAAAATATATACAGCATGAGCAGCCTAATCCTGACTTAAGAAATCTTTCTGTTACATAATGAGAAAAACTTCAAGTGGAATATGACAATCCCACACTCTTTAGAAAAAGTCATTTAAATGTTCAATTTAACTCCACTACACAGAAATACTTGAGTATATTCCCAATGTCTTTCTGAGTTCCTGGCTTCAACAATATTGTATCATGGCTGCCTAGCAAAAATGCAGTGGGCAAGAAGGGAAGTTTCACCCAGATCTAAAGGATGGCAGCCACATCTCTAAACTATGTTAGAGTTCAAAGCCTGATGGCAAATGTATTTCATTGTCGGCAAGCAGTCACGTAGTGCATTCTCCAGTAAAGATAATATTTTTATTTGAAGCTTACATGCACAACCCGCACAGACAATGGACAAAAACAACTTCCCAACCTACATACTAAGTAAAACATGTTAGATTCTACATTCCAACTGTGTAGCTAAGAATGAGGAATCAACTGAAGAAAAATGTCACCATAACAACAAAATTCCACACATCTTCCCGCCACCCCTGTATAACAAGCACCAACACGATAGTTAACGCTTACTAAAAGTGCACAAACAATCATATGCTAATACACACCACAAAAAACTAATATTTACAACAGATAATCTTTGAATATGTTGCATGGAAACCACTTCCCAGACAACTTTCTTGTGGAAGGATTAGCAGAGGATTGTCTGGGTGGAACACACCTCCTGGCTGACCTTATCGTAGAAGGATCACCTATAGATTTGCTGAATCTGTATCTCTTGAATACTCAGACTCTGGGTAAATTGGACTGCTGGGATATTCTTTCCTAGCAACATTTGCAGTTTGGCTTATTCCAAGACGGGAAACAGCCTTTATAATGAGGTTTTTACCACGTTGTGCCTTCACCAACGTATATGCCTTTACAACTGAAAGGGCCTAATCTAGATCCATTCTGGATCCTCTAGAACTCGTTGCGATGGCTCTTTTAAGCAGCATGAAAGTGTGAAGGGGAGAAAATTTGTTAGTCAATACTCCTTTCAACACTCATAACAATGAAAGTTTAGTTTGGATTTATTACAAAGTCAATGCCAATTGAACATAGACACACCTCAATTCGAGAGTGTAAAAATAGAAAGGGAATAACATAAAGCCAAATCTTCTCACTAAGTCAGTACGGTCCAAGATCATCAACACCATCAGCTCGAGTACAATAATGCAAGCAATGAACAAGCAAGCATCTAGGTTCACCTGCATTGGAGCTTGATGAGCATAGAGCATTTAATCTATCCCTGCTCCACCTCTAGGTTGGTCCCTATCTTGAATGGCAATAGAAATCAGAAAAAGGTGTCAGTCCTGGAGACTCCTGAAGGAGCTTTTCCACTTTTAGCTTGGGTCAGAAGCGTAAAGCCTACGTCAGAGTGAGCCTCTCTAAGATGTTCTCTCTCTGAGGTCAAGGAAGAAGTGGGCTGCTCTCCCTAACCCCAATGCTCAGTTATCCGTTGATGAAAAGTCCCATAATGCTTCGCTCTTGCTCGATTCACCACTGGACAACTATAGTCCTCATGAGCACACTGCTCCACAATGCACGATGGTCCCAACTCGCAACATGATGTCCTTGGAATCTTCGACTTCTCCCATGTGAAACCAGCTCTCCTTCTTTTCACCTTTGAACCACATAACTGTAACTTCTCCTCCCATCACCTGACTCACTAAAACAAAGACCCTACTTTGTCTAAAGAATACGTTTAGCACCTGCAATGCAAAACGTGAGAAAGAAAAACATTTACAGTACACATGAATCATGAACATTTACTCTAAGCGAGAGACTGTTTGCAGAAATGTATTTTCAATTGAGGCCTACTGCTCAAGCTAACTTAAAACACCTCCTATGTTACGAATCACAATTAATTATAAATCCATCTACATTTCGATTAAGGCAATATACTAAGAGCATTATTGTTAGACCTGGCATCATTGGCATGGGTTTCCCCTGTATGTTTGCCTTTGCCTCCTGTTATTTTTGGGCAGGGGGCGTGGCCAAGATGACGGGCTCTCCAACCGCTCTGCTCAGGGCCCGATCATAAGCTTACTACAGCAGTGCCCCGAGGCTTTCCAGTGGCCCTACATCGAACCCGGGGTGCAGAGAATCGGCCGCCCTGCCGACGAGACCTGTGGCAGCCCGAGAACCGAGACCTGTGGCCTAGGCGCTGCGCTGTGGGTGGACCCTGGGCCCAGAGTCTGTGGGCCGTGGTGCCCGTAGGCGCGGTCTCTGAGGCTTCGACGGGCGTGGAAGAGGAGGCTGCCCGAGCCTTGCAAAGACATTGGGGCCCACGCCGCCGGTAGAGGATGGCTTCGTCCTGCGGCTCTTCTCTGTTGGGCCGCGTAGAGCTTGGGGCGGCAGATCTGAGGCGAAAAGGGCGGAGGGTCGGCATTGGAGCCTACGAGGCCGGCCCCACCCCAGGCAGCCATTCAAGAAGCGCTGCAGGCCTGGGAGGCCCATCAGTACCAGCCAGAAGGAGGGATTCAGCGATGCGGCCCACCAACACCCTGGTCTCTACGGGAGGCAGACCGAGTGAACCCGGCAGCTTCAGGGGCGGCAGGAGGTAACGCATTGACCCCCCCACAGCACACAACTTACTTGCAACGGCCCCATTAAACCTGGATGCTACCCCCCCGCGGCGGAGGACAGCTGTCCAGCGGTAGCGCTCGACCGCTCCAGGCCTGAGAAGAAGATGTAAGAGGCTCTCTGGTCAGCCTTCTTGAGAGTGGGGAAAGAGGGACAAATTAAACCCTGGGGGCGGGAGAAACGACAGATCCTGGAGACCGCTGACTCCCCCCACAAGACACAAGGCTTCATAACGGGGCCAGCCTTTGGGTCAGGAGCACCTTCGCAAGGGACATTGCCCTGTTGGGGCACTGGGGCCTGGGCTGCGGGACGGAGCAGCGGAGAAGCAACACAGCTCCGGTGGAAGGGAAACATCAAGGGGCCCGACGAGGGGGTGTGCCTGGGCCCGGAGGATCTTCCCAAAGAAGAGCACTGGAATGCTGGTAAGGCCTGGTAGGCTGGGACTCACGGATAGATTCCTACTGATACACCGGGCTTGATTCCGTTCCTCCGTGGCTACAGAATTAAGAGCCATATCTGGGACTCCACCTTAAGAGAGGCATACCCTCCCGGCTAGCGGCTCTCGAGCATTTTCCCCCCATTCCTAGCGCTATCCCAGCACCTACAACCAGCGAAAAGAGGATGGCGGCAGCCCGGGTTAAAAAAGACCGCACGCTGAAAGACATGTTGGTTAAGCTCCCACCCCAGGACCACCCGGACCCACCAGCGGGCTCTGCATCCCCTCAGGGTGGAAATGACGGTGAAGCCCCCATCACCCGCTCCTACCTGGAGTCCCTATTTTCATCACTCAAAGAGGACCCACAACAGATTAAAGGGGACTTAGCCTGGGATTTGCAAGGAGTCAGGCGAGAAATCTCGGACATAGGCGATAGAGTTGGCACGTTAGAAACAAATGAAACGACCAGGGAAAAGGAGCTAGAGCAACTACGTCAAGAAATAATTCACCTCTCGGACAGACAAATTGACCTCCAAGCTCTTGCTGAGGACCTAAAAAACCGGTCAAGGCGAAATAACATCAGAATACGGAATGCACCCTCCTCGGCGGAAGCAGGAAATGTGGAGGAATTCATCCAGGCCCTTTTCGCCCAGATCCTAGGTGACATGCCTGAATCAGATATCCGTCTAGATCAAGTTCACCGGGTGGGGCCCCCAAGAGCCCCAAACATGCCACCCCCGGACATACTTTCCTGTGTCCAAAGCTTCCCCTTGAAAGAGCGTATACTAAGAACCGTACGAGGATCTGACGCAATGCTTTTCGTTGCAACTGTTCCAAGACTTGTCAGCAATAACCCTCCAGAAGAGGTGGGCGTTTCGTCCAGTGACCTCTTTTCTCAGAAACCACGACATCTCGTATGCCTGAGGCCACCCCTTTCGCCTGATCTTTGAATGGGAGGGGAAGACCCGCCAGGTACACTCCCTTAGTGCAGCATGCAACCTGCTTCGGATCGAGCAACCAGAGGCCCAGGTAGGGAGCGCGGAAGAGGCAGGGGCCGGGGCGGGCCGCTGGGGGCGACAGCTGTAGGAGAGTAGGATCTGCTTCACATGGGTACCCCCACTTTTTGCTGATGCTTCACTGTTTTTCGACCTTAGTCTGGCTGGGGCCCTGCTAATCAGAACCCCAGCCTAGCTGCTTCCTCTCTAAAATGGTTTCCATGTGCCTTAGGCACATCTCTGATTGGAATCTGAGTGCCCTTATAAGTCCCTAGTATATGGTATACTATGTACCCAGGGCATAGGTACCTCAGAGGCCTACCAGGGGCTGCAGCATGTATTGTGCCACCCCTGGAAGGCCATCCAAACTGACACCACAGGTCTGCTACTGCAGCCTGGGTAAGGTGGTGCATGCACCTCTTACTGTGATATAGGCTACCTATATCACTGTATACATACACACATATAAACCTATAAGACACTCCTATGGCAGGCCTTATCAATCCTGAAGGCGGAGTGCGTGGTTCCTATGTGAGAGGGTGCCCCTGCATGAGCAGGGCCCCTCTGCAGCGTTCGGAGACCCTTCTCTGATGCTGTTTGTAGTGCAGCCTGACCATATACTCTTAAGCGCATTATAACCTCGCGTTAAATGCTAACTTTGGAATGGCGGCACCGAAACATGTCGTGTTTGGTGTCAAACATCTTGGAATACTACCCCCCGCCAATTCTGGTGGCGGGGTAGCATTCCACCCTTCTAGAGGGAGAGACATGTTAACCCTGGCTTGACCGGTAACTTCTTTCTAAAGCCCTGGCATCACAAAATGGATGCTGCTGCCACAGACACAAGTCTGGCCTCCTGCTGCTGACCGAAACTCCGGCAGGGGAGGCCTGGACAATAGGTTTCCTGTCCCAGGGAGGTGTGACCACCTCCCCAGACAGGATAGTGTGTATTGGGGCTGGGCGGGAGCACTCTCGGGTGCTTTGAAGTCCTGCACTGGGGGCACATTTGGTGTCCCTGTGCATACCCCAGTCCAAACCGGATCAGGGGCTTGCAGCCCCTGCTTTGGCGCGAACTGGACAAAGGGAAAGGGGTGTAGCCACCCCTCTGCCCTGACCCACCCATAGGTGGGGCCACAGAGTATGTCCAACCCCTAAACTGAGTATAAGTATAGGAACCCAGTCCTTAGGACTTTAGATTATCCCTGGACGAAACTCTGACACAGAATCCTGGACCTTCGACGCTCTACTACAAGATTAGAGGACTGAAGAATCTCCCTTGGGGTCAAGGAGTGACTCCCCTGCTTGGCAGGCACCGAAGAAGCAATTGTCCGGTCTGCATCGCCTAAGCTCCCGTCAGACGCCGAAGTCTTTGCATCACCAGAGGTGGATTTCCAGACTTCCCCGAGGCTGCCCTGAGTCCCCAGCAAAGCTGAGGCCCGTAGCTGTCGAGGGTAACGTGGAACCGTGACCCCTGGACACCGCACGCATTTGCAAGTGCATCCTCTTCTGGGTCTCCCACGAAGTCGTGCTTTGGGCTCCGAGTAGCCCTAGCCTCCAGCACCAACTGCACTGAAGATCACTGGCCTCCACTCCACGAGTGTCCTGTGAGCCAGCTCCACGTGCACCGTCTCGAGGCTCCTTCGCGGTCGCTAGCCCGTTGGCTAGTAGCCCTTCACGAAGGCCAATCTTTTTCTACTTGGGCTCCCTGGTTGCTCCAGGCTTGCCCTCACTTACCCTTGCTGGGTGAGTTCCTCAGACCTTGCTGGTCTGCACAATCGTCAATCTTCATCTTCATCGAGACTTGCCGTTGCCAAGGCTTGTTGGGTCCAATCCGGTCGCCGATACCTCAGCACTCGACAGACATCGTGTACCAGCCCGAATCCTGCTCCTGGTTGCCGACAACGCCTCCTGGACCTCGTGGCTGAAGAGTCAAGACGACCGTCAACCTACCTGAAGCACTCGACATCGGTGGGCATCTGCTCATCGCCTTCCTGGTCACTGGCTAGTGACCCAGACTCTGTCCCCTCTGCTTTCAGGTTCTTCAGATCTCCGATCCACCTTTGGATCCACCCGGACACTTTTCACTTGGTCGCCAGCAGCACTTTGCAGCAGATCGCCATTCAAATCGACGACGAAACCCGACCCCGAAAGGCACCTATGCACCCGGCTTCCTGGGTGAGGTAACAAGAGTACTCCGGTGCTCCCGTGGGTAGAGACTCTAGAATGACCTAGTTCTCAAAGGGTTTGCTCCAAGTCCTTCTTTAAGTGTCCCTTTTCTTTAAATTCCCAACCGCGACTTTCTCCATAGAAGTTAACGGCGATTCGCGGCTGTGTTACTACACTGCACGCGTCCCCGTGGGTCCCCTGTGTCACTACCTTGGGTGGTTCCTTGTGGTCCAAGCACTTCTAGAGGCTCTAGGCCTAGTGTCTAGCTCAGTCGTGGTTCTTATACCACTTTATTGGTATATGGTTTGGTACGCCCCTAGGGCCCAAACGTGTATTTGTGCTATTACTGTGTTTAAATAACTTATAACTTATGTACTTCGAACTCTAGCCTCATAAAGAGACTAGAGGGGTGTGTTTAGTAATAAATACAGATATTTTGAATATATACCTGGTGTGGTGCTCTTTCATTTGGTCACTCAAGAGATTATAGACTGGTAAAACAAGCTGCTTTACATTCCTTCAAGACTTAGCCTGAAGGCTGCGCTCCATAGCTACCACTAGGATAGCTTTCAATAAAGGTTGTCTTTAACCTATCTCCAATAAGGGGTTGTTTGGACTGGTGCAAGGTGCCCACTATAATTAGTGGACAGCATATGCCAGGCCAACTTCTCACAACAGCGACGGAGGCAGAGAGGCAAGAAGGCCAGAGGCCATGGCACAGGAAAGAAAGGCAGTGCTCGAAAGCCTCACTGGGGGGGGCAGTGTCAGGGGGGGACAGGCTGAATCAACACAGCTCGCCCGATTGCCATGGGGACACACAATGTACGCTATTCGGGTTCGAGAGAGGAGTGGTCTTAACGATGTCCTCAGACCACGATGAACCCCATCAGGAAATTTTCTCGTCGGAGGGCATGGACCCTTCTTGCGGCCATGGCCCCCCCCTAGAGACATTGTTCAAGACTGCAATAAGTTTTGTTATTGGGTGTTTTCGTTTTGAATGTTTGTTTATTAAGTACCAATGTGCAATGCAAGCAGGGGTAGTTAAGATATCACCTCCAATGCTTCAGCCTCTACTCTGCGGGCCACCTTGGAAGGGGGGATGTCGGGACAAGCCACTCTAATACAGCAAGCCCCTACATCTTTACTATGAATACGGGTGACACTCTAAAGATTATCTCGCTGAACGTTAAAGGGTTAAACAACCCTGTCAAGCGTAAGGCAATCCTCTCCTACCTTGAACACACTGGAGCAGATATGTGCCTCCTCCAGGAGACTCATCTCTTGGCCGAAGACTCCCAGCGACTCAAATCCAGGTCCTTCCCACAGCAGCTATTCTCCTCAATGGGGCGCAAGGCGGGAGGGGTGGCTATCTTATTTTCACGCGCATTCAGAGGCACTAACGGCCCTAAATTAGCTGAACTGAAGGGTCGTCTCCTGGTTCACCAAATACAGCTGGGTACGTGAACAATAAAACTGGGCACCCTTTACGCGCCAAATGAGGGGTAGGAGCGCTTTATTCGGGAGGCGCTAGATGAGACACTCACATCGCAGGACCGTCTGGTTCTGATAGGGGGCGACTTTAACATAGCCCTGGATAAAAACTTGGATCGCTCTGTCCACATAGAGGGAGGGTCCAGGTCCCTATCCGGAGAGGGCATTGCATGGCTGTAAGAGCCCGGGCTGGTGGACTTGTGGAGGGCCAAACACCAGGGACTTCACGTTTTATTCTCACGCCCATAAGTCTTACGCCCGAATAGATTACTTTCTGGGCTCCCAGGACCTACACCAGCTCCTCTGCTCGGTCGAGATAGAGCCAAGAAACCTCTCGGACCACTCAGTCCTAGTTTTAGAGATACATTCTCTCCTACAACAACAGGCACGGCGGCAATGGCGCCTAAGGGAGACCTTATTGCGGAAACCCGAAACACAGGCAAAGATTAGGAAAGTCATCACCGATTACCTGGAAGCTAACAACAATGAGGAGGTGTCTCTCCCGAAAGTCTGGGATGCGCTGAAGGCAGTAGTCAGGGGTGCGCTTATATCCATCTCGGCTGCCGAAAACAGGCAGAGGAAACTCAAAAGAGCTGAACTTCAGGAGAGGGTCAGGGAGCTAGATGGAATTCATCATCGTGCTGGAGCCCCCAGGGTGTGGCGCCAGTTAGAGGCTGCCCGAAAACAACTAGCCGGACTGGACCTAGACAGGACGGAATTCGCCCTGTTACGTCTTAAACACTTGTATTATCTTAACGGCAACAAGAGTGGTAAACTCTTGGCCGCAAAGCTAAGAGCCCAACGTCAAGCCAACACAGTCCGCTCTCTTCAGACGGAGAGTGGGATAGAATTGAAGAGCGACACCTCTATAGCAGAACAGTTTAGGGACTTTTACCCAACACTATACTCGAGACAACCCGCCCCCCCTGAGGACATAGCAGACTACCTTCGTAATTCCCCCGTGACCAAACTGAATGACGGCCAGGAGTTTTCCCTAGACGAACCCATCTGGCTGGACGAGGTTATCTTGGCCATTTCGAGGCAGAAACCACTGAAGTCTCCAGGCCCGGATGGCTTCTTCACCGGATTCTACAGGGCTTTCTGCCCTGAACTAGCCCCAATTCTCACCCGACTCTTCAATTCGATAGCGGATTCGGGCACACTCCCGACCTCCATGCTAGAAGCAACCGTCACAGTTATCCCCAAGTCCGGGAAAGATCCAAAATCCTGTGCTAATTACTGCCCTATATCGCTCCTTAATGCGGACTCGAAACTTTTTACAGGCATTGTGGCGGCGCGCCTAAACCCCTTGATGCAGGGACTTATCAACCCCGACCAAGTGAGATTCGTCCCACAGAGGCTCTGTGCAGACAACACTAAGAGACTATTACACATCATAGATAAGGCACACCGAAGGCAAGGCTCCAGCATGTTATTCTCAGTAGATGCCGAAAAGGCTTTCGATCGGGTCCATTGGCTTTTTCTCAGAGCGGCAATGGAGCACTTTGGGTTTGGGGAGCGAATCAGGTCCTGGGTCTTTAGCGGATTCCGGGCCCCACGGGTGTCCATGGGGGTCAATGGGGTAGACTCAAAGAACTTCCCAATTTGCAGAGGCACAAGACAGGGCTTCCCGCTCTCCCCCCTACTATTCGCCCTATACATGGAGCCCTTTGCACAGCAGGTCCGCAACCATAGACTCATTAGGGGGATCCCCCTGGGGGGGAAGTACACCGCATCAGTCTGTATGCAGACGAGTCATGGTGATGCTGGACGACCCGGTCAGGAGCTTGCCTCCCTTTCTGGCTGAGTTGGAGGGGTTCGGGTGGTGTCCGGATTCCGCAAGAATCTCCACAAGTCCCAGTTCTCCCTCTGGAGCTAGAGGAGCTAAGGCGAACGCACCCAATTTGCTGGGCTACAGACTCTGTCCCTTATGTAGGAGTTCAGCTTTTTAGGACAATCGAAAAGATGAACATCCTAAACTATGGGGCATTATTGACCCGTCTCCGTACTGAGCTAGACAGATGGCGACATTACTCGCTCTCTCTTCTGGGCCGCGTTGCAGCTATGAAAATGACCATTCTGCCCAGGGTCCTTTTCTTTTTCCAGGCATTACCGCTGTCACCGCCGGCCGGCACTGTCACGGCCCTCCAGGCGGCACTGAGTCACTTTGTTGTCATTGTCACTAATCTCAAAAGTCTATTTAATTGTTTGTTCCATAGTTCCATGCAGTGCCGGGTTGCCGAACGCAATCTCATTGAGCATCCAGATGTTGACTGGATTTGTCTGGGAGAGTGATAGAGTGCTGGACTTGCCCCTCTCTGCAGGGTCACCTCCAAACTTTTTGCCTTTACTCCTCCTTTTATCTGAACCCCGTTTTCTGCGCTTTACCACTACTAACCAGTGCTAAAGTGCTTGTGATCTCTCCTTTAAACATAATACATTTGGCTTACACCCAATTGATATATTTAATTTACTTGTAAGTCCCTAGTAAAGCGATGGTACATTTGTACAAAGCCTGTAAATTAAATGCTACTAGTGGGGCTACAGCAGTTATTGGTCAACCCACTCAACTAGCCCTCTAAAACATGTCTCAAGCCAGCCATTGCAGCCTATATGTGCAGTTTTAAACTGCCATTTCAGTCTGGCAAATTAAACCTTTGCCAGGCCTAAACCCTTCATTTTAATACATATAAGTCACCCTAGGGTAGGCTCTAACCAGGCCATAGGGCAGGGTGCAGTCTATTAAAAATTTGGACATGTACTCTTAAGTTTGATTACTACAAGGCCTACCTCTCCCATAAGACAGTATTGGAGTTACCTTATTACATTTAATAAGTGATAATTTTTGATTGGGAGCAGCTAGGAATGCCATGTTTGGTCTCTGATTAATTGCAATTTAAAACCCTCTTTAATGGTAAAGTCAGATTTTAAGGCACAATTCTGAAAATTCCGCTTTAGAAAGTTGGCATTTTCTTATCCTTACCATTTGGTGCCTGCTTCTTATATTCAGAGCCACATTATTAGGTGTAGTTGGCAGTTAGCCTTTGTGTATGCCTCCCAGACAATATGACAAAGGGGAACAGGTTTTGGCAGGATGAGCCATCCTGACCTGTTGGGAGGGTTGGAGCTGTCACCTACCACACCTGCACTTCAAAGGAGCTGAAACAGCACACATACAAAGAACTTCACTCTAGCTTTTTGTGACTCCAGACATCCTGAGACCAAGGCAAGGAGGAATTAAATTCCAGAACCAGATGTGAGGGGAAGTCTAGAAGCTGGCACCAAGTATAAATATTGGACTCTGAGACTAACTCTTAAGTACACTGCCAGACCTATTGGATTCTACAGAAGAAGGACTGCCCTGCTGACAGAGGATTACACACTGCTGGAGGCCTCCCTGCTGTCCAGAGAAGGAAGTCTGGACCTGCTCCCTTCATCCCAGGCTGCCTGAGTGACTCCAAGGGTCAGCTGACTGTCGTAACAAGCTCCAAAGGCCTCCCTGCATCTGCCAAGCTGACCTGCTATACTGGACCTGCTTCGACCTGCAACTGGACCTACCTGAGCCTTGCTGGCCTCCTCCAGATTGAGTGAGTTTCTGATGCCTGAAACGTGCCTCACCAGGTTCTGGGCCCTTGGATGTCATCAGCTGAACTCGTCCTCAAAGAAAAGGAGAGATCCTGAAGTTTTGTTCTCTTTGTGACCGCGAACTGGCTTGTTTGTGCCAAGATCTCGACGCCCATGACAACCGCCAACGTGAAGCTCCAGTGAACCTGACTCTTCGCGCCACAGCAACCGCCAGTAATAGACAACGCGGGATCTGCACTTCGCACTACAGAATGGACAGTGGTGACTGCCAACGCAAAGCTTCAGCAACTACTGTCCACGGCACCCGATTGGATCTTTGTGCTACATCAACAACTGCCGGTGACACTGGGCCTGCTCTTCACACTACAGCAACAATGATCTTCAACGCTCTCCGTGCTCATCGAGCTCCTTACAGTCTCATCACCACGAATTGGACTCTTTGTGCCAGACTTTGAGAAGGTAACGCTTTTGGTGGGACTAACCTGGTCTCTGTATCCAGACCACGCTTCATTGCAATCGGCCTACTCTTGTGACTTTACCCTGGTCTAGCATGACCAGATGACAGCGAGTGGCGCTTTGTGCTTTTAGATGCTATACCTGCTCAAATCTTTAAATTGTATATCGCCCATTCTACTAATTAGATTTGTGTTGTTTTGGTCTCAAAAGATTTATTAAAATGAAGGGGGATTATTATTGTGTTGTGTCTTTCCTTTGTTTCCTGTTTGTGTGCTGTTTGTGTACTCCATAAATACTGTACACATTGCCTCTAAATTAAGCCTGACTGCTTTTGGGCCAGGCTACCAGAGGGCTAAGGACCGGTTAATTTTGTGACTTTTGTGGTTCACCCGGACAAGGATTGTGATTATTGCTTGAGAAAGGTTTACATCTCCCTCAATTAATAACCCAATGTCTCACATAGAGAATTTCACAGTGTTATGGATGATAATGTGCAGTGCTGCCTCACCGATACGTCATGCAGACAGGCAGATTTCCTTAGTGCACATGTACCGGTTACATCATGGTTTTGGTTGAGATTAAGTGCATTTTAAGCAGCCTATGGGCTTACATGCTGCGAGCCTGAGTCTGCAATACTTGGGGGTCCCCAGTGGCCGCCCAGTAATGACACAATGCAGCATTACATTTGAAGCAGCATGTACAGTATCAGCGCTGATCTTACGGGGCTGCTTGTCAGTTATTTAGAGATGCCTCTCACAACCCCTTTCCCAAGTTGTCACAGGGTGACGAGTTGCGAAAGAGAGGGGTTACAGCCTTTGCAAGAGACCTTGCAGGCCGTGAGCGACATGTGATGCCAGGGCAGGTAACAAGGGGCATATTATCAACGGCCAGCGATAATTATCGCTGGCCGTGCTTAGCGATAGATATCTTATCGCTGGCTATCTCCGGAAATTATCGCCCTGGTAGCGCGTTATTAACAACACGCTTCTCCAGGGCGATAAAAATTCCAGAGATAGCGAGGTTATCGCCGTTTTGCAGGGAACATCGCTGGTTTTCCAGCGATGTTCCCTGCAAACGGCGATAACCTTGCTGATACGACCCTGTGGTCGTATCAGCACAATCCACCCCCTATGTTAGGGATGGCTAAGTCGGGATAATAGCAGACGTTAGATTTTGGCGAAAACTGCCGTTTTCGCCAAAATCTAACGTCTGCTATCATCCTGTGGGCTGCCTTGTAAATATCGCGATGTGCACATCGGCGATATTTACAACGTAGCCCATCTGGGGTACGCCCAGTAACGCCCACCTTGCATCTCATTAGAGATGCAGGATGGGCGTTATGGGAAAGGGCGATAGGGCAAGGATTCATGCGATAGCGTGACCTTGCTAATACAGCGATAAATTTATCGCCGCTTTTCGTCTGAAAACAGACGCTAAAGCGGCGATCATTTTTTATCGCCGGCTTGTTAATATGCCCCCAAGTACCTTCCTTGTGGAAAAGAATCAGACCTCTGTTGACACCAACCAGACGGAGCGGAAGACATTTCAGGACTAGACTATTAGGTAAATTAGCGGCCTGTCTCTTTACCATTCCTCTTGCTTTTCTTTATCCCTTTCTCTGATCGTTTTAAATCCTTCACGCCGAGGTTCACCCCTCTCTTACCACCTCTTTCCCTCATTTGCTCTCTCAATTCTCCTTAATTTACTATTTTATCTCACTGTCAGGTTGTTGCCAAGGCCGGACTGGCCATACCGGGCATCCGGCGTTTTTCCGGGAGGCTAGAAGGGTGGGGGCTAGTTTTGTTGCTGGGGGCCGGTTTTGTAGCAGTGCAGTGTTTTAAAAGCACCCTCTGCAGAGTTCCGTGTGTATCCAGCAGTTTTCAGTCAACAATAAAAGTGTCAAGCTAACTCTGGCGGTAAATTTACCTGCTGGAGAGAGATCTGCGTTTTGTCTAATGGCAGTTTTTACTCATCTAAGGTAGCGCAGATGGTTAATATGCCTGCTGCATCGAAGATGTACCATGCAGATCACAGAACAGCATTTTATTTGCATAGCTCAGTGGGTTACTGCTTTTATCACAGAGATCCTTGTGTTACTGTGCAGTTCATAAGTTACAATCGTAATCTAGCAGAGTGCGCTATGAACTGCCATCAAAGAGCTGCATGCAAACTACATGATATGGGTTAGAAAGTTATGTTATAGTTAGCTCAGCTAATTTTAGGGTTCAGGCTGGGCAAGGGATTTTGGGTGGAAAGGGTAATTTTAGGGTTCAGGGTGGGTTTGGGTTTCTGGGTGGAAAGGGTAATTTTAGGGTTTAAGGAGGAATGGGGTAAAAAAAAGAATATAAATATATATATATATATATGTATATATATAAATATATATATATATATGTGTGTATATATATATATATATGCACATACAAGTGTGTGTGTGTGTGTGTGTATATAGTTTATAAAGTTTCCTGTTGTTCCTACATGTACACCCTGACATAATTAACCCAGCACATTACTAGCAAAATGGAGAGATCCTGGCAGCGCCTCATCAAGGTAAATTAGCTCAGTTGTAAAGTTCCGATAATGGCTCCTTAGAACTATAGCAATACTTCTGCAAAAGGCTGTTGCCTTCACAAAAAAGGAATGGTAACTTCGCTTGGGAAATGTTAAAAAGATGAGCATTTTCTGGCAATCAAAAGCCTGGTTAGATCTACAAATTTAATTTCAGATCCTGCCATAAATGCATGTTTGATATATTTTTCCATGTGCAGGTGGCACTCCTGTATTTTGTGGTCCTGCTATTTATGTACATATTTCTGCAGTGATTTGTGACACCTAGCCGATGACCTGAACATCCACAGAGTCGTGACTGAGCTGGCGTTCAAAAATACTAGTCATGTCTTTCACTCACTGAGTCTTGAACATAGTAGAGGATGGGTTGTTAGACCAGAGCTGCCAACTTTAGAAATGGGAAACCAGGTTTGAGTCTCGGCATTGACTCACTATCCTGCAAGCGCCTAAAAAATGGATTTGTGCAATGTAACTGCCTAGGCGCGATCCTGTCAAACCCTCACCTTGTATTGTTTGAACAATACTTGTTTGAACCATTTATGCAACTCTTTGCCTTTCATGACAAATGTGAAGCTGCACCTGTGTGGGAGATGGAAGGAATAGATTCAACTTGAAGCAGCGACCTGCAATCCACTCACTTCCTGAATATCCCAAATGCTGCACATAGGGTTAAATGCCATTCTACACATTTTAAAAATTGTCAGTGATTGCTTGTATCCCTGAAAGTGGTAGAAAGAGGTCAATAAAACACAGGCACAGCCTTGTAAAAAAAATCCTTTATAAATGCCAATAAGAGCTGTATTTTGGGCCATGTATCACAGAAATAGTGCTGAAAATTGCACCAAAATGCACAAAAGTTTAAAACTTTCTCGGGGGTGACCTCCTCATAAACATCAGGCAAAAATTCATTTATTGCTCCTACAACCCACCACTTTCAATTCTATCAGCCGAACTGGGTGCACTATATCCTATGTGTGGGCATATCCTCATGAGCAGATATGCCCCTGCAATGTCCAGTCTATTAAGAGTGTTTAAAGTGAGCAGGGATGCCCATGGTGGGGGTGGTCACACCTTCCCCCCTGCAGGATCTGCCTAGCAGGAAGCTTCAAAGGACCTGCCGCCTTTGAAACGCACCCCAGCCCTCTGCTGTTAGAAGCAGATAGTGACCCCCCAGTCCTGCTCCACTTTTGGCAGGAGGACTGGTGGGAAATTCTGGTTCAGTCGGAGGAATGTCTAACTTCACACTGCACCACTCACAGGTGGGACAGACGAGGCAGACCCTTCTATCACTATCTGCCTACCCTTTCACTATCTGCCATCTTGAGGATCGGGATAGTACCCTATTAGGAGTCAGGGATATGCCACCCCCACTTGGGATGAGCATATAGAGGCTGTAGCACTATACAAGTCAGCAGCTCATTGGCTACTGCCTGACCTCCCCTTTAATGTCCCTAAATTCAGTATTTAGGGGGCTCCCTCAGAACCTGACTTCAGATTTGACTGACCTAAGAGAAGAAGAAGGATAAAGACTGCTATCGGACCAGGAACTGAGCCCTGCTGCTAAAGAACCCAGTGCAAACCCTGCCAACTGCAACCAGGACACGACCCCCAAGAAATCTCAGATTCCTTGTAGCCTTCACATATTGCCAATAACCTCCCTTTGGGCTAGAGGCTCTAGTTCCCAGCCTCCACCAGTAAAAGAAACTCATCGGGGTGAGGACCGGCACGGTCCGTGTCGATGCGACTCACCACCCAGAGCGCTTCCATCAGCTCCGAGGGCTCATCACGGACTACTGACCGAAGCTAGAAACAGCCACACTCCCCAGAGCCTGCACCCTCCTGCTGGTGGCATCTACTGTGCTGAAGCAGCAACTTGGGCACGACCGCCATCCTCAACCGACTGACCTGCAGCTCACTGTGGTCCGACTACTGCCTGTGATGACCAAAAGTGGCCCTGTGACCTCTGATGTTCTAGTCAGGACATCCGAAACAGCCTGCTGTGCCCATGGCCTGGGCCATCAAAGACCTCCATTCTTCTGGAGAAAACCATCTCAGAAACCCGAGAGACTGTGGTCGACTGAAACCCCGCCGGCGGACTCCTGCTCCCAGCGACCACGACGGTAACTCTGTGGCGGTCCCCGAAACCATTGAACTTCATTGTCTCCATCCAGCGACGACGGTGCTAGCTGTGTTGGTGGACTTCCAAACTCCAATAAAAGCCTTTGATAATCATTGCTTTCTTCACTGACCGCAATGGTAAATATTTGACAGTGTCTTCCGCCACGCACTGACATACTGAAAGTATTGCATATTCTGAGCTGTACTGCATTTTCTTCAAACTGCAAAAAGTATATAAAGTATTTATCTGATCTTGAAGTCTAGCTTCAGAAATATATATAAAGATAATTGTAATTTTTAGACAAATTGGTCTCAGATTTATTCTTGAGTGTGTCTCATATTTATTGCCTCTGTGGAGTACAACAAATGCTTGGCACTACCCTCTGATAAGCCTAACTGCTTGCCCACACCACCACAAAAAGAGTGTTAGAATTATCTACTTGTACGACTGTTTACCAATCAGGGTCCCACTGGACTCTCTGCACAGTATACTTCATTTTAGTGCACTATATAGAGAGCCAGCGTCCTACACCTGAAAATAATGATGATCATACAGCAGGATTGCTTATCTATTTAGCAAGAAGACATGGATTCAAGTTGGATTCAAATTCAGAAGAACAGATGAAAAAGAACTAGATTATTAGAGTCAAGGTGTTCAACATGTTGTTGCATTTATATGCACGTTAGTGGAACATGGTGTACCATTCTAAGGAGATGACAAAAATATAAGTTGCTTCAAAATGGAAACATTTTAGATTATTAGACCTCATAGCCAAATTCACTGATCACATCGAACATTGTGGAAATTGTGGATTTGGAAACCCATCATATTTGCCCAAACAATATCTGACAACTCATTGACTTAATGGTAAAAAGTAAGTAAAATCTATTTTGGATGACTAGTGGCAACCTGGTTAATCCAGCTTCAGTTTGTCTGTTGATTCCACATGAGATCTCTCACATGCTGCAGACTACCATTGTAAGATATGTACCTCCTCACGATGGCTACCCTGTGGTTGTATTTTCTATTATAAATCATTCTGGAGACAAATTAGCTAATATGATACTTGATCATCTTATAAATGAATGCAAAATTGAAAATCAGAGGTCAGTCCTATGATGACCCAACCAACATGTTTGGTGCTCAGCAAAAAAATATGAAAACAAAAAAACAATCTGGGGCTCATTTACGAGGTTTTGGCTTGAGGCACAAGGAATCCTGCTGCGCTGCTCTGGATCAAAAGCAAAGGGCAGGAATGCGCCGTATGTATGAGATACGGCGTATTCCTGTCCTTTTCCCCTGAGCTGGTGCACAATGGGCTGCCATGCGCCAACGCAGGCACCCTTGCACCACGGTGCTTGCGTTGTAGGAATGATTGTTTTTGTGCAGGAAGGGACACCTTCCAGCACAAAACACTCAAGATAGCCTTTTGCCTCTTTCCATGTGTGCTGCAGAATGCAGCACACATAGAAAAAAGAATAACGAGGAGAAATAAAGGCATTTCTCCTTGTTCCACTCCCCTGGGGAGGCGTAGTAATATGATGCATTCACAGGTTTACGAAACCTTGTAAATCTGGGAATGCTTCAGATTCCATGGATGTTGCGTGGGAACACCCACAGCAACACCCATGGAACGCCCCTTTCAGGCAGACTAATGCATGAAAGGGGGCCATATTTACAGGCCATGAAAAGCCACACAGGGTGGCTTTACGTGGCCTTGTAAATATGGGCAGGCATACTTCACTACTGGTGCATCAAAAAAAGTGATGCATCGATGGTGCAATGGGCTTGTAAATAAGCCCCCCTGCGCATATTCCCTGTTGTGAGGAAATAGGCTTTTAGCAGGTTCACCCCCACTTTTTGCCCCTATTTTGACTACTAGGCACTTGTATAATGACTCTGAAATCACAACTCAGTGCATGTGCTCTGGCCCTTGGAACGGTACATGTTTAATTGGCTTGTCCTCAATTGGCATTACTTGACTTATTTGAAAGTCCCAAGTACATGGTACCTAGGGTCTGTAAGTTAACTTGCCTCTCATGGACTGCAGCACTAGTTGTGACACCACTAGTGTGACATCCCTGGTTTTGGCTATCCAGATCCACAATTAGAAAGAGGGGTTCTGCCATTCTGAGTGTAGGCAGAACATGGCATCTTGGCATAGTTAGATGCCACACTTCTCAGGAAGATATCCTCAGGCCAGAGGGACCCAAGTAGCCCATTGGCTAATGACCACCACCTCCCCCGAAGGCACACTTTGAGCATAAGAGTGGCACCCATCGCCCCCAGACCTCAGATCATGTCTGTACTAGAGAGAGCACTGAAGTAGGACTTCCCTGCTGACCTTGTAACTGCGAAGAGATGCTGCACTGAAGATTGGACTGCACCTGCTTCCCCTTGGGCTAGTGAAGAGAGGACTGTGCCTGAGGTGCCTGGCTCAGGGAAAAGTAATCCCTAAGCCCTAGACAGAAGAGGTGACTTCAAGAGTCAGTTGCAACACCATGGCAATAAAAGCTGAGGACGCCTGTCTTGGCGAGTGGTAGGCGAGATCACTAGATTGTCACTCCTCTCCAAAGGGCAGCCTGGTTGACCGAGACCCACCGATTAGAGTCTGCCGGACCAGGGAGAGCCGTTGGAGTGCAGTTTGGTCACCCAGATGGCAAGCTATCATAAGAAGCAGGGAACCGCTTCTTATGATAGATCAGTGACAACTGATTTAGTGTTGGACTCCATCTGGACTTCGAGGCACGTCAACCTCTGTGTCCAAAGGCACTTCACCATGTTTTTGGACTGAGGGATGGCCTCAGAAAGACGCCCATCAACCAGAGCATCGACTACCGCATCCTCGAGCCTCTTCAGCATCCTGTATTCCTTGTATCAGGACAACTCTATTGGAAACTATGGTAAGTAGCCATTGACACTGGAACTGGACTGAAGACTACTTTCTTGTTGAGGTAACTGCCCTGTTGGGCCTGATTGGTCCCACTGACTTGCTCCCTGCCGGAGCTGGTTTCCCAAAGTAACCCAAACTGTCTGCATTCAACTTTGATGCAAGTTTTATTGAGAAAGCTTCTGTGTCATATTCGTTGAACTTACCAATGCTTGTTTGTGCTTGTGTGAAAAGCTGTGATGTATTGTAAGTATTTAAATCTCCAGAACCATCCAGTGAATAGTGTTCATTTTGGTGTCTATAAATTTATAAAAATACAGTTAATTTTTATAAATTGGTGTTGGATTTCAAGAGAGTCATGTTTCTTTCTTTTTCAATTGTTTTGGTGTTGCTTAAATGCTTTGTACTTGTTCCTTTGTTTAAGCCTTCCTGCTCAAAGCCACAGCTACCCAGGGTTGAGGTAAAGGTTTTACAAATGAGCCTGACTGGACACACGACGGTATTACACTGTGTTACACGGTGAGGTCTCACAACCGCACCATATATTACACCACATTTCCTCACACCTGTGTGGACATTTACTGAACCTTTTAGGCTGAGCTTGGTTTATGGATGTGTAGCTGCAGCAGAGGTCGAAATGGGTGGGATCTGGGGGGCACGAGGGCCCATACTTTTTTAATTTGACAAAAAGAGTTCTTCTACTTTTTTTAAAAAAAGGCTTCTATCCTGGTGTGATCAATTGCAACATTTGAGATGCCTCAGCTGAAGTGGAAGGAAGGGAGTCTCCTGTAAGGTAGAGCAGAGGGAGGGACAGACAGCTGAACAAGAAATAAGCCTTCTTGCCCGGGTAGAAATATAAATGTGAGCATTGTGTTAATCTGCAAATGCAAAGGCTGCTTGGAAGCGGTACTGGCTTTGATTGATGAAGTCACCAAGGTTTTCTGATGACAACAAAGACATATTCGTTTTTAAGCGGTATTGAAAGGTGATCAGTCGAGCTGTGGAGTGTATGCTTTCAATGCACAGTTATAAAAAATATTTGCACTTGGTACAGTCTGCATATTACTCAGATCTATATTTTGGAACCACTTTTTAAAAATAAAATAATGACATATATTTACTAGAGAGAAGCTGAAATTACTCAGGATAAAAGGGAGGAATCTGAATTTATATTTATGCTTATATGCTGAAATTGTATATTAAGCAGTTGCATTAAATTAGGAAAACACTACAAGAAGAAACTTCTTTAAGTGCATTTGGTAAATTATGGGTATCATTAGAAATCAACCTAATGAAACTGAAAAAAAGCCATAGAAATGTTGACAAATCTAGACGATAAATGTGTAAATAAAAGAAGGATTTGTTACAAAAAAAGTGCAATGATGAAAATGCATCTGACATCATTCATGAATCTTCCACTAGGGAAAGTCAGAACAAAATCATTCATTCCCACTATGGATTCCTTAGAAACTAATTTACATGCCAGAGCAGACGTGTAGTAGAATAGTTCATGGGATATTCCTTTCTTTAATTTTTTTACGGAGATCTTAATTAAAATGCACGCCCTCTAATAAAGGATTATCTTTATTATATAGATGATGCTTTTCATGTGAAAATAGAACACTTTTATGTGTACAAAGTAGAATTATCCAGAAATAAAATACATCAACAAATATATCAATTGAGTGCAACATATTTCCTAACCTCGAAGCTATGTTTCAATTGTTTCTGAGCCTGAGGTTAACAAATCGCTGAGTGGGACAAATCCTCATGCCAATTAGATTGCCACATGATGGTGCTGGGTATCACCAGGATTCCCTAGCACACTGCCACTCTTCTTCCCAAAAAATGCTAGTGTAAAACCCAAGGAATTTCCCAGCCGTAGACCTGACCACAACCATACCAATAAAGTCCTCGCCAGCAACAGCCTGTCCACACGCAAGGCATTATGGAATGACACACCCGTGTTAACACTATTTTACCAACCCAGCTTTCCATAACTCTCCTGTGAAGGTGCTCATTGGCATGTTATCATTGGAGTAGGGATGCTGTCTTCTCAGTGTCTCTACCAAGGGCCTGATAGAGTGGGGTTTCTTAAATCTCAATCTCTTGGTGAAGTCCTCAAATAAGTTTCCCCACTGGTCGTATGAACCTTTTCTTTTGTTTTGTTTTAAAGAAAAACCCAATTATTAGCATTTACAGTTAAAAACAAACACAATAACAAACATGGTCATGCACAGTGGGTTGTCCATACCTGGTTGTATGGACCTTTGATTGTCAACTTGTAGTGTGAGATGGAGTGGAGTGTGACCCGCTTGGCCCAAGACCCAGGGCGAAGCCTGTGCTGGCTCCCAACGCGGAAGCCGTGTGGTTCATTAACATGGCAGAAAACAGCATTCCCGTGAGGCCTGAGGTATAGCGCCCTGTAGGGCTAGGCTCGAGATTGGCTGAGCATCTCGAATCCCGGCAGCAGCAGAGAAATCGTTGCTGAGACTGGAGGGAGTTTAAGGTTCTCCACCCCCTGCCGCACCTCTCAAGCCAGTGCCATCTCCACAGTGCCAGATCTCGATCTCAGAGGTGGCATCCTGAGAAGTCCAGGAGAGGCTCTAGGGATGCTGCACTCCCTAGCAAGGCCAAATCACTTGATCCCCGATGGCCGTTGGGTAACTACCACCATAATTTAGACATGGCTACTGGGCTCCCCTGGACTGCCCTGCCACCTTAGGGATAGAGCCAGTGGGCAGGAGCGAAACCGCGTGTGGACTGAGGGTGGCACTTCAGATGGCGAAGCGGGTGAAGTTGGGTGGAAGGCCATCTCCTGGATTCTGAAAGATCCTAGAAAGCACAGGCAAGTATATGCCTGGCATGGTACCCACCCCAGGCAGACCGAAGAAGCCCAGGGAATGAGAGACCGGGTCGAGCGCCACATGCTTCCCATCCACCCAGCAACCCTCCTCTTGTTCTCCTATGCTTGAAGAGAACGCACTAATGCTGAAGGAGGGGAGACATCAGTGTCAGTGCACGCTTTACCCTCCACTGAAAGGGATACTCCCCTCAATTAAAGACTTGGGGCATATCCCTAGGCCTACGACTTCCATAGCAATGGCGACACATAGGATCAAGAAGGAATCTAGGATGAAGGACATGCTGACCAATGCTCCCCACAAAAAGATTGATCAGCTGCGCGACTCTTCCCCCATGAAGCAGATGCCTCCTGTCATGCAACCCCCAAACATAGACTGTCTGGTAGTGGAAGCGCCCATTACATGCTCCTATATGTATTTGCTGTTTGGGAAACTTAGGGAAGATATTGCAGCACTCAAGGATCACGTCACCACAGATCTTAAGGAAGTCAAAAGGGACATGGCGGAGCTCAGCCAGTGGGTGGTCATTCTAGAAAATCAGCAATACCAGAGAAGAAGAACTAGACTTCTATAGATGTTTTGCTGACAGAACTCTGGGACCACAACACTGACATACAAATCCACCTGGAGGACCTTGAAAATAGATCTCGCCACTCCAACATTTAAATCAGGGGTGTCCCCCTCATAACAGACTGTGATGATTTGCAGGGTTATGTCATCCACCTCTTCCGTCAGTGTCTGGGTCGTTTTAACAGGAGTCGTCACTCCAGTGACAGGTAGAACCGGGACAGTCATAACAGTAGCTGTTGGTGCAGGAACAGTCACAACTGGAGCTGTCGAGGCAGGTCCTCCTCCCCCGATCGCAGGGAAGGACATTGTTCTTGACCGTACTCATAGAGCAGGCAGGCCAACCAACGCTCCGAGCTCGACGCAGAACATCCTTACATGTGTCCATCATTCCCAAGAGAAAGAATCTATCATGTCAGCTTTCCACGATCGACCCTGATCATGTTCGAGGGCACGACAGTGTGGCTGCATCAAGATCTCTCGCCTATTACTCTTCAGTGTCATCGCTTCCTCAAGGCAATTACTACTTTCCTCTGAGAGAAAGGGGTCAAATACAGGTGCAGCCGTATTTATTGCATACACATCAATATTCGATAGTGTTAGGGTAATGGGACAGATGTCACACTCCGTTGTTCCTTCATCACAAGAAGTGATATCATGTGTGTTAGAAATGGGGGTCTCTAGTTGGCAATGGCTGGCCACTGTCCAAGTAGGGACCCTTCTTCCTAAGTCAGAGTGAGAGGGCTACCCTCTTTAATACCCCTGCTCAACCCTGTGGTAACGTAGCACGAGCAGGTAGGCTTATCTCAGAGGCAGGGTGTGAAGCATTTATGATCATACACAGTAACACAGTGAGGAACACTACAAAGGGACACCACACAAGTAGTTATTATAAAAAATAAGTATCTTTATATAAAGGCAGATTTATCACAAGACCAATAACTGTAAAAGCCACAATACTGTCAAAAATAGGATAGCTGTTGAAGGGCTGTCAAAAATAGTTCAAAGGTTGCAAAAATAAGGTTCAAGTTCAAAGCAGTGGTCTCTGCGACCCTTTCTTTCACAAAGTACCTGGGTTTAGTAGCAAAACCAACAAAGTGTCGCAAATAAGCTGTAGCGATGATTCTCGGCACGCGAGGCCGGCGATGCGTTGAAATCCTTGCCGCAAGGGAGGATGATGCGCCGATCTGCGTGATGCGTGCGGAGACGATGCGACAAACTTCTGCACGCTGGACCGCCGATGCGATGACTTTCTTGCCGCGTGGGAGAAGTCGATGCGGTGATCCTGTTGCGCTGTGCGATCGTGTTGCGATGCGAAGACAAGACGCTCCGCGAGGGAGCAACGAAATTTCGTGCGATGCGATCAAAGTGGCGAACGCACGGCGTCCGCACTGCGATGTCTCGAAGCGATGATTTCTTTCAGGGTTGCGAGTGCGCGGCGACAGCAGCACGATGATCTTTCCAGCGCGTCTCGGCTGCAGCGGTTCGCAAAGGGGCGTCAGCGATAGTTTCGGGTTGCGGGCCCTCGGCGGCAGTAGCGCGATGATTTTCCCAGCGCTCTCGACTGCAGCGGCCCGCAAAGATGCGTTAGCGTCGATTTCTTACCCTCTTTTCTCTGATGCAGACTAGAGGCCCTGGAACTCACAGGAGCCTCCTCAGCAGATAGCAGTCCTCGCAGGGAGGAAGCAGGAGGTTGGTGGTGGAGTCTGATGTGCCTGAGACTCCAGCAGGAGGCTAGCTCTTTTCCTAGCCCTTGGGTGATTGCTGTACAAAAATAAAAGTTCTCTCAAGAGTTCCTTTTCCTTTTCTTCAAAGTCCAGTGGTCACTGCTGCAGGCCAGTGCAAGAAACAACACACAGCACAGGGACAGTCACTTCCTGCAGATTCCTCCAGTGGCACGGACAGAGTTTCCTCTCCAGATCCAAAAGCAATACAAAATGTAGGGGCTTGAGCACAGATATTTATACCCCAAAAGCCTTTGATCCTTGAAGCTACCAGTCACTGAACCTAGCCAGAACCAGTTCTGCTCAGGCCTGGAGCACTTTGTTTACCAGGCTGCATCCTTCCTTTCAGAAAGAGGGGGTCTGCTAGCAGACACACAGTGGGAGGTGGAGCCAGCATTCACCTTGCCAGGCACAGCCCTATTCAGGTCAAGGAGCCACCCCTCCCCACACTCTAAATGCAGATCTCTCTATTCAACCCAGGTCTGACTCAACCTGTCCTGTCCCTCTAAACCCAGACAGCCAATACACATAACGGCAGAGCACACTGGAAGGTTTAGGCAAGAAAATACCTATTTTCTAAAAGTGGTATTCTCAAACACAGAATATAAAAATAAACTTCACTAAAAGATGTATTTTAATATTCTGAGCTCAGGCATACTAAATTCGTTTTTCTACCATGTTCCTGGGGTCAGTTAGGACTATAGAATGTGATAGTCAAACTGCCCATTCTAGCCTATGAGGAACAGGTAGCCTTACAGTAGTGAAAAACGAAATGGGGCATAATTCACTACCAGGACATGCTACACACACCAAGGCATGTCCTGCCTTACACATACAAGGCACCCTACCATAGGGGTGACTTACAGGATGCCAAGGGAAGGTTCAGGGGCTGGGAAGTGAGTGCACTTCACAGCCAAGATGGCAGTTCTGGACTGCACACAGACACTGTAGTGGCAGGTCTGAGACACACTTTACAAGCTGCTTCTGTGGGTGGCACACATCAGTGCTGCAGGCCCACCAGCAGCATTTGGTTTACCAGCCCTGGGCACACATAGGCCACACTACTAGGGACTAACAGGTAAACCAAATAAGCCAATCAGGGGTATACCAATTCACATAGACATATTTACACAGGGAGCATTCGCGCTGTGACACTGAATGGCAGGGGCACAGCGCCCAGAGCATCTAACACCAGTAAAACAGAGGAGACAACAGCGAAAAATGGAAGGGAGACCCACGCCAATGGTGCCAGGTCTAACACACGTCCCCTCCAGCTGAAATGTGGGGAGAACTACCCATCCCCTTGGAAGTTCTCATCGCTAAGGCGGAAAAATCTGGACAGACCATCAGCATTGGCGTGTTCTGTACCAGGGCGGTGTTCCACCGTGAAGTCCATACCCTGTAGGGAAATGGACCACCTCAACAACTTGGGATTCTCACCCCTCATCTGCATCAGCCATCTGAGGGGCCTGTGGTCTGTCTGAACCCGGAAGTGAGTCCCAAACAGGTATGGTCTCAGCTTCTTCAGTGCCCAGACCACAGCAAATGCCTCACGCTCAATTGCACTCCACCTCTGTTCCCGTGGAAGTAACCTCCTACTGATGAAGGCTACAGGTTGGTCTAGTCCCTCCTCATTTATCTGTGACAGAACGGCCCCCACCCCATGCTCTGAAGCGTCTGTCTGGACAACAAATTCCTTAGCAAAATTGGGCGCCTGGAGTACGGGTGCTGTACACATAGCAGTTTTGAGGGCATCAAAGGCTTTCTGACAGGTGTCAGTCCAGTTCACAATCTTTGGCCGCTTCTTGGAAGTCAGCTCAGTCAAGGGTGCAACAATGTTGCCATACCCCTTGACAAACCTCCTGTAATAACCCGTGAGTCCTAAGAAGGCCCTCACCTGGGTCTGGGTCCTTGGGGGCTCCCAAGCCAGGATGGTTTCAATCTTGGGCTGCAGGGGCGCCACCTGGCCGCTCCCCACCTGGTGTCCCAAGTACACCACAGAACCCTACCCAATCTGGCACTTACTGGCCTTGATTGTGAGGCCTGCTCTGCGCAGCGCCATCAACATTTCCCAGAGGTGGCGCAAGTGGTCCTCCCTGGATGAACTAAACACTGCAATGTCATCCAGGTAGGCGGCACTGAAAGCCTCCAGCCCAACCAACACCTGGTTGACCAATCTCTGGAAGGTGGCAGGGGCATTCTTCATCCCAAAGGGCATCACACGGAACTGGTAGTGCCCATCTGGTGTGGAGAATGCTGACCTCTCCTTTGCCCCATCAGTTAAGGCGATCTGCCAGTACCCAGACGTCAGATCAAACGTGCTGAGGTACCGGGCAGCCCCTAACCGGTCTATGAGCTCATCAGCTCTGGGGAGGGGGTGCGCGTCGGTCTTGGTGACCGAATTGAGACCTCGGTAGTCCACACAGAACCTAAGTTCAGGAGTGGCACCAGGCGTCGCAGCTTTTGGTACCAAGACCACGGGGCTGGACCAGGGGCTGCTAGAGGACTCAACCACCCCTAGGGCGAACATTTTGGAGACCTCCTCCTTAATGCAAGCCCTGTCAGTTACCCTGTAAGCCTTGTGCTTGACAGGAGAACTGTCTCCGGTATCCACCTCATGGACGCACCAATCAGTGACACCAGGTACCAGGGAGAACAAATCAGAAAATTGCCCCAACAGGTGGTGACAATCTCTCTGCTGCTCAGGGGTCAGTGTGGTGGAGAGGATCACACCCTCCACTGATCCATCCTTCTCTTCTGCACACAGGAGATCAGGGAGAGGCTCACTCTCCTCCTCAACCCCATCATCTGTGGCAAGAAGCATGCCCACTTCAGACCTCTCAAAGTGGGGCTTTAGGCGGTTCACATGCAGGACCCGCAAGGGGTTCCTGGGAGACTGAAAGTCCACCAAGTAGGTAACTGGACTTTTGCGCTCCACCACCTCAAAGGGACCGGTCCACTTATCTTGGAGCGCACAAGGCTCCACTGGGGCCAGTACCCAAACCTTCTGACCAGGTTGAAATTCGACCAGAGTGGCATTCTGGTCGTGCCAACGTTTCATTTCTTCTTGGCTGGCTTCCAGATTTGCCTCAGCAATTTTTCTGAAACGCCGAGTCTGGTTCCTGAAGGCCAACATGTAGCTAAATACATCTTGGGGAGGTTTCCTGGGAGATTGCTCCCAGCCTTCCTTGACCAGACTCAGAGGTCCTCTAACCGGGTGGCCATAGAGGAGTTCAAAGGGACTGAACCCTAAGGACTTCTGTGGCACCTCACGGTAGGCAAACAACAGGCATGGCAAGAGGACGTCCCACTTACGCCTCAGGGGCTCTTCTAGGCCCATGATCATGCCCTTCAAGGTCCGGTTGAACCTTTCAACCAGACCATTACCTTGGGGGTGGTAAGGAGTGGTGAACTTATACGTTACCCCACACTCCTTCCACAGAGACTTCATGTACTGGGAGATGAAGTTGGTCCCCCTGTCAGACACCACCTCTCTGGGGAATCCCACACGGGAGAAAATCCCCATCAGTGCACGTCCCACCACGGGGGCCGTCACTGTCCTGAGCGGGATGGCTTCAGGGTACCGGGTGGCATGGTCCACCAAGACCAGGATGAACCTGTTGCCCAAGGCTGTCTTGGGGTCCAGAGGCCCCACAATGTCAATGCCCACTCGCTCGAATGGGGTACTCACAACTGGAAAGGGCTGGAGTGGGGCCTTGATCTTCCCCCACTCTTCCCACTTGCCTGGCAAGTCTCACAGGTCCTGCAATGAGAGTCTGAACTCTTGTGCATCTGGGGCCAATAAAAGTGGGCGGCCAGCCTCTCAAAGGTCTTGGTCTGCCCCAGATGTCCTGCCAATGGAATGTCATGAGCCAACCCCAGTAGGAAGGTTCTGAAGCACTCGGGTACCACCAGCACACGGGCTGACCCTGGCTCAGCAACCTTAGGCTCACTATACAGGAGACTGTTCTCCCAATAAATCAGATGTGAACCAGACATGTCACCTTCTGCCTGGGCTGCAGCCTGTCGCCGCATACCCTCAAGAGAGGGGCAAACTCTCTGCTGCTCACAAAATTCCTCCCTGGTGGGTTCCCCTTCCTGCTGCCAATGGGTCAGCTCAGGCAGGTCCCCCAGTTCGGTGATCTGCTCCCCGGTAGGCTCCAGGGCATCCCCCTCAGGGTCTGCTCCTTCCTGAGCCGTGGGAACCAAGGGGGCCGGCTTCCCGCCCCCCCTGCCCCTTCTCTCTAAGGCAGGGATCTGGGCCCTACTCTCAGGCTCCAGATCCTTTTCAACACCCTCCTTGGCTGCCATGGACCGAGTGGTAGCACATGCCCACTCAGGCAGACCCAACATCTCTAAGTGAGCCTTCCTCTCCACCGTAGCCCACGGGGAGTCCTCTAAATCATTGCCCAGCAGACAGTCTACAGGCATGGCGGGCCTCACAGCTACCTGAAGAGTTCCTGAGACCCCCCACTCAAAGGGAACCTGAGCCACCTCACATTGGCTCTCTGAGTTGTCTGCGGACACTACTGGGTAGAATGCATGGGGGACAACCTGCTCTTTGGACACCAACCGGGAGCTGACAGCAGTTACACTGGCCCCTGTGTCTCTTAGAGCCTCCACCCTATGGCCATTGATGGTCACCCACTGCCTGTATTTTTTAGGGTTAGCAGGCAGTGCAGGCTTGGGGACCATCTCAAAGTCCCCTAATGAGACAAGGGTCAATTCTACGGGATCCCACCCCTCTTGGGCACCCATCTCCTCCTCTCCCAGGGCTACACTAGCATTCTGGCGGGGTGGTGCACGGGGGGTGCACTGGCCCCCTTTGGGGGCACTGGGGATCAAAATATCTGTGGCCCACTTGACCACAGTTGTAACACGTGGGGGCCCCCTGGGAACAGGCCTACCTGTTGGGGGCCCGGTCCTCCTTTCTTGGGGGGGCTGGGACACCACTGCTTGGTTCCCTGGGGGATTACTTTGGGGCCCTCGGTGGAACTCCCTCTGTTGACCCTTGTCCCCCCCACTCCTCTGCTGGGGACCCTGCCCACCTTTGGCGACGTCTCCCACTGGACCCTTGCAGACCCGGGTGCTCACCCAGCGGTCCGCCTCCTCAGCAAGCTTTCTAGGGTTAGTCAGCTTGCAATCAATTAGGTGCTGGCGTAGCTCAGGAAAACAATTACTAGATAAATGCTCCCATGCAATCAAATCATAAAACTGTGCAAAAGTTTCTACTTTGCTACCTTTTACCCAGCGTTCCATGGCTCTGCAAAAAAAGGACACATATTCAACCCACGTGGTACCCTCTAGCTTCTTACAGACCCTAAACCTCTGTCTATACATCTCAGGGATCAAACCATAGCGGGTCATCAACGCTTCCTTCATGTGGGCATAAACCATCCTACTTTCTGGGGGCAGGTCCAACAAGGTATCCCTCCCCTCACTCACAAAGCGTCCCCACAACCCCGCTCCCCAATCCTTCTCAGGGACCCGGTGGGACACCATGGCTAATTCATAAGCGGCAAACCATTGCCCAATATCTTCACTTTTGTGGAAATCTTTAATAACCTCCTTGGGTATATACACCCTACTCTCAGGGTGCACTACAGGTACGCTGCCACCAGAGGGGGAGATTTCCATGCTCTTAGCTTTAATCTCCAACTCCCTCAATACTCTCTCATGCTCAAGCTTCATCCTCATAATCTCAATTTCTAACTTCTTGTTCTCTAGGTCCCGGTGACCATCCCTTTTAAGCTTAGCCATCTCCATATTATGCCGCCTATCTCTCTCCCTGTCCTCCAGCTCTTCTGGGGACAGACCCTTAGCGGACACACTAGAGCCCGGGTTGGAAAGGGCTGGATCTCCTACTAAGTCTACTACATCGCCCTGCTGCTCTCCTCCCTCCACAAGCTCTCCTAGATCCTTAGGGGCATCCCTGGCTTCTAGCCAGGCCTTCAGCGCCTTGTAATACTCCTCCCTTCTAGTGAGACATGTGATAGGGACTGTGAATTGCTTGCAAAAATATTTGAGCTGCTTGGCATTGTAGGTTTCTATTTTCTCTTCTTCCCAGGAGAGATCTTCTGAGGCATTGGATCTGGGCTTGCCCATTGTAGAAATAACTGGCAATATCAATAAAGGACAGAAGAAAACTTCTCAAAAAATGTAAGCGGGTGAAAAATCACCGGCAATATCAATCACAATATAGGATCCTAAAAACTCTCAGAAATGTGCGTGGGTGAAATCACCAGCAATATCAATCACAATAGGGGATCAAAAAACTTTCAATAAATGGGCGCGGGTGAAAAATCACCGGCAATATCAATCACAATATAGGATCCCAAAAACTCTCATAAATGTGCGTGGGTGAAAAATCACCAGCAATATCAATCACAATAGGGGATCAAAAAACTTTCAATAAATGGGCGCGGGTGAAAAATCACCGGCAATATCAATCACAATATAGGATCCCAAAAACTCTCAGAAATGTGCGCGGGTGAAAAATCACCGGCAATATCAATTACAATAGGGGATCAAAAACTTTCAATAAATGGGCGCGGGTGAAGAATCACCGGCAATATCAATCACAATATAAGATCCCAAAAACTCTCAGAAAATGTGCGCGGGTGAAAAATCACCGGCAATATCAATCACAATATAGGAGCAAAATAAATTCTCAAAAAAATGTATGCGGTACGTTATGGTCTGCACTCACTAGTAGTGTACACTATAATTACTGTATGCGATCATAAATGCAAGTCCAGATCCTCACCGCTGACCACCAATGTTAGAAATGGGGGTCTCTAGTTGGCAATGGCTGGCCACTGTCCAAGTAGGGACCCTTCTTCCTAAGTCAGAGTGAGAGGGCTACCCTCTTTAATACCCCTGCTCAACCCTGTGGTAACGTAGCACGAGCAGGTAGGCTTATCTCAGAGGCAGGGTGTGAAGCATTTATGATCATACACAGTAACACAGTGAGGAACACTACAAAGTGACACCACACAAGTAGTTATTATAAAAAATAAGTATCTTTATATAAAGGCAGATTTATCACAAGACCAATAACTGTAAAAGCCACAATACTGTCAAAAATAGGATAGCTGTTGAAGGGCTGTCAAAAATAGTTCAAAGGTTGCAAAAATAAGGTTCAAGTTCAAAGCAGTGGTCACTGCGACCCTTTCTTTCACAAAGTACCTGGGTTTAGTAGCAAAACCAACAAAGTGTCGCAAATAAGCTGTAGCGATGATTCTCGGCACGCGAGGCCGGCGATGCGTTGAAATCCTTGCCGCAAGGGAGGATGATGCGCCGATATGCGGGATGCGTGCGGAGACGATGCGACAAACTTCTGCACGCTGGACCGCCGATGCGATGACTTTCTTGCCGCGTGGGAGAAGTCGATGCGGTGATCCTGTTGCGCTGTGCGATCGTGTTGCGATGCGAAAACAAGACGCTCCGCGAGGAGCGACGAAATTCGGTGCGATGCGATCAAAGTGGCGAACGCACGGCGTCCGCACTGCGATGTCTCGAAGCGATGATTTCTTTCAGGGTTGCGAGTGCGCGGCGACAGCAGCGCGATGATCTTTCCAGCGCGTCTCGGCTGCAGCGGCTCGCAAAGGGGCGTCAGCGATGGTTTCGGGTTGCGGGCCCTCGGCGGCAGTAGCGCGATGATTTTCCCAGCGCTCTCGACTGCAGCGGCCCGCAAAGATGCGTTAGCGTCGATTTCTTACCCTCTTTTCTCTGATGCAGACTAGAGGCCCTGGAACTCACAGGAGCCTCCTCAGCAGATAGCAGTCCTCGCAGGGAGGAAGCAGGAGGTTGGTGGTGGAGTCTGATGTGCCTGAGACTCCAGCAGGAGGCTAGCTCTTTTCCTAGCCCTTGGGTGATTGCTGTACAAAAATAAAAGTTCTCTCAAGAGTTCCTTTTCCTCTTCTTCAAAGTCCAGTGGTCACTGCTGCAGGCCAGTGCAAGAAACAACACACAGCACAGGGACAGTCACTTCCTGCAGATTCCTCCAGTGGCACGGACAGAGTTTCCTCTCCAGATCCAAAAGCAATACAAAATGTAGGGGCTTGAGCACAGATATTTATACCCCAAAAGCCTTTGATCCTTGAAGCTACCAGTCACTGAACCTAGCCAGAACCAGTTCTGCTCAGGCCTGGAGCACTTTGTTTACCAGGCTGCATCCTTCCTTTCAGAAAGAGGGGTCTGCTAGCAGACACACAGTGGGAGGTGGAGCCAGCATTCACCTTGCCAGGCACAGCCCTATTCAGGTCAAGGAGCCACCCCTCCCCACACTCTAAATGCAGATCTCTCTATTCAACCCAGGTCTGACTCAGCCTGTCCTGTCCCTCTAAACCCAGACAGCCAATACACATAACGGCAGAGCACACTGGAAGGCTTAGGCAAGAAAATACCTACTTTCTAAAAGTGGTATTTTCAAACACAGAATATAAAAATAAACTTCACTAAAAGATGTATTTTAATATTCTGAGCTCAGGCATACTAAATTCGTTTTTCTACCATGTTCCTGGGGTCAGTTAGGACTATAGAATGTAATAGTCAAACTGCCCATTCTAGCCTATGAGGAACAGGTAGCCTTACAGTAGTGAAAAACGAAATGGGGCATAATTCACTATCAGGACATGCTACACACACCAAGGCATGTCCTGCCTTACACATACAAGGCACCCTACCATAGGGGTGACTTACAGGATGCCAAGGGAAGGTTCAGGGGCTGGGAAGTGAGTGCACTTCACAGCCAAGATGGCGGTTCTGGACTGCACACAGACACTGCAGTGGCAGGTCTGAGACACACTTTACAAGCTGCTTCTGTGGGTGGCACACATCAGTGCTGCAGGCCCACCAGCAGCATTTGGTTTACCAGCCCTGGGCACACATAGGCCACACTACTAGGGACTAACAGGTAAACCAAATAAGACAATCAGGGGTATACCAATTCACATAGACATATTTACACAGGGAGCATTCGCGCTGTGACACTGAATGGCAGGGGCACAGCGCCCAGAGCATCTAACACCAGTAAAACAGAGGAGACAACAGCGAAAAATGGAAGGGAGACCCACGCCAATGGTGCCAGGTCTAACAATGTGACATTTGACTCAGATTAGTCCACAAGACATGGCCTTATGAGACATTTGCCCCTGATAACATCATGTTAGAATGTGATATAACTTGACTTTTGAAAAAGCATTAATGCCAGATGTATTAATCTTTACTTTGTTTGCAAATGAGTCGATTTATGTTTTAAGTGCAAAAAAGCATTTTGGTATGTATGAAACCCAAAGTGCAATCCGGTAACACTTAACCAAATCGCAATTTGGGTGAGCGACCAAAAACTGATTCGGTATTTGGAAAGGGCGTCCCTTCCGAATATAGAATCACAAATGGCATGTATTAATGTTTTATGACCAAATTCCGGTCGCAAAACATCAATACTTTACCAACTACAAGCATGTAGAGGTATCCCATTCACAAATGGGAAGGCGTCTCCTTGTGTCTTCTTAAACAAGAAAAGAAAAGAAACTTTTCTTTTTAAACACAGTCCCATTTCCTTTAAAAGAATTGGGATGCATTAAAAAAAAATAGCTTTATTAAAAAGTAATCACAGATATGGTGGTCTGCTGACCGAAGCAGGCCACCATCCCTTTGATGGCGGTGATTCCAAGTGGTCGCAAATTGTGACCTACCTCATTAATATTCATGAAGTAGGTCGATTTGAGACTCACTAGGTATCGCCAATTTAAAAAGAAAACTTTCATACATTTAGAATTGCGAATACCAATTAGCGACTCGGAAACAATTGCTGTTCTACGCACATCTGGCTCTTAGTGAGGTTTCTTTAATACAGGCACACTTTTTACAGTTTACTAAAGAGCAATGTGGTAGGGATTTCTGTGAAAAGACATACTTCTTCTGTAATCAATCACTTTTCTCCATGGGACTCTTCCTAGTTTATCTATTTTCCAAAGGTATTGTTGGGCTTAATGTATAGAATTGAATATATGCTCTAAATAAATATCTTCTTTGAGAATGGTAGGAAAATCAGACCTGCCAAAGAATGGTTTGGAGTTTGGTGCCCAGGTGTGGTGATGACACTTTGTCAAGATTAAAGATACTTCCAGGCCCTTCAGCAAAAATAAAAAAAACAGATAGGGATTTTGGAGATTTACAGACCAAGGATGATTATATGCAGGGAGTGTGACTTCGTGGCCAAGAATAATGGACGCTCCATGAGAGAGCTTCTGGTCTACTCTTTTGCTGCTCAAAACCACCCATTTCGACCCCGCAACCAACCTGGAACAAGCAGTCCAGAACTTCACCACCTGTATCACCAATGCCGCCGGCCTAGTCCCGACCTAGTCACCCTCATCAAACCAGCCAAGACCTGCAGATCCACCAAACAAGCCAGCTGGTACACACCAGAACTCAGGGCAATGAAACACAGCTGCAAACAACCGGAGAGAAGATGCCGCACCAGCAGAGATGCTACAGACTGAGTCACCTTCAAGTCAGCCCTCAATGAATTCCATCAACGAATCAAAGACACAAAAAAGGATGCCCTAGCAACCTGCATTGAGGGAAGCACCAAGCATGCCATGGAACTCTTCAGCAACGTCAGAAAATTCTCCTGCCCTGTGGCCACTGACCACACAATCCCTGCTTCACAGGAACTCTGCAACACTCTAGCAAACGATTTCCACAACAAGTAATCCACCATCTACAGGAACTTCGAGACAAACCCACTGACCTCCACAGCCTCCTCACTCCAACCAATGCCTCCCCCGACCAGCCACTCATTCCGCATGGGAACAGCTGACCACACAGAACACCATAGCCATCATGAACTCCATCTACTCATGAGCACCCAAAGACCCCTTCCCCCACCACCTCTTCAACCTAGGAAGTAAGGATATCAGGCCACCAACTCACCACCATCCTCAACGCATCCATCGCCACTGCCACCTTTCTCCGATGCATGAAAACATGCAGAAGTCAGACCTCTCCTCAAGAAACCCTTCACCGACCAGAGCGAACTCCAGAACTACCATTTCGCTGCTCCCTTTCCCTGCCAAAGTTCTTGAGAAGGCCATCAACTGGCAGCTCATCGAACACCTGGAAAGAAATAACCTGTTAGACGCCACCAAATCCGGTTTCTGTGCCAAGCACAGCATCGCTGATGACATCTGCACCCTGCTCAACAGGGGAAAATCTGCGACTCTGATCTTCTTCGAACTCTCCGCAGTGTTCGATACCATATCCCACCACAAACTCATCAGGAGACTGCACCAGATCGGAATCCAGGTAGACGGACTCAGATATATTGCATAATTCCTCATGGGATGAACACAGAGAATCCGCCTACCTCCTTTCACCTCAGAACCCAAGAGTACCATCTGCGTCATCCCTCAAGGTTCATCCTTCAGCCACTCTGTCTTCAACACCTACATGACACCTCTAGCCGACATCGTCAGAACCCACGATGTCAACATCATATCATATGCCGACGATACCCAGCTCATTCTCTCGCTCCCAGCAGACACCTCCACCACTAAGACCAACTTCCATAACTGCATGCAGAATGTCACCGACTGGGTGAAGGTCACCTGTCTGAAGCTCAACACTGACAAGACCGAAGTGCTGATCTTTGGCAACAACGCCTCTCCCTGGAATGACACCTGGCGGCCTGCCAAACCCGGACCCACTCTCACACCGGCAGACCACACCCGCAACCTCGGCATCATCCTGGACAGCTAACTCACCATGAAATGACAGATTAACACAATCTCCCCAGCCTGCTTCCAGCTCTCCACATGCTCCGAAGAAACTTCAAATGGCTCCTCATTGGCACGAGACAAACAGTCATGCAAGCCCTAATCACCAACCTGCTGGACATTAGCAACGTACTGTATGCAGGAACCACCAGCAAACTCATGAGAAGACTCCATACGATATAGGACTCAGCGGCCAGAATTATCTTCAACCTGCCCAAATGTACCCTTAGGAGCCTCCGCTGACTCCCTGTCCAGAAAAAATTCAAGATTTTGACACACGCCTATAAAGCCCTCCATAACTAAGGACTAGCATACATGAACTACTGCCTGCACTTCCACCAACGATCCAGGGACCTTCGCTCTGCCTCCGTCGCACAGATACCTCACATCCGCCGAAGCCACAGTGGAGGCCATTCCTTCTCCTACCTCACTGCCAAGTCCTGGAAAGGCCTTCCCCTCCACCTCCAAACATCACCCTATCTCCTATCTGGTGGACTTCAGGAAGAGAATCAAGACCTGGATTTTCACCTGAGCCCAGCAACCTAGCGCCTGGATAACCTCACGCGTGATAAGCTGCACTTTACAAATACTGATTAATTGATTGATTGAATGATTGATTGAAAGTTGGAGAGGCAGAGGGGAATGTTTATTGCACCCAGATTTATTTTCTGTGAGTGGCACCTGCTCTGCCATCCCTCATATTTCACAGAAGCTGTGAAGAGGCAAGGCTTTTGAAGAGAGATGATTTCAGGGATAACCTCTGTCAGAAATGAATCATAAATGAAATGTTTCTCTGCTCTTAATTTCTTCTCAGAAGACACCAAAAAGCATACAGCAGCAGACCAAGGCCAAGCACATTAGATCCCACCAGTTTCATAAAATATTATTCTAGTGCAGCTACTTCCGGCATCCACTGCTGAAGGATGTCAATAATAGTACGAGTCCATAAGAAAGGAAGGTGCACTCTAAATGAAAGCAATCAGGAAACATGTATTGTCCAAAGTTTCTTTTCTTTATTTACGTAGTTTGGTTAAAACCGGCACACAGCCAACGCGTTTCGTTCCCTTGTGCCACGGGAACTTCGTCAGGGCTTATGGGTAATATAGAGAGAACGTACACAACTCAGTCACAGGTCCAATTGTTGTCACGGGGTGCCGTTTCAAAATCAAGATCATACGTCCCCTGATATGGTCGAGACACCCTATATAAAAGGTCTTTAGAGAATACTCCTTTAGATTGATCAGTAATAATGAGGGAGTCCGAAAATAAGGAGTCCCAAACGGCGCACTGCTCTTTAAATTTCAAGAGGTCAACCAGTAATCACCTATTCTCCAACGCGAAAGTTTTCCGACGGCATGATAACCGGCAACACGATAATACAAAATTTGTATTATCGTGTTGCCGGGGACGTACGATCTTGATTTTGAAACGGCACCCCGTGACAACAATTGGACCTGTGACTGAGTTGTGTACGTTCTCTCTATATTACCCATAAGCCCTGACGAAGTTCCCGTGGCACAAGGGAACGAAACGCGTTGGCTGTGTGCCGGTTTTAACCAAACTACGTAAATAAAGAAAAGAAACTTTGGACAATACATGTTTCCTGATTGCTTTCATTTAGAGTGCACCTTCCTTTCTTATGGACTCTTCTCAGAAGACGTTGAATTTCTTTTTTTAATTGACACTAAAGGTGTAACTTTTAGCCGCTTCGCTGCGGCCGGAATTCCGCCCAGGTGCTGGACATTCCGATCGCGGGCGTGGCTCGGACGGCTCCCGCGCGTCGTGAGCACATGCCCACCGTGACTCATGACGGCCGGGGGCCGTCATGAGCACGGAAGAGGTTAAATGAAGATTATTTGGATCTTGTCAACCTTAACATAAAACATGCTCCAACGTGGATCTGGTTTCTCAGATAAACCCTTCTTTCGTTTTTATTGCCATAGCCATTTATTTTTTTTAAGCAACTTCAAATTGATATGTATTGCTGTCTGAAGTCTGCACACACCTCACTGTTAAACGCAAGCTTAGGTATACATTTTCATGCCTCAGCATGGTCTCATAACACCTGGCTTTTTCACATTATTTCAAGTGCATAGTTATACCGGACATTGCTCTTAGACTTTGCCTTATATGGAAAGAGCAAAAAAGACCAAGGCCCCTCTAAATCCGAGAAACTATCTGGCACATGCATCAAGGAAGGCTTTTGCGATTCCTTAATTGCGATTATAAGGAATCGCAATTAAGGAATCGCAAAAGCCTATGCATGTAGGAATCGCTATAAAAATAGCGATTCCTAAACATTCCTTAATTGCGACTCGCAAATTGCGAGTCGCAATTAAGGAATGGCTTCCCATTCATTCCTATGGGCCTACAGGCCCATAGGTATGAATGGGAATTGACATGCGCAATTTGCGAGTACCCATTAGGTACTCGCAAATTACGCATGCATTTCAAGGGTGCAAGGGTGTCAAAAGGACACCCTGTTGCACCCCTGAAATTGTAATGTGCACCCATGTTGCGCACACACATACCCCAAGGGCATGTGTGTGTGTAACATTTAACTTTGAAAAATGCACTTTAGTGCATTTTTCAGAGTTCTTGCAAATTACCGACCTGTGTTATTTTTCGGTAATTTGCGACCCCTAATAGCAAAAACGCTATTTTAAATTGCTTCTAGCATTGCATTTAAGGAATCGCAATTTGTGATTCCTTAATTGCAATCGCAATTTCCGATTTTTGCATTTGGGATGATGCATCCCAAATGCAAAAATACCGGTCGCAAAGGGGCAGATTCTGAGAATCTGCCCGTTTGCGACCGGTTTTTACTTTGATGCATGGGGCCCTATAAACCAAATGTTTGGAGGATACTGTTTTCAAAGTGCAAATGGAATGCAAGAAGGTGTAAAGTTAGATAGCACTACATCAAATGTATCTAAGCCAGGTCTTTCATCTTCCAAATTGGGGGCTATATGCAAGAAAACTAAATTGTGTGCAATGCTTTCAACAAGTGTCCAAATAAAATACCCATCTTTGCCTACCAAACCTGCTTCCAGTTTATTCTGGAAGAGATCAGAGCACTAAGGCCATTTATGGAAAGGACAAACAGAAAGCTTCCACCAACAGAGGATATTAGTCTAGTATTGACAAGAGACTAACTGAAGTAGAACACATTAGCGATGCAGAGGATCTATTGATCAGGGTGTTTCATCTGGAGTCTGAGGTCAAACCTCTGAAGAAACAATCTGAAAGTCTAGAGAGCATAAATCATAGGAATCATCTCAGAATATATGGATTACCTGTGGGGGCTGAAGAAGACGATGTGGTAACCTCCATTAATGCATTCTTTACTAAGCTACTGTAAATGAAAGAAACTTCAGAACTTAACATACAATGAGCGCATTAATTGGGAAAGAGATTTCACTTTGGCTTTTAAAAAAAAGAGGCCTTGTTGCTTAAACTAGGACTCTGGAATAGTTCAGGAAGTTTGGATTACCAACCTATGGGTGCAGGGACGCTGAGCTCAGTGAACCAACGATGACTAGCGAATTCCAGGTTAAAGTAGGCCCACACTACCAAATGAGCATACCTGCCGATATGGGTCCATGCTTTCTGGGTTACTAACAGGAGCACAGTTGTAAACCAAACGATTGTTCATTAATAAGATACACAATAAAGGATCATTAGAAACAATATATATTTATTTTGACATATGTCTGACCCCCTGTGGCGGGAGCACTTGTGCTCTCGTGGGTCAGGAACATAGCCTGCTTGGGGTGGAGGTGCTTCTCCGTTACCCCTAATCAGGAACAGCAATCAGGGCCGCGAGCATGAAAGGCTTCCTGCCCTCTGATTTGCTAGCCAGGGCCTCTCCAGCTAGTGGAGATGCCCGTCGCCCCAGACCAAGCCCCACTTTTTGCTGCAAGGTCGGCTGGAAATTATTAGTCAGGAGAGGTGCGTCGCCTCTCAGCCAGGACCATCCCTAGGGTGTCCGAAACTGAAGTGACCCCCTCCCTAGAAAATCCTCCATGTTGGATGGAAGGACTTTAGCCAATCAGGTTAGGGGATGACCCACCCCCAAAGGGAGGGGTCATACACAGGATGTGGTCACCCTTAAAGGTAAGTAGCCCATTGGCTACTACCTGCCAGTACCTGTAATGCCCCTAAGTTCAGTATCTGGGGGCACCCCTGAACCTTGATTCTCAGATTCCTGCGACCTATGAAGGAGAAGAACGAATAACCGCCATGCAGCAAAGCTTGAAGATGATGACTGACTGAGCCCCAGCCCTACCGGCCTGTCTCCAGCTCAAAGAGCCTGCAAAGAAGACAATGTCTGTCCTGCCTTCCAGAAACCTGAGGAAAACTGCCACTCTTCAAGAAAGACCAGAAATCCCGAGGACAGCGGCGCTGTCCAGAAGAAAACAACTACAAGGACTCCGGATTCAGCTGAATCCGAGTCTCCTGCCCACTGTGCACCCGACGCCCACGGCTCGAGTCTGAGTGGCTCACCTGGCCAGTGAAGTATCCCCAGCGATTCTGACCTGTTGGCTGACCTCTCCTGGACTTCACGAAGACGCTTGCAGCCTCATAACGAAAGCTCCCCCCGACCACCTCTGCATCCTCCGCCCCCGACTTTGGGGAGCCCAGCCAACTGTACCCAGGCCTCCATCAACATCCCAACTTACCTGCCTGGTTGGTGGTCACCTTCGTCCAGCCTCCTGGTTTGAGCCTGTCCCCAGCAGGCCACCATCCCTGTTTTCTTGCCCTTTCCCAAATTGCGACCTGCCTCATGAATATTGATGAGGCAGGTCATTGCGACCCCATTGGTAATTGCTAAATTTGTCTAAGACACATTAGTACATTCCGTTTTGTGAGTCGCAAATCGCAATTTGCGACTCACAAAACGGAATGATTGCACATCTGTCCCCATATGTCTATCTCTTACATTTGCTAAACTTGCTACTGTTTCATTACATCGCCAAAGTATACTTAATACTACTGTAAAGTATTTTACTGCCTTTACAACACAATACCTACTGCATTAAAAAAATATGACTATCCTTGAAACTGTTACTTACCTGCTACTGAGTTCCTCTTGGTTCTAAAATAAAATAACAAAGTAATAACTTTTTATACAAAACAATTGGTCTTGGATTCAGTCTTTGAGTGTGTGTAATCATTTCTTGCCTGGTTGTGTACCACAAATGCTTAACACAGCCCTCTGTTAAGCCAAACTGCTCGACCACACCTCCACAAATAGAGATTTTAGTATTATCTACTTAAGCCCCTGTAAGCCTCTGGGGATCCACTTGACTCTGTGCACACTATACCTTACTTCGGTATAGTATGTACAGAGCCAGCTTCCTACAACCATCTTCTCCAATTTCATTTTTACATGTCCTAATAAGTCATGGGGCCATACACATCATTTAGTTCCCCACTTCCCAGTAGGAACTGCATGTTTTTTGGGCAGCATAAACATAGGGATGGTGCCAGACTGATTCCATGCACCTCTGCAGGATATGTCATCCTAGAGACCAGCTAGCCTACAGTGCCACCAGAGGTAACACTAAACCTAAAGTGGTTGCAAATGGTTTTGGCAATCGCAAAACATGACAACACTGAACCCCTCTGCTAATCTCAAACAAGCCTCTGGCTTGGGTTTACCTGGACCACTGTGGCCCTCTGACTTCAGATGGGGCCTACAAGTATATCTTGGTAGCAGTGGATTCCTAATCTCGATTCCTATGGGTATGGCCACAGCGGTCGGCTGACAACCAAACTGTTATAAAGGATCTGTGAGTCTACATCGGGACATACGCAGTAGGCACATTACATTCCGGCCAGGCGTTTAGCTATGGGGCTTACAAAGAGGCCATGGGAAGTTTAGGTGTTATTCCTCTCCTTACCATACTGAGGGAATTGCGGTAGTGGAGAGGAAAAACTGTGACTTAAAGCAGTCTTTAAAAACAAGGGTACTAGGTTTAGGCCGCAGTTGGGTCCAACATCTGTATGGAGTCCAGAGGGCACTCAATAACCTGCCTAGAAAATCGCTGGGTGGTTGAACTCCCTATTAAATCCTGTTTGGGGTAACGATGTGGGTCTCAGACCTCGACAATCCCAGGACAGTGGCAGTGGAAACACCGTTTGACATCACTGAACATTTGGCTGTTTCACAGGAACTGAATGACTTCCAGGATGGACAAAGCAACATCCAAGTAAAACGCACCACCAATGGGGAAGTGAAGGAAGCACCGACAAGGCCTGGCTGGATCCTGAAAGGTTGGGGATCTGGTCTGGGAAAAGATTGTGGACTAAAAAGAAATCTGGCCATCATATAGAGTGCCTGTTTCTGTCCTTACTGTTGAAGGTACCTGAACTGTACTTCCGCCCCTTGTTGGCAGCAAATACACAAAAGATTTGTCTCCATAGATTTGATCAAACCACACCATGTGGCCTATTCTCATTAGTAAGCCACATGGACTCCTGGGAAGCTACCTGCCTCTTCTCCCTACCGTACAGGAAGTTTAGATGAAAGCTTTAATAACCAACGCAACTAACTCTCTCCAACAAGAAACAACAATCAACAATAATGAAGTATGCCTTCTTACTGTTGCCACAACTACCATAACTGTACAGTCAACCAGTACAGAAACACAGATTTCAGTTCGGAATCCTGACAAGAATAAGGTCTACATCAAGAGGGAGAAGTGTGGCGCAGCAGCCAGAACGGCTGACAACGGAGCTCGAGGCTCAGAGTTTGATCTCCGGCGGCAGCTCAGCTCAGCATCATGTGACTCTGGGCATTAGCTCACTTAATCCACCCGATGGCCCCCAGCGCCTTGAGACCCTAAGGGGTTATTAGATCATGCTTTTCAAATACCAGATTATTATTATTAATGTACCAAAGATCGAGTCATCTTCCAGTTCTACAAAACATAATGAGCTTCCGACAACAGACCGAACAGCCTCTGGCTATTTCATCGACTTTGATGAGTTCTCTTCCGAAGCATCGGATCCACCACTACCACCGCCGCTACCATTAAGGCGTGTTTTCTATCTTTGGCTGAAAACGACAAACTTTGTATTTCCATGGATACATCTTTGGATTACAATTGGGTTACTTTTTCTGGTCCTTTGGATGGGTTTAGTGACAGCCTTTTTCCCACCTTTGAACGGACGTTACCTCCCAAAACGCTCTGCAGTACAACTGTTCTCACTAAGTGAAATCTGTAAGCAAAGTAGTTTCAGAGAAACGAATCCAGCACAGTAACACATGCAAATATGTGTCAAAAGTAATTGTGCGAAAAGAGAAGCAACTTAGCAAACATTTGCATGAAGAAGAATCGCAACTTTCGTCCCGGACCCAACTAAGACACAATGCAGCAATAAATGATGACTTAAGTTCTAATTACTGAAAGATACACAATTTATCTTCAAATTTCAAGTTTTTGTGATTATTTTTTAAAACTTTATCCATTTACTGATAAATCCTTCAAAAAAGACCTCCTGAAGGAATATTGTGATGAATTTTGTCTCAGGTGAAAAGAAAATATATGAGAAATTTTTGTTGAATATCACACCAGTAGACATATATATTTCTCATCTAATCTTAGGTCAACTTGGAGAATTTGATTAAAACAATGATGAAATTTAACAAAAGGACTATAGAAAACATTTGTGATGTATTATTTAAAAATAAATCTAAATTGTATAGATACTAACATTTGAAATTTAAGACGGAAACATCACTTATTACATGAATTTGAAATGGTTCTTTGGGTCGCTAATAAACTTCTATCTGAGTCTTTCATGAACTGTTATGAAAATCCGTATTTGCTGAAGTTTTGCCCAAATGAACAGAATTTTACAGATTATTTATCAAGCATCCACAGGACACCTTTAACTAAATGACGTTTTTTCTGTGTTATAAGAGACTTTTTCAACAGATGGAATTGTAAGAGCAATTAATATGCTCAAGAAAGGTTAATTTCTTGAATCTGATGGCTTCCTGTAGATTTATATGCCCAATTTTCAAATTTTCTAGTTCTAAAGATTTTTTGAGTCAGATAATAACTTTTTTTGAAAAATAAATATGCTAAGGGATGTTTCCAGGAAACAATGAAATGGCTCATTCCTAAGGAGGTAAGGATATTTCTAAGTGATTCAAAACTATGGACCCATACATCAGATTCATTTTGGCCTAAAATGTATGCTAAATTACTAGCTTTGCAGCATGAATCTCTTTTGCCTAAATGAATTAGTCCTGAACAAGAATCATTAAAGGTTGATTATCCTCAAACAATTTTAGAGCTTTTCTCAATATTATTAGTAAAGCTACATCTCTGTTGGCTCCACTGGCTTCAATCTCTCAGAATGGCTTTTGATCCTCTGAATTGGGGATATACATTTCAGGCAATTAAATGATATGGCTTTGGCCCTTCATTTTAAAATATGTGTGTGTGTATCATATGATTCCCCTAAAGCATCGTTTTTTGACAAAGGTATTATTTCTATTATTTTTCCTTAAGAAGGGATACTAGACAAGAGTGCTCTTATCTCCCTATTTTTATTTATTATGGTGTTGATCCCATTTCTAACACTTAAACAAAAACAGAATATTCAAAGGTTTTCTTTTAAAGGGCATGAGTTAATGGTAATAGTTTTCTGCTCATGTGAATTATATTCTTTTATATATATGTCTGACCCTAAATCTCACAACCTTCTTTGTTGAGGTTGACCTTTATGCTAGGCTACCTGGATCTAAATTAAATATTGATAAGTCAGAAACTTTACATTTAAATACAATTTACTTGAAGTCTATATTTACAAGCTATAATTTATTTGGAGTAGATTAATAATCAGATACCTTGGGGTATGGTTCTCTGATTAATTAAAGAAACTGTTAAGTTGAACTTGAAGGATTTAAAAAGAAAATTGATACTTTCACAACCAAATGGCTCCCGTTATGCTTCTCCTGGCAGAGGAGGATGAATGCCAATGAAATGATGATGTCTTCCTAAACACCTTTTACTATTTCAATGCTATCAGTCAACGTCCCTAAACATTTTTAATCTATTGATACTCTCCTTTCAAAACTCTTATGAAAAATGGTAGAGCAAAGATTTGTCTTTCAAGATTGAAAAGTTTAAAAGAAAATGTTGGTGTGAAATTCCCAAATTTTTATAAGTATCCTTTGTGTTTTCTTGTTGCTAAGCACAGTATAAATGAATGATAATCATAGTATCATTTGTCCCTTCTGGGTTCTCTCCTGGGTATCTTCAAAGAGGTATTTCCTATGTCCCATAAACCCACGTCATAATCCAGTCCTTTTATAAATTATACTTGTTGATTGTTATCACCAATTCTATGTAGTAGTCTTTCAGACAGAGTGAGGTTTATTAGCTCACCGTTATGGTTGAATAAGTCAATAAAACTGAAAAGTAAGGTTGTGTTTAACCTAGTTGGAAGGCATGTGGCACTGATTGGGTTTATAACCTATTTGAAAATGGAAACATATAGCCATTTTCTTAGCAAAGTGATATAATTGACCTGCTTCATCTCAGAATGAATATAGTAAATTAAATTAGTAGTAATTTGAAGGGATTTGTTAGCACTGTCAAATGCTTCTGTTACTCAACCACATAAAGTACAAAGTCTTATTAAACAAAGTGTTTGTCATTCAACATCCTCCATGATTTACCATCAGTTAATTTCTCTAAAAATGGATAGGGACAAAATAAAAATTGAGATTCATTGGGACATGGATTTGGGTGTTGTTTGGACACCACTTCGAGACCACAATTGTGGGATTCATTGTGGTTAGAAATGTACTCTACACCTCGTATAGCTAATACTACACAAGTATTGTAGTTTATATTTAACAGCTGTTGCATTACATAAATACAATCCAGAAACAAGTGAAAAAATGTGTCCTGTATTTTTCTTTTATAAGGTCAGATCTTGTACATATGCTATTAAAATGCCCATTAGAATTTCGGTTTGTGTTATTATTATGAGAACTAAAGTTCCATTGCTGATCCAACCTATGTTTTCAGGGAGTTTAAATTCATATATTTGCTAATTGCAATAGCATTTCAGCAAATCACAACTAAATGGGAAATATTTCACAACAATTCCCTTTAGAGCTAGGTGGAATGGATTGTGTTTCGATCATAAGATTGATTAATTTACAATGCTAATGATAGTCAATGTAACAAAAGCAATATATTGTAGGTTATTCTACTGTTTTTTATACAGTACAAGTACAACATCAAGACCCTTTAACAATGAAGGGGAAGAGGTTGCTAAGCCTCTTTCAACCTATGGTTTGTTGCATGTTCTATAATTTATTAATTATTTGATTTTCTCCAGACCTGCTTTTATATATTGTGTATACGTGTCTGAGTACAAATAATAGATTCTTAGTCCAGTAAAGTACTTTTTAATATACTTATTATGTATTCATAATTTATGAATGTTTTCTCTTGTACTATTTGCTTTTGAGCTTGAAAGTATGCTAAATTTCACCATCTCTTTTATATTGAATTTTCTAAATTGTATGAATTTATCTTTTGTTATTTGACAATATAGATTGTTTGCCATCATTAATTTTACTTAAACTATTTAAACATAATACGGATGATTATGTACTAGAAAACTGTCATTTCACTCTCCATGTGAGTCAAAAGGGAATTTCTAAAATCCTGTATCACAGTGATGTCTTCCAAGTATTTGGAGCTCAATGTTTGCAGCTTTTGGCATTTTTGGATGCAAGGAAGAATGCCACAGTGCACTGTCTCCAAACAATATATGTTAGGAATGGGGTCTCTAGTTGGCAGAGTTATGCACCCTGTTAAAGTATGGGCCACCACTCTTGTCAGGGTAAGTCAGATCCACACCCTAAATTAACATGGCATAGTTTGGCAAAGAACAGGCAGGGTTAACCTAAGAGGCAGTGTGCAACACTTAAAACAGTAAAACAGTGAAAACACCACACAAAAATAATACACACCTGGTTAGAAAAACAGAGTTTGATTTATTGAACAAAACAAGACCAGAAAGACAAAAATCCAATATGTAGAACCTGGGTTATGAATTTTTAAATATTATCTTGAAATATAGTGCTCAGAGTCATAAAGCGCCAACCTGGGCAATCTGGTCATGCTGGATCGGGTCGAATTTGAAACATCATGCCGAAAGCAATGGAGTGCGGGTTGGATACATAAGCCATGCAGGCCCCACTGAAACAGTACCTTCACAGAGAAAAGCGTCGACATCGAGGAGCAGCTGTGAAGAGTCAAGGAGGCGATGCGTCATCGTCGACCCAAAAGACTGTAGGTGATGAGTCGGTTCCGGATCGAGCAGTTGGGTCCCTCATCATAATTGTATTCCGGGCGATGATGGTAATGCGTCAACGTTGAACCCCACAGTCGAGTTCTGTATCGTCCTGTAGCTCCGGGCGATGAAGGTAATGCGTCGTCGTCGAGTCAAGCAGTCATGTCCTGCATCATTGTTGAGCTGCACTGTCAACACTGTGGAGTCCTTGAAGTGCGATGCATCAAAGGCGAATGCATTGGTTCCGACCGGCACAAGGTCGAGACTGCGTTGGCTTTGAGGCTTCAGCACAGGGAAACCCACTTTCAAGGGCCCAGGACTGAGGTGGCTCCATTTGGCAGGGTAGGACTCACAGATGGTAGAGTCCAGGTGCTGCATGTAGTGTGCAGGAGGTCTTTGACTGAGACTGCAGAACAGGAGGAAAGCAGACAAGCCCTCTGAGTCACTCTGGGTTTAAGTGGTGTAGGCCCTGTCCTTCTCACTCAGGCATAGAGGGCAGCAGGCAGTTCAGCACAATAGAAAAGCAATTATTTCAGAGCAGCAGTCTAGCAGAGTAGCAGTCCTTCAGCAGCAAAGCAGTCCTTCTTCCTGGCAGAGAATCCACAGGTCCAGAAGTGTATTGATTTGGTAGGGTCAGAAGTCAAGTTTTTAAACCCACTGGTGCCTTTGAAGTATGAGAGACTTTCAAGAGGGGCTTTGAAGTGCACACAGGTCCTCCCCTTTTCACCCTGGCTCCAGACACACTACAGAGGGGTATGCAGCTCTTTGTGTGGGGACAGGCACAGCCCTATTCAGGTGCAAGTGTCAGCTCCTCCCTCCCATCCTGTCCAGGATGACCCATCAAGATGTTAATGGCCCATCAGGATGTGAATGGCACACCTCAGCTCCCTTTGTGTGTTACTGTCTAGAGGGAATGCACAAAGCTTAGCTGTCACCAACCCAGACGTGTATTGGAGACGGACAGAGGCACACAGGGCATAATAGCAGAAAAATTTCAACTTTCTAAAAGTAGCATTTTTAAAGTTGTAACCACAAATCTAACGTTACCATTAAAGAGGATTTATCATTACAAGCCCATAGGTATTAAACATGACTGTTAAACTCATTCTCAATTACACTTAACAAATGTATTAAGGAATTCCCAATGTTAACCTATGAGAGGGGTAAGCCTCACAGTACTGAAAAACGAATTTGGGAGTTTTTGATTACCAGGACATGTAAAACTAAAAAGTATATGACCTGCCTTTTACTTACACAGCACCCTGATCTATGTGCTACCTACGGCCTACCATAGGAGTGACTTGTGCAGTAAAAGGGACGTGTAAGGCTTGGCAAGGGGTTTTAAATGCCAGGTCAATATAGCAGTCAAACTGCTAAGACAGACTCTGCAGTGGCAGGCCTGAGACATGTTTAAAGGGCTTCTTAAGTGGGTGGCACGATCAGTGCTGCAAGCCCACTAGTGGCATTTAATTTACAGGCCCAGGGCACATATAGTGCACTTTACTAGGGGCTTATATGTAAATTAACAAAGTCAATTGTGGATATACCGATGTTACAATGTTTTAGGGGAGTGAGTACATGCACTTTAGCACTGGTTAGCAGTGGTAAATTACCCAGAGTGCGAAAGCCAACAAAAACAGTTAAGCAAAAGTGAGGCAAACAGGCAAAATGTTTGTGGGAAGACCACCCTGAGACTGACAGGTCTAACCATATGGCAATGTAAAAAACAGAAAAACGGGAAGTTTTAAACAAAAAAAGCATTCTCACAGTCACACTCATGCTGGCAAATTAAGATAAAACAGAGTTTTGAAAAACATGGTGATTAGCATTTGCCTGAGTGCTGTTCTCATCCCAAAATACAATAGGATACTTTTGTCGGTGTTACCTTTCTTGAATAATATGCATTTCTCACAGCATGCTGAGGTTCAAGAGCAGGTCAGGGGTACCAAAGGGTTAACCAGGAAGGGGAGCGGACTTGGAACCGAAAGCTGACCTATCAAATGGTATCAAAGAAGCCTCTTATAGTGCACAGTACACAGGCATGGACGTAGCTTTCATTGGTGCAGCAGGTGCAGTGGCATCGGAGTCCAAGGCCCGAGCTGCCTACTGAACTCCAATTATTGCTGTACTTCACAGTTCGAACAGAGGCCAGTGGACAGGACTTGGAACCGAAAGTTGACCTGGCAAACGGTATCAAACAAACCCCTAAAGTTGCACAGTATACAGGAGCACCATTTCTCCACCGCAGCAAATCAGGGAGGCTCCTGTGTGTGAGCCTGACAGCACATTATGATAAATTGTTGCAGGCAGTTTCCTCTGCCTCATCCACCCTCAGCCCGTAAAAGGGACACTGTGATAGCACAGGTGATGCAAACCTTGTGACCCAAAGGCCTCTGGTCCTCTCGTTTGATGAAAACAAAAAAGCTATTTTGCTTCCGTTGTTCCTATATACACGGATGTCCGTGTGATATACATAAATGTGTACATACAAGGATAGCCACGTGGTACACATAAATGTACACATACACGGATTCCTGTGTGGTATACGTGGTACACATAAGTGTTTACAAACATGGATGTCTGCGCGCTATACATAAATGTACTCGTACATGGATGTCCGCATGGTATACGTAGTACGCATAAATGTATACATACATGAATGTCTGTGCGGCCCACAAAAATGCATACAAACACGGATGTCCAAGTGGTACACATAAATGTATACAAACACGGATGTCTGCGTGGTATACATAAATGAATTCATACATGGATTTCCGCAAGGTAAACGTGGTTCACATAAATGTATACATACATGAATGTCCGTGTGGTACACATGCACGGATGTCCACATGATACACATAAATGTATACATACATAGATGCCCATGTGGAATACGCGGTACACATAAATGTATACATAAACGGATGCCTGCTGGGTACACATAAATGTATACATATACAGATGCCTGTGTGGTATACGTTGCACACATAAATGTATACATACACGGATGTCCGCATGGTGTATGTGGTATGCATGAATTTATACATACATGGATGTCTCCTTGGTACACATAAATGCATACATGCACGGATGTCCGCGTGGTACACATAAATGTATATATACATGGGTGTCTGCTTGGTACACATAAATTTAATCAAACATGGATGTCTGCATGGTATATGTGGTACACATGAATGTATACATACTCGGATGCCTGATTGGTACACCTAAATGTATACATACACGAATGTCAGTGTGGTATACCTGGTACTCATAAATGTATACATACACGGATGCCCTGGTGCTATACCTGGTACACAGATATGTATACATATACGGGTGTCCGCAGATATATGTGGTACACATGAATGTATTCATGGTCCAAGCATTGAAAACAAGATTCCTTAATTTGATGTAAACATCGGTGGGCCTGATTCACAAAGGTAAAGTTAGACTTTTGGTCTAGGTTTAGACCAAAAGTCTAACTTTACTGCTTTTCGGTATTCATAAAGGTAATTTACGAGCAATGTTCCCTCTAATTTTTTTCCTCTGTGTGCGGTAGTGTAAGGTCTTTGTGCGCTGCAACCAAGGCTATGTGCGCCAGTAACCAGACCGCGCGTGTGGGTGCAGCGCCAAATATCACTCCAAACTTTTGCTTAAAAAAGTGAAAAGACGGTGCATTTCCTCACATACAGATCCACGTGAACGATGTTGAGGCAGGTTTGAAACCGTCCCACATAGCAATTTGAAACCTTGGCAGCTATGTTGCTGCATTTCTTTTCTTAATAGAGCTGGGCTGCGGGGTGATTGTGTGCATTTGTTCAAGTTTTCATGTTAATTTCAGCTCATGATGGGCGCTGCGATTAACATGAAAACTTTAACAAATGCAGGAAGAATAAAATTATAATAAAGTTGTTATTATAAGTTTACTTTTCGCAGTTTCAGGGCTGGGTTAGGGTAGGGCCGCATCAGGCTTTCGACTAACGCATTCTAATGCTAGTGTCCGCATTACCATATTAAAATGCATTAGTCACGTATTCTAGTGCCCCTCTGACAATACTGCAATTGAGGCACACTGCTAATGAGGCAGTACCAGCACGCTAAAATTGTCTAACATATATGAGCATGCAACTGCGCCTTCAAATTTGAAATGCTATGCGTCAGAGATAGAATATTCATGAACAGCGCTGAGCAGGCAGGCCAGAATTTAACAGATCAATTAGCCGTGCCCCAATCAGCCTTCCTGTGAGTCTACTCTGGGGGTACCTGCCATCACGTGGGTGATCCATGGAGCGGGTCAAGCATTGCACATGCAATCGGTCTCGCAATTGGTTGAGTTAAAGCTATTGGCGCTGTAAATGACAATGTGTTTTACCCATGTGTTATGGAGTGTATGTATGTATGTATGTAGTGTGTAGTAGGATTATGTGGGTTGGATTGGAATTGATAGTTGTGGAATTGTGTGGCGTGCAATTGTGGGGTGTAGAGTGGGCTTGTGTAGAGGAATTATGTGGCTAATAATTATGTGGTATTAAGTGTACTGAAATTATGTGGAGTGGGATTGTGTGTTACGGAGTGTATATATATGGATTTTTTTTTAGTGTTGTGGAGCGGCATGTAGTGGAGTTTAATTATGTGGTGTGCTGCGGAATTTTGTGGCATGATGTGGAATTTTGTGGTGGGGATTTGATGTATGTGCTGTGTTGTGTAATTGTGTTGTTGAGTTGAATTATGTGATTTGGTGTTTTTGTCCATTGGTAAATGTATTGTTTTGCCAGTGATTAATACTTTTTTTGGTTGTAAATTTTAGTTTGTTGAGCAGTTGTTCCATATAAGTTGCTGACACTTTGTGTGCCAATAACCAAAGTAAATGAACATAAAATGCAGGATAGAGTTGGCGCAGGGAGATCTATAGTTTTGACTTCAATCAATCAAATGCTCTCTACCTCTTAGTATGTTGCCCACACAGGAGGCAATCAGAATGCATCCATCAGTCATTTCATTCCTATAGCTCATTTGCTGTGTCACCGGATGCCAACAGCATCCATTGATAATGTGTAACATGGCCCTTGTTATTGTCATTGCCTTCCCACATACTAGTAGTAACCAAATAACTAGCTTTAGGTACAAAGTCCCGATAATACGAAGGCATGTAGATTTTAATGCCATAAGCATTAAAATCTCAAGTTGATCTCTACTACAGCGGAAAAAAAATGTCATTGGCGCTTTCCCAGGGTATCATTTTTAATCACTTGAAATAACCAGGGCCCCAGTACTGAGACACGTGAAATTGAGGCCTCGGTGGATGCTGGAGTTCATTTAAAATTTCTGCAAATACTTCTTGTGGAAAATGTGTTGCCATATAAAAATTGATCATGTTAGAGTTACAGTACAGATGCATAACAGCTGCTTGAAGATGCCGAGTGTGCTACTTTGGCAGCATTTTTTAATTTTTGAGAAATTAAATTACATGGTTGTAGTAGACGCCTACCTGATTATGACTCAGGATATGGCAAATGTCTTTGGGAATTCAATTGCAGATGAAGTTTTCAAGCTGTTAAAGTATGCGTTTTCATTTTTATCTGAGAGGGACAATGAACGCAGTTGAATCGTGTAAAGCTGACTAATGGATTGTGTATGGGAGATAATTTGGAATATATGTCTTCTACAAAGCTTTATTTTAGTTTGACATCACCCCTGACGAACCCATCCCTTTTAAACACGATTAGATAGCTCGAGGGTGAGCGGCTGCGTTAGACCTGATTAATAGTCGCCGGCCCCAGTCCAACTTTTATAAATGTTTAATCTGAGACGCACAGAATAAGCGAATAACAACAACTTTTATTTTAAAGCAAAGGCATCTTTCGATTTGTGGTCTGTGCAACAGACGCCAAGTAGAAGGCTTAGTGGGTCGAGCACCCACTGGCCAAATGGGTGTAGAACCTGAGGCTAACAGGTTCAACCCCAAGCAGGGCCTGCTCAGCCTTTCATCGTTGTGAGGTATAAAAAAACACACGAATGTCATCATTAATTGCGTAAGAACCCTAATTATACTCGGAGCAGTAGACAATTTAGTTTGTGGTGTGTACTTTATAAACGGTTAATTAGAACTATCTCTATTAATTTTGAAAATTCTACCCTTCCCCCCCCAGACGGGCAGTTTGATTTTTAGGGTGATATTCGGTGCATGCTTTTTCCCGTTGCTCTTTCAAGATATATGTAAGAGAAAAGGGGGAGAAGAAAAGTGCAGCGTAGTGAGGGCTTCGTCTGCGCCTGTGTGACAAGTTGCAACTTAGCCCTCAGAGTGGGGTCTTACTTGCATCATTTTCTGCTCTTCTACGTCATTTGAAATGTTCTCTGCAAGTCTGGAAATCTGTCAAAATGTGAAATCGCTTGAGACTTAATGTCGTCCCCAAACACACACAGACATACACTGGAAAAGATAAGGAAGAACCGGAGGAAACATGTCACAGGTGTGGCGGCATACAGCCTATGTGTGCTGAGACAGGGGCGGATGACATCAGAGGCTCCAAAAGGAAACAAGGATGGATTATCAATACCCCAAGTCTGCTCTGTTTCCCTCTCGATTGCTGGCGGTATTGGTGGTGGTATCGCAGATGCGCAGGAAGTCGTTGACTCTCATGGAGTGACATCCGGCTGGCAGCTCAGTATCTCATTGCTCCAGCCTCACCGCCCTATGCCCTCCTTGAGAAGAAGCCAATACTCCTTCAGAGTCGACGGCCTTCATAGCTCCTAGAAACAGGACCTGCTGCAGAATCCGCGCTTCAATATGTCAGAGCCTGGCCTGCAGGGAGAGGCGGTTGTCTCTCAGCATGTGGGGCGCGGGAGGAGGCATTCTTAAACGTAGGCACTGCTCCTTGGCCTGCTAAATATATACCACTTTGCACTGACAGAGATAACTCTGTCTGAACAGGACAGCACAAAAACACAGGAATAAATCTGTGCGAGCAGCTGAGGCCGCGACAACAGCTTACAAACCAAGATAAATGCACGCGCTAAAGGCACCTACAAATGCCGCGTTTGTAGGCTTGCTGCATTTCTTCTCTTAATAGAGCGCAGCTGCGGGGCAATTGTGCGCCTTTGTTAACGTTTTCATGTTAATGGCAGCGCCCATCATGAGCTGCAATTAACATGAAAACTTTAAAAAGGCACACAATCACCCCGCAGTCCAGCTCTATTAAGTAGAAGAAATGCAGCAAGTCTACAAACACAGCGTGTGCTTTTAGGTGATTCTAAAAGCACACGCTGTGTTTGGTGCTGCATTTCTTTCGTTTTCTAGAGTGTTGCTGCGGGCAGATTGTGTGCTTTTGTTTAAAGCATTCATGTTAATCGCAGCTCCTGACGGGCTCTGCAATTAACACCAATACTAAAACAAAAGCAAACAAACAATGAGCCCCACAGTCGCACTCTGGAAAGCAAAAGAAATTTAGCAAGCACTTGCTAAATTCCTCTGCAAGTTTGAAATGCCCGTTTTTCGCGCTGCAGCGGCGGCGCCAATGCTCTCGGGGATGTGTGTGCGCGCCACACACACAGCACTGCGCGCTCGGGGGCACTGATGTGCGCGCGCGCTCAGGCGCGCACGTTCGAGGGAACACTGTTTACGAGTAGTATTTTTACGTCTGCACTCGGATGGAATCTCAGCACTCGGGGTGGAATCTCTGCACTCGGATGGAATCTCTGCACTCGGGGTGGAATCTCTGCACTCGGATGGAATCTCTGCACTCGGGGTGGAATCTCTGCACTTGGATGGAATCTCAGCACTCGGGTGGAATCTCTACACTCGGATGGAATCTCTGCACTTGGGGTGGAATCGCTGCACTCGGATGGAATCTCTGCACTCGGGGTGGAATCGCTGCACTCGGATGGAATCTCTGCACTCGGGGTGGAATCTCTGCACTCGGATGAAATCTCTGCACTCGGGGTGGAATCTCTGCACTCGGGGTGGAATCTCTGCACTCGGATGGAATCTCTGCACTCGGGGTGGAATCTCTGCACTCGGGGTGGAATCTCTGCACTCGGATGGAATCTCTGCACTCGGATGGAATCTCTGCACTCGGGGTGGAATCTCTGCACTCGAGGTGGAATCTATGCACTCGGATGGAATCTCTGCACTCAGGGTGGAATCTCTGCACTCAGATGGAATCTCTGCACTTGGGGTTGAATCCCTGCACTCAGAGGGAATCTCTGCACTCGGGGTGGAATCTCTGCACTTGGGTGGAATCTCTGCACTCGGGGTGGAATCTGTGCACTCGGGGTGGAATCTCTGCATTCGGATGGAATCTCTGCACTCGGGGTGGAATCTCTGCACTCGGGGTGGAATCTCTGCACTCGGATGGAATCTCTGCACTCGGATGGAATCTCTGCACTCGGGGTGGAATCTCTGCACTCGAGGTGGAATCTATGCACTCGGATGGAATCTCTGCACTCAGGGTGGAATCTCTGCACTCAGATGGAATCTCTGCACTCGGGGTTGAATCCCTGCACTCAGAGGGAATCTCTGCACTCGGGGTGGAATCTCTGCACTTGGGTGGAATCTCTGCACTCGGGGTGGAATCTGTGCACTCGGGGTGGAATCTCTGCACTCGGGGGTGAATCTCCGCACTCGGATGGAATCTCTGCACTCGGGGTGGAATCTCTGCACTCGGGGTGGAATCTCTGCACTCGGATGGAATCTCTGCACTCGGATGAAATCTCTGCACTCGGCAGTGGCGGCTCCTCCATAGAGGGCACAAGGGCGGCAACCCCCTAAGCAGCACTGCCTCACGCTGCATCTAATGTCTTATCTATTGCAGCTTTTACATGAAAACAAATGATCTCACTGATCATTTGTTTTCATGCAAAACCTGCAATATCACCTTATACCAGTGGAGGGCTCCCCTGGGTATATTGTGCATGTGTCAGGCGTGGGCTGTTACGCCCGTCCTCACACAGACGCAATACATATCTGACATGCTGCACTAGCGTCAGGCAGTACAGCATGTCAGAGAATGGTGATATGGGGCCTGTCTGTCATGCGCCCTTATGCCCCATCAGGAGCCTCGATAAAGGAAAAGGACAGCCTCCTTTCCTATCTGAGCTTATGATAGGGCATAAGCTTGTGAACCTCGTACTGGCACCATACGGACTGAGGTCACTCGCAGTCAAGTGAGCGAGGAGAGTGCATCTTTAAACGAAAACCTCGAGATAGATAAAACCATTAAATAAACCCATGCTAATGTTTGACCATGACACGCAGCTTTTTGAATATAGCAGGTACGAGAATGCGCAAGAAAGGGTGAGTGCCAGTCCGGAACTGAAAGGGGTTTTCCAAACTCATGTTGCTTATTTTTATGCACGTTTGTTTAGAGAGTTTTGAAGTCGCATCACATTTGCTAGAAAGTCTCCTCACTTTTGCTCCTTTCATAGGCTTGTAATTAATACCCCTGGTTGCCTCAAGTGCTTAGAGGTGGCTCAGCTTAAAGTGAGGCTTAAAGTATTCTGACGCTTTCAAATGCTGTTGCAGTTGGGCAGTTGCTTAGTTGTATATTTCACACGCTGTCCAGTTTATTATTTATCGCATATTTGCTGCTTTTAAATGTTTTAATGTTTGCCTTTCCTGTGTCTCCTGGTCACTGGCAGAAAGCCTAGGCATTAGGATACTCTACACCAGGGGTCTTCAACCAGTAGCTTGTGAGCTACTGTAGCTCTCCAGCTACCTCCGAGTAGCTCACCTGTGTGCAGCCCAGCTTATTAAATTAGAAAGTTTTTGCTAGGTTGAAGTATGATACATAAAAAAAATTGAAATTATACAGCACTAATAATATTAGTAGCTGTCAATGCGTTTCATTGAACAGGAGTAGCTCTCAATACAGAAAAGGTTGGAGACCCCTGCTCTACACATTAATCAGTCATTTTGATTGTGCTGCCAATTCAATTATCTGGTTTTTAGGTAGCACCACAAACTTGCTTGTTTCGTCATTCTGCTGATATTGATATCGAAACAGAACTCAATTCTTGGTAAATGATGCACAATTTAGATAAAAAACATAACACTTAAAATATGAATGCTCCCCAGACAATTGCGTACACGCAGCTTCTGATTCAGTACTTCAGAGGTACAAGAGGATCTTTGATGAACACTGTGCCTTGGAAAATGTACCTCCTGTTGTACAGCCATGGCATTTCTTTCAAGCGAACTGTATTCACATCAAATATTGACCATTATGAATAAGCATAATATTGTATAGGACTGATGCTCCCGGGGTCTGTTTCAAAGCTCTTTGCTGAGAGGAAAAGGTGGGATCAGACAATTTAGTCAAGCAGAGTAGCCGAGATTGATCACAATTTTTCCAGTTTCACCCAGTGCAATTAAGTCATAAGACTGGTATCTCTTTCGAAAATCAAAATGTTAATGGTTTGTCCTTAATTCTTGGAGGATCAGATAAGCGCGTTGGACAAAAGACACCCACTACATACATTTTTTGGCACAAAGAGATTTGCCAGGATTCGATACTGCTTTTCCATGTTGCATTGTTGGCAGCTGTAGCCACGGAGCCACGTCACTTCCTGTATTTTTAAACATGAACTTAGAAACATACACCTCCCCACCCCTGACGACAATTCCATTAGTGAACTAAAAGGGAAGTCTGTTGTAATGCCCACATTTTTTTGGACCTAGATTCTTATTATACATAAAGCAACATTATAGTCTATTAAATCGAACATGAGAGATTTTTGTACAGCGCACATCCTGAACTCACATATTTGAAGGTGTTCGCATATGTGATAATGGAAGAAAAGAAGGGCAGCTGGAATAAAATATTTTCCTAGGAATTTGGTCAAGTGGGGAAGCCAGACGATTCCAGGTTTTCTAGTTTCATATTGTGCAATTCATCCTCTATATGGGTATCTCTTACTTCTTTTTTTACCTCTTAGGTTAATGCTTGGATTTTCATTCTTGGTGCATGAAATTAGAGAGTGGGTGGCAGGAAGAAGCCACATGAAAGCTCGGTTTGTTTTGGGCTCGTAGGTCAAACAAGTCCTCAATCTGAGCTAGATATCTGGCTCAAGCCTGCAGTGGCTCGGCTACTATGTAAATTTTTAGGTCAATGTGTGAGGTAATTGTGATGTAAAATGCTCCATTTGTTTTCTTTTTGCAAACTTTTTTTATCAGGGAACTCCCTGATCCCCAAACCCACCTGAAAAAATGTAGCTCATTTTCTTCACTGTCTTCCTCAGTCAAAATCAAAGACATTATTTACACCCCCACTACTTTCCAAATTTAACAGCCGCCACTGGCACTCGGATGGAATCTCTGCACTCGGAGTGGAATCTCTGCACTCGGGGTGGAATCTCCGCACTCGAGGCAGAGACTGCACCCCGAGTGCAGAGATTTCACCCTGAGTGAATGCCGAAAGTCATAAACTTAGACTTTTGGTCTAAGTTTACCTTTGTGAATTAGGCCCAGTATGTTTAAACACAGTATCCAGTGTCAATAGTTTATGGTGCTTTAAAAGCTCACAGCCCTGCCAAGTACCACACGCCAGGCGTTAGACTAACGCATTTCAGTGTGGTTGTCCACATCACCGCACTGAAATGCTAAGTCACGCATTATGCATAAGGCCTGCCTGGCTGTTCAGCCATACCGCTACTAATTCCCAATGCTTGCAGTGAAACTAAAGCTGGTGGCAGCGCACAGTAGCATGCGTGCTGCTCCTGGCAGGCTTGGGCTGGCTGAGCTGCTATATTGTAACAATAGCCTGGATTCCCGACACCGTGCAGTGCAACTTGATTACACTCACACACACTGAGGTCAGGAGAGGCTTTGCAGTGAGGTGCAATTCTGTTTACGGACCGCCTAGTGCCTAGCCGCAACGACTCTCGTGGTAAACGTGCCACCCGAGCATGAATATTCAGACTATCAGCTGCAGCACAGTGGTGTGCTTTCCTCTAGGATTCAGTAGCTGCTGCGGTCTATGGGGTTGGGTCCGAGTCCGTCCAGTCGCCGGAGTGATACACGTGCAGCTGCCAGGGCCGGACTGGGAACCAAAACCGGCCCTGGCAAATTGGTCGGCCGGCACACTGGGGGGCTGAGGGGGTGCGGCCGAGCTGTTTGCAAGGGCCGGTTTCGGCCGATTTTGTTATCGGGCCCGATATTGCAGGCCCCCGGTAACATAATCGGCCCCCCAGGGGCCCAAAACCGGCCCCCACCATGGCGGCCCACCGGGGAAATGCCCGGTGCCCGCTATGGCCAGTCCGGCCCTGGCAGCTGCCCAACCTGTCTCGTCTCAGTCCCCGGTGGTTGTGTGCCCCAGGGAATCTCCAAGTTGAGAGAGCAGCTGCTCTGTGCCAAGTGTCTTTAAAAGGCACATGGGCGGCTCTCAAGCCGAAGCGGTGCCACGCTCTGCATAAGCCCCTTGCTCTCACCCTCATATGATTCCTCCGACTCATGAGAATTTCCATCACCTGTCTGCAGCCAGGAAGCGTGACAGGCGCTTCAGCGACCCAGGCATTGGCGTTAGTTTGGACTTATTTTACTAGCTGCAGCACCCACTGACTTGGTAAGTGTCAAAAATTAAACCCTGCTTGTTCATTATAAATGTTCCTGTTAAGGTCAGAGTTTTTGTTAGAAATGGGGGTCTCTAGTTGGCAATGGCTAGCCACTGTCCAAGTAGGGACCCTTCTTCCTAAGTCAGAGTGAGAGGGCTACCCTCTTTAATACCCCTGCTCAACCCTGTGGTAACGTAGCACGAGCAGGTAGGCTTATCTCAGAGGCAGTGTGTGAAGCATTTATGACCATACACAGTAACACAGTGAGGAACACTACAAAGGGACACCACACAAGTAGTTATAAAAAATGAGTATCTTTATATATATATATGCAGACTTATCACAAGACCAATAACTGTAAAAGCCACAATACTGTCAAAAATAGGATTACTGTTGCAGGACTGTCAAAAATAGTTCAATGGTTGCAGAAATAAGGTTCAAATTCAAAGCAGTGGTCTCTGCGACCCTTTCTCTCACAAAGTACCTGGATTTAGTAGCAAAACCACCAAAAATGTCGCAAAGAAGTGTTAGCGATGAATTTCCTCACGCGAGGCCGGCGATGCGTTAAAATCCTTGCCGCAAGGGAGGATGATGCGCCGATCTGCTGATGCGTGCGGAGACGATGCGACAAACTTCTTCACGCTAGGCCGCCGATGCGCTGAGGCCGTGCTGCGAAGACGATGCGACGATCCTGTTGCGTGTGCGATTGTGTTGCGAAGCGAAGAAATGGCGCTCCGTGAGGGAGCGACGAAATCCGGTGCGATGCGATCAAAATGGCGAACGCACGGCGTCCGCGAAGCGATGTCTTGAAGCGATGATTTCTTTGGGGGTTGTGAGCGCTCGGCGACAGCAGCGCGATGATTTTTCCAGCGCGTCTCAGCTGCAGCGGCTCGCAAAGGGGCGTTAGCGATGGTTTCGTGTTGCGAGCACCCAGCGGCAGCAGCGCAATGATTTTTCCAGCGCTCTCGGCTGCAGCGGCTCGCAAACGTGCGTTAGCGACGATTTCCAGCACACTTTTCTCTGAAGCAAACTAGAGGCCCTGGAACTCACAGGAGCCTCATCAGCAGATAGCAATCCTCGCAGGGAGGAAGCAGGAGGTTGGTGGTGGAGTCTGATGTGCCTGAGACTCCAGCAGGAGGCTAGCTCTTTTCCTAGCCCTTGGGTAATTGCTGTCACAAAAATAAAAGTTCTATCCAAAAGTCTTTTTCCCTCTTCTTCAAGGTCCAGTGGTCACTGCTGCAGGCCAGTGCAAGAAACAATACACAAGCACAAGGACAGCCACTTCCTGCAGATTCCTCCAGTGGCACGGACAGAGGTTCCTCTTCAGATCCAGGAGCAATACAAATTGTAGGGGTTTGAGCACAGATATTTATACCACAAAAGTCTTTGTTCTCAGAAGCTACAAGTCACTGAGCCTAGCCAGAACCAGTTCTGGTCAGTCCCGGAGCACTTTGTTTACCAGGCTGCATCCTTCCTTTCAGAAAGAGGGGGTCTGCTATCAGACACACAGTAGGAGGTGGAGCCAGCATTCACCTTGCCAGGCACAGCCCTATTCAGGTCAAGGAGCCACCCCTCCCCATACTCTAAATGCAGATCTCTCTATTCAACCCAGGTCTGACTCAGCCTGCCCTGCCCCTCCAAAACCAGACAGCCAATACACATAACAGCAGAGCACACTGGAAGGCTTAGGCAAGAAAATACCTACTTTCTAAAAGTGGTATTTTCAAACACAGGATATAAAAATAAACTTCACTAAAAGATGTATTTTAATATTCTGAGCTCAGGCATACTAAATTCGTTTTTCTACCATGTTCCTGGGGTCAGTTAGGACTATAGGATGTAATAGTCAAACTGCCCATTCTAGCCTATGAGGAACAGGTAGCCTTACAGTAGTGAAAAACGAAATTGGGTGTAATTCACTACCAGGACATGCTACACACACCAAGGCATGTCCTACCTTACACATACAATGCACCCTACCATAGGGGTGACTTACATGATGCCAAGGGAAGGTTCAGGGGCTGGGAAGTGGGTGCACTTCACAGCCAAGATGGCAGTTCTGGACTGCACACAGACACTGCAGTGGCAGGTCTGAGACACACTTTACAAGCTGCTTCTGTGGGTGGCACACATCAGTGCTGCAGGCCCACCAGCAGCATTTGGTTTACCAGCCCTGGGCACACACAGGCCACACTACTAGGGACTAACAGGTAAACCAAATAAGCCAATCAGGGATACACCAATTCACATAGACTTATTTACAAAGGGAGAGCATATGCACTTTAGCACTGAACAGCAGTGGTAAAGTGCCCAGAGTCATAAAACCAACAGAAACAAGTCAGCAAAAATATAGGAGGCAGGCAAAAAGAATAGGGGTGACCCTGCAAAAAGGGCCATTTCCAACACAACCCCCTTCCAGCCAAAACGCAGGGTAGACCAATCACTACTTTGATGGGCTTCCCTGCTTCGGGCGATAGAACACGGAACTGGCCCGCAACTGCAGGGGCATATGCCAGCTCTACTCCAATCTGAACCCTGGTGGCTCCCTCTGTCCACACTCCTAGGGCCCACTAAGATAACCAATGGGGAACTCTTCCCCTCACCTGTGGACACCACCTGTGCAGCATCTAACCTTAACTGGCCCCCAGGTGTGTCCCAACAGATAAACAACAAGCCCCATAGCCACTGACAGTAGTCAGTGATGAAATCCAAGCCCTATACCTCTCAGGGCTCTCAAACTTCTGTGGCATCAGAGAGTGAGGGGCAGTAACCCCAGGTGCCTGGCACCTTTTGTACACTCTCCCTCCTGTCAGGTCAGGCAAAGCACCCGGACACTGACCCACCAGCCCTGGGCCTGTACCCAGCGGCTGGGCCAGAGACTGGGGTGGGCTCCACCCGGTCCTCCTCTTTGGGGCTCGGTACCCTCCCACCTGGAGCGATACCCCCTTCCAGAATTGTCAGGGCACCTGTGGCAGGGGCCCTGCACAACTCACCCACCAGTTCAGGGGTTCTATCCTGCAACTGGTATCCCAGCCTAGGGTCTGTACCCTTAGACTGGGCGGAGGTCAGGGGTGAGGCTGCCCTCTCCCCGCCCCCTTTACTGGGGCCTGGCACCCTCCCACCTGGGGAGGTGCCCCCATAACACAAACCGGGAGGGGCACTGTTAGCAGTTGCCCCTTCCTCCAGATCAGGGGGACACCCTGAACCCGGCCCCCAACCTAGGGTCTGTACCCTTGGGCTGGACCTGTGCCTGGCAACCCAGGACTTCTGGGGCGTACGCCAATTCCCCCAAGGAAAATACACTCTTCCACTAGTTCAGGGCCTTGTCCCTGCAACTGATCCATCAACCTGGAAAAACCCTCAGGTGGTACTGGGGTCAGAGGCGAGGACTCCCTCCCTCTGCACCCCTTCCAACATACTGCACCCTCCCACCTGGAGTGGTGCTTTTAGAAAAAAATGGTCGGGACACTGCTTACAGTTGTCCCTCCCTCCAGGTCAGACAACACCTGGACCTGACTTACCATCCCAGGGACCAACCCCTGTGGTTGAACAACTGCCTGGCCAACCAGGACTTCCTGGGGAGCACACAGGCCCCCCTCAAGGGAAACACACCCCTCCACCAGTTCAGGGCCAGGACCCTGCAACTGACCTACCAACCTGAAAAACCCTCAGGTTGCACCGGGGTCAGAGGCGAGGACTCCCTCCCTCTGCACCCCTTCCAGCATACTGCACCCTCCCACCTGGAGTGGTGCTCTTAGAAAAAATGGTCGGGACACTGCTTACAGTTGTCCCTCCCTCCAGGTCAGACAACTCCTGGACCTGACTTACCAACCCAGGGACCAACCCCTGTGGCTGAACAACTGCCTGGACAACCAGGACTGAAGTGGTGTCACCATGGTCACTCCTAGGGGGCTCAGCCCTTCTGACTGGCCCCTGACCCACTGGCTCTCCCACTGGGGACTCCTTCCCCCTTTTATCCCTCAGGCTGGACTTCTGTACCCTCCCTCCAGGAGTGGCACTGCCAGACACAAGAACTGATGGAGGCCTGACTACAGGCACTCCCAGCTCACCTAACACGGGGGTACCCCCCACAATGGACGGTCCATCTAGACAGACTAGGCTCCCCACCTGGTGTTCCCTCATGGAACCATCCAGTCCTGGAGACTGAGGTTGGGGCACTTCGGGACCTATCCCAGTCTCACTCCTGCTCCCACGAGACAGGATGTGAGGCCCTACAACCTCCTCACAACAAGGGGACCCAGCTGTAACACTCCTAACCTTTCCCAGCACTCTGGGTTGGAAAACTTCTGAACCACTTCTCTTAGGGTCATTCCCTAAGGCCTCTACAGGGCCTCTGGTACTCACCCAGAGGTCTGCCTCCTGTGCAAGTTCCCTAGGATCAGAGAACTCACAATCTGACAGGTGTTGGTTTAGCTCTGGAAAACAGGAACTCACAATATGCTCTCCCACAATTGGATTACACAGCTCCACACAGGTGCTAACCTTCACCTCACAATCCAGTGCCTCACACACGTACCCCACACCACTCTCCTGAAATGGGCGAGACATTAACTGACTGTCTCTATCACTCAACCCACACGCTTCTGGGCGGTCCTCACACTCATACACCAGGACTTCAACCACGGGGGAACCCCTCTCCCTGCACCTCTCATCCAGAGTCGGTAGAGTATCCCTCCTTTCACTAGGACTATGGGCCCCTGCGCTAGTTCCCCAATCCACCTCAGGGACACGGCACATTAATGGAGCTACCTCATATCCTTGAATCCCCTGGTGTAGATCAACCCCCTCCTTCAAGTCAGGTGCCACATCTCTGGGTGGGTGTGCTACACTGTCATCACTATATATTTCAATTTTGCTGCCACCACTGGACCCCACCCTCTCAGGGGAATCCAGACAATTAAAACTGCGCTCCAGGGGTAACCTACCCTCTTGAGCTAACTTCTCTTTTTCTGCTATCTGCGCTAGGTGCGCCTCCAGCTGAGCAATCTCTATTTGGAGCCTCTCTAATTTCAGCTGGTTCTCCCTCTCCCTCTGTCTGTCCCACTCCTCTGGGGACCATGAAGGGGATTGGGCACTACCCTGTGCACTAGACCCAGCAAGGGACTCCCTACCTATGGGACCTTCCCGCCTGTCCACCAACTCCTCTGGGGACCATGAGGGGAATCTGGCACTACCATAGGCACTAGACTCATCAAGGAACTCCCCACCTATGAGATATTCCATAACACTTTCTTCCTTCCCTTCAGACTCTCCAGAGCCACCCTCAGACCAACTACCCTCTTGGTAGGTGTACTGGGACTCCAAGAATCTCCATCTGTCTTGTTGCCAAAGTCTCAGGGATGTCTGCAGGGATAGCTGAGTCTCCTTCCTACTCACTGCTAAGCCCCTCTCCTCACAGAACATCCTTAGCTCCTCTAGACTGTAGGTCAACAGATCATCTATATAGAAGGTAGGTCTCATTTCAGCAAGACCCATTGTAGCAATAACTGACAATATCAATAAAAAAAAAATAGGCTTGTCCGTTGTAGCAATCACGGGCAATATCAATAGAAAAAATAGGCTTGTCCGTTGTAGCAATCACGGGCAATATCAATAAAAAATAGGTTTGCCTTTTGTAACAATCACGGGCAATATCAATCAAAATATAGGATCCAAAAACTCTCAAATGTATGCGGGTACTATCACCGGCAATATCAATAAAACATAGGCTTGCCCATTGTAACCATCAAGGGCAATATCAATCACAATTTGGGATCCAAAAACTCTCAAAAATGTATGCGGGTACTATCACCGGCAATATCAATAAAACATAGGCTTGCCCATTGTAACAATCACGGGCAATATCAATCACAATATGGGATCCAAAAACTCTCAAAAATGTATGCGGTACGTTATGGTCTGCACTCACTAGTAGTGTACACTATAATTACTGTATGCGATCATAAATGCAAGTCCAGATCCTCACCGCTGACCACCAATGTTAGAAATGGGGGTCTCTAGTTGGCAATGGCTGGCCACTGTCCAAGTAGGGACCCTTCTTCCTAAGTCAGAGTGAGAGGGCTACCCTCTTTAATACCCCTGCTCAACCCTGTGGTAACGTAGCACGAGCAGGTAGGCTTATCTCAGAGGCAGTGTGTGAAGCATTTATGACCATACACAGTAACACAGTGAGGAACACTACAAAGGGACACCACACAAGTAGTTATAAAAAATGAGTATCTTTATATATATATATGCAGACTTATCACAAGACCAATAACTGTAAAAGCCACAATACTGTCAAAAATAGGATTACTGTTGCAGGACTGTCAAAAATAGTTCAGTGGTTGCAGAAATAAGGTTCAAATTCAAAGCAGTGGTCTCTGCGACCCTTTCTCTCACAAAGTACCTGGATTTAGTAGCAAAACCACCACAAATGTCGCAAAGAAGTGTTAGCGATGAATTTCCTCACGCGAGGCCGGCGATGCGTTAAAATCCTTGCCGCAAGGGAGGATGATGCGCCGATCTGCTGATGCGTGCGGAGACGATGCGACAAACTTCTTCACGCTAGGCCGCCGATGCGCTGAGGCCTTGCCGCGAGGGCGAAGACGATGCGACGATCCTGTTGCGTGTGCGATTGTGTTGCGATGCGAAGAAATGGCGCTCCGCGAGGGAGCGACGAAATCCGGTGCGATGCGATCAAAATGGCGAACGCACGGCGTCCACAAAGCGATGTCTTGAAGCGATAATTTCTTTGGGGGTTGCGAGCGCTCGGCGACAGCAGCGCGATGATTTTTCCAGCGCGTCTCAGCTGCAGCGGCTTGCAAAGGGGCGTTAGCGATGGTTTCGTGTTGCGAGCACCCAGCGGCAGCAGCGCGATGATTTTTCCAGCGCTCTCGGCTGCAGCGGCTCGCAAACGTGCGTTAGCGACGATTTCCAGCACTCTTTTCTCTGAAGCAAACTAGAGGCCCTGGAACTCACAGGAGCCTCATCAGCAGATAGCAATCCTCGCAGGGAGGAAGCAGGAGGTTGGTGGTGGAGTCTGATGTGCCTGAGACTCCAGCAGGAGGCTAGCTCTTTTCCTAGCCCTTGGGTAATTGCTGTCACAAAAATAAAAGTTCTATCCAAAAGTCTTTTTCCCTCTTCTTCAAGGTCCAGTGGTAACTGCTGCAGGCCAGTGCAAGAAACAATACACAAGCACAAGGACAGCCACTTCCTGCAGATTCCCCCAGTGGCAAGGACAGAGGTTCCTCTTCAGATCCAGGAGCAATACAAATTGTAGGGGTTTGAGCACAGATATTTATACCCCAAAAGTCTTTGTTCTCAGAAGCTACAAGTCACTGAGCCTAGCCAGAACCAGTTCTGGTCAGTCCTGGAGCACTTTGTTTACCAGGCTGCATCCTTCCTTTCAGAAAGAGGAGGAGCTGGAGCCAGCATTCACCTTGCCAGGCACAGCCCTATTCAGGTCAAGGAGCCACCCCTCCCCATACTCTAAATGCAGATCTCTCTATTCAACCCAGGTCTGACTCAGCCTGCCCTGCCCCTCCAAAACCAGACAGCCAATACATATAACAGCAGAGCACACTGGAAGGCTTGGGCAAGAAAATGCCTACTTTCTAAAAGTGGTATTTTCAAACACAGGATATAAAAATAAACTTCACTAAAAGATGTATTTTAATATTCTGAGCTCAGGCATACTAAATTCGTTTTTAGGTCGAGGATCGAGTAGCGCGCAAGTGCTGCTCTGCGAGACTTATAGTTAGGGAGTTTGAAAAGCTGACCAGACGCTCGTGCGTCATGGCCTTTTACCTGCGGTTACGCGCGCGGCAGACATGTATTTCCAATTATCGTGCCCAGACGCGGGCGCGATAATTGGAAACACATGCCTGCCCTGCGTGTAATCGTAGGCAAAAGGCCATGACGCACGAGCGTCTGGTCAGCTCTGCAGGCTGCCGTGCTCGCTCGCCCCCACTCCTCTCTTGTTGTTCAGGCCGTACGCGCCCCTAGTATTTCTGGCTGTGCAGAGCTCTCCTGTTTCAGCCTACTATTCCTCTGTTTTTTCGGCCGGGGGATACCACATCTGTTTCCAGTGTTGGGCGGGCCGCTGGTAGCATTCTCGCGGCCCCCCATGTCCAGCGCAGTATGGTCCCGTCCGACCACTTCGCGGGACCCACCCGCTCAGCTGTCCCTCGCCCTTGGCCGCAGGCGCAAATGCCCCATGGCCGGTAGGCAGGCGCGGACCCCTCCTGTCACGGGCTCAGGCATGGCCAGGCAGACACTGCAGAATCCCTCAGAGCTAAGGTATAGCTCCCGGTCGACAGGCTGTAGTGCAGCACTCCCAGACACACCCCTCCAGTTGCGCGCCGTGGTCTGCAGAGCGGGCCTCTTTTCAGGATTCGGTAGCAGCCTTGATGGCTATGCGTTGTCCACCCGGCCCCGCAAATCGGCCTTGGTGGGTGCACTGATGATCGCGAAGCTGTGCAGGGGTCCACATCCCATCTAGTTCTGCAGTAATCAGTAGGATGTGAAAGGATTATTAACAGGCTTGTGGAGCCTGTTCAGAGTGCGTCCGCCATGTTGAACCGCTAAGCCCCAACCCGGAATCTCCTAATTTAACACATTATTTATTTTGAGCTTATAAAATACCGTGAATGCTTAGTATGACAGAACTCAATTGACACCAGCTACTTGCACACTGCCCTGATTCTTACATAGGAGCTTGCTATCCTTTCCATATTCCTAGTGCTTAATTTGTACCAATGGTTGCAGGTTTTGGGCACTGGCGTTCATTTATGGAGACCAAGACTTATTTTTCATTATCAGACCTTGACCCAGAGCGAGAGATAGAAAGGTAGCAAAGGGAAAAAGAAGAAGAAAGTAATATGTGGGAAAAAAGTGACAAAGCAGGGGTGAAATAGAAAGTGTAAGGGTGAGATAAATAGACATTTTGGACTTGATTCACAATGCTAGACTAAATCTTCCATGTAAGTTTACGATTGTTTGTGATTCACAAAGGGATTTATGAGTAGTATCTATACGAGTGCGTAGTCTCCACTCACAAAAAGACCTATGATTTTATATGCGTAAATACACTACTCGTAAATTCCTTTGTGAATAGCAAACAATCGTAAAAGCTCTCTCGCTCTCTTTCTCCCTAGCTCTCTCTCTCATTTTTCCGTGGTCCCTCCCTTGTCACTCTCTCTCCCCGTCTCTATCTCTCTTTTCCCCTCCCTCTCTCATTCTTCCGAGGTCCCGCCCTTGTCACTCTGTCTTCCTCTTTCTTTCCTTCTGTTTCTTGCTCTCTATCGCCGACTCTTTTCCAGTTTTCCGATTGTTTCTTCGTGTCTCTCCTTCTACTCTTTGTTTCTGGGTCTTTCCTGCCGCTCCGTGTTTCTGCTCCCCTCGGTTCCACTCTATGTGTGTGTTTGTCCCTCTCTCCCCCACACTCGTCCCTCGCTCCCCTTATTCCCATCTCTCATCCCCTGGCTTCTCTCCTCTACCCTTGCCCCTCTCCTGTCCCATTGCCCCCTCTCCCTTCTCTGAATCCACTTTCCCTCGCTCCCTCCCCCATCTTTCCTATTCTCATCTTTACTCCTAATGTAAATCGATAAAAAGCGCATTATTGATCTAATTTAAGGATCCTCCTCCCACCGGTTTCTGCTTCTTAACACATTTCTCCTTCCTGCCCTGGTGGGTGCACTTTCAGGGGTCAGGGGTCTCGCCCTGCAGACCCCACCCATGCCAGGAGGGACATAAGGCGGTCAGTGGGGTGGGGGCATCTGTTGGGGGGTCCTGCCTCCCTCTACTCCAGTCCTGCTGAGGATGGAGACAGTTTCTACCAGACATACCCTCTCATTACTGACATCCTAGTTGTTCGTGTGGACTATTTAAACATTTTGAGGAATCCTATCTCCCGAACTCCAAGGGCTGGCGAACAATGGCCCACTGTGCGCACCGTACAATGTTAACCATTTACTCCCACGCAGGAGAGGACGTCCTGACAGTAACATAACCACGCTTGGCCGTCAGTGCACACAAGTACTGCCTGTGTGTGTGCGTGGGGGATCAGGCGTGCTCGGCCGTGCTGGCAGGCCCCAGAGGAGGCCTTGTGTCCATCAGCCTGGCCACCTCCGGGTGCTGTCAGAACAGGAGACAGGCAGGGGGTCTGCGGATCACAAGCTCCCAGCATGACTCGTCAGGCAGCTCCTGCTGATACAAGTTTGTGTGTTTTACAGAACACTGCAGGGCACATCTGGAGGCTGTTTTTCGGCCACCTAGACATCCGGTAGTGAGGTCGTTGAGCGCATTTGGCTTATTCTGCACTGACACAATAGTCACAAGCATTGGCATAACCAATAGGTCTCGCCTTTGGGACCTTATACGTGTTAAGCCATGCAACAGTTGATGTTGTTGCACCAAGGATATTGTGCTGCATAACTAAATACTTATAAGGTCCCAAAAGCGAGACCTATTGGCTATGCCAATGCTTGTTCTACCATGTTCCTGGGGTCAGTTAGGACTATAGGATGTAATAGTCAAACTGCCCATTCTAGCCTATGAGGAACAGGTAGCCTTACAGTAGTGAAAAACGAAATTGGGTGTAATTCACTACCAGGACATGCTACACACACCAAGGCATGTCCTACCTTACACATACAATGCACCCTACCATAGGGGTGACTTACATGATGCCAAGGGAAGGTTCAGGGGCTGGGAAGTGGGTGCACTTCACAGCCAAGATGGCAGTTCTGGACTGCACACAGACACTGCAGTGGCAGGTCTGAGACACACTTTACAAGCTGCTTCTGTGGGTGGCACACATCAGTGCTGCAGGCCCACCAGCAGCATTTGGTTTACCAGCCCTGGGCACACACAGGTCACACTACTAGGGACTAACAGGTAAACCAAATAAGCCAATCAGGGATACACCAATTCACATAGACTTATTTACAAAGGGAGAGCATATGCACTTTAGCACTGAACAGCAGTGGTAAAGTGCCCAGAGTCATAAACCAACAGAAACAGGTCAGCAAAAATATAGGAGGCAGGCAAAAAGAATAGGGGTGACCCTGCAAAAAGGGCCATTTCCAACAGTTTTCGTCTACTGGCAGTTGACTCACCATGATTTAGTGGCACAAAGGGTTAATCCCTGCTGTAAAGTCAAAGCTAGTACTGTGTACCATGAGCCATGCTGCACAATCGGCAAACTGTATTTTATGAGGTCAGAAACCTGTGAGTTATTTTTCTCACAGAGATCTTTTTTTGTTACTTGTGTATCTTGTACTTAGTATAAATAACATGGGCTTAAAACCACCTGACAGTGGGCTGAATTTCTTGTGTGTTCAGGAGTGTTCAGGCAACATTAAAAATGTCAAGATAATAATGTTTCTTGTTGAGCAGATAAGGATTTAGTTTAGTGACAGTTTTCACTCATTATAGAGTAGCGCAGGGGGTTAATATGCTGATTCACGCTGATCTCTGAAGTCAAGCATTTATGGGCTGTATTAAACAGAAACACAGTTCTGTACTGACTGTACTCAGCAGTTTAGTACAATGGATGTTCGTTAGTTAGGGTCTGGGGTCTGCAGCTATGGTGCACTTCGTCACCTGCTCTTTTACTTCAATAAACCTTACCAGCAATTTCGCATTTATTTATCACTACGAGGCCCACCTGCAAAGTCAGTGCCCTTCCATTTCTGGTGCTTTGCAGCAGTTAAAATGTTTTCTTAGCGTTTCTCATTGCTCAAACAGGTGTAATTTCTGATACTTATATATTTCCCTAGTCTTCATGGCTTTGATTTTGCACTCGAGAAAGTGTCACACTTAGCCATCGAATGTCACTCATAAGTACACTGGAATTATGAAAATGTCACACATAAGCAATCTGAAACCTTGGCAGCTATGAGCTCACACTGTAGTACATAAACATAAAAAGCTGCAGAAGTCCTTCCTTGTCTTCTAAAATGTCTCTTTTAAAATCGAAGGAGCATGAGGTGACAAGGAATACGTTTGTCTGAGGACACAGCTCAAGGGAGGGGATGTTGGGCATATTCGGGGCAATCTCTCTTTTATTTTTAGATTTCGACAACTTCACACACTTCATAACTGACGTAACATTTCCCTTCTCATTTTTATTTTTAAAAACTCGTAAGAAAACAAAGCAAATGTAAAACCCTGGCTTTTTCATTTCCAGCTTCGGTACAATTTGTAGGGACTGTTGTGAACTTGGCGGCTTCTGCTCCACTCGAATGACGCCCATGACGCCCTCACATTGGTCCTGTCATCCTATAGGAAGCTAGCAGCCTAGTTCTTTATTTGACCTCTGCGGGCCACCGTACTCCAGGACTCTATTGGCTCAGTAAACTCACCAGAGTCCAATTAAACATCTCCAGTGGGATCTCTTACCAGATGCAGCCCGGCTGTGCACCCCCCATCCACTTCTCTCTCCAAAACACTCTCCCCAGATCGTGGTCAACGCCCACCGTGGTGCAGGTTACCAGCACAGCAGGCCGGTGAGCTGGACTGAGGGAGGCCAGGGCAGGTTATCTCATCTTGAGGTCGGCCTCCCTGAAGAAACTGCCAACATGGTTCACAGCCGTTGGGGAAGGATTCTGCACACACGGGGCTCTCTTCTCTTCACCTCCCTCCCAGCTCAACACCTTGTGGAACAAGGTCTCATTAAGGTCATGGAAAGAAACGAAAGCCTCCCGGATACCACTGCACAGGCCCCGGATTGAGGTCCTGGGCAGGAAATGCCTCTTATCCTGGAGATTAGGAGGCAATTGGTCACCTTGTAACAACAGTGCGCAGGAATTGTACACTGCACACCTTGTAACGACAGTACACGTAAATAGTGCACACCTTGCAACAATAGCGCACACCTTGGAACAATAGTGCGTACAAATAGTGCACACCTTGGAACAATAGTACGTACAAATAGTACGCACCTTGGAACCACAGTGTGCACAAATAGTGTGCACAAATAGTGCACAGCTTGGAACAATAGTGCACTCAAATAGTGCACACCTTGGAACAACAGTGCGCCCAAGTAGTGCACACCTTAGAACAGAGGTGCAGGGAACTGTATGATCACTCGGCCCTACAACTCCTGACATACACGCATGGAAAACTTCTCTTAAGGCAGTTTAAGTGCATTACAATAAAAACATTGACTACCAATTCAGTAAAAAATGGAGTGTCCAGTAATGTTGCAATACTCAGTCTGAAAAAGAAAAACTACTGCCTCTTTTACACCTGCACAATCTTAGAGTTTGGAGCCACCAACATAGCAATTAATTAGTAATGATGTGAGGTCAGTTTCCTCTATCTCCACATTTCCCAATGTGTGACTGTGGGATCTCCTGTGTGTGCAGAAACTACAGACACTGATCATAGTGTCTCACTCGTCACTTGCCTTACCTGTGTGGATCCAGCCCCAGCGACCATGAACACGTTCACTTGGCCTCCAGCTCTTCAATATAATCACCATTTTGCTTCAAACATCCACGAGCTGAGCTCACACTTTTGCTGAAACAACAGTTCAGTGTGGCGAGCCCACCCTGTGTACTCCCCTGTCTGCAGAGACAGGACTCCTGTGTGCAGCGAGAGTGCTTGCACTAGCCCTGTGTGCTGAGACAGTCCCTCCGGCAGTGTGAGACACCAATCTGGAGCAATGCTTCCTCCCCTCCCACCGGCTGTGGAAACCCTGGGTCTGTGGTTAGAGTTGGTCACTTTTTAGGTTTCGCCTGCACAGCGATTGTGCTGTGCTTGTGAAATCTATTGTACTGAATATATCTTAAAAGGGACTTACAGCCCGCCTTCACTTGTGATTTGTCTGTGTACTTGTCACTTTAGTTTTCCTTCATTTTTATTGGCTGAAGCTTTCTCCCTTGTGTCTTTCTTATCAGTATCCCGGGGCCCCATTACGCAATCTCATCCACTTCGCTTTGGTGGTTAGAACTTCTATTTATTAATTATTTTATTAAGGCTGCACAATGTTTGCTGTTTACCTGTAGTTATCTTGCTACACGCATTTACAGTGTCTGGATACACGCATTTATAGCGTGCTTTTATATGTTGTAATCTCGTCGTGTTACCAAGTATTTCTACTCATGTTGGCAACTCTATATTTTTAATTTTATCTTTGCCTCCAACGCTTTTGAACAAATTGTTTCGTTCATATGACACATTTTATGGTTTAAATCTTTTTATTGATTTAGATGAGAACAATAGCCGCCACCTACAACCACTGGCCGGTGGGGAACAAAATAATATTCAACACAAACAAGAAAGAAAGATAAAGAGGAAAGGAGAAATGAGCCCGAGTAGTCTAGGGAGAGGGGGCAGTGTTACATTATAGTCTGCAGTAGCCGTCATGGGGGTTCCCGGTGCCTAATTGCTTAGTTGTCTACGTGAGGAGGCTCTTTGGTGAGTCTTAGTACCCGGAGGTATCTCGGGCAAGTGAGCTCCAGAAATTCTGTGGATAAAACTTCTAGAGTGGTGCCCCAGGTTTTGTCAAATTTAGGGAGTGAGTTGTAATGCCTGCTGTAATCTTTTCCATACCCAGCAATTCCCACAGCCTGTGCAACCAATCCAGTCGGGTCGGTACCTCTTCTGTTCCCCATCAGGATAACAGCACCTGTTTAGCCGCCTTTAGTGCTAGGGTGATCGCTCTCCCTCGGCAGGATTTTAGAGGATAAGTAATAGCATTGGGGAGCCCTAACAGTACATAGCTGGGGAATCTGGGAATTTACGTTTGGTGTATGTGGTCTACATCGTGTAAAATCGAGTCCCAGAATGTTTCTATCTTCGGGCAGTGCCAAAGGATATGTGAGAGGGTGCCCCGCATCCCACATCTGCGCCAACACAAGTCGTCCCCTCCCGGCCTCCACCTTGCAACCCTAGCGGGGGTGTAGTACCAGTAGTGCGCTATTTTTAAAAACATTTCCTTACCCGCTGTGCTGCAAGAGGAGGCTCTAGCTCTGTGTATGATGTCATGTCACTCCCTGGGGGAGAATTTGCGCTCAAGTTCAGATTCCCACCGGCGCTGCGCAGAAGACTTACTGCTCAGTCTGGGAGTGTTCAGGAATGCATATATGTCCGACAGCAGACGCTTATCTGAGGTCCGGGTAATAAACCATCGTGCAAACTTGGTTAGCGGGCGGCTAGCATGAGGTTACACCTGTGGCTGGGTCACCCAGTGGCGAAGGGCGAGGTACTGCCAGTAAGCATTCCCAGGAACCCCGAAGTCTGAGGCCAAGCTAGTGAACTCCATCACCCCCTTTTCGTCGAACAGATCCCCAATTCTTTTGCAATTAGCCTCTTGCCAGCGGATGTATCCATTTCCCGTTCTTGTCGGGGGGAAATCCGGGTTTCCTATAAAGGGGGTAAGCGATGACATAGAGGTCAAGAGGCCACACGATTCCTGCACTCTATCCCACACACCGAGGGTAGTTCTCAGGACCGGAGACACGTATGCTCCAGGTGGACGGTCTCGCTTCGGGAGCCATGGTACTTTCCAAATATGCATACCCACTATCGAGCGGTCGATAAAGCATCAATGTTTCTCCGACTCCAGCTTGTACCACTCGGTCATGTACCTCAGTTGCGCTGCCTGAAAGTAGCGCTCCAGGTGTGGGACGCCCAGCCCCCCATCCTCCTGTCTCAGATATATCAGATGTCGGTCCATTGGTGCTTTTTTCCCTCCCCATATATAGCTCCAAATGAGCTGTTGTAGTTGTGCCACCAGCCTAGGTGGGGGCCGAAGCGGGAGTGTCTGCATTATGTATAGGATACGCGGCAAGATACTCATTTTAATAGCCGCCAGCCTACCCAGCCACGATAAAGTGTGCCGTTTCCAGTTTAAAAGTTCCCCCCTGATTTCAGCTAAGAGTATTGTGTAGTTCACCTGTGCTATTTTGTCGAGCGCGGGGAATATCTGTAGCCCTAGGTAAGGGATGCCTTCGGGGGCCCACTTAAATGAGAACTGTGTCGCCAGCTGCTATTGGATATTCTTAAGGAGCGTCAAGCTAAGGGCCTGAGTTTTTTGGATGTTGAACTTAAAGCCTGAGGCCCGACTGAAAGTTTCGGTCTCGCTCAACAAGGGGGGTAGCGAGGTCATTGGTTTCATAAGAAAGAGTACAACGTCATCCGCGTAAAGCAATATTTTATGTTCCTTGTCTCCCATTCTAATCCCTGATATATCCGGGTTTTGACGGATTCTCTCTGTGAACGGCTCCATATAGAGAGCAAAGAGCAGAGGCGATAAAGGACATCCCTGCCGTGTCCTTCTCCTTATCTTAAAGGGTCTTGAGGCAACCCCGTTCCCCCTGATTCATGCCTGCGGGTTGTCATAGATGCAGTCCACCCATCCCATAAATCGGTCCCCGAATCCAAATCTGCTTTACACCTGTTTCAGGTATGGCCAGTGGACCCGGTCGAATGCCTTCTCGGCATCCACTGAGAGTAGCACCGCGGGCTGTTGAGTGTGTTGGGCTTTGTCTCGTAGATGACACATCATCTACGCTCTGGAATAAAACCAGATTGATCCGGGTCCACCAACCCTTGCATATAGGGCGCCCGTCTAGCCGCTAATATAGTCACAAAGATTTTCAAATCGATGTTAAGTAAGGATATGGGGCGGTAGGATGCACAGTCCAGTGGTTTCTTTGCCTGGCTTTGGTATTATGACAACCTCTGCCATGGTCATGGTAGGAGTCAGGGTTCCGGTATCGCTAAAAGAGTTAAAAAGGCGGACCAAGAGCGGGGCTAGGTCGTGGGCAAAGGTCATATAGAAGTCATTCGGGAATCCGTCTTCCCCAGGGGCTTTCCCGGAGGTGAGTCCTCGGATAGCTCGTAAAACTTCATCTAAGTGGACATCAACATATGACACATTTTAAAAGGTTTTTAATATATGAAAACCCAGAATCTTACACAAGCAGGGATTGCAACACGCAGTATACACTTAAGGACACATGTTCAGTCAGGCGCACCATAGAGCTGGTCAAACAAGGCCTTGGTCTGCTCTGAATGGGTTCTAAGCACGGTCTCATTGTGTGAGTGGCCCGTGCACCACAGGGGGTGATAATTAAATAAACAAAAACAGGAACCATGGGAGATATTTACAAAAAAATGTCGGAGCGCGGTGTTATGCCAAAATTGGTAATGCTTCACTCCGACATTTTTAAAACGCAAGAATGTGGTGTATATACATAAATACGGCACACCCCTGTGTTTCCCCTAGCGCTAATAAAACTGTCTAGCGCCAGTGCAGGCACCCTTGCACCGTTTTGCAAGGGGGACTGCGCTGCGGGCGATTGTTTATATGCAGGAAGGGAAACCATCCTGCACATAAACAATCTTGAAAAGACGATTTGCTACTTCTATGTGAGCAGGAGAATGCAGCTCACATGGAAAGAGCAAAAAACTAGGAGAAATGAATAATTACTCCTCGTCTAAGACCAGGCATTCCCTGGTCTTTGTTTTTGCCGCTGCCCCAGCCTTGTAAATCTGGAGCAGTGCCAAAAATCAATGGGTGTTGCAGCGGAACACCCATTGCCTTCCCCTTTCACACTAAGTATAGCGTGAAAAGGGGCCTTATTTACAAGGTGGCGTTAAGTCACCTTAAGTGGCTTAACGCTGCTTTGTAAATAAAGAGAAGGGGCACGGCCTTCACTGGCGGCAGAGCGCGCTTCGGGTGGGTGACACCACCGGTACCTAGCACGCCCCCCCCCCTCCTGGCCCCGGACTCCCTGTGCCTTACTGGGCGGTCGCTTCGAACACTAGTTGCCTCCGGGCGCGGCCTCGAGTGCTACGCAACCTTATAGCACCTATATAGCTTCGCGGCCCAGCACCCGGGGGTAACTCTTTTCTATCATCCTCCACCCGGGACTTCCCGCGCTGAGCCCCGTCGGAGACTTATGGCACAAATAGTGCCTCGGCCCACGGCTTGAGGAGCGACATAGGAGGAGGTCATAGGAGCGAACCATAGAGGGGGGCCCCCTCCAGCGCCCGGGGGTGTCAGTTTGATAGCAACGCCTCTTTGCTGGCCGGTCCCTGTACCTAGGGCTTCCACGCACTGTTTCTCACGCAGGACACCCAGTCGCGCCCGAGCTGCCATTCGGTCGCCCCCCCACAGATTGCGGTGGGCCACAGGGGAAAGAGATTATGTCCTCCACGAGGGGGAAGAAAGAAAAATCCCTAAAAGACATATTTGCCCGCCAACAGAGCTGCTCCACAATGGCACAATACGCCCTAGGAGCCTCGACCCATGCGAAGTTGGATGGCCCTGGTGATGAGCCTGTGACCCGGGCTTTTCTGGAGTCCCTTTTCTTGACCCTCCGGGAAGACCTCCAGACAGTGAAAAAGGACCTTACCTCGGAAATAAAGGATCTACGTAGAGACATGGACAGCATTGGTGAAAGAGTCGCCACACTAGAAGATAGAGGGTACAGCAGAGAAACTGAGTTGTCCACTTGCCAGCAGGAAGTGATACGGCTCCAGGACCAATACATTGACTTGCAGACCCATCTGGAGGACCTAGAGAATCGCTCCCAGAGGCATAACATTCGCATCCGGGGAGTGAAGGTCACGACGGACACCGACGACCTCTTCACCTTTTCCAAAGAGCTCTTTAACCATATCCTTGGCAATTCCCCTGAGGTCGATATAAAGCTAGACCGCACCCACAGAGTTGGTCCACCCCAGACGGGCAATGCTCCTCCCGCAGACATCCTTGTCTGTGTCCACGACTTCAGGACCAAGGAAGCGATTCTCAGTAAAGCCAGGTCCCTGCATCCCATTTTGTTTAAAGAACAGTCTCCGGTGCTCTATCAAGATCTGGCTCTGCTCACTCTCCAGAGGTGGCAGCAGTTCCGGCCAATCACTGACCCCCTATGCCAGCAGGGCATCTCCTATTCTTGGGGCCACCCGTTTCGGCTCATCTTCCGGCATAACGGCAAGTTGCTTCAGCTGCGCTCCCTCGCAGAGGCTAGCCGGTTGCTGGGCATTGCGCTGCCTCCAGAGGATGATGAGCACTGCAGCCCTGCCTCCAGAAATGAGGCTTCCCCATCGGGTTGGCAGCTGCAGGGCCGCAGATGCAGAGCCCAGTGTCCCGACCAGATGGAGATCGCAAAAGGCCAGCAGGCGGTCCTTGACTCCACGGCAGAGGCAGTAGCGAAGACGCACTCCTAGATGTATTTGACTGGGTCTAGTTATCCTGCTCTCTATCACTGCCTCCTGGGCGGGCGACGGGCGGGGCGGGAGTCCCAGCACTTTTCCACATCATGGACCCCACAGTAACTACCTTCTGGCCATCCTTGGATGGCGGACTACTTCTTCCAACTTTGTTCTGCTCACGCAGCCATGTGTTTGATTGTTTGTTAGGGGGGATTTTTGTTTGGTTTGGGGCTCCCTCGTCCACCTTTTTTAATCATTCAGACGCCCACCGATGTCCCCTTTTCACTCCTCGTGCTCAGCAGCCACACCTACACTGGCAGGTCAGGCCCCCATCTATTGCTGTCTTAATGGCCCGGTACCATCTAGATGCCTCCCAATACACTTAGAATTCTTACCCTGAATGTGCGGGGACAACCCTGTTAAGCGTAGAGCGGTCCTCTCGTACCTAGAAAACTCTAAAGCTGAAATATGCCTATTACAAGAGACGCATCTGCTGATGAAGGATTGCCATCGCTTAAGGTCCCGCATGTTCCCAACTCAAATGTTTTCATCCGGTCCCTCCAAATCCGCGTGTGTGGCCATCCTGGTTTCCCGCACGTTTCAGGGTAGAGTACTTCGGAAGGAGGCCGAAATTAAGAGGCGGCTACTCACATATCAGTTCGCCATAGGGGTCCAGACATTTGTTATTGGGTCGGTCTATGCACCCAACAAGGGTCAAGAGAAGTTCCTCCACGATGCACTCACAGAAGCCACAGCGATGGCCGAGCGTAGGCTTTTACTAGGGGGAGACTTGAACCTGGTCTTTGACAACGCCCTAGATAGATCGAGCCAGCGCATGGGCCAGACGGGCGCACTCTCCCTGATAGGCCTAGATAGGCTGAGAGATTTGGGGTTGGTAGATCTCTGGCACCGTTTTCATCCTCATAGTCGCGAGTACTCCTTTTTCTTGAGCGCGCACAAAACTTATGCTAGGCTCGATTATCTTTTAGGCTCATTACCCCTTCACGCGCTTGCTTCTGAGGTTGAAATACTGGTGGCCTCCCTGTCAGATCACGCCCCAGTAGCAGCTACATTCACACTTCCCCCGCTGCAGCGTCCCTCTCGCCAGTGGCGTCTCCGAGCCACACTCTTACACCGACCGTACGTTGTCACGAAGATACAGCGCGCCATAGAGGATTACCTCTCACACAATGATAAAGAAAGACACTTCACTTTCGACACAATGGGCAGCGCTCAAAGCGGTCATTCGGGGGGAATTTGTGGCCATTTCCACGGCAGATAATGCAGAGCGCCGGCGGAAGAGGGAGGATCTTACTCAAAAGACAAAAGAGCTAGAGCAGATGCACCAACGGACGGGGGCACCCTGGGTGAGGCATCAACTGCGGGCTATGCGGGCGCAACTGGCGGCTTTAGACCAGGATAGAGCTGACTACGCGGCCGTTCCCCTTCGTCACTCCTATTACACTGGGGGGGACAGGTGTGGCCGTCTACTGGCGCACAAGCTATGAGAGTCCAGGCAGAAACAGGGGGTTCATGAAATCCGCAATGTAGAGGGCAGACTGGTGACAGACGATGCAGGTATCGCCAAAGTTTTCCGCGACTTTTATGCTCAACTTTACACTGGGCAACCTCTGGATAACAGCTCCGGCGCCGCCTATCTCGCCGAGGCCCAACTCCCCACCTTGACGAAGGACCAGGCTGACTACTTAAAGAGAGAGATTCGGATGGAAGAAGTTGTGGCGGCTATCTCCCGCCTTAAGCCTGCTAAATCCCCGGGTCCCGACGGCTACGTTTTGCTCTCTGGTGGCTCCGCTCTTGACCGGTCTCTTCAATTCCTTTGCTCAGGCGGGGGCTATCCCAGAGGATATGCTCGAAGCAGCAATTGTGGTCATCCCGAAACCCAGGAAAGACAAGACCGTCTGTGGTGCGTACCGCCCTATATCTCTCCTTAACATAGACCTTAAGTTATATACGGGGATCCTTGCTTCCCGGCTAGCGTCCTTTATGCCAGAGTTGATAGACCCTGACCAGGCGGGCTTTATCCCTCAATGCCAAAAAAGTGATAACACCAAGCGGATTCTCCACCTCATAGAGAAGGCCTCTCGGACACAAGGTGAATACATGCTGCTTGCTATTGACGCCGAGAAGGCCTTTGATAGGGTCCATTAGCCGTACTTGGAGCAAGTGCTTGCGCGTGTTGGAATGGGGGATAAACTTCGGACCCACATTTTAAATTGTTATCGATTCCCCACGGCATCTGTCCAGGTTAATGGTCACACGTCGACCCGCTTCGCTATAGGTAGGGGCACCCGGCAGGGGTGTCCTCTATCGCCCCTGCTCTTCGTGCTCTATATGAAGCCACTGGCCCAACGTGTCAGACAAAACTCTATTGTATCAGGGATCAGGTTTGGGGGCGACATTCATACTATCAGTTTATATGCAGACGACGTTTTGGTCTCACTCTCGAACCCCATCATCGCACTGAGGGCCTTTTTATCGGAACTGGATTGCTTTGCGCAGGCCTCGGGATTCAAGGTCAACGTAGAGAAGTCTGTAGCGCTTGATCTCTCTTTGTCGCCTCAAACGCTGGCATGTCTCCAGACTCAGCACCCTATTCAATGGTCAGAGGACGCAGTCCCCTATTTGGGTGTCCTGCTGGCCCCCATCTTACCGGCAATAGTCGCCACCAACTATGCCAAGCCACGGACGCAGCTACGCAAGGAGCTGCGGCGGTGGAAACACTACTCGTTTTCCTGGCTAGGCAGGGTGGCAGCCATCAAAATGACCATATTGCCTCAAATATTATATTTATTTCAAACTCTTCCCCTGCAACCCCCCCCCCCGCCCAGGGTGGATCCAGCAGGTCCAATCAGAGCTTGCGCAATTCATTTGGCAAGGCCGCAAACCCCGGTTGAAGAAATCGATAGTAACACTACCGCCCGAGGAGGGCGGGCTTGGAGTCCCTGATCTACAGCTCTATTTTCAGGCAACGCAACTGCGTCATCTGGTCGAATGGAGCCAGCTGGAGTCTGAAAAGCACTGGCTGTTCCAAGATCGTGCGGTAGCGGCTACGTCTCTCCAGAAGGTCCCCTTCCTCCGAAGGCCGCAAAGACCACCTAACCTCTACGTGTCCTATATCACCCGGGTGACCTTGGAGGCATGCGACCACACTAACGTTAAGCACAACCTGACCACTTTCCCCTCCCCACTCACCCCCCTTTTCGATAATCCCGACTTCCAGCCGGGCATGGGTGAGACCGCCTTCACACGCTGGCGCCCCACGGCATGCCGCTCCTTGGGTCATCTTTTCGATATCGACGGGATCCTTCCGTTTCCACGGATTATAGCAGAGTATTGTTGTATTCCTCTTAGGGTGTCCATAAACGGGCTTTCCAGTATCATGTCCTTATATAGGCACAATTCGCCCTGCCCTTATATAGGCATAAAATCCCAGTCCTTATTTTGGCATTAAACCGTGCACTCCAAATACAGGCATGGTCTCTGACATCCGTCCACCCTAACGTCACAACGAGTTCATGAAGAACAGACCCTTAGGCTGCGGGAGTTTCCCTAGCCCAGGACTATTGATTTCTTCAAGGACTCATATATTATGCATGAACCATTATTCCTTAGGGGTTCATTCACGACGTCTTCCGCTGTCCGACTCACGTCAATGCTAACATTCTGAGGTACCTCTCAGGTATAAATATACCTTCCCTAGCCCCTGTAAATCAGAGGAGACCTCGACTTCAGAGGAGCCCGTTTCCCGGCCTGACGCACTGAGAAGACGCTGTCATCCCTGCACGCAGAGAGTCCAGCTTCCAGTGATCTGACTTCCCTTGCGGGGTGTTGGAGTTAGAGTCTGGCAAAGAGATTCCTACCTCTCTCATTCTTCAGGTATGGAGCTGGCTAGAACCTAGAGGGACTCTTGGCATACTTGGCATACTAGGCATACTGGGCTTAACATACTCTTAGTATACCATAGTAAGGAATACTACACCTACTTCATACCTCTCCCTACACCTAGGTTAGGTTAGGTACATTGGGGTAGAACTAGATTAGAAACGCATTGTATGAGTACTCGCATTTTTAGTCTGTGTCATTTATGTAAATGCATCTATACTAAAAGATAATGCTATCGCAGTATTATTTATTTCTACTGCTCACACTGTACATTATTTATCTCGCATACTGTCTTGTGATCGTAACAGCACATTTTACTTACACCAGAAACAAGACTGTTCAATAAATCTTTTATTGAAACGCCCGTCTGTTCTTTCTGTGTAACTTGGAGAAAACTAAGCATGCACGATTGAGCTGAGTGAAATAGTTATCTATTGTTTCCATTACTCTGGGACACGTTCTGATTCTAAAGGGAAACAAAGTGGTCATGTTTTGCAGCTGCCAGAAACTACTCCCTTCTTGTCGTCAAGGAGTTTCTAGTGGCCTCTGAGCTAGCTGGCACAAGTAATTAAGTTTAATATACTTGATAGGGACATACTGACCTTAGTCCTATGTCAAACCTATAGGATATATTATTCCAATGCGAAGAGCCTATTAGGGAAATAGGAGCTACACTACATGGCGCCCAACGGTTTGGTAAGGTGGTAATTCAACGTTAGATACTGAGTAACTCAGCCGTGCTTTTTCTCTCTGAGACCCCTACCCATATACTCCAAAAGACGTCTGGAGTGGGCAGGGTTAAGTATCCACTAAGGCTACATAGGGAAGCACCCTATATATTAGCTGTTTGGTTTGCTCAACGTTGAAGGATACAGTGTTCCAAAATATTGTGCACCTTATCTTTGTTTCCTTGAAACTTGTTCTACATTTTTCAAAAATAACAAAATGTCCTTAAACGGGGACGATGCCACCAGAAACGGTGGAGCTGCGGCTGACCCAGCCCAAGCAGCAGTTTTTAACATTACCGGTTTAAATGAAACCGAGGAGGGTGTTATAGACATCCATCCAAACTTAAGAAGAGCCATCACTCTAAAACTTATAAAACATGGCCTACCACCAAGAGGAGGTAGAGCAGTTTTCGTGATAGAGGCACACAAATCCTTTCAGACAGGTATTCTATTCATGGGTAATATTTCCTGAATCCAATCCAGTAACACACATGTTTCACTTCTACAAAGAAGATGATCCACCAGAGGAATACATTCCTTTCGAGGATATTGAAATTCCATTAACATACCAGGAGCATCAGCTCTGGTTTAAAGGCGCCCTAAAACATCACAAAAACATTACCAGGCTCGGTCCACTAGGTAGACCAGGAGCAACATGGCCGATTCTAGCCGGCTACACACCTCGTCCTGACATTGAAGAAATGTCAGACGAGGAATTACTTACTCAACTCACAGAGTTAATAAAAATCTACAGACAATTGGTCCAATATGTCATGCAGACTTTCACAGTCCAACCACCATTGACACTTCCAAATCCAACTCCCCAACAGGGGAATACACTAAAAATTACACCACAGACTCTATACGCAGTCATGGGTAAGATGCCCACAAAACGTGAGCAAATTCCATTTTGGATAGCTCAAAAAATTACTCAAATCGAAGCAGTATTTCCAAATACTAGCCCGTATGAGAAACACAGAATCCTAACCATCAGTTTACCGATGGGGATCACACCACAACTGGAAGACTGTACCACTTGGGGCTCAGTCTTTGCTGCCATCTATACTAAAACACATGGCATTCCGTCAATTGCGGTAATACCTGATGTCCTGAAACAAATTCAAAATGAATACGGGGCAGAGCCTGCTCTAAATTTAGGTATGAAATTACTGAAAAATTTCGACCAGGTCTCAACAATAATGTTATCTAATATTAAAGGGGAGGCAGCAGCAGTGGCGATCCGCCAAAAATTAAGGGAATTTGATGTTACAGAACATCAAACTGAGCTACCCAGAATAATTGAACAATCTTATGCAGAATTAGGCAGAGATAGTTTGGGTGGAAGACCAGTGAAGCCGAAACTATCTGAAAGTCCTGAGAAGGACTCTATTAATCAAACTCCTACATCTTCTAAAAATAAGTGGGAGACTAATAAACAAAATTCAAACGAGAAACGTTCTCAATCCCGAGGTAGGTCTCCTCAAAAGGAGCCCTCTGAAAGGAGGTATAACCTCAGGAATAGGGATAATTTGAGAAAACCTGACAGGTATCAAGATACTGATACACGTTCCTCTCGTCCCTTTCCGATCTCATCGAAGACTTCGGAAAGAAGAGGACGATCGGAACATAGAGAAGAACGCGTGAAATCAAAAGACGAAAAACACGCTCCAAAAACTAAAGCAAAACCTCAATTCTCCAAAAGAAAGTAGCAGGTCTAAAGATCAGACATGCCGAGAATACTGAGAACACAACTCAAGAACGGAGAATGGGCTCAGACAATGCTGGACAGTGCAGCAGAAGTCACAATAGCTCGCCAGAACCTGAAGGAACTTCTGGAGATAGTGGACTTGAATGAGTACATTAAAGTAGAGACTGTAGACACCAGGGTTAGTACTCCACAAAAGTTATATGAAATAACACTCCGGATGGAGGGAGACAAACCTAGACAGGTGAAAGCACTTTTTTGGGAAAGACTATCAAAGGGCTATGACATACTTCTAGCAGAAAAGGACTGGCCACCACAATTTGTCAGGGAGTGCCCACACGGCGAGGACATTATTATGCCTGCCTTCTCCAACCATATTCCAATGCACCTAAAATATACATATGCAAGGAAATGGGCAGTGGCCCAGGCCTCAGCATTATATAAAAATCATGTAGGATGGGATGAGGACTCACCTCACCATAAAATACATCTGAAACATGAACCAACTGCACAGAGGCAGTACCCAATAAAGCAAGAAGCTAAAAACAGGTCAGGGAGATCTTAGATCAACTTGAATATCAAGGGGTGATTGAAACATGCACCTCCTCAATGAACAATCCTTTGTTTCCTGTCTCCAAACCAGACAATACATATCATCTAGTTTTGGATTACAGACACTTAAACACTTGTTCTAAAACTTTTGCAGTGCAAAATGCACATAGCACAGCATTAATGAATAACATTGTGCGTAAAAATATAAAACAACATTAGACATCTCAAATGGTTTCTTTTGTCAAAACATAGCACCTGAAAGCAGGTACTTGACAGCATTCTCCATAATGGGGACCCAGCGTCACTTTTGTCGACTCCCACAAGGGTTCAAGAACAGCCCAGGTTTATTCTCAGCGAGGGTAACGGAGTTACTACAAATTTATGACAATGAGGCATTGTCCTATGTCGATGACATCTATCTGACAGACGATGACCTGGAAAAACACTTGAACAGGGTGAGCACTCTTATACTGGGTTTCGCCTCTGAGGGCTACAAGTTCAACTTTAAAAAGTCCAGAATTGCCCATCTCAATGTCCTATTTCTAGGATATGAGCTTTCAAGTGAAGGCAAGAGCTTGGCAGCTAACTTTCTAGAGAAATGTGCGCTGCTCCAACCTCCAAAAACGCTAAAAAACTTACAATCCATCCTGGGTTTCCTAAATTTTGGAAGAACATACATTCTAAATTACGCAGAAAGGGTTAAACCTCTCTACGCATTAATCAAACCTGATTTTTCGATCAGAAACTGGACACAGGAACACACAGAAATCTTGCGTTCACTACAGGCTAACATGTTTTTGTTTTTTTTTAAATTGTTTTTATTGGCATTTAAAACAAAAAGAAACCATCAATCACAGAACAGCAAAGGAATCACAATCCTCAAATATCGCTCGACTTCTGCATAATCATGACGTTGTGCAAGTGTACATAAAATCTAAAGCTGGTATAAACATTACCATTACAGCACAGTGTCATTACATTGGCTAGCATAGTTTTTTTCCAGTGATCAGTCCGTATCAATATGTAGGGGGCTGTGTGGTCGCGCCTCTCAGTGATAGTAAATCATTTGTAATCTCTAGGCTTATTAAAACTCGGCAACATTTACAGTATTTAGCCAGTTTACATACGGCTCCCAGATATCCCGGGGTCGAGACCTCGGTGGCAGCAGTCCCCAATATGTCTCCAGTTGTGTCTTGCAATATGTAATGTTACACTGGTAATCCAATCCTTAGTGGTCGGTGGTGAAACCGCCCGCCAATGAAGGGCCACTTGGCGCTTTGCCATGATCAAAAGCATAGCAATTAATTTCTTTCTTTTTGGTGGAACAGAAGTATTGTCGCCCAGCAATACCACCAGCGGCGTGCAAGGCAGGTCGTGTCCAGTTATGTCACGTATGTACTGTAGTGTACGTACCCAGAAGTTAGCTATCAGGCGGCATTGCCATGCTACGTGTAAAAAAGTAGCCTGTGTGTCCCCACATCTCCAGCAGCGATCATCAGGGCGCAGTCCCATTCGGTGCAATTGCACCGGGGTCCGACAGAAGCGGTGTATGTACTTAAAGTGAATTAATCGCAGCCGGTAGTTAGAGGATAGAAGCCGTAGCTGGCCGCAGATCAAGTTCCATTGGGCGTCCGATATGTCCACCCCCAACTCCACCACCCAAGCCTCCCTAGCCCCTGGGGCAAGAATCGGGGATTCCCGTTGCGTGGTATTGTATATTCGGGTGATCAGCTTGCGGCCATGAGCAATCGCAAGCACGTTTTCTAATGCTGGTAGCGTAGAGGGGGGGTTTGGAAAAGTATCAAATCGGCTTCTGCAAGAGGAGCGCAGCTGATAGTAAAGTAGCATGTCCGCGGCCGAGGGGGGCGCTTGGTCGCACATTTGTTGAAGTGTCAGGAAGGTGTCTGCAGGGAAAAGGTCCTTGCCCGTATGTATCTTATGTAATGCGGCTCTCTCCCTGGCCCTGCGGTCCCCCAGTGGAGGTATCTGTGGGTTACTTGCCAATTGCATAGAGGGGGCGTATAGCATATTTAGTTTTGCTCTCCTGCGGAGCCCTGTCCATGCCCAGCGCAGCGCTTCCACTGTGTTCACTTCATCCCGTGGCCGCTTGTATGTGTGAAATATTGCGGTTGTAAGTGGCGTCGGCGCCGCTCTATCTATTTCAACGGCTACGTGTGGCTGAAAGGGTGTAGGGTGTACCCAGTAGTGTAGGAAGTGCGCCTGTGTGCTGTAGGCATACAGCACAAAGTCGGGTGCAGCGAGACCTCCCTGGGACTGGGGTAGGGTGAGTATTTCCCACGATATTCTGGGTTGGCGCCCCGCCCATACTAGTTCGATCATCAGGGAGCGTAGTGTTTTGAAAAAGTGAGTTGTTAGGGGAATTGGAACGTTGACAAAGAGGTACAACAACTTTGGTAAAATAATCATTTTAGCTAACGCGATGCGTCCTATCAGGGACAGGGGCAATGTTTTCCAACGGTGGACCCTCTCCGTTATCCAGTCCATCGCTCTGCCATAATTTGCAGACCATAGTTCAGCAAGATCGTTGCTGAGCCAAATCCCCAAATAGCGAGTTGGCCCTGTTGCCCATGTAATCGGGTATTCAGTTTCGAAGGGTCTAGTGCCGGACGTCAGGGGGAGAATCACGGATTTACTCCAATTTATTCGCACCCCAGAGAGTTCCCCATAGCGAATTAGTTCCCGTGTCATGGGTGCTAGATTATCTTTAGGGTCAGTCATATATAATGTGAGGTCGTCTGCATATAGTGATATTGTCAGGCTCCGCGTCGTGAGCCCTATGCCACGATGTGAATGGTGTTGCCTGATACGCGCGGCCAGCGGCTCGGTGACGATAGCAAAGAGTAGGAGCGACAAGGGGCAGCCTTGCCGTGTTCCCCTAGTGATAGCGAAGGGTTCAGAAACCAGGCCGTTTACCCGTAAGCGCGCCGTAGGCATAGTATAGAGTAACCTTATCTGTTGGATGTATATGGGACTGAAACCTATCCTTTGGAGCAGCGGGAAAAGAAAGCTCCACTCCAAGGAGTCAAACGCCTTGGTGGCGTCGAGTAAGGCCGCGATGGCCGGCACATGTGGTGCCAGATAGTGCATTAGAGCGAACATTGTCCGGAGGTTGTGGGACGTGGATCTGCCCGGTATAAAGCCAGACTGGTCCGGCAAGACTATCCGGGTGAGCAGTGGTTGCATGCGGGTGGCTAAGAGCTTGGCGAAAATTTTTGCGTCTATATTTATTAAAGAAATTGGGCGATAGGAGTCGCAGTGAGTGGGGTCTTTCTCTGGCTTTAAAATTGTTATGATTAGGGCCTAACGCATTGAGGTGGGCAAGTGGCCTATCTCCATAGCCTCCTGGTAAACCGCCAGGATATCTGTATATTCCTTATAAAATTTGGCTGTTAGGCCATCTGGCCCTGGGGCCTTGTCTGCTGAGAGGCTCCCTATAGTCCGTTTGATATCCTCTATCGTGAAAGGTAACTCCATGTATTCCCGATGGACGTTGTTAAACCACACCAGGGCTATGGAATCAAAGTAGTCGCGTAATAGCGCCTCTGTTGGGTCAGAGGCGGACGTGTACAATTGTGCGTAGAAGTTGCGCATAGTAGATAAAATGTCGGGTGGGGAACGCACTGTTATGCCGTTCGTGGTGAGTAATTCCGTGATGAAGGGGGAGCCCCTGGGTGTACGCAAGAGATTGGCAAGCGTTTTGCCCGGTCTGTCTCCCTCTCCGTATCTACGCGCTATAGCATGTTTATGTAAGAATTTGACTTCTCGGTCAGCCTCTTCCTGATAGGACGTGAGCATGGTGCGTATATTTGCCAGGAGGGAGGGGGAGGGCGTTGTGCAATATTGTGCCTCTAGATTTCGCAGTTCCTTTTCCATTCTATGTAAACTGTTACGTATATCCCTAAGGACCCCGGACTGACCCGCTATACAGTGCCCACGGATTACCACCTTGAACGCCTCCCAGAGGGCGCCCTTAGTTGACACCGATCCGGTATTATGTGTGAAGTAGTCTTGGATATGTGTACGAAGACTTTCACAAAAAGCTGTGTCTAATAAAGCGTTAGGGGAGAGCCTCCATGAAAACGGCTGTCGATAGTGGTGTGGGACCAGCAGAGCCAATGCCACCGGAGCGTGGTCCGATAATATTCGCGCGTGGTGAGTGGCGTCGTGTACCCATACTTGTAGGTCCTTAGTCAATAGCCAGAAGTCTATTCGAGACCAGGCTTGGCGGTGATGCGTAATGCAGGTGCCCTCCCGTGTCCCGGGGTGAAACGCTCGCCAGGGGTCAGTCAGGCTGCAGTCTTGTATGATGCTGTGCAGTGTCGCTGTGGCCTGCGGGTGGTGAGTTCTGGACGCCCCCTCTCTGTCCATGTGTGGCGACAGTACTATATTGAAATCCCCACCCCATATTATTGCAGAGTCTCCCAAAGATTGGATCTTGTGCCAGAGGTGGCGGAAAAATGTAGAATCGTCCGTGTTAGGGCCATAGACATTGACCACAATTATTGGTCTTTGATACAGGGTGCCCTGCAGGAGGAGGAACCGCCCTCTGGATCTTTTATTAACTGGTGTGTCTGCCAGGGAATCCTCTTGCGGATGAGAATCGCTACCCCTCGGGAGTAACTTGAATAGCCTGCAGTGTGAACCTCGCTCCAACGAGCAGCCCTCAGTCTTGCGCCAGCCGTTTCAAGGAGATGAGTCTCCTGTAGGAGACAAATATCTACCCCATGTCTGGACAGATAAGATTGTACAAGGCGAGATTTACGGTGGTCATTTAAACCTCTACCATTCCACGTGAGGCAGTTGAGTTTAGACAGTTGACTGTCGCAATATCTCGAGGTCTACGAGCAAAATGTCTCCAACTGTCCCCCCGCCTTGTCTCAGTCTCCGGCATGGCCAACGTCGCGTGCTATGGATGTGCCTGTACTGTGCAGTAGGTATATGTGACTGTCTACGATTAGGATAGTGTCGTCCGATGTCAAAGCTGTCCCGTGACCAATTACAACATACAATAACATTGCCCCCCACCCTCCTCCCACACCAACCCCCCAAACAGGTTGTGTATCCCTTGCTGTACAACACCCCTCGTAGGGGAGCCCAACGAACTTAATGTAACTGGGAATCATCCCCAAGGGGCGTGGGGTAGCCTGCTTCTTCCCTGTCACTGTTGGACAGGGTGGCAGAGCGAATGTGGGCGACCCTGGCTCAGAAACGTAATATCAGTTAGCAGTCTTGGTAACATAGAGCGTATTGCCCCCCCTGTGTGCACAAGATCAGTCATTGTCACTCATCTGGTTACTGGAAGCAGGCGAAGACCCTCTCTCCTGATGGCGCTGTTGTTTGGCAGACTGTTTGGCGTACTTCAAGGCAGCGCTGGCGAAGAATAGGGGTTTCCCCCCGGTCTGGATTCGTAGTTTAGCCGGATACATCATTGCATATTTCGTGCCTGCCTGTTGGAGTAGTTTCTAGGCCGGTATAAATTCCCTTCTTGCCGCCTGCACGGCTTGAGTAAAGTCTGGGTAGATTGCTATTTTATTACCTTGATATTCGGTGTCCCCCTTTTCTCTAGCAGTTCTCAACACAGTGTCCCTATAGTTGAGCAAGCGAGCCAAGATCGGTCTCGGAGGGGCCCCCGGCGGTGGTCTGGGACCCAGAGTGCGATGTGCACGCTCCACCAGGAACATTGGAGTAAGGCCTTCTGCACATAAATCCCTAAGCATTTCTTCGACATAGCGTTCCATATTTTGAATATTAGTGGATTCCGGCACGCCCGTGATACGGACATTGTTTCTTCTGGACCTTGCTTCCAAGTCTTCGTTGCGAGCTTTGATCACCTCAAGTACCTTTTCCATATGGAGCATGCTGGTCTGTGCTGATTCTTGCCGATCCTCTGAGTTCGATAGTCGCTGCTCCATCGTGTCCATTCGACTTTCATTCTTATCTATTCTTTGGGACATGTGGTCCATACGTGCCGCCATAGTATCTAATTTGGTATCGATCGCTCTGAGGCTGCCTCGCACCTTGCGCATCAGTGCTCTGATGTCGTCATCTTGGTCAGAGTCCATTTGAGTCTCAGGGACCACAGTGATTGAGGTGGCGGTGGGGTCCTGGAGACGTGTTGCCCTTTTTTCGAAAGAAATCTTGGCTTGTTTGTTGTCAGTTGTCCCCATGGCTGTGGGTGCTTCGTTCGCTGCCGCAAGATAGCTGCACAGCGTATAAGGCGGTCCGATCTGGTAGCCTCAACGTGAGTTGCAAGTGAGTTCAGAGGAATGGTACAGTGCCTGTGTACAGCTCCCGTTGCTCCTGTTTGTAGCACCTGTGTACCGTCAACTGTTCTGGCGAGGTACTGACACCTGGGAGCGGCTGCTTTATCCTGTGCCAGAGGTTGCCCTAGGCTATTATCACTGTGTGGCCCTCCAATGCTCGCGTAGGCTCCACTGTCTATCCACCGTTACTAGGGGGTCCCGCAGGTCTCATGCAACGTATCACCTCCCCATCACCTTGCCTGTGATCCTTTCCGTGGGTCCCGGAAAGAGGTGCAGCACACTATCTCAAAATGGCCATCTGTGGCGTCTGCGTTAGCTTTCTCACACCGCGGTGCCTCTCGTTGCCTCGGTCTCGTTGCTGCCAGAGGACCGCAAATCTCCCTGTAGGCCCAGGGGCTGCACTCAGCTAGCGACACCAGAGTCACGCTGTTCCACTGCTAATCGTCGCCGCCGGGGAGGACCGCACCGCACTCACAGCGGGCGCGTTGCGGATTCCCTTCTGTCTGCAGGTAGCGCTACCCAGATTGTTGCCGCAATCGATTATCCCACAGATCACCACCGCAGACTTTGTCGGGTGCAAGGGGGATACGGGCGCCGAGTTCAAGCGGCGAACGTAGGTGTCGGATTGGGCCGCCGCTTTTCCGGGATCAACTGTACCGGCCCTTTAGATTGTTCACGCCGGCTCTGGGGCCCCTTCGCCCGGCGTCCGCTCCCCAATCGGGACACCTCCCCTGCTGGTCGGCTGCAATGTGGAGCGGCGGGGGGGGATGGGGGAGGCGCCGTCTGGCAGAACTCACCGTCAGCTGTATTTCCGCTCTCTCCACCGCTGTTATTGCCGGCCGGGTTCCAGCACTAGCGTGTCGCCATTTTGGGACGCGAAGGTCCTCCACCACACGCCCTTCAACCCCTAAAAGTTGTGGCCCCCTCACACGTATCTCGCCCGATCTTCTCCGTGGACGTGATGGGGGGGGGGTCGGATCAGCAGCTATGTGTGCAGTCCCGGGGGTCCGGCAGCCGCGCAGGGCGAGTGATCGCGCTCACCAGCTTCGTCCGCGATTTCACGCTTCGTGGCAGGCCTCAGTACGCCGCTCCCGGATCTGCGGTCCACGGCCGGATCTCAGCGTCCGGAGTTTCACCGTTAGCGGCGCGGAGGTAGGCTGCACTGGAACGCTGTTTTTAACCTGCTTGAGAGTTCGCCAGGTCTCGGATAATTGTCGGATTTTGAGCTCTGCCGGCAGAGCCGCCTCACTGTGCGGCCATCTTGCTGCTCGGCTTGGCCACGCCCCCTACAGGCTAACATGTTAGCAACAAATCACTTACAAACACGTGTAAGTCAACGAAATTTGGTGATCCGAATAATTTCGGGTCAATGCGGATTCACCTACTTAACATTCAATGAGGGTGAGAAAATACCAATCGCATACAAATCTCATTTGTACACACAAGCGGAAATGCGCTTCAGTTCAATTGAAAAAATTCTGACAGCAGTTCAAACGGCTGTAGCAAAAGAAAGAGCCTTAGCCCAAGGGAAACGCATTATTGTCGTAACCCCGGTACCAGCTTTAGAAGCGCTCACAAAAGCAAGCATTCCAAATGCCAAAGCATTACATCCAAGATGGATACAATGGGTTAATTCTCTTGCTGCAACAGATGTTGAATATGTTTTTGATCCCGATTTAAAAACACAAGCATTCCTGCAATATGAACAAGAATGTCCTCTGCCCACTGAGATTCTGCCTCTCGATCAGTACGAATTCATAATTTAGACTGACGGATCAGCACAGCCCGCAACAGGGAGTAGGCAAGCTTACAGTGCAGCATGTGCGATCGTTAAAGGTCGCATGCGAAATGGCATCTTCAGACCTATGGTCACAAAAACTCAGTCTCTAGGAGATTGTACAGCTCAGCGAGCTGAACTACAAGCATTCAAACTGGCACTTGAAAGTACAGATCGAGAATTCCCCACACTAATAGTGTGCGATTCCTTTTACTGTGTTCAGTCGTATAATGAATATATGTAAAACTGGCTTGAAAATGGTTTCAAAGATGCGAAAGGTGGCACAATAAAGCATAAAATGCTTTGGGAACAAGTAGTTCAGTTGAAAAACGAACTACCAAAGGCTCACGTGATCCACACACTGAGTCATCAACGTGATGGCGTTCACGTTGCAGGGAATTCATTGGCTGACGAAGCCGCAAAGGGGGCTGTGCAGACGGCTTCCGTAACTGCAATCACTCGTTCAAAAACAAAAATAGACGGTGAGATAATGTTGGCTGTCAATTCTTCAAGCAAGGGCAGCAGTGCAGCGTTACCAAAAAAGTTTCCACTCAAGTACTCTTATGTAATTGATGCGAACAACGTTCCTTTTGCTCGAATCCCTGGAGTGGGGGATAGGGTAATTCCAAACAAGGAACGCAGATTAGGACTAATCCTAGCAGCACACGAGGGGATAGCTTCTGCACATGCAGGTGTTTCTGCAACAGTATCTATACTCAAGCTAAGATATTGGTGGCCTGGCATTCGGAAACAAACTAAGAATTATGTTTTAGAATGTGATATTTGCCAACAGATGAAAGTCTCAACAGTGAAACGTCCTGCGCAGACACCCCTGTTAATTTCAGACAAACCATTAGCTTGTGTTTACCTGGACCACTGCGGTCCCTTGCAAAGGGATGGTAACTATAAATATATCATGGTTGCAGTGGATTCATGCTCTAGGTTCCTATGGATATGGCCTCAGCGCTCGGCTGACGCTCGAACTGTTATCAAAGATTTGCGAGTCTTTATCGGCACATACGCAATAGGCACGCTACATTCTGACCAGGGTCCTGCGTTTAGCTCTCGGGCTTGCAAAGAAGCCATGGCCAGTCTGGGCGTTGCATTGCGGTACTCCTCTCCATTCCATCCTGAGGGAAATTTGGTTGTGGAAAGGAAAACCGGGACATAAAGCAGTCTATAACAGCTAGGGTATTAGGTTCGGGTGATGGGTGGGTCAAACACCTTAAAGGGGTCCAACGCTCATTGAACAATCTGCCAAGAAGTTCTCTAGGGGGTCACTCCATATGAGGTCCTATTTGGGACAAGAATGTGGGTACCAGACCTTGAACACGTAGGCACAGTGGTGGAAAATAAACCGTTTGATATCAAAGATCGTTTGGCTGTTTTACAGGAACTGAATGAGTTAAGAACGAAACAAAGCAACGTATTCCTACAGCCAACCACCACTGGGGAAAAATCGGCGGTCCCAGCAAGGCCTGTCTGGATTCCAAAAGTTGGGGATCTAGTCAGAGAAAAAATTGCGGACAAGAAGGAATTTGGACCTTCTTACAGACAAGCAGTACCTGTCCTAGCAGTTTAAGGAACAAGAACAGTACTTCTGCCGCCCCTTGCTGGAAGAAAGGAGAAAAGATTTGTGTCCATCGACCTGATCAAACCACAGTATGTGGCCAATACTAAATAGTAGGCCTCGTGGACGCCGACCTAGTAGCAGACGCACTCCTCTCGCTACTATCCAAGAGGTTCAGACTGAAAGACTGATAACAATCGAGAATTCAGCTGTAACAGATGGAGGACTAAGCAACAACGCTATGGAACTCATCCCTCTTGAAAACCAAGTAACAGTTCGTCCAAATACGCCTGTCTACATCAATGTAGCAAGTGATCAACTGGTTCCAGAGATTTCTACAAATCCTGATGCAATTCCAACAATTGATAGAACTGCTTCTGGCTATTTCATTAACTTTGATACGTTCTCAGAAGATCCGAGTGAACCTGAAACGACGCCAGCATCATTCAAACTCAAGCAGCAAGTACAAGACTTTCTTCACTTTCTGAAAAAGACTTATTTGGTTTCTCCATGGATTGAACTCTGGATTATATCTGGACTATTTATTTTCCTGCTCTGGCTAGCTTTGGTTACAACTGTGAGCGTGCTTATAAGTGGCAGATACATCCATGTGAATACTGAAGGAACAGACGTGAACGTACTTTTAAAACCTCATAAATCTTCCCATCGTGAAGCAAGAGACTTGTCATCAGTGAACATCACAGCTGTTCCTATACAGGATGGTATAGTGTGGGACAAAACAGATTTTGATATCTTCGGCCCGACTGAACAATTGAACATTCCACATTTGTTTAAAATTTCACTAAGTGATCAAATTTCGTCCAGTACCTATTCTGATGATTGGGACTTTGAGACTGTTAACGACATAATGTATGACCTAGAAAAATCTGTTGCATTTTCTAAAAATGAATATTTAGAGGGTTCATCAGACTATGAACAACTGTATTGTTATAATCACTATGGTCACCATTATTTGCATAAATCTGCATATCCAAGAAATGTGTTTATGTTTAACCAATGGGAACATTGTCCTACACCACCTAAAGGTAGTTCAAAAACATTTGCTAGTAAGTTTCCATATTTTTCAGGTTACAATACATCTGACCCAGAAACATTTTACTTTAGAAATGTAAACAAGACAGGACTGAAAATTATGTTAACTAATACAAAACAGATTTACTCTGCAGCATTTATTGCCCAACTGTCTAGACAAGGTTTCGACTTATGGAAAGACACAATAGACACAAAAACTGTCTGGGGTACTAAAGATTGCCAAGTGCAGGGGATAGAAGCTTTATTTAGAGCCTGTATCATCCCTGAACAAATAATGTTCTTGAATGAAACCATCCAACAAACATCTTGTCTTGGACTAGCCAAGATCAAGGAGATGAACACACCTTCTGTACCAACACCACCTGCAAGTGATAACGATACACTTGTAGTGGTGACAGTTGACAATATACTACAACTCAACAGATCTAATCCTGATTGGAAAAAATGCTTGATCTGGCCCACATACACAAATAACTGTCAGGAAAGATTCCTGAATAAAACTCAGGGCTTTACTATTAATAGGCCAGACCCAAGATACGTCCAAAGACAACATCCGGGGGTAGTAACAACATACAGTGTAGGAAAATTATGCCTCGATTGGCTGCATAAATCTACACTACAGGATGTGAAACAACACTTATCCTTACTTAAAGAAGATGCAGACCTTAGGAAATTCTTGCTTGGACCAAGAAAACCACGTCAAAAACGTTTCATATATGCCGGCATTTATTCTGCCTATAATGAAGCATGGAAAGTATCACAGATGGATGCCGCAAAACGAATACGTGAACTTGATCGTATTAATTTAGAGAAAACACTCTCTGTGGTCGACAATGGGTTAACAACTTTGCCCTCCAGAATATATTCATTGGATGGCATTGTATCCTCTGCTATCGACATACCAGAACAAGATTTGGCGATGTTACAACACGGTCAGTCTCAATTACGTTCTATTGTGTTATTAAGCTGGACGCTGCAATCTTTGCGAGCGGGCTATGTGCCTTGGCGTTTTATCAACACGTCAGCTCTGTTTGCAGAATACAATCTGACTGATAAACAGATCGAATTGGCACAAAGAGGAGCAGGGTATACAGTGCTGAGCATTGAAAAACTGGAAAAGTTACCATTCACAGTGGCAGAAAAACCAACTACAGAATGGCTTATTCATGGCAAGATAACATTACCTGTGACTACTTTTCAGTTTCAGTATTGCCTCACACAAATGCAAGAGGCAAATATGAAAGGTTGGGTAAGGAATACATTAAGACATCTTGGGATTTACCGTATACATATAGATGTTGGAGTGGGGATCGTGAAGTGTTTTTGAGCGGTACACACTGTAAACGTGCACTGAGCGGTTCACTTATATGTCAGGACATTTCTTTACACGGGGCTTGTAATGGTTCTGTGGCAAATTTGTCTTGCCATCAGCAGGGTACACCAGCTGCTGTGATTAATCCAACGTTTGGACAACTTTCTAATGGGAGTTACCTCATGTTGAATGATCAGAGTTGCTGCGGCATGCTGCCAGGCATCCCATATCTAGTAACGGTCAACTCCAGGGTCACTTGCTGTATGCAAGTATTGTTTGCCCCAATAGACACAGTCAGGGAGTCGCCTCTATGGCCTTCGCTGAACGTCTCTTTTATAAGATTTGATACTTTGAGCAGAATGAAAGCCATGCTTTGACAGCAAACAGTGCCTTTGACCTCGGCCAAAGAAACCTATGATCTACAAGTAGCAAGGACTTCGGCAGAGATACAGACTTTAATACGTACAAACTGCCCTATAGATTTCGTAGAAATGATAGGACGTATCTTCAATATGTCTGATACAACCGGAATTGTACATGTATTTAAGAGCATCTGCTCCGGTCTGTTAGCACCTTTCCAGGCAATACTCGGAATCATCCCGAACTTTGCACATTCAGTGTTTGGTGGCATACCTTTAATTCTAGCACTTGTTGCCGGAATTCTATTTCTCTTCCTGCTATTGCGCTATGGCCAGCCTATTCGCAGACATCACTCCGAGCGAAATGGAGAAAGCTCTCCTTGAAAGAAAGTGCAGTGAGCGAATAGTACAGCTATTGGGCATGACTCGTCTACGGGACCTGAATACCACGTGGTTCCTGTCATTCAGACCAATCTGGCAAGATTGCATCTTACCTGTTCTACGATGCCTGCTATGCGGTGAAGAATGCGTGTTGGACACCTGTCTAACATTTCCATCAGCAACGCCAACGGATGTCGATACTCTGCTGGTCCCGATAACGGCCCATGCTCTGTGTTGTCCCCAGAGGCTACCAATCCTGATGTCAGCATTCATTGAGTTCTCACAGACGCTCCGGCTGCTGCTGAGGTACGAGAAAGATCTACAGGCACACAGGTAACAACGGACGCGAACATTGCTACGGCAACCTATGCTGGAAGCGATGCTTCTCATCTCTGTGCAATTAATCTACTACACGAGGTGTTCCAACTGACACCAACTTCAGTGGATGATGTTTTGTCTATAGAAATAGATGATCTCATGTTTACACCAGACCCTTAAACTGACTCTGATTCCGCATACAGTGTTCCAGAGATGCAGTAACAATTTGGCCTTCATTTAAAAAAAAAAAAAACTTGGAACTCTACCAAAATTGAACTTTTTTTCCCATTTTTCGAACGAAAATGGCACTTCAATCTGCTTAAAGTAGAACTAGCCTTATAGTACAGACTTCACGGTACTTCCACGGACACTTAGTCATCTTGTGTGTCTAGGACAGTTCATTAATTTTCATGACATGAAAGGACTGATTTTTGAACAACTTATCGATCATTTTCTGTCACATGTAAATATTACTGCTTATTTCATTCCAATTGCATTTATTTTCGAACTTTATGCCTGAAATGAAAAGCATTTGCTTCAGATGTACAGTATCTTTTGCATTTTTACTATGTTTTTTAATGCTTTTAAGAAATATTTTTAAATATGCGGTACTCCATTTAATGTTTAGCATTTTAAATGTTTAGCATTTTAGTATTATCGTACACACGAAAGTGGAGTGGGTGTTGTATTCCTCTTAGGGTGTCCATAAACGGGCTTTCCAGTATCATGTCCTTATATAGGCACAATTCGCCCTGCCCTTATATAGGCATAAAATCCCAGCCCTTATTTAGGCATTAAACCGTGCACTCCAAATACAGGCATGGTCTCTGACATCCGTCCACCCTAACGTCACAACGAGTTCATGAAGAACAGACCCTTAGGCTGCGGGAGTTTCCCTAGCCCAGGACTATTGATTTCTTCAAGGACTCATATATTATGCATGAACCATTATTCCTTAGGGGTTCATTCATGATGTCTTCCGCTGTCCGACTCACGTCAATGCTAACATTCTGAGGTACCTCTCAGGTATAAATATACCTTCCCTAGCCCCTGTAAATCAGAGGAGACCTCGACTTCAGAGGAGCCCGTTTCCCGGCCTGACGCACTGAGAAGACGCTGTCATCCCTGCACGCAGAGAGTCCAGCTTCCAGTGATCTGACTTCCCTTGCGGGGTGTTGGAGTTCGAGTCTGGCAAAGAGATTCCTACCTCTCTCATTCTTCAGGTATGGAGCTGGCTAGAACCTAGAGGGACTCTTGGCATACTTGGCATACTAGGCATACTGGGCTTAACATACTCTTAGTATACCATAGTAAGGAATACTACACCTACTTCATACCTCTCCCTACACCTAGGTTAGGTTAGGTACATTGGGGTAGAACTAGATTAGAAACGCATCGTATGAGTACTCGCATTTTTAGTCTGTGTCATTTATGTAAATGCATCTATACTAAAAGATAATGCTATCGCAGTATTATTTATTTCTACTGCTCACACTGTACATTATTTATCTCGCATACTGTCTTGTGATCGTAACAGCACATTTTACTTACACCAGAAACAAGACTGTTCAATAAATCTTTTATTGAAACGCCCGTCTGTTCTTTCTGTGTAACTTGGAGAAAACTAAGCATGCACGATTGAGCTGAGTGAAATAGTTATCTATTGTTTCCACGACTCTGGGACACGTTCTGATTCTAAAGGGAAACAAAGTGGTCATGTTTTGCGGCTGCCAGAAACTACTCCCTGCTTGTCGTCAAGGAGTTTCTAGTGGCCTCTGAGCTAGCTGGCACAGGTAATTAAGTTTAATATACTCGATAGGGACATACTGACCTTAGTCCTATGTCAAACCTATAGGATATATTATTCCAATGCGCAGAGCCTATTAGGGAAATAGGAGCTACACTACAGTATGGGATCCCTGAATCTGAGAGACTGCAGTACCTTCAGCTCCGTCATTGGGCGCTGCATCCGCAGATCAGGCCACACACCCAGTGTCACCTCACCACTTACGAAAAATGGCTCATTACACGTACATCCGATAAGAAACTCATTTCCGACCTTTATAAAATGCTGCTCTCCAGGCATACCCATGCATACAACGCTAGCCGCGCGCGCTGGGAGCGGGACCTAGGCCGGACGCTTAGCCATAAGGAGTGGGAGGGGGTGTATCACAGGGCTCGCCACTCGGCATATCACACGGGGCTGACTGAAACAATGACGAAAGTATCCACGTATTGGTACTATACACCTGCACGCATCCACAAAACAGACCCGCGGCAGAGCGATGACTGTTGGCGGGGATGCGGGAAGCTGGGCACCTTAGTACATCTCCTCTGGGACTGCGAGCTCCTTCAGCCCTACTGGACTCAAATCCTCAACGAGGTTGATACTCATCTGGACACCCAAATACCGAGGTTCCCTGCTTATGTTTTGTTAGGCCTTCCGAACCCCTTAACATATCCTCTTAAATCCAGAAGGGGTCGCCTGATAGCGATCGCCCTAGGTTCGGCGATCCAAAACATTCTGATCCACTGGCGAACCTCTCGAATTCCTACACTCACGGGCTGGTTGCAGCTCCTGTGGCATGTCTTGGGGATGGAGAAGATGACTCATACATTAGCGGGGAAAGGCTCCACTTTCGGAGAGCTTTGGCAAGCATTCCTGTCCCTTCTTGCCTCGGAATTTCGAGAATTAACTTGCCCAAGGTACTTATGCCTCTTGCGCCTCTCTGATCCGCAGACCCCAGCGAAATAGGGCTCACAGCCGCGCACGGCGCCCTAATCAGCCTCCGTGGTTCAAGTAGCCCCGGTGGACGAGGGACGGGGAGGTGGGAGGGTGGGAGGGACGGAGGGGTAATATAAGTTTCATTTTTCGGTTATTGTTCCTTTTCTTTTGTTGCTCAGGTTCCACTCTACCTGTGTACTAGCTATTCAGGGCCTTTACCGCCCTTGCAATAATATATGTCTTGGAACGATGGGCATGTTGTTTGTTGATAAAATCAATAAAAGATTTAAACCATAAAAAGGGAACCTGGGACACCCCGCCAATAATAGGCCTATTACTCTAATTGATTTTACTCAAAAACGTTTCGCAAGGGTCGTGTTGAATAGGCAACTACAATGGATGACTGCGACCCAGACACTATCACCCTTGCAGGCCGGGTTTAGAGAACGGAACAGTACACTAGATCAGGTCCTTTTGTTTTAGCTTCTCTATTTGAAATATGTTTTACTGGGGCGGGGACGGCTTTATGTAGTATTCGTTGATCTTAGATCAGCTTCCGATCTGGTCTCCTGCTACAAGTTATGGCAGGCGATGGATGATTTGGGGGTACTGCATTATCTGTTGAATATGCGCCTATATGAAAATAATTTCGCCCAAGTAAGATGTGGTCAGATGGGTGAATTCACTGAGCCCTTTCCTGTCCAAAGGAGGGTTAGACAGTGGTGTGTTTTTCCCCCAACCCTCTTTTCGCCTTTTATCAACAACCTAGCAACTTTTGTGGACTGTGGTGGCTCTGATGCTCCATCCCTCGCATCACCTGGACACGGGCCCTGTTGTTTGAGGACAATATGTTGCTTATTTCGAAATCCCCATGGGTCTCCAAAAGATTTTGGACAGATTCAATTCCTTCTGTGCTCTTAGAGGCTTAGACATAAACATTAATAAAACTAAGTTTATGGAACTTAACCCCTGAAATACCACACACCCTAATCCCGTCCTTAGAGGGTCCCATCTGGAACATGTTCACACTTTCGAGTACTTGGGAGTAACTCTCACTGAGCATTTTAACTGCCAACTGCACATAACTAGGAGCAGGTTCAGCTAGAGCAGATTTCGGGGGGGCATCGTAAAATTACAAAAGGGCTCTCCTTTTCACCCTATTTCCCCTGCACTACAAATCTTTAACTGCCAAGCATTTGGTTCAGCTCTTTATGGAGTACAGCTCTGGGGGCACAGGGATGTGTCTACCCTGGGCCTTGTTGAAAATCGTTTCCTGCGAGAGTTGATTGGTATCCCTATTAGTACCCCGTTGCTTCCCCTAAGACTAGACATGGGGCAAAAAAACCTAACGGATGTGGTTGGCTTAAGGCCGATACTATACTGGAAGAGCTTTTGGTCCTCTCCAGAGCTGGCTCCTTATCAGGCAGGGTTGCAGGAAATTCTCTGTAGTGCGGGTGCGTTCAATATTCCGTGGCTTAAGTATATTAGGGCAACCCTCTTAGATATTGGACTTAGTCACCTTTGGGATGCCCCTTTTGAGTGTAGAGAACCACCCAAGGCTCAAATAAAGATTGCTTATTGGCAACATCAGCTAATTCTGCTGCACGCTCAGGCACACATTGGAACCTTGACTACGGTTTTCCTTCAATGGGAAGACAACTATGATCTGGAGAACTTCTTGGTAGATATTGAGCCGACAACTGCAAGGAAACTCTGGGGCTTATTTACAAGCCCCTTGCGCCACCCCTACGTCACTTTTCCCATGTTAAAAATGACGCAAAAGTGGCGCAAGGGGCTTGTAAATCTGCCCCCCTATATAGAGTTCAGATACGGGTCACTTCCTCTTCTTTTCTTCACAGCTAGGTGGTTTGGGGGGGGGGTGTCGAGGCCCTCTCTCCAGGAATGTGCTTCATGTCTTTCAGCGAGTGAAACACTTGAACATGTTGTATTCTTTTGCCCGGCGTATCGAGGCCCTAGGAATTTCTACATCTGACCACTGTGCCGCAATCTAGGGTTTAGGATGTGCAGAATGGCGCTGAGAACTTTGGAATGTGATACTAGCCGATGTGACGTATTGGCAGACTCACTGTATTTGTTGACCACATGGAGGATCAGGCAATCTAACATAAAAAAGAATCACATTGATTAGTAATAGCCATAGTGTAAATAACTAGATCCTGGGAAGTACGTAGTGCATGACTACCTCTATTGTCTTATATTACTTTTTAATTGATTTTTTTTAAATTCATGTATTTACGCTAATTGTATTTATTTATTTAATTGTGTTTTTATTTGTTTGTACTTTGCTGGCATATTACCGAATAAAGTTATTGATGATGATGGTGTGATAGCTGACTGATGTTTTGGGTCCTCTCTGTGCTTTCCGTTATTGCATCCACATATATAACGCAACAGCTGATATACACCTAAAACCAGCCAGGACTATTGGTTTAAGATAAATCAGTAATAACAGTGATTTTGTTGTAAAAATTAATGTGGAAAATGTTTCAGCTCTGAAATTGTGAGACTAAGAATTAAACATTACTGAAGCCTGTGGAAGGAGTTCTGGTCTTCAGAGTGTCTGTCTGAACCACTACTGTTATGGTCACTCTACAGTAGACAAGTCCTCATTTTTTCTCTCCACTTCTCCTCCAGCCATATCTTACACCCCATTTCTTTCCCCTTCAGCCACCTCTTTTCATTCTCTCCTGTATGTACTTCCTTGCATCCCTTTCTCTTCACCAGACCTTAAACAAACATTGCACCCACTCACCCGTAAACAAAGCAGTTTCTTTTACTGTCACCTTGACAGTATTGTGTACCCCTTTCAGATACATTTACACAGAATCACAATTGCAATTGGAATATGTGGCCACTGCTCTGTGCGTGCTCCAGAGAGGCCAAAGATTGGATGACCATGAATTCTGAAGACCTTGTTGTCCCACAGATAGGCACTGTGAGAAACTCACACTACATTCAGCCTCAACTCCAGAGCACTCAGTTATGGCCTTTATAAACACCCGGAGGCGACTCAGTTCAAAGTATGCACTGTACAAGAGAATACGTTACACAGAAAAATACAGAAACAAAACACCCTGGAAATAGCTAACACTCTTAGGGAATGCAAGATTAAGTAAAACATGAAATATAAACAGGAAGTAAATTCCTGATATGGATTACCTTAACGCTTTTTACATTCATCGGTAAGTAATCGATCACTGATTTTGCCAATAAAGTTAAGGACATGAAAAATAGTCTGAGACCCGGAGAGACCGGGACCACTTAAAGCCTAGGAGTTAAGTACATACATTTTCAAGGATTTAGTTAAAAGCTAGCAAATTAAGCTTACATGCTTTATTCTGTGCCTTTGATGTCACTTTTACAAATGTGATAAAAAGGGTGACTTTCCACCTGGCATTGCAAAATAACATGTGTAGATTGGTGATTTTTTTTTGCTTTCTCGGTTTGAAAGCTACCCTCTAAGGGCCTTATTTATGGCGTCACATTTACACCACTGTTACTTCACTTTTTGTGATGCTACAGTGGGGTAAATAATGCGCCACGTTGCACCATATCTACAAAGTGACGCATCTAGGCAGATGCGTCACTTTGTAAACCCCTGCACTACATTATACCTGCGTCAGGTATAATGTCTGCAGGGTGGGCGTTCCCCCGCATCAAAGCCTCGTGTAAGTGGCGCATTGAAATCTATAAGATTTCACTGCGCAACTTCTAGGACGCCATTGCGTCAAAACCTTATGCCTGCGCTATGGCAGGCGTAAGGGTGACACAGGACCTTTCACATGGGGCTAGCCCCATGTGAAAGGACACATTGCCAGAGTTGCGTCTGTTTTCAGACACACCCCAGCAATGCGTCACTTTTTCGCCTACAGATACGTCAGTAATATTGACGTATCTGTGAATCCTTGCGACATGATGCGCTGTACTATAAATACAGCGCATCTATGGTGTCACAAGGAGGGCGCACTGAGATGTGTCGCATCGCTGCTTTGTCGCAGCGATGCAACACATTTCATAAATAACACCCTAAATGTCTCCGTGGATTCCACTAATAATAAAAACCTTTCTTGCCCACCCAATCATCGCCAGGCTGGGGGTGCTCTCTTAAACGTGGAGGTAATTGTACAAAACAAGCCGTTGTTGTTTAATAAATCCGCCACAGCTCAGATAGGCCCTAAACGACCGGAATCCAATTTGCCCATTGGGGGGCTCATTTATGAAGCCCCTTGCGCCGTCGGAACGTCGCTTTTTGTGATGTTCCGTGGTGCAGGAGCCTAGTCCATATTTACTAGGAAGCACTAAGCCTCTTTTTTTGGCTTACTGCACCCTCGTAAATATTGTTCCCTTTAACGCAGTTTTCTGTTAAAGGGGCGTGTAATGGGTGTTGTTGGGGGCGTTTCCAGCAACATCCATGGCTTTTTGACACTTCCCCAGATTTACAAGAAATCATAAATATGAGGCAGTGCCAAAAAAGTACGCCTCCCCAGGGGAGGCGTAAGGGAGGCACAGAGGAGAAATATCTTTATCTCTCCTCATTTTTCCTTTTTCAATGTGTGCTGCATTCTGCAGCACACATAGAAAGAGGAAAAAGCCTCTTGTGATCATCTCCGCAACGCAGGCACCCTTGCACCATGGTGAAAAGGTGCCTGCGTTGGCGCACGGCAGCCCATTGTGTGCCGGCGCAGGGGAAAAGGACAGGAATGCGCCGTATCCGATAGATATAGTAGCGTGCTGCAGTGCCTGTGTATGGCCATGAGTGGTGCTAGACTTATTCCAAGTCTGGGCTGGGCTGGAGTACATTCATGAGTTTTTGGGGACCTTTTCGGTAGTAGTAACTTCATAAGTGTAGTTTGTGAATAGCAATTGTCTTATTCTTTTGTGAATGGGTGTGTGTCCTCCCTAGATCCCTCCCACTTTGTAGTTAGTATTTCCCATTTTCCAACCACTTTCCCTTGTCCCTCACACATTTACACCTAAATTGTAGACTTACGTGTACAGAGATCTCCATTACTTTGGTAGAGATCTCTGCATAGAAAAGATAGAAGAGACAGATTCAGACTTCCGCATCGAGGTTTGTGACTAGCATTTTGCAGTACGAGGAGCATTACTGTAGTACTACTAAACATACTTCAAAATGCAGTTTGTGAATCAGGCCCTATGTGTGTGGTTCTGTAAATAAGTAGGTGAATATGAGAATGTGAAAATGCTTAAATGGTTTAGTTAGTGTGTGGATGGATAAATGAGTGATTAACTGAATGCATAGGTAAATTAATGGGTTATAAGCGTGTGGATGGATGGTTAACTGGATAGGAAGATGGATGGAGAGTTGAATACATGGGTGCATACATGGATAGATGGCTGGTTGATTAAGGAGTGATTGAGTCCATGGATGGATGGGCACAGGTTACAACGATCTAATAGGCAGAAACCTCAGCAGATTGTCTGTAGTGATGGAAAGGTTTAAGCCACAGAATGTTACTGCTGAGGATTACTAGGGAGCTGGAGAGGATACAGAATACACCTACCACTGACCCCGCCTCCTAACAGAGGCATGAATTGACAATGTTAAAAATCACATAGCTGTGACTGTTTCACAGCCAAAAATAAACAACATAAGATCCCAACTCTTACTCTAATTCAAGTCTATAGATCATGTGTGGAAGGACAGTAAATAAGGGATTACACTATATTCATTGGGACAAGATAAAATACATACACATCATAAAAGCAATATAGTAGGTCAGAATCTCAAGCATAAAGACTTTTATTTATTTGAATGAGAGGATTTCATACATATTTAGCACCAATTTAATTAAAAACATCAAATTAAAACTCATGAGAGATACAATTATAATACACCAAAGATTGTTAAAAACAAGATTATATACACAAGCAAGAAAACTATAAAAGTCGATGCAGGCGTTTCGGCTAAAAACACTTCTTCACCTTCTTCAGGACAGAGTTTTCTAGAATTAATTGTAAACATCAAATAAATCAGTTTTAATATTCATAAGTTAAAAGTATTCAAGTTAAAAAAACATAAAATTTTACAAAAGCCAAATATGACCTTAAGTCCCGTTTATCATATCTCATAAACTTTACATATTTTATCCCCAACTGCTGATGACTACGAATGCGATGTAGAAAACATTATAATGTGATCTATCGTCCCAACACATGATCCATAAATACTGTTTAGGAAAGAAAATTTTCTCGACCTACTTATTTCTAATACTGAGGTTTTTTGGAATCACTCGAAAGTTGAAGTGAACATACTTATTCAACTATCATGATGAAATATCACCTATATCAATAGATAAAGACCCTTAAGACACAGTAAAATATATGTACATGTTTATAAAAATAACTTCATTTAAACGTTTCTCGTATTTGGACATACCTTCATGGTTGATTTCTAAATTTACAAATAACTACGTGCGTTGGAGCCACTGTTTACACTTGATTTCGAAGAGACCTTATGAAATAAAGACAAAAAAACATTTGGGGACATATAGTAATCAATCAGCGTATTATTCCCAAGGGTTCCCAAGGACTATTATGATGGGCTTACCAATATTCAATTTCGTTCGTTGTGCAACGTAAATTATGCTGCGTCATGGACTAGATTAATCCAAGAAAACGTCGTGTTCAGTAATTGACGATAATATTCAATTCCGGTAATTTGCCGGTAGATGGACCTTGTGTGGTTCATACTATAAGGGTATAACCCAGAGAAAACACAGTTTTATTGATAATATCCAACTTTGGGGCATGCTGGGCATTATTCCTACACTGCCGAACAATCATCTTGATACTATATCTGCATGTTACGTTATCATGGGGTAAAGAGAGGCCCTTGTTTGATAAACTAAGTAGTTCCTCAGTATTTTGATATTTATGTCTATCTATGAAAGCTAATATTATGTTCAATTCTGTAAGACCGCTGAATAATATCAAATGTGCCCAAGAATACGGATGTAACTTCTTTAAAAAGGGCACCAAACCTTCTTAGTCACTCAGGCATTTTAAGAAGGGCATTTATTCATACAAAGCTATCATTACCTATAACTCATACTAACATCCTAACTATATATATGTTTTTAACAAACCGATAATACTATCAGTCGTTAGTACCGCTTAAAAATATCGCTTAGGAGCATAAAACAAACCAGAGAATACAGATATAGTATTGTGAATTTATGTAATTATGCTCCGACATATATGTGACTATAACATCTTAGAACAGATGTCAGTTAAAAAAGAGAGAACTCTGCTCTACTGTAGATAACAAGAAATGCTAGCTCGCACTTATTGGGGCGATAAACTCATCTAGGTTGAAGAGCTTACCGAGAGTTGCAATGTCGGCCACCCTGCTCCAACGTAGCGTCTTCCGGGTCAGGTTACAAGGTCGTAAAGACCCGGAAGCGGTTTTTATACACAAAGCCACTTGATCACGTGATTGTGAGCGGACCGGGTTGAGCGACTACTAATAAAGTTTTTAAATATTAAAGTCGTGAGAAGTTTCAAATGACTAACGCTAATTATATTTTAATATATATACACTTTGATGGTTTTATTCAACGGAACCGATTTACAAATACTAAAAAACCGAAATTTGTAAATCTAAATCATAACACTTGTCTTCAATCTATAAACATTATTTATGTATTTATAATGTATTATTGTTATACTAGAAAGTATTCCCAATCGGAAAAGCCCTTCGTATTCTATCTACCTCATCTACATACGAGGGCGGCCATCTTTGAGTGGTGATTGTGAATAATCTAAACCAGATATAAAACAAATGTAAAAGGATATAAAGAAATATGAAAAATAATAATAATGGTAGTAATATGGCGTTACATTCACAGTGTGTGATACCTAATTCGGTAATCCATTCAATGAGCGTAGGATACATAGAACCCCATACCTGAACATGCATAGATAATTCATAATGGATACTGGAGACGTGTAGACTCCAATCGAGTCATTTTTAGCGACAGAGAAAACAAAATTAACTACATTTTGCATAAAATAGGCATCAAATTGGGTTTAGGGCTGCTATCTTATTACTAAAGTTGCCCCATTGGTAACAAGTACCTTTAGAAGGCAAAAACTTTTCACTTATGTATAATGTAATGAAAGTGTTAGTACAGAGTGTAATATATAATATGATGTGTGGGTGCAGGTTACAGAATAATATCAAAGGAGGATCTAAATTAATTTTTCCCAATCTTCTCTGCTGTTAAGCCCCTGTCTAAATGCATCAAATTTGGACATATAGAATTGTTCACGTTTTTTTCTTTTCGTCGTGCAATCACCACCGCGGGCATTCATTTCGATCCTGACTCTGATCTCTCTAGACGTTTCACCGATGGGGTACATCGGTGAAACGTCTAGAGAGATCAGAGTCAGGATTACAGAACATAAATCAGCTATACGCACTAAGAAAAGAACTGCACCACTAGTGGAACATTGGATAGACAAAGGGCATAAAATAGAAGATCTTAAATGGTGTGTTGTTGAGCCCATCAAAATGAATGCCCGCGGTGGTGATTGCACGACGAAAAGAAAAAACGTGAACAATTCTATATGTCCAAATTTGATACATTTAGACAGGGGCTTAACAGCAGAGAAGATTGGGAAAAATTAATTTAGATCCTCCTTTGATATTATTCTGTAACCTGCACCCACACATCATATTATATATTACACTCTGTACTAACACTTTCATTACATTATACATAAGTGAAAAGTTTTTTGCCTTCTAAAGGTACTTGTTACCAATGGGGCAACTTTAGTAATAAGATAGCAGCCCTAAACCCAATTTGATGCCTATCTTATGCAAAATATAGTTAATATTGTTTTCTCTGTCGCTAAAAATGACTCGATTGGAGTCTACACGTCTCCATTATGAATTATCTATGCATGTTCAGGTATGGCGTTCTATGTATCCTACGCTCATTGAATGGATTACCGAATTAGGTATCACACACTGTGAATGTAACGCCATATTACTACCATTATTATTATTTTTCATATTTCTTTATATCCTTTTACATTTGTTTTATATCTGGTTTAGATTATTCACAATCACCACTCAAAGATGGCCGCCTCGTATGTAGATGAGGTAGATAGAATACGAAGGGCTTTTCCGATTGGGAATACTTTCTAGTATAACAATAATACATTATAAATACATAAATAATGTTTATAGATTGAAGACAAGTGTTATGATTTAGATTTACAAATTTCGGTTTTTAGTATTTGTAAATCGGTTCCGTTGAATAAAACCATCAAAGTGTATATATATTAAAATATAATTAGCGTTAGTCATTTGAAACTTCTCACAACTTTAATATTTAAAAACTTTATTAGTAGTCGCTCAACCCGGTCCGCTCACAATCACGTGATCAAGTGGCTTTGTGTATAAAAACCGCTTCCGGGTCTTTACGACCTTGTAACCTGACCCGGAAGACGCTACGTTGTAGCAGGGAGGCCGACATTGCAACTCTCGGTAAGCTCTTCAACCTAGATGAGTTTATCGCCGCAATAAGTGCGAGCTAGCATTTCTTGTTATCTACAGTAGAGCAGAGTTCTTTCTTTTTTTAACTGACATCTGTTCTAAGATGTTATAGTCACATATATGTCGGGGCATAATTACATAAATTCACAATACTATATCTGTATTCTCTGGTTTGTTTTATGCTCCTAAGCGATATTTTTAAACGGTATTAACGACTGATAGTATTATCGGTTTGTTAAAAACATATATATAGTTAGGATGTTAGTATGAATTATAGGTAATGATAGCTTTGTATGAATAAATGCCCTTCTTAAAATGCCTGAGTGACTAAGAAGGTTTGGTGCCCTTTTTTAAGAAGTTACATCCGTATTCTTGGGCACATTTGATATTATTCAGCGGTCTTACAGAATTGAAAGTAATATTAGCTTTCATAGATAGACATAAATATCAAAATACTGAGGAACTACTTAGTTTATCAAACAAGGGCCTCTCTTTACCCCATGATAACGTAACATGCAGATATAGTATCAAGATGATTGTTCGGCAGTGTAGGAATAATGCCCAGCATGCCCCAAAGTAGGATATTATCAATAAAACTGTGTTTTCTCTGGGTTATACCCTTATAGTATGAACCACACAAGGTCCATCTACCGGCAAATTACCGGAATTGAATATTATCGTCAATTACTGAACACGACGTTTTCTTGGATTAATCTAGTCCATGACGCAGCATAATTTACGTTGCACAACGAACGAAATTGAATATTGGTAAGCCCATCATAATAGTCCTTGGGAACCCTTGGGAATAATACGCTGATTGATTACTATATGTCCCCAAATGTTTTTTTTGTCTTTATTTCATAAGGTCTCTTCGAAATCAAGTGTAAACGGTGGCTCCAACGCACATAGTTATTTGTAAATTTAGAAATCAACCATGAAGGTATGTCCAAATACGAGAAACGTTTAAATGAAGTTATTTTTATAAACATGTACATATATTTTACTGTGTCTTAAGGGTCTTTATCTATTGATATAGGTGATATTTCATCATGATAGTTGAATAAGTATGTTCACTTCAACTTTCGAGTGATTCCAAAAGAACCTCAGTATTAGAAATAGGTAGGTCGAGAACATTTTCTTGCCTAAACAGTATTTATGGATCATGTGTTGGGACGATAGATCACATTATAATGTTTTCTACATCGCATTCGTAGTCATCAGCAGTTGGGGATAAAATATGTAAAGTTTATGAGATATGATAAACGGGACTTAAGGTCATATTTGGCTTTTGTAAAATTTTAGGTTTTTTTAACTTGAATACTTTTTAACTTATGAATATTAAAACTGATTTGTTTGATGTTTACAATTAATTCTAGAAAACTCTGTCCTGAAGAAGGTGAAGAAGTGTTTTTCGCCGAAACGCCTCGTCGACTTTTATAGTTTTCTTGCTTGTGTATATAATCTTGTTTTTAACAATCTTTTGGTGTATTATAATTGTATCTCTCATGAGTTTTAATTTGATGTTTTTTAATTAAATTGGTGCTAAATATGTATGAAATCCTCTCATTCAAATAAATAAAAGTCTTTATGCTTGAGATTCTGACCTACTATATTGCTTTTATGATGTGTATGTATTTTATCTTGTCCCAATGAATATAGTGTAATCCCTTATTTACTGTCCTTCCACACATGATCTATAGACTTGAATTAGAGTAAGAGTTGGGATCTTATGTTGTTTTCTTTGGTGTTACCCTGTCCCTTCTCTGAGTAGTAGGGTGTCTCCCTTCGTTCATTTGTCTCACAGCCAAAAATACCTGTACCTAATTTGGTCATTTTTAGAATATTAAAGTAAAGGACACTGCAACACCCAATAAACCTCACGTACACACACATGAGCACACACACACACACACACACACACACTTTTCAATTCACATCCGTGACTGGATCCTGGGCTGCATGCTGGTTTCGCTGCTTGTTCCCAAGCCAATCACTGGGTAATGAATATGAGTAATCCGGAGCAAACACTGGAGGGTGACCAAAGGATCTATAAACTGTAAAATGTGAAGTTTACAGCCACAGACTATTATTCACCCCACCCGCAGCCGTCGTGACCCTTGTTGTGGCGCTGGCTTGTGGGTACAATCTGCCCCTGCGGCTTTGCCCGTGAATACCGCACTGGGAGTCGAGTGCCTGGGCTTCCGATGTGCTGCTGGATGAGCCCGCGTCTGATGGAGATCGCTGAGCGGCTCCGGTCCTGTGGGGCTGGCTCATGGGGACCGTTCTACCCTGTGGCGTTTCTTCCTGCCACCGCACGTAATGCCCGTTCCTCCTGAGGGGTGGCGGAGGAGCCCATCAGCTGGCTGAGCCTGCTGAGCTTCGCTCTTGTCTTGACACGGAAGCGGAACAGGTCGTGGCTGGCGGTAGGCTGAGGTCTGATGCGAGGCCCCAGGATTGACCCCCTGGGTGCCGGCTGCTCCCTCCTGCCTACGCATCGTTTCTGGCTGTCCGGAGGCAGAAGTCTGCTGCTCGGTCCCGGGTTTGACCCCCTGGGTGCCGGCTGTTCCCCCGCCTACGTATCGTCTCTGCCCGGTGATATGAGGCGAGAGCTGGGCTTGGGGCTTATGGTATAAGCTTATGGATGAGCGTTGCACTGCAGCGCGATTAACTACTACCTCCGACCGGAGGAATGAGGTGAGAGCTGGGCGCGGGGACTCCCGGACGAGCACTTCACTCCAGCACGATTAACTACCCCAGGCTTGCCGCATGGATCGCCTGCTCTGCTTGCCGGTTGCCATGCGAGCATGGTCTATGCTGTGAGTTTTGATGGACTTTCAGGGCTCGGTGGGGTGTTCCCGAGCTCTGTTACGTACACTGATAGACGCACATTTTGTTTAGCTTCGTCTTTGTTATTGGCATCCATTTTGGCCTCACGAAAATTTGTAGAAGGATGCCCTCCTCCCCGACCGCTATGCTCGGCCGGTCATAGAAAGAGAAATGGGCTTGCTCCACCCACTGCTTTTAGTGGCCATCTTGGAGTGGGCATGTTGCCATTATCCCTCACACCTGCTTCAAAAGTTCTCCTCGTAACAGACCGCCATTCGGATATTGACCACATCCTCCTCCGTTTATTTTGTTGACTGTTTGACTCCCCGCCCATTGCGGACTCTGCGAAAACCCTTCCAATGCCGGTGCAGCTGAATGAGAGTAATCTGACGCCGCACCCCCGTACACCCTTGACACCGGCGATTTGTAGTCAGCCTCATTTCTCTTTTTCTTTCTTTTTACATTGATTGCCAACTTCAACAGGAAACTACTCATTAAAATGGTGATGTTCCGCCAGTTCCAAAATGGCGATGTTCCACTATACACAACACACCAAGATGATCACCGTTGGTGATCTACTAGGCCCTCCAATGTAATTTCTATTATTATCTATACCTGTGAATGCTTTTGTAATTTACTGCCCTATACTCACACATACTGCTATTTCCCTTTCGATATTTACACTGATACTCTCACCCTGCTTCCCCGTAACCACTGCCCCCTCTCTCTTCCCCTAGCACCGACACCCCCTTCTCCTCTCCTTACACCGACCCCCCTCTTTTCTGATACCTATTGTGATTGTTAAAATTTTTCGCCGTCTCCTAATCGGATCGATCCCCCTCTCTTCCTGTGCCTACTGTGATTGTGAACTCCCGCCCCATCCATCACCGGAATCACCCACCTGTCACCCCTCTAGCACTGACCTCGCTCTCGTACTCCTACACCCTCCAGGGTTCCCCCTCCCCTCTACCAATCTCATAATATACCCCCCCTGCACTGACCTCCCCCTCCTACTCTCCTCCCCCGGATTAATCACCCCTCCCTTGCCTTACCCCCTCAGTGCCCGCATTGCTTTCTTCCAACTCTCTCCATCACATTACTGACCCAACATGCCCCCCCTCAACCACCACCCCATTCCCCATGACTCTACTCTCTCCAAACACTGCCCCAACTCATGGATCATTCTTTACCCCCCCCCCCAATCTCTCCAAAAACGCTAAGAAAATTTTTAAACATAAACTACTCATCCGACACCCCGAAACACTTATTGTTCATAACTACCTCAGACTCACCTCCCCCATTAAAACCAACTACATCTTCTATTCCAAACGCCCCTCCAAATGGAAAAGCATCTTCCTACAACATCTCCCAGTCACTAACTCAACTAAAATTCCTTATGGATTTAAATTATTTTCATTTCATAAGAACTTTATTTCGGCACAATTGGCCATAAAAGCACAGTTTAAAATAGCAATTTAAAATTGAATAAAATACAAATAATTAAAAAGAAGAATAAAAAGATCTACATTCCACGCTCTAGAGCAGCAATTCCAGGCATCAGCCATCTTAAAAAACAGGACATAAAGTGCTTGTGCAGTATACATTTAGAGGCTATTTCCAAGCAATATTTTACTCCTTTTAATGTTACAATTTTAAAATTGCGGTACACATAAAGATGATGACTAAAAAAACAGAAAAGCAATGCATTTGCTCAGCCAGCATATTTGCCTCCAGTTGTCAACATGGTGTTTAGGTAAAACTACAAACATTACGGGGCAATAATCTATATACATTTAATGTCAGGGAATGTTGGTCATTGAGAATAGTTCAATTGACTCCACAGCAACAAAATAAATACAGTATGTGCGAAAATCATCAATTAAAACATATCATAGACAGTTGTCATTCCTCTTTACAGACTTGTTTAAGATGGCTCTGCGTGTGCACCACATGGAAAATAAAAAGCGTGAAATTGAAAAAACAATGGGCATGCACGTGTCAGATTTTAAAATCCTATACACGTCGCGACAGTGTCTAGACCCCAAATTCCTACAAAGTTGGAGTAGCCATCGCGACCTTGTCTTCCTGTACCCCCGACAGGAAAATATCACATGGAGATCAGTCTCATCTATGTTAAAACACGCAGGGCACTCTGCGTTTGTGTAGCCCTCCCACTTTTTTGTAAATGAACGCAGCGGTAGCACTCCATACCTAAATTGCAGATAAAGCTTCTTCGCCAAGAGCGGCTGTATGTCATCCAACACTGGTTCTAAAATATATGTACTTTTTACTTCCAGAAACTCAGCAGTCAGTCGCCCCACCGAGGGTCTCCTCTCAAACTGGGTGAGTTTATGTTCTCTATAACTCTCTACCAAGACTTTTCTGGAAGTCATTTGGGAGATTTCTTCTGCATTATGCCACAGACTGCCCCTGCCCAGGTCCTCACATGTTTTCTTGACATACAACAGCCAAGGCAACTTCCCTGCACCTCGCAGACCCATGACATCAGTCAGTTCTTCTCTATAGGGGGCTAATTCAGGGGTGGACCACAGCAGCCGCCAGTATAATATAGGTCTAAGAGCAGCTTCTTCCTCGATGGGTCTAATCCCTAGATCCATACGGAGAGGTGTTAGTGGTGTGCTAGGAGGCAATCCCGTCAGTTGTCTGGCGAATAAATTCTGTGGTGGAATACGAGTCAGTACGAGCTAACTGTCAGTACGAGCTAACTGGCCAGATGGACAGTGCCCCCATAGTTCTGCTCCATAGAGTGCGGCCGTCCTAGCCTGTGCCTTGTAAATTTCCACCACAGGACTCACAAATTTTTCAGAGCACGTCCTATATAGTTTTAAAATACCCCCCGTAGTCTGGGATAGTTTTAAACCTATTTTACTGATTTGGGCTCCCCAACCCATTCTCTCTGTCAGTGCAATTCCCAGGTACTCAAATATGGATACCCTCTCTAGGGGACTTCCATCCAGGCAAGGGTTTGGGCGAGTGGTGTTACCTGCATTAAAAGCCATGTACTTTGTTTTTTGTAGGTTAATTTCTAGTCCCCGATGTTTGCAGAAGGCGCTAAAGTTGTTCAGGGTCCTCTGAATTCCCATAGGGGATTTAGCAAGCAAGAGCGTATCATCTGCAAACATGAGGGCAGGTATTGTGCATTTCGCCAGCCTGGGAGCATCAATGTTTACCCCGGCATTCAATGAATCTATTAAGCCATTAATATAAAGGCAGAAGAGAGTTTAGGGCCAGGACACAGCCTTGCCGGACCCCTCTCTCGACAGGCTGGGGGGATGAAAGTTCGCCATTTTTACCAAATCTAATTTGAGCAAAATTGCCCTCATGTAAGCCTTTTAACTGGTGGCAAAGATACTCTGGGACTCCCATGTCTAATAGAGTTGCCCAGAGTTTGTCCCTTGGTACTAGGTCGAAGGCAGATTTAAGGTCTACAAATATAAGGTAGAGGCTGCCACCCTCTATTCTAACAGTTTTCCAGTGGATCATCTGTAGCCTTAGGATCTGGTCAGTTGTTGATATCCTTGCTCGAAACCCAGCTTGGAAGGGGGTAAGGATGTTATGTTTCTCCATCCAGTTCTGGAGACGCCCCAGTAGGACACGTGCAAAAAGTTTTTGACACACATCTATCAGACTAATCGGACGATAGTTGACAGGTGAAAGCGGGGAGCCCTTTTTATAGATTGGTATTATCTCGGCCCCTGCCCAGGTGGTGGGAATCGCCATACCTTGGAGAATTGCATTAAACAGAGAGGATAGGTACGGGGCCCATACAGTTGGCTCGGAGCAGAAGAGATCACCAGGGATCTTTTCCAGCCCTGCGGCTTTAGCTGGTTTAATCATGCCCAGGGCCTCAGAGACTTCTCTCAGCGAGATTGGAGGGGTATCTGCAAAGATCGGGCAAGGGGATGGTAAGGGTCTGTTCACTAACCCTTCCCCGTCATCAACCCTTGTGTAAAGTGATTCAAAGTGGGCCTTCCATGCTTCTTCACTGATATTGGGTTCTATGGCTGATTTGCCCTCCTGCGACCCTGAATTGATAATATTCCAAAAGGTCCTCAGGTCATGATTTAATAAAGCACTTCTAAGCTCATCCCATTTTTGCGATTCCCAGCTTTTTTTGGCCATGGCAATGGCGTTCTTATATTTTACCCTCGCTTCTTTGATCGCTGGCCTGGCGTTACTTTTGATGGCGGTGACAAGGCCATTTTTAGCTGCACGGCAGTTTGAGTTGAACCATGGGTGTAGGGATTTTTTAGTTGCCCTAGGCTTTTTGTTTTGGTAAAAGAAAGCGGCCATAGATGTAAACAACTCTTGGTGATTTTTAAGAATTGTTGAATTGTAATTAAAAGTGACCTTTGACTCTGCAGCTTGGTATACAACCATAAAATATGGAAGGATTTGTTGGTAGAGCATGGCCAGTTTTTCTTCTGACTGGGAGAATTTGCCCCAGCGGACTCTCCTCCCTCCATTTGACTGAATCAAGCATGTATCTGGAGCTGGCAAATTGTCAGATGAATTCATGGCATAAGGTGTTGTTATTGCTAGAATGAGGGCATTACGATCGCTATCATGGCGAGGACTGATTTTAAAATCTATCACTCTGTGCCATAATTTCACATCTACCAAAATGTAGTCAATGATGGAAGTATGCCCCTGTCTGTTAAAAGTGTGATTCCCAGGCGAGTCAGATGTAGTGCGTCCATTACAAGCTCTCAGTGAAAAGTTTAGTGTAAGAGTGCTTATCTGTAATGCTAGTGGGGTCCATGCCCTTATAGGAGGGATATTGGGCTCTGGGATGGACCAGTAACGATCCTCCTCACAGAGAGCCCCCAAGGCCAAGCCATTCAGGGGTTCAAATTGGCAATTAAAATCTCCGCCAATGATTACCCCGAGGTTTACAGGGATGGTTGAGAGACAAGTAGTTAGTTGTTCGAGTGTGTTGGACTCTTTCCCTCTGGGTACTGGTCGGGAATATACATTAATTAAGACTATGTCTAATCCCGTGTGGAAGGAAAGAAGTACACAAAGGATGTCACGAGAAGAGCTCTCTAGCTGTTTTGCCTCACAGCCCAAATGTACTGCGACCCAGGTACACAGGCCTACAGAAGGTCTGCCCTTCCCCACATGAGTAGCTGGAATGCTAAACGATGCGTAGCCCATCCTATGTATTTCATCTTTGGCCCATGTTTCTTGGAACATGCAGATTTCATGCTGTTCTATAAAGCGACCCCATTCCGGACTATCCAGTTTAGAAGGTAGTCCAGCTATGTTCCAGGAGAGGATTTGCAGACTGGCAGGGCCCATTTGGTTTGTTGAGCAGGGGGGGTTTATGACTTCATTCTCTTGACTGCCCAAAGGGAGATGGCAGTACTCCATTCGCTGCGGTGTACTTGTTCTGTTAACTGGGTCGTGAGCGCCCTTTGGATTATGTGAGGTATTTACTACATCCCTCTGAAGTAAGTTGGAGGTCTGTGTATCCTGATGTAAAGGATCAAGGGTTGGTGGATTAATGATAGCTGTCTTATGTATACTCCTAGTTAGCCTATGCTTTCCTGCCTCACTTTCCACATCCAGCCCCAGATTATGCTTAGAGAATATTCTCCTCTGTACGCTTGTCCTTCGCTGTGTCCCCACCTCTCTAAGATGATTGGCTAATTCTTGTGGGGGCTCCTCGCTCGCGACTCAATCTACTGACTCCAGAGGATTGAATCTATTTTCCACCGGAATGTTGAAGAATAAGGGGGATGGTTGGCTGGAGAAATGGTTTTCCTGCAGCCATTCCCCCCTCCAATGACCATAACTTCTTCTTGCTGGTGGAATAAGGGCAGGGGGATAAAAGTATCTACTACTCCCTCCCCAGCTTTTCTAGGCGAAATTGACATCTCCATTTTCAAAACGGGTAACATACTCATACAAGCCGCTGAATCCCACCTCACCATCTTTGAGCACCATTTCAGCACCTTGTCTCTCCAACTATACAAAACTATTCCTAACCATCCTTCCACCCAACCACACAACGCCCTCTTGTTCTCTCCCTTACCTCCGACCCCATTCTCCCCCTCCCCGGACATCTCTATAGCTAATGCCATCCTCCAATCACCGACACCCAAATATTCTCTCCCCCCATGACCCTCCCTCTTCCTGACATCCCTACCGCTCACCCCCTCTCCCAAACCCACACGCACTCTAACGACCTGTCTCCTCCAACCCCTAATACTATTTTTAACCCCTCTCCTTCCTCCCTGCCCCCCCCACCCTGAATCCCTACCCCTCCACCCTGAATCCCCTACTGTGCCCCCTCCGGCCCCATCATCTCCCTCACCGAAACAACTATCTCCCTCCCTGAATTACACATCACCCCTAAACCTTGATGCGGTCTTTCTCCACACTCCCCACCCTCTTCTAACAACTCAAACCACATTCCCTGAGGTCTTAAATCTCCGGTCCCCCATCGCGCCACCCCTCACGCCCAACAGCTTCAGCACTCCTCATACCCACCCCTCTGGCCTCTCACACCCTTCACACAACAGACCTCCCTCCTCGACAAACACAGAACATTCCCAATCCCCCTCCTCCCCAACTGTGTTCCCCCTCACTCTAATAACTCAGACTCTATGCAACATTGAACGCAATCTCTCTACATTGGTGATAGAACTCACCCGACTTAGAGAAGATTTTAATTCCCTCAGCTCTAGAACCCTCCCCAATTGTGCAAATTCCCCATACCCTAGCCGTAAAAACCCCACTAACTACAAACATTGGAGAACTACTCCTCTCCACTGCCGCATTCATAGGCCTCGCCGCACCTCGAGCCATCTCTCCCCGTCCGACCTTATTGACCTATGCAACTCTTACCATCCTAGTTCTTCAACTAACAATCCTCCCCTTCCCTACTCCAACATCCCCATTATTATGGGGACTAACAGAATCCCCTCCTCTCCCGTCTCCCCCAGACTCCCTCCTCAACTCACCGCTATCCACTCCTGCCCACCCCCCAAAAGCAACCCCAAACCCCTTGCATGCATGCTTGTGAACTGTCGATCTGCTGTCTGACATGCGACTGAAATTTTTGAAACTATTCTAAGCGAATCCATAGACATAGCCTTCCTCACGGAAACCTGGCTCAATGACCACTCAACGAGCATACTTGACCTACTCCCCCCCCCCCCCCGGATACTCTATCCTCAGAAAAGATAGACCCGACAGAATAGGAGGTGGTTTAGCCATAATCTTCAAAAATGAACTGCAGCTCTCCCTTGTTAACTCCGACCACTCTACCTTTGAATACCTTGAAGCTATACTAAAAGTACAAGGTTCCCACCCAATTCGTCTACATAATATCTACCACCCTCCTGGAGATCCTCTTCCCTTCGTTGATGAACTATCTGACCTTCTGACTCAATCCTCATTATCCAACTCAAAAAATATCTTCCTTGGAGATCTTAACCTCCACTGGAACGATATTGATGATCCCACAATCACCCTCCTCACCAATCTTCTTGAGATTAATGACCTCAAACAACTATGCCAGTCCCCAACCCACACCAAAGGAGCCACTCTGGACGCCATTATTACCAATAAGGATCTGGCCTTCCTGTCCAATATCATCCCCATCGACTGGTCCAACCACCACCTCATACTGTTCTCCATTGCTACCACGGCCCCAACCCCTCCCACCAAAATCATTAAATCTAGGAAATGGACCAGAAATCGTAATCTTATCCCTCCTGGAGAACTGGAGTCTAAACTCCAAGCTCAACTTCTTCTCACTCCTCTCTCCCAAAACGCAAATGAGCTTACTGAACACTCTAATAAAACTGTCACTGATGTCTTAGACCAAATGGCCCCGCCTAAACTGAAAAATCAAAGAAACATCCCATCCAAATCATGGTTTAACTCTGAGCTCAACAACGAAAGATGCTCACTAAGACCGATGGAAAGAACATGGAGACAGCATCCTTCTCCCTCACATCTGGCACTCCTCAGATTAGCTAGATCTACATACAAGAAACACATTTTTAACGAAAAGGCTTCCTTCTTCCGTACACAACTGGATCGGGCCAAAAATAGACCCAGAGAACTGTTCAACATCGTTCGTAACCAAACATCCTCCGCACCTCCAAAGCCGATGCCCTCGACTGCTAGATGTGAAGAAATTGCCAACTTCTTCTCGGAAAAAATCGCCAAAATAGATCAATCCTTCCTTTCAACTCAGATCCCAAGCAACTCCCAACATACTCCTGACATCTCCTTAAAAGCTCATATCACATTCCCTACATCCCCTGATTCCACCTCACACTTGCCCACTACCTCACCTCCCCCGAACTACTCCTCACACTCACCTACTACTACACCTCCCCTAAACTTCTCCCCACACTTACCCACAACTACACCTCTTGAAACCAAACACCCTAACCCACAACTAAAAAATAATGCCTCCTGGCATAATTTCCAACCTGTAACTGAGCTCGAAGTTTTTAACATCATTGCTAAACTAAAACCGTCTTCTCATACTAAAGACCCCCTCCCATCTAACCTTGTCCAAGACCTAAAGCACATCATTGCCCCATCTTGGACTACAATTATCAACACCTCCCTTGCCACGGGGTGTGTCCCTATCTCCCTCCAACTTGGCCAAATCACTCCCATTATTAAAAACCCTAATGCCGACCCTAATGACCTAAACAATCTCCGCCCCGTCTCTAACCTCCCCCTTCTTTCCAAAGCACATCGAAAATTTTAACTTATTAGCCCCCCTACAATCAGGCTTCAGGAAAGGCTGCAGCTCCGAAACTGCCATGCTAAACATTGTTGATGACATCCACCACTCCCTTGATAATGGCGAGACCTGCCTACTCATCCTCCTCGATCTCTCTGCAGCGTTTGATACAGTGAACCACTCTGCCCTACTTAATGTGCTCAGAGATCGCTTTGGCCTCAATGGTACTGCCCATAAATGGTTCGTCACCTATCTCCAACACCGGACACAGCAAATCAAAATTCAAGACTGCCTATCAAACCCCACTCCGGTCTCCCTAGGAGTCCCCCAGGGATCTATTCTCTCTCCATCTCTCTTTAACTTCTTTATGGAACCCCTCACCTTCATTCTAAAACAAGCGGAAATCAACTACCACCTCTATGCCGATGATACCCAACTCTACTATAAGATCAAAACCCACTCGGATGTCCTACACCTTAACAGCACCCTCACTAAGATCCAATCCTGGTTCCAATCTAATCATCTCAAACTCAACCCTAAAAAAACTGACATCATTCTCTTCTCCCCTAAAAACAACCCTCTCCCCATCCAAACTTGGATCTCCGACCTTAATGCCCTCAACTGCTCACTCTGCTTGTCCAACTCAGTAAAATCTCTTGGTATCTCCATCGATAATAGCCTAACTCTCAATGTCCACATAAAAAATTCGGCTAAAGGAGCCCTCTTCACTCTCCGTCATCTCAAGAAAATTAAACCCTTTATTCCAACTGATGACTTTAAATTAGTAGTCCAATCACTGGTCCTTTCGCGAATTGATTACGGCAACGCCATCCTCACCGGAATCCGCAAAGTCCACCTAGCTCCACTCAAATTGGTTCTCAACCTTGCAGCCAGGCTCATCACCGACTGCAAACGGTTCGACCACATCTCCCCAGCCCTCAAAACTCTTAAATGGCTTCCCATTGAAGGCAGATCCTCCTACAAAACTGCTTGCATTACACACAAAGCCCTCCATCAAAATACACCGCCATACCTCGCCAATAAACTCAGCAAAGCGGGAAGCTCACGACCAATGAGAAGCACCAACGCTCTCCTCCTAGTCCCACCCCTGCTAAAAAAGAAAACCACACAATCCCGCTCCTTCTCCGGAAATGCCCCAAACATCTGGAATGCCCTCCCCAAAGACCTACGATGTAACCCTTCCTACCTCAGCTTTAAAAAAGACCTCAAAATGCACCTCCTCAATAAATATTGGGGGTTTTAACTTACCCCCGGAATTCCCCCTCCCTCCTTCCACCATTTTGGTCCCCCCTTACTCTCCTACTGTCTCCCTCCGCCCCCCCTCCATTCCCTCCACATTCCACTGGCTCTACTTTCTCCCTCCCCCACTGCTCTCCTCCGCTCCTTCTCCCAGTCCTTCCCATCCCCTCCCATACCTCCCTCTCCAACCAAATTTCCCCCCTTCCCCCCATCTGCTTCCCACCCCCTTGGTCACGTCCAACTACTTACTACCTGTAGCCCTTTCATGCCTATCTCCATTTCATATCATAATACTAAATCGGATCTCCCATATCCATGTATATATGTATATAGCTCTTGCTCTATCTATCTGTATATTTGATCTGTGTATGATTAAGCTGTTTCTCTGTTGTTAACTTGTTGGTATTCCATGCTGTTGAAATATTGTTTTATACCGTGCTCTGTTGAAATATTGTTTTATACCGTTATTATCTTCATACTCATGTAAAGCGCTCTGATACCTCTGGGTCTAGCCAGCGCTATATAAAACCTATAAATAAATAATAAATAAATAAACATATGGGACTAATCACACCTGTCCCAGGGCCTGAAGAAGGCTCATATTGATAGACGATGAGTGGCACTGATGTTCTCAATCTTGGGCGGGGTGGTGAGCGCCGTTAAGATACATAAAAAACATCCGCAATAATTCACCATGCCTAGAAAACTACTCACTTCAGTAACGGATGAGGGTGGGCTGGGATCTTTGATGTTACTCACTTTATCTTGCTCTGGGGCAAATATGTTGACAGAAAACCTGTACTCAAAGAAGCTAATAGAAGACTGGAGGAATGCACACTTCTCTTTATGATGGGTAAGGCCTTTCCTGGAGAGTCTTCAGCATCCTGTCTAGCCTCACATATTATTTGTCTAAAGGACCTCATTCTGAACACATTTCAGCTGCACTTGACTTTCTGAAGTTTAGCCGACAACACAGTCACCCTTGCAGTATGATGCAAGGGTGCATGCGTTGGCACTAGGCTGCCATAATGGCGCCAGCACAGGGGGAAAGGGCAGGAATGTATTGTATTGGATAAGTACGGTGCATTCCTGCCCTTTCACTTTGACGTACGGCAGAGCAGCGACGTGGCTTGCTGCGTTGCCCTACGTCTAATCCCCATAAATGAGGGCCTTGAATTTCTTATGCCAGGTCTATTTAACTTATTGATATTGAGGAGTCTATATAAGAGCAGGTGGATACTGTGGCACTGATAAGGATATTTTGAGTCAGTTTTGCATCATGTTATTTTATTGTCTGCTGTTCCTTTTTGCATGTCGTTGCCAAGGATTCAGATTGCTTATGTGGGACATTTTCATAATTTCAGTGTAATTATGAGTGACATTCAACAACTATGAGCGACTCTTTCTCGCAAGCAAAATGAAGCAATTAGGATGAGGGAAACATATGAATATTAGAAATTACACCCGTTTGAGCAACGAGAAACTCTAAGAAGATCTTGAAACTGCTGGAAAAGCACCAGAAATGAAAGGGTACTAACCTAGTGAAAAGCAGTAGCTCACAGCTAATCCTCATAAAATACAGATTTGCGAATATGCATGATTTATGTTCTTTTGTGAAAGCTGTCACTATACAAAATGCTCACATACATGCCAACCCTCCCAATTCAGGCCAGAGACTACTGATTGCAAGGCTAGTCCCCCGCCTCCCGATTCCAGTTTTGTGTGGCTCGGAGTATGCACTGCCAGTAACCTGCTCCTGCAGGCCAGTGCACAACATTTTTGTCACGCTCTCTCTGCCTGCTTTAGCCTTTCTCCATTCTCCTCACAGGTAAGGAAAAAAAACGTGTATTTTCATTTAGTCCAAGTATATGACAATAGACCAGATTCAGGGCCTCAATAGAAGTCAATGGGAGAAATACATTCTTCCGATTATTTAAAAAAAATCTCTTTCCTCTTCTAAAATGTTGGCATGTATGCGCTCATCTTGCAGCACTACATTATTCACCAGAGTTATCTTGACATTTTTATTGTTGCATGAAAACTGGGCACACAAAGAATTCAGCCCCTCTGCCAACTGGTTTTAAACCCATGGTATTTAAACAAGGCACCCTCCGACCCTCAGGTGAGCACCAGGTGCAGTGTGCAACAGACATTCCACAAGTAAACAAAATGGATCTCATCTGTGTGAGTACAGCAGTAACTCACAGCTATCCTCATAAAATACACAGTTCTGCGAATATGTGCGTTTCATGTTATTTGCAGCAGGGACATTGGGTTCAAAGATTCAAGAGGACTTCAACCTGAGCTAGAACCAGGCATCTTGCGCGTGCTGTCATTGGCTTGCCAACCTCTATGTTCTGCACATTTCAGAGAGCCCTTTGGATACTCTCTTCTCCACATCCCCCTTGCTGGATACTCACAGCTCATGACATCAGCAGCAACCCTGCCTTCAGAGCCCTTGTGAACATCTGCGTTATCTCTGTGGGGCTCAGTATCTTGTTTAGTGAAAACCCTGTGAGTTACGACAGCTTGCACGCCCCCAGTTTTCACACAAATTAATAAACTGCTGGAGCAGCAGTACATATCGTCAATGATCTGGTTGGTCCTCCTACATCTGGTTAACTGCTGTCAAACTGTAAGCGCCCTTTAAGAGAACGTGCAGCACAGGAAGATAGCCCACGCAGCCTAGTAGACAGTCCCTGACATCCAGAGTCCAGGCAAGGAGGTGGGGCAGTGTTTTCACACAGCTGTAAGTGAATGGCAGACTTATCCTGGAGTCTGCTACTCTTAGATGTATGTACCACGTGTTGTACTCCTTAGGACAGTTCAAAGAGACAGATGTGTCTATGCATATTACCGCTATTAAGGCAATCCCCATACAGTTTATTGGCCTCAATACTACATAGGTAGATAAATGCTTCCACCTCTCAGGTAACACACGTATATACCCTGAGTTTGCCTTTTATACTTGTCACTGTGCACAAAGCCTTAGCAGTGGTTACTCACTCTGATCTCGGATTCCTCTGATATTTTCATATCCATTGTTGACTCTGCTAATACGTAGATCTCCTAAATGTAGGCTTCCCTATACTACTCGCTAAGCATGTTACTCACAAGAGCACAAATTATACACAGTGTGCTCTCATAACCTACTTCTTAGGGGCCCTTGCATAAATTCTGAAATAGGGTGTTTATTATAAAGTGTCGTCAAGATACTCTGTGCCATAGGGTGTGTAGGAAAGTACCTCTTTTTGCATAGTCACACCCCCACTTTTTGCCTGATGTGATTTCGAACTGTAAGTGCACTGGGTCCTTGCTAATCAGGTCCCCACTGCCAGATCTCTTTCCCCCAAACTTTACCATGGTTGGCACAACTTCAGCTACCCCTATAAGTCCCTAGGAAATGATACCCCTGGTAACTAGGCAGGGGTACTGAAGAAGGTCCTCTGGGGATGCAGCACTGGTTGTGCCACCCCAGGCCCCCTTCACCAAGGTTATGCACTCTGCCACTGCAGGGTGCATGTCTTAGTGCAGGGAAACCCAAAGAGTTGATATGGCACAAAGCCCTGTGTGCCATGCCCTTCATGCACTGTATAAGATATAAGTAATTCACCCCTTCTGCAGGCCTTCAGCCCTAAGGCAAGGTGTAATATATCCTGCCTATGGGCACATCTGCATGAGCAGATATGCCCCTACAATATCCAGTCTATTCTGTGATGTTGTAAGTGAACAGGGAAGCCATAAAAAGTACATGGGCTCATTACTTGTCAACATGCGTTTCCTAGCTCCATGATGGCTTCACTGATTTCTAGGATGTTTGGTACTAAACATCCTGTCTTAATAAATCTCACTGATGCCAGTGATGAATTTATTAATAAATTCACACAGGAGACCCTTTTAGAGGGTCCCTTGAAACCTAACCAAACAGTGGTGTGTTCTCTGGCCGGTTTTCAACAGCCTGCCACCACCAGACATGTTTCTGACCTCATTCGGTGAGAGTCTCTACGCTCTCAGAGGACAGAGACAAAGCCTGTTCTGGGCGGAGGTGCTTCACACCTCCTCCAGGACAGGATAGCCTTCCTGGGCAGGAAGCTCCACAGGGCATGCTGCCTTTAAATTCAACCCAGGAACCTCCAGAAAGTGGGGGAGGCCAAACCCCCTTTCCAGGTCCACTTTTGGTGGGAGGAAAGGTGGAAAAAACTAGTGAGACTAGGAGGTGTGCCCATCTTCCGCCTGCACCAACCCTTAAGGCGGTGCAGGTGAGGTGGACCCTACGTTTCACTTTCCACCATTTTGACGATAGGGAAAATTTCCTATCAGGGTTAGGGATATGCCCACCCCCCACGTCTGGTAAGCATATAGAAGGTGTAGTCACCCTACAGGTAAGCAGCCCATTGGCTACTATTTGGCTCCCCTTCAGCGCCCCCTAAATCTAGTATATAGGTGGCTCCCCGAGTCCTTGACTGCAGATTCTATGGATGGCAAGAAGAAAGGGAAGAAGACGTGCTGCTGATCGAGGAACTGGACCCTGCTGCAGAAGAAACCGGCATCAAACCATGCAAAAGGATCCGACAATTGTGGTCTGCTGTCCCTGCCTGAAAACTGGGAAGCCTCCAAGAACCTCGGAGCTCTGCCAGCCTTTGCCAATTGGACTAGTGGTACTAGTCCCTGGGACACCTTCGGTAAAGACCGCCACTGGGTGAAGACCGGCATTGACCCTGTTGACGCGATTCACCCCATCAAATAAATGTTTAAGCAGCCAAGGCTTGTAGGTCACCAGTTCGGTAACCGACCCCTTCAGTGCATCCATCAGCCAGAGGGATCCTCACAGTACCCATAACCGATGCTGGAACCAGCCCCGCTCCTGTGTGCCTGTACCAACTGCCTGGTGGCATCGACTGCATGAAAAGCAGCAACTTAGGCGTGACTGCCCTGACCGCAATGGACTGCCCCTCACCGCACAGGTTGCTGTATGCCACTGATGAAGAACCAATTCTGCATCCTAAGACGCCTAGCACCTCCGACCCAGGTAACGCAGAACAGCCTGCTGTGTCTGAGCCCTGGGACTTTCAAAACTCTGACTCCTCTGGAGTAGAACTTACCCTGAACTCTGGGTGACCGTTGTCCCCCAAAACTCCGTGGCAGAGCGTTGCTTCCATCGATTGCGACGGTAAATGTGTTGGCGGTGCTCCGTCATCTAACCCTATGCTTTTCTTACAGTGACCGTGACGCTAGCTGTTTTGGTGGTGTTCCACCACCATTGCATCCCATTCTAACCAATGTTTTTTTTCCCTTGACTGCGACGGTCCTTGCCTGACGGTAACGGCCGCTGTTGTTTGAAACGTGTAAGCATTTATATCTTGTAATGCATTTGGTTAAAAGTCGATATACAAAGCATTTATTAACTGTTAAATGAAGTTGTTGGTTTCTAAAAATATATATAAAAATACTACAGTAGGGTAAGAAGTGGTTTCCATATCTCTTTAAATGCCGCTTCAGAGTTTGTCATTGAGACATGGATACGTTCCATCCCCAAGGTATAACACATTCTGTGGAGTCAACCTATGTATGTGGGTGTTACTTGCGTTCCCCAGTGTGCCAAGATATTCTGAAGTGCAGCCCCAAGGGCAAGACCCATTTGTTTCCCCTTGCGAGATTTCAATGGGAACATTAAGAGGTTAGGAAGCCCTAGGACAATGTACATCGGGAATCGCGGGATCTGTGTGCCAAACCGTAAATGCATTTCATCTAATATGTTGGACCAATACTTTGATAGATGTGGACAATCCCATAATAAATGCAGTAAAGTTCCCTCCTCCTCGCACCCTCTCCAGTACGTTGGGCTACGATTTGGATTCCCTTTAGTGAGACGCACAGGGGTTAAGTACCAATATGTAGCTATTTTAAAAGCCGTTTCTTTGCTTGCCGTGTTCCATGCTGTGTGCTTGGGACTGTAGTAAATTTCTCCCCATTCTTTCTTTGATAGTTCTCTCCCTAGTTCTTTTTCCCAACGTCTATGACTAGTGGTAGGTTGTAGAGGGGTTGTTTATCGCAGCATATCATAAAGCTCGGAAACCAATTTTTTATCTGAGTTTTTTGTGACCAACCACTTCTCGTATCTGGTCAGTTTTCGACTGACCTTTGGCTGTACATCTTGGTGGAGCAACCAATGCCGAATTTGCATATAATGAAATCGCTCTGACTCAGATATTGAGTAGTCTTGTTTTAACTGTGTGAATGGAATGATACCCTCAATGTCGAATAGATGTCCTGCTGCCCTGCAAGAAGTAGACTGCCACGCCGCAAATGCCTGTGTATCTTACCCTGGCGTGAATTCTCGGTTGTCCGTCAATGGTGACATCGGGGACGGAAACGATGTAAGCTCCTTCTTGGTAGCTACCCCTTCCCATACCTCTAGCAGTGGCTTTGTAACAGGTGACCTCAAGAGACTCTGTGGTCTATCTGCCTTCTTTAAAAAGGGTATTTTCCATAAAGGTAACCCTGCCAATGCCCTCTCCTGGAATACCCAGTGTTTCTCTGATACTGTTCTATTCCACTCTACTAAGTATCTTAATTGGGCAGCCCTAAAATATTCCAGGAGATTAGGGATCCCCAAACCTCCTTCCTCTGGTTTCAAATAGCCCAATTCTCTTCGCGTACACGGGCGTCCACCTGCCCAAACATAGTGAGATATACCTTTTTGTAACTTCGTAAGCGTTCCCTTGGGTGGAGAGGCCGGTAGCGTCTGAAATAGGTACAATGCCTTTGGCAAGATTGACATTTTAACTGCAGCTACGTGGCCTAAAAGCAATAAGCGGTGATGCTTCCAACTATTTAGCTCTCTCGTGATCTGTCGGCTTAGCTTGGCGTAATTAAGCGTGACCGTTTGTGTCACCGTCGAAGCTAGTTCGATCCCCAGGTAGGGAATAGAATCTGCTGCTTGGATACCCGAAGGGTGGTGTCCCTGTGCTACCGAGCCTAGTAGTGATCCCGTTAAGTGGAGAAGCTGTGATTTCCCAACGTTAACTAGGAACCCAGAGACCCGCCCAAAAGCTTCCATTTCTTCCAAGATCTCTCGGGATACTCCAGTGAAGCGAGTATGTCATCGGCATATAAGCTTATGGTATGCTGTTCCCCCCCAAATGGCACGCCCTTTACCTCGGGATTGTCCCTGACCCTTTGGGCTAGCGGCTCAATATATAGGGCAAATAAGAGTGGTGACAACGGACACCCTTGCCTAGTGCCCCGTTGTATTGAGAAGGGCCGGGAGGAGACGCCATTAACCCTAATTGTAGCTGTGGGAGAACTATAGCATCCCGCTATCCATGACCGGAAGCGTTCTCCTATACCGAAGTGAGTCAAGGTTCGCTCGAGATATCCCCAATCTACTCGATCGAATGCCTTTTCGGCATCCACAGTCAGTATTAGAGCGTCCATGCGTGTCTGGTGTGCTTTGTCTATTAGAAGTAAAATCCTTTTTGTGTTATCTCCACTTTGCCGACCATGAACGAAACTATTGATCCGGTTCAATAATCCCGGGCATCAGGGGACCTAATCTTGAGGCTAGTATGCTTGTGAACAATTTCAAGTCCACATTGAGAAGGGACACCGGGCGGTACGAACCACATGCTTTTTTATCCTTTCCCGGTTTGGGTAGGACCAAAATTGCCGCCGCCAGCATTCCAGGAGGTATTGATCCTGGTCCCCCAAAAGAATTAAACAGCCGTGTTAAAACCGGTGCTAGAATATGACAAAGGGATTTGTAAAACCCCGCCGAGAACCCATCTGGCCCCGGGGATTTAAGAGGTTTAAGTCTTGCAATCGCTCTAATCACTTCTTCCAGCTTAATAGGGTCATCTAACATCTCTGCCTATTCTTGAGCTAACTTAGATGTGTTGGCCCCATCTAGATATTTCGTCATGAGCTCTTCGGATCTATTCTCCCCTGTGTATAGTTCTGCGTAGAAGTCCCTGAAAGCATAAGCTATATCTTCGTCATCAGTGAGTTCCTACCCTTTATTATTTTTAATGGCCTGGATCTTAGTCTGTTGTGTCCGAGCTCTAAACTTGCTTGCTAACATACGTCCCGTCCTGTCTCCCCCCTATATAGTAGGAATATTTTAGCCGTAACGCCGCATATTCAGCCCTGTCGAGGTCTAATCCTGCCAATTGCATCCTCGCCGCCTTAAGCTGCCTCCATACCCTGGGCGCTCCTGTCCGCCTATGCACCCGTTCCAGTTCTAGGACTTGTGCTGATAGTTGGTCTCTTTTTTCTTTCCGTTCCTTGTTTTCTGCTGCGGTAATTGCAATTATCTCCCCCCTAACCACTGCCTTCATGGCCTCCCACAGCGTGGTTATAGAGATGTCTGTAGAGTCATTCATCTCTAAATACTCTTTAATGCATTTAGTGATTTGTTTCATCACTGTATCCTTATGTAGCAGACTTTCTCTTAATCTCCACCCCCCAGAATGTCTCCGTTGTGCAGGTAATTGCAGGGAGACAGTCACTGCGTTGTAGTCTGAGAGTGCTGCGGGCACTATGCTCGTTTCCCTCACTAGTTTGCTCAGCTCCGTTGTGCCCAATAGGTAATCCAGACGGGCATACGTACCATGAGCATGAGAATAGATTGAATACTGTGATACTTGAGGATATTTTGCCCGCAACAGGTCTACCGATCCCATGGAACAAAGCCATCTAATCCCTTCTCTTGAGATCTCACTCCCTTGTGTGTAACGACTCCCCGATCTGTCTTTGGCCGCCTCCATGACTATATTTAACTCTCCCCCGATTAGTGTCATACATGTTTGACTGTTCAGGACCTCTGGAAGAGCCAGCTTCAAAAACTCTTCTTGGCCCACATTGGGGCCATAGACCGACCCAATCGCTATGGTCTCTCCCTCTACCTGTAATGTATATGCCAAAAGCCTCCCGTTAATTTCTGCTATTTTGTCTCTCACCTCCCCCCAAAATCGCTTAGCAATCAATATTGCAACTCCTGCTTTCTTGTCTGATGTGGACGAAAAGAATTGCTGGGGAAAGACTCTCGACCGCAGTCGGTGCCAGTCCTTGGGTATTAAGTGGGTCTCTTGAAGGAGGCACACGTCTGCTTCCGAGTTCTCCAAATATGAAAGGATAGCTTAAAGGGTTATTAAGCCCTTTCACATTAAGCGTAAGGACTTTCAAGTTGTGATATGACATATTACGTGGATAAAAATATTGCTATCCAGAGATACCTCTGCAAGCCTATGCCTCTTCTCCGTCCCTCGCCATCATTATCCACCTCCTCCCCAGGCCTCCCCAGCCCTACTGGTAGATCCTGTAGCCCTTATACCTTGAATGCCAGACCCTTCCCTCCCCCTCCCTAACCCCAACTGAAATCCCAACAGTTCCCCGTATTGTCCAGGACCCGCAGTACGGTCCCACGTGTCCTTGGTACAAAAAAAGTTTGGGTGCATGGTGTGGTCAATCCCATATAGGCCTCCCCGCTCCCGGGGAAATCCCCCCAGTCACCCGCCGGGCCTTAGTCAATGCACTTATCTGCCTTTTGTTCCCTCAGTCGCCTTCCGGAGGCATCTTCTCTTTAGACAAAGAATCTAATACATCTTGTCTCTCCTGCGCTATCGTGGAGGGGTCCGGCTTCCCTGTATAGTCCTTAGTGCGGCCTCCTCCTATTTTCTGCCATCTCCCCTGAGATGTCAAGCGGCCCTGTCCTCAGTTTTCTTCCTGGTCTGTATGTTCGATCCCTAAAATCCGGCAAGTGTCTTGTAGTGAACGGAGTTGATGTAGTTTGCCCTCCCATTTGAATATGAACCTAAACGGGTGTCCCCAGGAGTACGCCACTCCTTGGTTCCGAAGGTATGTTGTCGCCGGTCTGAATTCTCTCCTTTTTTGCAGGGTTATTGCGGCTAGATCCTGAAACAATACGATAGGGTGGTCTTGGTATTTAGGAGGTTGCTTGTCCCGGGCCTTAAGTAGTATCAGCTCTTTCAGCTGGGAGTCCGGTAAATAAGCTAGAATATCCGGGGGAGGCGCTGGTGCTCGTCTCTGTAACCTCACCCTATGTGCTTGATCTATTTTGACTTCAAAGTCCTGAGGGACCCCTAGGATGTGGCGAAAAAGGCCCTGTAGGTATTGAGTGATATCCGAGCCCTCTTCTTTGGAAGGAACCCCCTTGACTCGGATGTTATTCCAACGCGACCGGTTCTCCAAATCTTCTGCGTGTGCCTTTAGGTCGATTTGTTGTGCCTTGAGCCGTATCACCTCTTGCTGCAATTGTTCCATTTCCTCCTCGCGAGCTTGGTTTTGTTCCTCCATGTCAGCTACTCTCTCGCCCACGGCATCTACGTCCCTCCTCACCTCTTTCAGCTCCGATGCTATTTCGCCTTTCAGAGTTTGTAAGTCCTCACATAGGGTATTAAATAGCATCTCTAAGAAAGCACGGGTAACAGGCGCCTCATTCGGATCCGTTTCTTGCCCCGCTTGTGGGCTGGGGGATGTGCGTCCTTCTCCGCCGGCTTGCGCTGGAGGTTTGGTCAGCATTTCTTTAAGGGTACGGTCCTTTTTCCCACGCACCGCAGTCATGCTGGCGTCCGGTACACCTTTCCGTTCACCACTTCCTACACTCCGGTATTCTAGGCTGCTTCTTTCCCCTTTTATTGGCCTTGCCGCAGGGGTGTATTCTGGAGGACCCTTTGTGCACTAGTCCTTCTCAACAGGCTGAGAGATCGAGGCCCCTCTGCGTCCCCTTAACTGTATGTTCCACTGCCTCGTTCTCTGGTCTTCTCCTTCCTTTCGGGACCCTTTCCTGCAGTCACTTGTGTTTATGCGCCTCCTCCCGCTTCTGGGTGCTGATTTGGCCTCAACAGCCCTCCTACGCTCTCCCTGCTCCACTTTTGTGTTCGGCCGCTGTGTGCGCCTGCGTGTACCTTCTCCTTTACTTCTCGCGGCCCCTTTCACACCGTACCCCCGTGTCCGTGGTACTACGTGAGTGGGCTCCGGAGATCTCTCTTCTTCCCCAGTCCTCCACATGTTGCTACCGGTATCTAGCCCTGAGGTGCTCTGTGTCCTCGTATGCCGGGCCTCTTTTCTCTCGGGTGCCCAACTGAAATTAAGGCCTCCTTCTGGATCTGGGCCCTTATAGTATTGTCAGCTGGCTCACAAGGGCCTCCCAGGCACTATCCCAGAAGCATTCCCGATCCAGCCGCCCGTTGGCAGGTCTCCGCTTTGTCTCCTTCTCTCCACATTGCTTTCTTGGTCCGTCGCAAGCCGGGACTTCCTCTCCTCAGAGCCTGGATAGTTGGTCCCCGCCGAGATGTTCGTTCCTTGTCTCCCGATGTCGGGGCCCAAGAGCCGACCTCCGCACTTTCACCACGGTCGGTGGCGCCGCCTCAGAGTTATCCTTTGCTCTCCTCCGTCACCGTGAGAGCTCAGTCAACATCTTGTACAGACGCGAGCAAGCTCCAGCTCCCTCGCTGCTGTACCGTCTTCATGGGGTCTCATGTCTCCGGTTGCCGTCCGCCACACACTCACTCCTCTCCCGCTACTTTGTGATGATTTCGGGCAGCTTTCTTCATCTGGTAATGGCCCGGCAGGCAGGTGGGAGCGGGGAGACGAACGAACCGCGTCTTACCCAATCGCCATCTTGACCACGCCCCCCCAACCTCCTTTTAAAGCCTCTACTCCATATTCTGTGAACTAAAACTTTTTTATTTTAATCAGAAAGGGGTATCTTGCATGTTCTAAAACTTGTTGCTGGTTGTCGTAGAGCGTTCGGAAACACTATAAAAGTGCCATGCTGTTGACTTCAGAGTTTCTTTTTTAGGTTTGTTCTGCTAAAATTACAAGTTTCCCAAACAAATACAGGAACGAGCATAATATAGTGTGTGAAACGTTAGGCATGCAGCACTGAAGATTTGTGTTCCGCATAAGATAAACAAGTAAAAACGTAAATCATAAAACATGTCTCAGTCACCCCCCCACCCAGCCATTAAACTATATTACGGCCTAGTATGGTTAAATTAAGCACATGTTGCAGAGACAGTGCGGGACTCACCCGACTGCTCACAGGCCACAAGTGACTGGGGAGCGTGTCTTCCAGGCTAAGCTCTTTGTCGGCTTGCTTTCACATGAGCTGAAACTCATCTTGCAGCAGCAGTTCAAGACTGTGTCCGAGCGGAGGGAGAGTCACAGGCAGCTCTCCTCGCTCCGGAGTGTCTCACTTTGTCTGTCACATTGCAATGTTTTTTGTGTGCTCTCCGGCCTCAAGCACCAGCCAAAGACCAAAGGAAACACACCCACAATCAATGTCCACAGTTTAGCAACCCCACCCGTGCCGGATGATCCAACAACCACATGTGTGTTTCAGAGAGGCCGTGGGACTGAAACAGGGAGCATAATTTGTTTTTGCGACATAGGACTGAAACAATGCAGCATATGTACAAGTCGATTGCGCCACCGGAACATCACTTTTACCGACGTTCTGGTGGCCCAATGCCCTGCTCCATTTTACAAAGTGACGTTAAGCCACTTGGGGTGGCTTAACGCCACTTTGTAAATATGGTACTCTTTCACGCAGATATCTGTGTGCAATGGGTGTAGCTGTGGGAGTTCCACTGCAACACCCTTTGCTTTTTGACGCTGCCCCAGATTTACAAGGATGTGTAAATCTGAGGCAGCTTCGTCAAAATAATGCCATTCAAAAGCAGGCATTAGATTGGTGCAACGAGGAGAAATACTTTTATTTCTCCTTGTTTTTACTCTTTCTATGTGTGCTGCAATCTGCAGCATGCATAGAAAGAGCAAAACGCCTTTAACCCTTTCTGTGTCAATTTCTGTGGCAAGGACGTAACGGTTACATCCTCCGGCACGGTGGCCGTGTGCGGAGGACGTAACCATTACATCCTCTGCACACGTCCAGGAAATCCCTCTGCTGTTTACAGTAGTAAGACTTCAATTTTTTTTTCAGCCTCAGGAGCAGGAGAAGAGCTTCCCCTGCCATTTGTATCGGAAGACTGGGGGAAATGCCAGGTGGAAGAAAGTTTGTGGCTCTCTGCAGATTCCAGAAATTTCCATCACAGAAATGTGAGGAAAATGTGTTTTTTTTGATAGTCAAAGTTTGTGGTGTGCAGGGGATTCTGGGTAATAACACATGGTGAGAGCCACGCAAGTCAGCCCACCCTGGATAGCTCTAGGTTGGCTAGGTTTCCCTGGGTCTGGCTGAGCTAGGGTTCAAAATCTAAGGGAACAAAAATGGTAGACCAAGTGTTATTATCATTTTTTCGGACCCAGGGAGGCTTCACCTGCGTGGCCAAGCCTCGGGGCCCTCCCACCAAGGGCCCGGAATGGGGGTTCATCGGGCCGAGGGAGGCTTCTCCTGCTTGACCGGGGCCCCGGTGGACCCCGGGGTTAGGCCCCCTTGGGTGGGGCCTCCCCATCATAGGCTCTGTCTTCTGGCCCACTGCATGGCCAGGCCCCTGGGATGGGCTCCTGAGTGCCCAGAGAGGCCTCCTCAGAGCGGCCGGGCCCAGGAGCTCCGACTGGCCCTCGAGGGCCTGCAAGGCCCCAGGGCAGACGCCCCTGCCCTGGGATCTGACCTCCAGGCTGCTGCCCTGAGAAGGGCAAATGAAGGGGGACCATCGGGCCCAGTGACGCTTCACGCCTGCCTTCTAGCCCTTCCCAATGGGCCTTTCGTCTGAGACTGCCTTCCCCGGGAGTGGGCAGGGACGTGATGCCGGCATCCTTGCGCAGGGTGACCCACCGCATGGCAGAGTGACCAGAACGGGGTCCCACAGGCCCGGGGAAGCCTTCCCTACGTGTCTTTCCGGGCCTGTGGGGCGAATGCTCCATCCCTGGGCCCCGTCCTCTGGCATGCCGTACTGCCAAGGGCCCGGGACGGGGTCCTTCGGGCCCGTGGAGGCTTACCCTGGTTGGCCAGGTCCAGGAGCTCTGACCAGGCCATGAGGATGGTGCTCCCACTCTGTGCTCTGGCCTGCCGCACCCCCAAGGGCCAGGGACGGGGGTCCGTCGGGCCCAGGAGTCCTCCCCCACTTTGCCTGCGTGTTAGGGTGCCTCCGGTCCCCGGGTCGTAGGACCGTCGGACCCCCCTCACAGTTCATGCCTGAGGCCCAGCTGGGGCTAAGAGCCCCCGGGCCGCAGAGCCCCCGGGTGCTCCAAGGGCAAGCGCAAGCCCTTTCGTTAAGGAACAGTGTGACCAGATGGCTGTCCTTTGAGCCCGGCCATCTGTCGTGCCGAGCCCCTCGGCCATCTGGTCTCACGCAATGCTTTCCAATGACGCTACTGGATGGCGAGGCCGCCCTCAAACTCCTGATGAGGGCTCATTTGCCTCGCCAATCCCAGCCAGGGTACCAGGACGTCAGGCACGTTCACGCCTACGGTCCCCTCTGTCACTCGGTGTGCACGGATTACTAGAAAGGGGGGGTATATTTCCTCTGGATTACAGGGGAGAGGGTACCTCGAACCCCCTTGAGGTCCGGCGATTCTGAGGCAGGCGAAGCCAGGGACTGGGCCCGCCTGCGAGGGCCCGAGGGGCCGGGGTTCATGCCTGCCTCCCAGCCCTTCCCGATGGGACCTTTCTCCAAGCCTGCCTTCACCGGGAGTGAGCAGGGACGTGATGCTGGCATCGTCGTGCAGGGCAGCCTGCCAGGGGAGGGCCTGGCCAGTGCCATAAACTCCGACCGATTGGCATGCTTGGTCAGTTTAGGGGAGGTCTGCTTGGCCAGCCTCAGCTGTTGTTTCAAGTAAAGAGCTTCCTCCCCATCAGGGACCATCCAACTCAAGGGCCTGCCCCTCTCCCAGCAGAGCGAAGGCTGAGCAGCCTTGACAGCTTGCGCCCCCCCCCCCTAGTGGTCCGACCAAAGGGGAAGGGATCGGGTGGCGCCAGATCCCGGATCGGCCGCCTGGCAGTGTGGGCCCCTGTGCACCACACTGTTGCCCCTCCTTCACCCAGCACATTTCCGCAGCAGCTCGGAACGCAGCTGGACTAGCCCCCAGGGGCCAAAGCATTGATGCAATATATTGCCCCCAAGGGGAGTGACCCCTGCCTAAAGGGTCACTCCCCAAAATGTATCAAATATAATAGCTGGGGTATAGTAGGTTTCGACCCCCCTGGGGGGCGGAGGGAGGGGCAGATTGGCCCAAAAAAAAACCTAGACCCCAGGGGGGCCGAAACATGGATGCAAAATTTTGCCCCCAGGTAAGTGACCCTTCCCCAAGGTCCGCTCCGCAAACAACAGCAAAAAGCCCTTGTGGTCTAGTGAATTGGATTCCTACTCACACCCACGATTGTGGAGCAGGACTCCACTACATACAGATGCAGGGGGAAAGGCATGTGGGAAAGGAAAAACTCTTTCCTTTCCCCCTGTATCTGCAAGCCAGTAAACACCCCACCACCACCGGAGAAGGACTTACCTCTAGGTCGTCCTCTTTCCGAACGCGCTGGAAGCCAAATGTTGACGCTTGTCCAGACAAAGGTACTTTTTCAACAGACTCTGCGTGGGTCCTGTAGCCGGCATGCCCTCCATCGTTGCCGGGCTGAAATTTGAATCTACCTCGGTCTACCTCGACCTCAAATAACCTTTTAGAGCTATTGACTTCTAAGCACTGTTTTTGGATTTAATCTTTAAAAATTCATATCTCAACCTCTACTGATTGAATGTTTGTCATTTTGGTCTTGTTTTACTCAGATAAATAATCTCTGTTTTTCTAACCTGGTGTGGAGTCTTGTGCGGTGTCTTCACTGTGTTATTGTAATTAAAATGTGCACAAATACTTTACACATTGCCTCTTAAGTTAAGCCTGACTGCTCTGTGCCCAGCTCACAGAGAGTAAGCACAGGTTAAGTTTTGCTGTGTATCTGACTTACCATGTCTAGGATTGTGGTTCCTGCTTGGACCGGGTGTATACTCTGTCAACCAGAAACCCAATTTGTAACAATTCATAATTGAATTTGTGCAAACATCTTGTCATATTTCAAGAATGATCATGTTATTTTATGATATCTAACTTTAACATTGCTGTGAAATTGGAGGAACAAATATCCATATTGTGCTCGAAAAACTAATTTCTATCATCAAGTAATTGTCTTTGGACCAAAACTCAACGTGCATTCAACTAGTACTGAATCCTTATTTAAATGTAATCTGTGTAAATAAAGTGGAAGTGGAAGTGGCAAGCTACCTGGCAGGGCTAAACTGCATGTAAACTGGGCCCTTTGCTGGTGCAGTTTAGTTGAATGCAAGCTGAGTATTAGAAAAAAGGAACGTATAGGGTAGTAGAGATGAGGTTTTCAGCCTAAAGGTCAACTTCCAGGGGAAGACTTGCCATACCTAAGTTGGACTGGGTGAATGCGATGTCAATGAAAATCAGGATTTTTGCGGCCCGACACGTCAATATCAGTAAATGCAATGTGAACATATGCCATAGCTTGTGCCCGCACAATACCCGTAAGTGCAATATCAATGTAAACTGTAACTTGTGCCCAGCACAGCAGCGCTGACATCAGCAACAGTGATACCGATGTATGTTATAATCTATGCTCATACGATCATATTGTTGTTGCTAATAAGTCCAATGTCAATGTACATTCAGACCAGAGTCAACAAAACCTCATTAAAACTAGTATGAACGATATCAATGTACAAGATGACCATTGTAAACGTAATGTTTATAATGTCGATAAAAATGATACCAGTGGCTGCCATATTATTTTTGGGAGTTCCGATGAACTCACGTCATTGCTGTTGGATTCACCCAAGGCGACCTCTCCATCAACCCTGAGTTAAAGATATGTGGTCAGGCAGGTCCTGCGACCCATGTCCATGCCTATCAAGTAACAGGTCACAGGTGGAGTCCCCCATAAACCAAAGACAAACACGCACCAAGGTAAAACCTTGATCGATTCCACAGTAGATAGTTGCACCACAAACAAGTCCAAGATAATTGGCCCCAATAAAACCCCTTTGGCCAAAGGCTCACGTTCCCCATAAATACCACAAGCTAGATACCACATGTAGATAGGTACACTCAACCAATTAGGACACAACATGCACAACACCCGTAATGATCATGTGCCCCTCACACCGAATGTCTGGACACATACACACTGGCCCACATTAGCTCTTCTGAGGCCTAGAGCCATCTGTGTCCTGTTCAGATGCACACATATGATTGATTTATGACTAAGATGCTCTTTAGGACTGTAGAGATAATTGTATTGTAACTCATGAAGTGTATAAATTGGAGGTCAAAACTTTGCACATCGAGATACTTTGAGTAGACGCACTCTGTCCATGCTCTCCCTGCCGCAGCGTTTAATTAAACCAACTTGTTCCTGTTTTTCCAAACGCCTCTTGTGTTTTCATTTATTTAAGGTAAATTCATATCCGAGCAACACCTATGCCCTAGTGTTGTCACCTCTCAGGTTTTTACCAGTATTTAAATATCTCAGATAGGAAAAATTCAGTAACTGCAAGAAAAAAGCACTTTAAAAGGTGTCCTAGAGCTGCCTTAAACTTAAAACAAACATGACAGCTGACCCGATTTATGCTGGAAATTCAGATTTTCTAAACCCAAAATGACTTTCTTTTAGGTGTCTCCCTTCAATGTCAATGTAAGCCAGTGGGGAAAATCAATTACCGCGATTTGCTTTCAAAATCTCCTCGTTCCCACGTTCGACATGTTGGCATGTTTGTTAAAACGTGATCCAATGGCTGGTATTTTTCTTTGAGAAAGGTGCAAGCCTACAGCGTCCTTCGGTCTGCAAGAATGGCGGGAGAGTTTGGGGTATTGGAAGAGCTCGCATGTTTGAAGGTGCAGGAACAACACAGCATTCAACAAGTCAAGGAACACAACAGACATCTGCAGCTTCTGTGGACGGAGGCAAACACATGGGAGTTTAGGACCCTGAGAACTACAGCTGCATCAGCTCCTGCATCTTATCACACAATCCCTCTTCCTCCTTTTCATGTCTTGCGAATAAGATATGAATATTTGTGTTAATTCTGCTTCTTCATATCTGAGGGTGTTTCCTGTGACATCCAAGAGCCTAAACCGAAGTCTGTGTTAAAACGCAGCAGCACCGCCACAGTCTTTACATTCTTTCCGAGTAAGCACGTGGAAATCTCTTTGCTGCTTCTCTCTAAACATATGTTTTGGGAAATGCTTACCTACGTGTGAATTGATGCCGGGCTTTTATCTGTGCAGCAGAACAGTCTGAAGTCAGCTGTTTCACCAGAAGAGCAGGCGAGTGCATTGTGTATGTCACCGGAAATACAACTGTGTCTGAGTAGTCATTCTTCTGCCTTTCATAGCAAACAATCTAAAAAGAATATACAGATAGAATTATTAAGATTTGATCATGTCGAATACCATCAATATTCAGCAACTAATAATAAACAATAGACTGACATAGTAAGACAATTCACCCATGGCGTTTGACGCATACCCAGATTTACAACGTTCTGTAAACCTGGGACTGTGTCAAAAGCCTCCTCCTCGGGGAGGCGCAACGAGGAGAAATAACTGCAGCACACATGGAAGGAGGAAATCACTTCCATTTATTGTGTCCCTTCCTGCCCAAAAACAGTCATTCCTACAACGTAGACACCCTTGCACATGGCAGCCAATTGTGCACCAGTGCTGGGAAAGAGGTCATGGATGCGCCGTATCTGATCCATACGGCGTATTCCTGGCCTTTTCTTTTGCCGTAGTGCAGTGCAGCAGGAAGCCCTGAGGCGCTGCCCTACAGCATAATATTGTAAATGACCCTGTTTTTTTTGTGTTTACTGGCCAGTCCTGTTAGCAGCCACTTGTTTATTTATTTAGATAATAAGGTTTGTCCACGTATCTCAATATTTAGGCTTTTACAAGTCAGCATCAGTGTAACTCCGAAAAGATTTTTCTATACCGCCAAGTAAAGACTACTTATTCAGAGGTTTCTTGTTTAAAGAGGCTGTGTTAGACCTGTCATCCTTAGGGTGGTCTTTCCTCTGACTGTTTGCCTTTTGCCTTCCATTTTTGCTGATTCTTTTTGTTGCCCTCCGGACTCTGAGCACTTTAGCACTGCTAACCAGTGCTAAAGTGCATATGCTTCTCCTCGTAACATGATGACAATGGTGTATATCTGATTGGCATATTTGTTGCACTGGTAAATCCCTTGTATAGCGGTATACCATATACCCAGGGCCTCTACTTCAAATGCTACTAGTGGGCTGCAGTACTGATTGTGTCACCCACAGAAGTAGCCTGAGTCTGGCTTTAGTGAGTAATCATTTGGTAAATCTAGTCTCACAAGCGCTAATGATAGGGAGTGCCTTCAGTCCTTTTGTCGGCCAGTGAAATAAGAGCATCTTTAGTAAGTGCCAGAGCCCTCCCCTTTTGTTAATGCTGCCAGCAGGTCTAAGACGGGGCAGTTAGAGCTAATGCAAGATCTTAAAGCTCAAATTTCATTCAGGCTTAAAGAAGGAGCAGGACATATTTGCTTTCACCACCAGACACATCGACAGCTTGAACGGCTGTGGGAAGGAGATGACATGACGCAAAACCGAACAGGTGACCCGAATATCATTTTTCGTTAAGTCAACTGGGTGATTATGAGCTCGCTCAGTTCAAGAAATGTTTACACAGGTGAAATTGCGACATTATTAAACAAAATAAAAGATCATAAAGCAGACCTTCTAAGATGACATAGGTCCATTGACAGTATAAACAGTGGACTGGTATAAAAGCCACCAAAGAAACACAGTGGTTAATACATCATTGTGTTAATAAGTTAAGTCATATTATTGTATAGTATGTCATGTTACCTTATGTCATTTTATGACATGGTAGTGTATGGTATAATATGGTATGCTGCCATCATTTGCATAGTGCCCACCTGCCATCAGAATGGCATGGTAGTGCTGGGTCCTATCTGGGACGTTTGCTTGCACATGGTACTGTTGTCTTCTTACAGAAAGGAGTTATAGTGTATGATAAAACGGTAGCAGAATTAGCCGACAGCCAAAGCAGAGCATATGTTGCACAAAACTACCACGTGCGAAGACCACAGCACAACTACCGCTCCTGTCAGCCAATTTATTTCCAGCCCTGAGGAGTCCAGACCAGGTTTTCCTAGCGTGCTTCATCATCTGGAGAAGCAGCACTTCTTGAGTTGGACTTATGCTCATGAAATAACACACATGCCTGTGAGCCAGAAGCAATTACTTGAACAGAGACATAGGCCCAACAGTGCAAATGAATGCTCACTTTCTCTTCCGGGGTGACAGGGCAAGGACCGGTGAGGGGTGGTTTCCTCTAGGAGGCTGAACCTTCTTTTCGGGCGGTCTGGTAACTATTTGTCTGACACATCAAAAGCCTTTATTAGGGAGGAGCAGCCACCAAGACCCCATTTGTACTACCCTATACCCTATCACTCAATAATTGTATCACATCCTGCACTTCCTCCCTGTCAGCAAACCTGTACTTGCAGGAGGCCTCACCCCCACCTCTCCTTCCCTTGGAAATAAGATGGGCCCATGTCAGTGCACACAGGATGGGGCGCTGCAGCCTCGCCCCGCTTTCCCACCTTTCTGATGAGCTCATGGCCGGTCCGGCTTACAACAGGTAGCTTGGCACGGCACTGTACAGTGCTGCACGGCTCGTCGCTATACTGTACGGTGTCGTAGTCCACGGTGCAGCTCAGGAGTAGTGCCCTGTACTCACTGGGAAAGGTAAGTGGAAGCAGCAATTTTAATTATATTTACTGAGCATACGGAACTCTGGGGAATCTTGCTGAGATTTTATGTAACTCCGCATAAGTTCCACCACCACACAAAGGACTGATTACCCCCCACAGAGCCTGGCTGACAAGACAGGGTTGAAAGGGATCCTTGTGCACTTCAGAGGCTACTTCGAAGTCACCCCCCACATCAAAGGCACTTTTGGGCATACGGTCTGGGTCTCTGACCCCCTAAAATCAGATACTACTGGACTTGTAACTTAAGCTCTGCCAGAAGAATTGCTGTGATGCTTAAAGGACTCAGCTGTACTGCTATCTCGAAGGCCTGCTTTTCTGATTGTTGCCCTGCTGCTCTCTGATTCTGCTGAAGTTACAGCTGGACTTTGCCTTCACTCAAAGTGATCTCCAAGGGCTTGTGGCTTCCCTCCTGTTGCTTGAGACTCAGGGATATCAAAGTCTCTATTCCTGCTCCTGTGCCTGGCTCACTGGGAGTGGACCAGATACTTGCAACACGGATTTTGATGCATCTCCTGTCTGCTTGAAGCAAAACCGGCGCATCGACCCGGTTGTGAGAGTAAACTTGGTGCATCGTCTTGAAACCAGTGCTTTGCCTCTAGATATTGACGCATCGGACAGCGTATCGCTACAGCTTGGTGAGACTGATGCATCCCCTCGATTGTGCAGTAGAATCTGGCGCACAGCTCAACACCACTCAACTCCAGCACCCGTCTTCGGAACTGACGCATCGCCTTCACTGCGTGGAGAAGAACGACACATCCTGCGCCTGTGGGATTAGAAATCGACACATCTCGTTGTCTGCGACCAGGGAAGGTACTTGTTTGGCCTGCGTGGGTCCTGTAGCCGGTCGGCGCTGTATCACAGTCAGGCTGAACTTTGACTTTGCCCTGGTCCAGCGCGACCTAAAGTAACCTTTTTAGCGATACTTGCTTCTAAGCGCTTTACTGCATCTATTCCTTTAATAGTCAATATCTCAACTTCTATACATTGGAGTTTTGTCGTTTTGCTCTTGTTTTGTTTACAATATAGTAATCTATTTTTATAAACATGTGTGGGGTCTTTTTGTGGTGTATTCATTGTGTCACTGTGTGTGTGTGTTGCACAAATACTTTATACATTGCCTCTTTAGATAAGCCTGGCTGCTCTGTGCCAAGCTACCAGAGGGTGAGCACAGGTTATCTGTAAGTGTATATGTAGCTTACCCTGACTGGAGTAGTGGTTCCTGCCTGGCCTGGGTGCATACCTCAGCCAACCAGGAATCCCGTTTCTAACAGGCTGCCCACCATATCAGGCAGGACGTGGCCAAATCACAAAAATAAGCTGTTGATTCCTCATTGTCAGACCTGTTCAACAGATTATTTCACTTCCATGGCTACTGTCCCCATTAGACTTCTTCCTCTCACCCAAGTTAAATTGTAGTAATTTCCAAAGTCTTATTCAAACCACGAGCCTATCTCTGTCTGAAAAACGGTTCTGCAATTTGTAGCGCCCATCTCTACAAGAACTGACATTATTATTTCTCCGCTAGAACCATCTTTAAAAAAACAGAAGTCAGACAAGCAGAGCTCCTCCACAGCACCCATCTATACAAGAAGTGACATCACTGCATTTCCAAGCATCTATTACCACAGCAAGTGGCATCACTCAATGTCATAGCATCCATCTCTATCGGAAATGACATCACTTCCAGCCTTCTCACCGCCATAATCATCTCCTATGGCATCTTACTATGCACAAACCTCGAAACCGGTCCTAGGATGCTTGTTTCCAGTCCAGGGAGGACCTGGCCTGGCAGTTTGGACTGGACTGTCCCCATGAGGCACAAGGTCAAGACTGATTTGCATATGGCTTGGTTCAAACTGGAATGGCATGGTGAGCAAAAAAACGATGGATTTAGGCCCAGATCTCTTTACTGGGGTGAATGTATGACATTGTTTTGAATTCTGTCCATCAATTGTTCTTTTTGCATTTGTCACCCCGACGGGTATGCCCATACGTGGGTCCCACGCTCTCCATGCCACTGGAGTCAAGCTATCTTGGCTGATGAGGGGTTAAACCCCGAAACCGGTCCTAGGATGCTTGTTTCCAGTCCAGGGAGGACCTGGCCTGGCAGTTCGGGATGAATTGTTCCCATGAGGCACAGGGTCAAGACTGATTTGCATATGGCTGGGTTCAAACTGGAAAGGCATGGTGAGCAAAAAAAACGATGGATTTAGGCCCAGATCTCTTACTGGGGTGAATGTATGACATTGTTCTGCATTCTGTCCATCAATTGTTCTTTTTGCATTTGTCACCCCGACGGGTATGCCCATACGTGGGTCCCGCGCTCTCCATGCCACTGGAGTCAAGCTATCTTGGCTGATGAGGGGTGAAACCCCGAAACCGGTCCTAGGATGCTTGTTTCCAGTCCAGGGAGGACCTGGCCTGGCAGTTCGGGCGGGACTGTTCCCATGAGGCACAGTGTCAAGACTAATTTGCATATGGCTGGGTTCAAACTGGAATGGCATGGTGACCAAAAAAACGATGGATTTTGGCCCAGATCTCTGTACTGGGGTGAATGTATGACATTGTTCTGCATTATGTCCATCAATTGTTCTTTTTGCATTTGTTACTCTGAGTGGGACGGGTATGCCCAGACGTGGGTCTCGTGCTCCCCATGCCACTGGAATCAAGCTACCCTGGCTGATGAGGGGTGATACCCCGAAACCAGTCCTAGGATGCTTGTTTCCAGTCCAGGGAGGACCTGGCCTGGCAGTTCGAGCTGGACTGTTCCTATGAGGCACAGGGTCAAGACTGATTTGCATATGGCTGGGTTCAAACTGGAATGGTACGGTGAGCAAAAACGATGGATTTAGGCCCAGATCTCTGTACTGGGGTAAATGTATGACATTGTTCTGCATTCTGCCCATCAATTGTTCTTTTTGCATTTGTCCCCCGAGGGGGACGGGTATGCCCAGACGTGGGTCCCGTGCTCTCCATGCCACTGGAGTCAGGCTATCCTGACTGATGAGGGGTGAAACCCCGAAACCGGTCCTAGGATGCTTGTTTCCAGTCCAGGGAGGACCTGGCCTGGCAGTTCGGGCTGGACTGTTCCCATGAGGCACAGGGTCAAGACTGATTTGCATGTGGCTGGGTTCAAACTGGATTGGCATGGTAAGCAAAAAAACGATGGATTTAGGCCCACATCTCTGTACTGGGGTGAATGTATGACATTGTTCTGCATTCTGTCCATCAATTGTTATGTTCGCATTTGTCACCCCGAGTGGGACGGGTATGCTCAGACGTGGGTCCTGTGCTCTCCATGCCACTGGAGTCAAGCTATCCTGGCTGATGAGGGGTGAAACCCCGAAACCGGTCCTAGGATGCTTGTTTCCAGCCCAGGGAGGACCTGGCCTGGCAGTTCGGGCTGGACTGTTCCCATGAGGTACAGGGTGTGAGAAGTTGGCCTGGTATATGCTGTCCACTAATTATAGTGGGCACCTTGCACCAGTCCAAACAACCCCTTATTGGAGATAGGTTAAAGACAACCTTTATTGAAAGCTATCCTATTGGTAGCTATGGAGAGCAGCCTTCAGGCTAAGTCTTGAAGGAATGTAAAGCAGCTTGTTTTACCAGTCTATAATCTCTTGAGTGACCAAATGAAAGAGGACCACACCAGGTATATATTCAAAATATATGTATTTATTACTAAACACACCCCTCTAGTCTCTTTATGAGGCTAGAGTTCGAAGTACATGAGTTATAAGTTAGTTAAACACAGTAATAGCACAAATACACGTTTGAGCCCTAGGGGCGTACCAAACCATATACCAAAAAAGTGGTATAAGAACCACGACTGAGCTAGACACAAGGCCTAGAGCCTGTAGAAGTGCTTGGACCACAAGGAACCACCCAAGGCAGTGACACAGGGGACCCACGGGGGACGCGTGCAGTGTAGTAACACAGCCGCGAATCGCCGTTAACTTCTATGGGGAAAGTCGCGATTGGAAATTTAAAGAAAAGGGACACTTAAAGGAGGACTTGGAGCAAACCCTTTGAGAACTAGGTCGTTCTAGAGTCTCTACCCACGGGAGCACCGGAGTACTCGTGTTACCTCACCCAGGGAAGCCGGGTGCATAGGTGCCTTTCGGGGTCGGGTTTCGTCGTCGATTTGAATGGCGATCTGCTGCAAAGTGCTGCTGGCGACCAAGTGAAAAGTGTCCGGGTGGATCCAAGGGTGGATCGGAGATCTGAAGAACCTGAAAGCAGAGGGGACAGAGTCTGGGTCACTAGCCAGTGACCAGGAAGGCGATGAGCAGATGCCCACCGTTGTCGGGTGCTTCAGGTAGGTTGACGGTGGTCTTGACTCTTCAGCCACGAGGTCCAGGAGGCGTCGACGATGACCAGGAGCTGGAATCGAGCTGTCCCACAACGTCTGTCGCTTGCTGAGGTGTCGGCGACTGGATTGGACCCAACAAGCCTTGGCAACGGCAAGTCACGTGGAAAGTGAATAATGATGATGGTGCAGACCAGCAAGGTCTGTGGGACTCACCCAGCGAGGGTAAGTCAGGGCAAGCCTGGAGCAACCAGGGGAGCCCAAGCAGGTTAAGATTGGCCTTCGTGAAGGGCTACTAGCCAACGGACTAGCGACCGCGAAGGAGCCTCGAGTGGATGCACTCAGAGCTGGCTCACAGGACACTCATGGAGTGGAGGCCAGTGATCTTCGGTGCAGTCGGTGCTGGAGGCGGGGGCTACTCGGAGCCCAAAGCACAACTTCGTGGGAGTCCAGGAAGAGGATGCACTTGCAAATGTGCTCGGTGTCCAGGGGTCACGGTTCCACGTTACCCACGACAACTACGGGCCTCAGCTTCGCTGGGGACTCAGGGCAGCCTCGGGGAAGTCTGGAAATCCACCTCTGGTGATGCAAAGACTTCGGCGTCCGACGGGAGCTTCAGAGATGCAGACCGGACAATTGCTTCGTTGGTGCCTGCCAAGCAGGGGAGTCACTCCTTGACCCCAAGGGAGATTCTTCAGTCCTCTAATCTTCAAGTAGAGCGTCGAAGGTCCAGGATTCTGTGTCAGAGTTTCGTCCAGGGATAATCTAAAGTCCTAAGGACTGGGGTCCCATACTTATACTAAGTTTGGGGGTTGGACTTACTCTGTGGTCCCACCTATGGGTGGGTCAGGGCAGAGGGGTGGCTACACCACTTTCCCTTTGTCCAGTTCGCGCCAGAGCAGGGGCTAGAAGCCCCTGATCCGGTTTGAACTGGGGTATGCACAGGGACACCAAATGTGCCCCCAGTGCAGGACTTCAAAGCACCAGAGAGTGCTCCCGCCCAGCCCCAATACACACTATCCTGTCTGGGGAGGTGGTTACACCTCCCTGTGACAGGAAACCTATTGTCCAGGCCTCCCCTGCCGGAGTTTCGGTCAGCAGCAGGAGGCCAGACTTGTGTCTGTGGCAGCAGCATCCATTTTGTGATGCCAGGGCTTTGGAAAGAAGTTACCGGGCAAGCCAGGGTTAACATGTCTCTCCCTCTAGAAGGGTGGAATGCTACTCCCACCGCCAGAATTGGCGGGGGGGTAGTATTCCAAGATGTTTGACACCAAACACGACATGTTTCTGTGCAGCCATCCTAAAGTTAGCATTTAACGCGAGGTTATAATGCACTTAAGAGTATATGGTCAGGCTGCACTACAAACAGCATCAGAGAAGGGTCTCCGAACGCTGCAGAGGGGCCCTGCTCATGCAGGGGCACCCTCTCACATAGGAACCATGCACTCTGCCTTCAGGATTGACAAGGCCTGCCATAGGAGTGACTTATAGGTTTATATGTGTGTAGGTATGTAGTGATATAGGTAACCTATATCACAGTAAGGGGTGCATGCACCACCTTACCCAGGCTGCAGTAGCAGACCTGTGGTGTTATTTTGGATGGCCATCCAGGGGTGGCACAATACATGCTGCAGCCCCTGGTAGGCCTCTGAGGTACCTATGCCCTTGGTACATAGTATACCATATACTAGGGACTTATAAGGGCACTCCAGATTCCAATCAGAGATGTGCCTAAGGCACATGGAAACCATTTTAGAGAGGAAGCAGCTAGGCTGGGGTTCTGATTAGCAGGGCCCCAGCCAGACTAAAGTCGAAAAACAGTGAAGCATCAGCAAAAAGTGGGGGTACCCATGTGAAGCAGATCCTACTCTCCTACACAGGGTCAAGACTGATTTGCATATGGCTGGGTTCAAACTGGAATGGCATGGTGAGCAAAAAAACGATGGATTTAGGCCCAGATCTCTGTACTGGGGTGAATGTATGACATTGTCCTGCATTCTGTCCATCAATTGTTCTTTTTGCACAAATCACAAAAATAAGCTGTTGATTCCTCATTGTCAGACCTGTTCAACAGATTATTTCACTTCCATGGCTACTGCCCCTATTAGACTTCTTCCTCTCACCCAAGTTAAATTGTAGTAATTTCCAAAGTCTTATTCAAACCACAAGCCTATCTCTGTCTGAAAAAAGTTTCTGCAATTTGTAGTGCCCATCTCTACAAGAACTGACATTATTGTTTTCCCGCTAGAACCATCTTTAAAAAAACACAAGTCAGACAAGCAGAGCTCATTCCACAGCAACCATCTCTACAAAAAGTGACATCACTGCATTTCCAAGCATCTATTACCACAGGAAGTGACATCACTCAATGTCATAGCATCCATCTCTATCGGAAATGACATCACTTATAGCCTTCTCACCGCCATAATCATCTCCTATGGCAACTTACTATGCACAAATTATGGTGGACACAAAAAATAACTTTCTATTTTCGAACCTCTGGGGGCCAGGAAGGACCTTGGGCCTGAACCCTTGCTCCACTGCAACCTACAAGGTAAAATATAATCATGTGTCTCAACAACCACCCCACACTGCCCATTCCCAAAATCACACTCAGAACACAACCACACAAACGCTCACATAGCATTCTCACAACACATAGATTCCACCACGTATACATGTCACTAACCATTACTCACCCTCACTTTATTGAACAGAAACCCCGTCTCATACTCATCAATGCATGCTCTGCACTACTACATGCTCCAGGCATCACCACCTCATCACAACCTTGATTTACTCTTAATTGCACAAACATAGCTCACCTCCACACCCTTGATATTCTTCTTTTAATGGCCTACATAATCCAGTAAGTGGGCCATGTTCATAAAACAGGAGGCCTTGCCGTCATCTATAATTCCTCCAGGTCCGCCATCATAGGCAGTCAAGCAACACTCAACTTCACGAAGCTCCTTCTCATTTGTCACATGCATGTTTGCAAAACAGTCTGCCACCTTCCGCCTTCTCTACAGATCTCCTGGACAGAACAAGGACTTCTTAGATGAATTCCTGAAATACCTAATGCCTTCAACATGCCAACACCACACTTTAAGCTATTATAACCTCGCAGACAACTCGGGTATGAAAAAGCAAGAAACACCATCCTCAACCTTATTGACACATTCACTGTGGTACAGCAAGCTAGCCAATCAAAACACTACAGCCAAAGACCACATCCTGGACCTCATCTTTTGAACACCACTAACCATTCAGTGAATGACAACTATTTTTATAAACTTGTTCAACCACCTTGCTTTCCAAATCACCCTGCTCAGCATCCAACCAACACAACCAGGTCAACCCAAAAGAGAACACACTTTCAGACCCTTTAAAGACTTCTTCATAAGCTTGGAAACATCTCTCACCCTGTCACCATTACATCTACTGTCAACCTTCTTCTAAATTACTTCTATATATTTATGAAAATTCGTATCAACACCCGCACTCAAACTAAAACACACAAGTGCAAATCAAATCTATTCTAGGTAGCCCTGTTTGGATAGGGTCTTGTGAACTAAAACACGTATACAGCTACATAGCACCAAGATAATCAGAGAGATAGTGCGGTCTTGTGGGCATGTAAATGAAAAAAAGGGATTAATCAGAAATTGTCCAGTAATCTACAGGGAAACAAGCATAAGGCAGAGATGCTCTGTCAGTTACCTAATCCCTGTTTCTTCTGGCTGACAATGGCTCTGTCACTTACCTATCCGCTGTCTTTTCTGGTTGAGAGTGGCTCTGTAATTTACCTAATCCCTGTCTCTTTGTCTGAGAGATGATCTGTCACTTACCCTGTCTCTTCTGGTTGAGGGTGGTTCTGCCACTTACCTGACCCTGTATCTTCTATTCGAGAGTGGCGCTGTCACTTACCTGACTATTGTCTCTTCTGGTTGAGGGTGGCTCTGTCACCTTAAACCTGTCTCTCCTCATTGAGGGTGGCTCTGTCTCTTACCTAATCCCTGTCTCTTCTGGTTGAGAGTGGCTCTGTCAGCTATCTAATCCATGTCTCTTCTGGTTGGGAACAGCTCTGTCACTTACCTATACCCTGTCTGTTCTGGTTGAGAGTGGCTCTGTCATTTACCTAAACCATGTCTTTTTTGGTTGAGAGAGGCTCTGTCACTTACCTAATTCCTGTATCTTCTGGTTGAGGGTTGCTCTGTCACTACCTGAACCCTGTCTCTTTTATTTGAGAGTGGCACTGGCATTTACCTGACTACTGTCTCTTCTATTTGAGGGTGGCTCTGGCATTTACCTAATCCTGTCTCTTCTGGTTGAATTGAAGGTGGCTCTGTCACTTACCTAATGCCTGGTTGAGGGTGGCCCTGTCACCTAATCCCTGTCTCCTCTGGTAGAGAACGGCTCTGTCACTTACCTAATCCCTGTCTCTTTTGGTTGAGTGAGGCTCCATCTCTTACCTAATCCCTCTCTCTTCCCGTTGGTGAGGATCTGTCACTTCCCTAATCCATGTCTCTTCTTGTTGAGGGATGCTCTGTTCCTTACATAATTCCTGTTTCTTCTGGTTGAGAACAGCTCTGTCACTTACCTAATCCCTGGTTGAGGGTGGCTCTGTCACTTACCTAATCTCTGTCTCTGCTGGTTGAGGGTGGCTCTGTCACCTAATCCCTGTCTCTTCTGGTTGAGGGTGTCTGTGTCACTTACCTAATCCTCAATTGAGGGCGGCTCTGTCATTTACCTAATCCCTGTCTCTTCTGGTTGAGAGTGGCTCTATTAGTTACCTAATCCCTGTCTCTTCTTGTTGAGGGCGACTCCATCACTTACCTAATCCCTGTCTCTTCTGGTTGAGGGTGGCTCCTGGATTTACTTAATCCTTGTCTCTTCTGGTTCAGAGTCAATCAATCAATCAATTGGGGTATTGTAAAGCGCGCTACTCACCGGTGAGGGTCTCAAGGCGCTGGGGGGGGAGTGTATGCAGCTCCGTCAGTTGAAGAGCCAGGTCTTGAGTGTCTTCCTGAAGATGTTCAGTGAGGACCTGGTTTGGCAGTTCGGGCTGGACTGTCCCCATGAGGCACAAGGTCAAGACTGATTTGCATATGGCTGGGTTCAAACTGGAATGGCATGGTGAGCAAAAAAACGATGGATTTAGGCCCAGATCTCTTTACTGGGGTGAATGTATGACATTGTTTTGCATTCTGTCCATCAATTGTTCTTTTTGCATTTGTCACCCCGAGTGGGACGGGTAAGCCCAGACGTGGGTCCCATGCTCTCCATGCCACTGGAGTCAAGCTATCCTGGCTGATGACGGGTAAAACCCCGAAACCGGTCCTAGGATGGTTGTTTCCAGTCCAGGGAGGACCTGGCCTGGCAGTTCGTGATGAATTGTTCCCATGAGGCACAGGGTCAAGACTCATTTGCATATGGCTGGGTTCAAACTGAAATGGCATGGTGAGCAAAAAAAACGATGGATTTAGGCCCAGATCTCTTACTGGGGTGAATGTATGACATTGTTCTGCATTCTGTCCATCAACTGTTCTTTTTGCATTTGTCACCCCGACGGGTATGCCCATACGTGGGTCCCGCGCTCTCCATGCCACTGGAGTCAAGCTATCCTGGCTGATGAGGTTTGAAACCCCAAAACCGGTCCTAGGATGCTTGTTTCCAGTCCAGGGAGGACCTGGCCTGGCAGTTCGGGCTGGACTGTTCCCATGAGGCACAGGGTCAAGACTGATTTGCATATGGCTGGGTTCAAACTGGAATGGCACGGTGAGCAAAAAAACGATGGATTTAGGCCCAGATCTCTGTACTGGGGTAAATGTATGACATTGTTCTGCATTCTGCCCATCAATTGTTCTTTTTGCATTTGTCCCCCGAGGGGGACGGGTATGCCCAGACGTGGGTCCCGTGCTCTCCATGCCACTGGAGTCAGGCTATCCTGACTGATGAGGGGTGAAACCCTGAAACCGGTCCTAGGATGCTTGTTCCAGTCCAGGGAGGACCTGGCCTGGCAGTTCGGGCTGGACTGTTCCCATGAGGCACAGGGTCAAGACTGATTTGCATGTGGCTGGGTTCAAACTGGAATGGCATGGTAAGCAAAAAAACGATGGATTTAGGCCCACATCTCTCTACTGGGGTGAATGTATGACATTGTTCTGCATTCTGTCCATCAATTGTTCTGTTTGCATTTGTCACCCCGAGTTGGACGGGTATGCTCAGACGTGGGTCCTGTGATCTCCATGCCACTGGAGTCAAGCTATCCTGGCTGATGAGGGGTGAAACCCCGAAACCGGTCCTAGGATGCTTGTTTCCAGTCCAGGGAGGACCTGGCCTGGCAGTTCGGGCTGGACTGTTCCCATGAGGTACAGTGTCAAGACTGATTTGCATATGGCTGGGTTCAAACTAAAATGGCATGGTGAGCAAAAAAACGATGGATTTAGGCCCAGATCTCTGTACTGGGGTGAATGTATGACATTGTTCTGCATTCTGCCCATCAATTTTTCTTTTTGCATTTGTCCCCCGAGGGGGACGGGTATGCCCAGACGTGGGTCCCGTGCTCTCCATGCCACTGGAGTCAGGCTATCCTGACTGATGAGGGGTGAAACCCTGAAAGCGGTCCTAGGATGCTTGTTTCCAGTCCAGGGAGGACCTGGCCTGGCAGTTCGGGCTGGACTGTTCCCATGAGGCACAGGGTCAAGACTGATTTGCATGTGGCTGGGTTCAAACTGGAATGGCATGGTAAGCAAAAACGATGGATTTAGGCCCACATCTCTCTACTGGGGTGAATGTATGACATTGTTCTGCATTCTGTCCATCAATTGTTCTGTTTGCATTTGTCACCCCGAGTTGGACGGGTATGCTCAGACGTGGTTCCTGTGCTCTCCATGCCACTGGAGTCAAGCTATCCTGGCTGATGAGGGGTGAAACCCCGAAACCGGTCCTAGGATGCTTGTTTCCAGTCCAGGGAGGACCTGGCCTGGCAGTTCGGGCTGGACTGTTCCCATGAGGTACAGTGTCAAGACTGATTTGCATATGGCTGGGTTCAAACTAAAATGGCATGGTGAGCAAAAAAACGATGGATTTAGGCCCAGATCTCTGTACCGGGGTGAATGTATGACATTGTTCTGCATTCTGCCCATCAATTTTTCTTTTTGCATTTGTCCCCCGAGGGGGACGGGTATGCCCAGACGTGGGTCCCGTGCTCTCCATGCCACTGGAGTCAGGCTATCCTGACTGATGAGGGGTGAAACCCTGAAACCGGTCCTAGGATGCTTGTTTCCAGTCCAGGGAGGACCTGGCCTGGCAGTTCGGGCTGGACTGTTCCCATGAGGCACAGGGTCAAGACTGATTTGCATGTGGCTGGGTTCAAACTGGAATGGCATGGTAAGCAAAAAAACGATGGATTTAGGCCCACATCTCTCTACTGGGGTGAATGTATGACATTGTTCTGCATTCTGTCCATCAATTGTTCTGTTTGCATTTGTCACCCCGAGTTGGACGGGTATGCTCAGACGTGGGTCCTGTGCTCTCCATGCCACTGGAGTCAAGCTATCCTGGCTGATGAGGGGTGAAACCCCGAAACCGGTCCTAGGATGCTTGCTTCCAGTCCAGGGAGGACCTGGCCTGGCAGTTCGGGCTGGACTATTACCATGAGGTACAGTGTCAAGACTGATTTGCATATGGCTGGGTTCAAACTGGAATGGCATGGTGAGCAAAAAAACGATGGATTTAGGCCCAGATCTCTGTACTGAGGTGAATGTATGACATTGTTCTGCATTCTGCCCATCAATTGTTCTGTTTGCATTTGTCACCCCTAGTTGGACGGGTATGCTCAGACGTGGGTCCTGTGCTCTCCATGCCACTGGAGTCAAGCTATCCTGGCTGATGAGGGGTGAAACCCCGAAACCGGTCCTAGGATGCTTGTTTCCAGTCCAGGGAGGACCTGGCCTGGCAGTTCGGGCAGGACTGTTCCCATGAGGTACAGTGTCAAGACTGATTTGCATATGGCTGGGTTCAAACTGGAATGGCATGGTGAGCAAAAAAACGATGGATTTAGGCCCAGATCTCTGTACTGGGGTGAATGTATGACATTGTTCTGCATTCTGCCCATCAATTGTTCTTTTTGCACAAATCACAAAAATAAGCTGTTGATTCCTCATTGTCAGACCTGTTCAACAGATTATTTCACTTCCATGGCTACTGCCCCTATTAGACTTCTTCCTCTCACCCAAGTTAAATTGGAGTAATTTCCAAAGTCTTATTCAAACCACAAGCCTATCTCTGTCTGAAAAAAGTTTCTCTAATTTGTAGCGCCCATCTCTACAAGAACTGACATTATTGTTTTCCCGCTAGAACCATCTTTAAAAAAACAGAAGTCAGACAAGCAGAGCTCATTCCACAGCAACCATCTCTACAAAAAGTGACATCACTGCATTTCCAAGCATCTATTACCACAGGAAGGGACATCACTCAATGTCATAGCATCCATCTCTATCGGAAATGACATCACTTATAGCCTTCTCACCGCCATAATCATCTCCTATGGCATCTTACTATGCACAAATTATGGTGTACACAAAAAATTACTTTTTATTTCGGACCTCTGTGGGCCAGGAAGGACCTTGGGCCTGAACCCTTGCTCCACTGCAACCTACAAGGTAAAATATAATCATGTGTCTCAACAACCACCCCACACTGCCCATTCCCAAAATCACACTCAGAACACAACCACACAAACGCTCACATAGCATTCTCACAACACATAGATTCCACCACGTATACATGTCACTAACCATTACTCACCCTCACTTTATTGAACACAAACCCCGTCTCATACTCATCAATGCATGCTCTGCAGTACTACATGCTCCAGGCATCACCACCTCATCACAACCTTGATTCACTCTTAATTGCACAAACATAGCTCACCTCCACACCCTTGACATTCTTCTTTTAATGGCCTACATAATCCAGTAAGTGGGCCATGTTCATAAGAATGGAGGCCTTGCCGTCATCTATAATTCCTCCTGGTCCGCCATCATAGGCAGTCAAGCAACACTCAACTTCACGAAGCTCCTTCTCATTTGTCACATGCATGTTTGCAAAACAGTCTGCCACCTTCCGCCTTCTCTACAGATCTCCTGGACAGAACAAGGACTTCTTAGATGAATTCCTGAAATACCTAATGCCTTCAACATGCCAACACCACACTTTAAGCTATTATAACCTCGCAGACAACTCAGGTATGAAAAAGCAAGAAACACCATCCTCAACCTTATTGACACATTCACTGTGGTACAGCAAGCTAGCCAATCAAAACACTACAGCCAAAGACCACATCCTGGACCTCATCTTTTGAACACCACTAACCATTTAGTGAATGACAACTATTTTTATAAACTTGTTCAACCACCTTGCTTTTCAAATCACCCTGCTCAGCATCCAACCAACACAACAAGGTCAACCCAAAAGAGAACACACTTTCAGACCCTTTAAAGACTTCTTCATAAACAACCAAAAGCTTGGAATCATCTCTCACCCTGTCACCATTACATCTACTGTCAACCTTCTTCTAAATTACTTCTATATATTTATGAAAATTCGTATCAACACCCGCACTCAAACTAAAACACACAAGTGCAAATCGAATCTATTCTAGGTAGCCCTGTTTGGATATGGTCTTGTGAACTAAAACACGTATACAGCTACATAGCACCAAGATAATCAGAGAGATAGTGCGGTCTTGTGGGCATGTAAATGAAAAAAGGGATTAATCAGAAATTGTCCAGTAATCTACAGGGAAGCAAGCATAAGGCAGAGATGCTCTGTCAGTTACCTAATCCCTGTTTCTTCTGGCTGACAATGGCTCTGTCACTTACCTATCCCCTGTCTGTTCTGGTTGAGAGTGGCTCTGTAATTTACTAATCCCTGTCTCTTTGTCTGAGAGATGCTCTGTCACTTACCCTGTCTCTTCTGGTTGAGGGTGGTTCTGCCACTTACCTGACCCTGTATCTTCTATTCTAGAGTGGCGCTGTCACTTACCTGACTATTGTCTCTTCTGGTTGAAGGTGGCTCTGTCTCTCACCTAATCCCTGCCTCTTCTGGTTGAGGATGGCTCTGTCACCTTGAACCTGTCTCTCCTCATTGAGGGTGCCTCTGTCTCTTACTTAATCCCTGTCTCTTCTGGTTGAGAGTGGCTCTGTCAGCTATCTAATCCATGTCTCTTCTGGTTGGGAACAGCTCTGTCACTTACCTATACCCTGTCTGTTCTGGTTGAGAGTGGCTCTGTCATTTACCTAATCCATGTCTTTTTTGGTTGAGAGAGGTTCTGTCACTTCCCTAATTCCTGTCTCTTCTGGTTGAGGGTTGCTCTGTCACTACCTGAACCCTGTCTCTTTTATTTGAGAGTGGCACTGGCATTTACCTGACTACTGTCTCTTCTATTTGAGGGTGGCTCTGGCATTTACCTAATCCTGTCTCTTCTGGTTGAATTGAAGGTGGCTCTGTCACTTACCTAATGCCTGGTTGAGGGTGGCTCTTTCACCTAATCCCTGTCTCCTCTGGTAGAGAACGGCTCTGTCACTTACCTAATCCCTGTCTCTTTTGGTTGAGTGAGGCTCCATCTCTTACCTAATCCCTGTCTCTTCCCGTTGGTGTGGATCTGTCACTTCCCTAATCCATGTCTCTTCTTGTTGAGGGATGCTCTGTTCCTTACATAATCCCTGTTTCTTCTGGTTGAGAACAGCTCTGTCACTTACCTAATCCCTGGTTGAGGGCGGCTCTCTCACTTACCTAATCCCTGTCTCTGCTGGTTGAGGGTGGCTCTGTCACCTAATCCCTGTCTCTTCTGGTTGAGGGTGTCTGTGTCACTTACCTAATCCTCAATTGAGGGTGGCTCTGTCATTTACCTAATCCCTGTCTCTTCTGGTTGAGAGTGGCTCTATTAGTTACCTAATCCCTGTCTCTTCTGGTTGAGGGTGGCTCCTGGATTTACTTAATCCTTGTCTCTTCTGGGTCAGAGTCAATCAATCAATGAATTGGGGTATTGTAAAGCGCGCTACTCACCGGTGAGGGTCTCAAGGTGCTGGGGGGGTGGGGGCAGTGTATGCAGCTCCGTCAGTTGAAGAGCCAGGTCTTGAGTGTCTTCCTGAAGATGTTCAGTGAGGGAGCATGTCTGATTTCGACCGGGAGCTCGTTCCAGGTCTTGGCCGCTATGTAAGAGAAGGTCCTTCCGCCCGTTCTGCGGATGCGCGGGGTTTCGGCAAGGGCGAGGTCGGCGGATCGGAGGTGTCTCTTGGGTACGTGGAAGGAGAATCTCTCGTTGAGGTATTGGGGTCCGGTGTTGTGGAGGCATTTGAAGGCATGGGTGGGTATCTTGAAGGTTACTCTCTTCTCTATGGGGTGCCAGTGGAGGTCTCGCAGGTGTTGGGTGATGTGTTCTTGTTGAGTGATGCCGAGGACGAGACTGGCAGCGGTGTTCTGAACGGTCTGGAGTTTGCGGAGCAGTGATTTGTTGTTTCCGGTGTAGAGGGCGTTTCCGTAGTCCAGTCGGTCGGGGTGGGCGGGCTGCAGAGGGCGGTGGGCCACCAGGTGCTGTCCGATGCGGAGGGGGAGGTTCCGAGGACAAGGACCTCTGTCTTCTCCGAGATGAGCTTCCAGCAGCTGCTGCTCATCCAGGATGCGACGTCCTTCATTCCTTCCTGTAAGCTGAGTCTGGTGGTGATGGGGTCCTTGATGAGGGAGAGGATGAGCTGGGTGTCGTCGGCGTAGGAGACTATGTTGAGTCAGTGCTGTCTGACGATGGCGGCGAGGGGGGCCATGTAGATGTTGAAAAGCGTAGGGCTGAGTGATGATTCTTGAGGCACTCCGCAGTTGATCTCTGTGGGTTTGGAGAGGAAAGGTGGCAGTCTGATTCTTTGAGTCCTGCCGGTGAGGAAGGAGTGGAGCCATTCGAGGGCGGTTCCTCGTCTTGGAGTCTGGTGGCGAGTGTGCTGTGGGAGACGGTGTGGAAGGCTGCGGAGAGGTCCAGCAGGATCAGGGCCGCGGTGTGGCTTTGGTCAAGGAGGGTGCGGATGTCATCTGTGGCAGCGAGTAGGGCGGTCTCAGTGCTGTGGTTGCTGCGGAATCCGGATTGGGAGGGGTCGAGGATGGAGTTCTCTTCGATGAATTTAGTGAGTTGGGTGTTGACGGTCTTCTCAGTGACTTTGATTGCGAAGGGAAGGAGGGAGATGGGACGGTAGTTCTTGAGGTCCGAAGGGTCTGCCTCTTCTGGTTGAGGAAGGCTCTGTCACTTACCTAATCCCTGTCTCTTCTGGCTGAGAACGGCTCTGTCACTTAACTATCCCCTGTCTGTTCTGGTTGAGAATGGCTCTGTCATTTACCTAATCCGTGTCTCTTTAGCTGAGAGAGGCTCTTTCACTTACCTAACCCCTGTCTCTTCTGGTTGAGGGTGGCTCTGTCATTTACCTGACCCGTGTATCTTCTATTTGTGAGTGGTACTGTCACTTATCGGACTATTGTTTCTACTGTTTGAGGGTGGCTCTCACACTTATCTAATCTGTGTTTCTTCTGGTTGAGGGTGGCTCTGTCTCTTACCTAATCTCTGTCTCTACTGGTTGAAGGTGGCTCTGCCACCTAATCCCTGTCTTTTCTTATTGAGGGTGGCTCTGTCTTTTACCTAATCCCTGTCTCTTCTGGTTGAGAGTGGCTCTGTCATGTACCTAATGCATGTCTCTTCTGTCACTTACCTGATCCCTGTATCTTCTATTTAAGAGTGTCGCTGTCACTTACCTGACTATAGTCTCTTCTGTTTAAGGGTGGCTCTGGGTTTACCTAAAACCTGTCTCAACCTGGTTGAAGGTGGCTATGTCACTTACCTAATGCCTGGTTGAGGGTGGCTCTGTCACCTTATCCCCGTCTCTTCTGGCTTAGAATGGCTCTGTCATTTACCTAATCCCTGTCTCTTTTGTTGAGGGCGGCTCTGTCACTTCCCTAATCCCTGTCTCTACTGGTTGAGGGCGGCTTTGTCACTTCCCTAATCCCTGTCTCTACTGGTTGAGGGCAGCTCTGTCACTTAACCCCAAAGGGAGGTGCATCAGATCACTTACGAGGTGAATCACAACGTGACTGTTGCAGGTGCTTCTTTCTTCACTCCAGTGAGCACTGCACACATGAGCACAACACATATACAACCTCTACATGTAGCTTTGAGAACAGCAAGAACAGAGCCACAGAGTTCATTCAATTAATCGGGTGAGGAGCGAACCTGAGCTGTGTCCATCCCCTGAGTAACTTGTGCTCTTCTGCTTGGTGGTTCCCCTCCCTCACGCGGAACAGGAAACACGTCAGGAAGAATGGAAACACTGCATCTCCTTGTTTTAGCTTTATTTTACAGGGAGTGTTTCATGAGTGTACCTTCCCATGCCACTGAGTCCATCCTTCCTGCTATTGGCACTCTTGTTTTGCTGAGCTGCGGTGCGTGGTCACTGTAGTATTGCCGTGGAAGGGTGAGCCCACCTCTCCCTGTAACGGAGGGGAGGTTCAGTTGGGAAACCCTGCATGCCTGGACATTGTGGGCTGGTCTAGCGTACGCCAGGCCAGCGTGGATACGCTAATAAATAGCCCGGGGCTCCGGGCGTGGCTCAGTTTGGTAGCTGGCCACTATACCAATTACTGTGTCCTTGGTTTTATTGTGCCAGTTCGATTAGGCCCTAGAATCACTACGTGGGACACTACACTGGCAACGAGGGGGGCCACGCTCCCACCGCGTGCCCCGCAGCACTCCCAGTCCCCGACTCCTGGCCGCAGCCGCCACCCGTCACGGAGCTCCACGCGACAAAGGCAACGTCCACCACAGCGCCCCACCAGGGCATACAGTGAAGCGCAATGAGGACTTCAAAATCCTGCCACAGCCCCCATGTGAAGCGGTGAGGGACACGTCCACCGCAGCGCTCCACCAGGGCCTAAAGAACAGCACAGGGAGGAACGCAAGACACCTGCTACAGCTTCCACGTGACGCTCAGAACCGACACTTAGCCACTGCTTGCTCTGAGGGGAACGGTGGCTGATCCCAGCAAGCCACACAAGCCATACCAGTGCCCTGAGTCTTGGTTACCAAGTGAAGCCCCGGGCAGCCCTGCATCATCACAACGCAGTAAGTTGCTTGCAGTCCACCCTGCCAGACCCCCAGCGAGGTCACATAAGGTCACAGCCTGCTTCAGCGTGCACACAAGCCTGCACAGTCGACCACCAGGAAACCTGGTTGCGCAACTGCCCAGCGCCACTACCAACTGCTCACCACTGTGACCCGCCACTCGCCACCATGACGTCAGTTCCGCCGCTGGAGCCTTTCACCGTCACAGGCCTCCCCCCATCCCAGGTGGCACGCTGGAAAGCGTGGGTTGAGCGCCTAGAGACCTACTTCGAAGCAGCGGAGATCCCAGCTCCGCGCAGGAGGCCCATGCTCCTCCAACTAGGCAGGGCCGACATCCACAAGATCTCCAAGATGGTATGAGAGGCCAGACCGCCCAGAAACTACGCCACCATGCGCAATGCCATCACAGCACACTTTGAGCCCTACGCCAACCCCGACTATGAACGTTTCCTCCTCTGCCAAGCGCAACAACAACCGTAAGTGTCGGTGGATGTCTTCTATGGGCAACTGAAGGAACGGGCGAGCACCTGCACCCTCCCAGACGAAGATGACGAGGTCCGGGCTCAGTTCATTCAAGGATGTGCCTCATCTAAGTTGCACGAACGAGTCCTGCAAGAGCACAACATGCCCATGAGAGACATTCTGATGCTAGGGCGCTCTAAAGAGCTGTCCAAAGCCAGAGCGGCCCACATGGACCCCAACGCTGCCACGCCTATCAAGGGAGAGCCCGTCAACGCCATATGCACGGAAACACGGGGAGACAGACAGAAGTTTGTCAAGTCGGCTCCACGCTCAGCCAAGCAACATTCGCTGAGTCGCACGTGCGGATTGTGCGGAGGCCCATACTCCCACGACGTAACCTGCCCTGCCTGCGGAAAAACCTGCAGTGCGTGCGGCAAGCTGAACCACTTCTCCACAGTGTGCCGCTCGTCCCAAAGAAGGCAGCCCGCAAGCTCACGAAAGCAAGTGCGTACCATTGAACCGCTCCCTGATAGCTCCTCCAACAGCGACATGGACGAAGACAACGTAGCTATGGTCCACGTGGTGCGGATGTTAAATACGCTCACAGCCACCCGACAGACAGCACCGATTTGCAAGATCAGAGTGCAAAACCACTCTGTTGCAGCACTCATAGACACTGGAGCCACCATCAACCTCATGGCTGCTAACATCTACCACGGCCTACCCAACCCGCCGGCGCTTCCCAGCACCAACGTGCAGCTATACGCGTTTGGCAACTGCTCACCGCTGAAGCTGTGTGGCGTCTTCCAGGCAGATCTCTCTCATGACACCACACACCAGCGCGCCAGAGTCTTCGTGTTGCAAGAAGGGTCAGGGTTCCTACTCAGCTGTCGCACTGCTCAGGACCTAAACCTAATCCAGTTTGCATTCGATGTGCACGCGCATGATCTGGATCGACTATTGCAAGACTTTACGCCATTGTTTGAGGGAATTGGGTGTTTAAAAGGACAAATCGGAGGCCCCGATAGCCCTCAGACACCGAAGAATCGCTTTCCATCTCCGGCCGTAGGTGGAGGCCGAGCTCCGACTCCTAGAAATATCTGGCATCATCGAGCGGGTGAGAGGTCCAATGCCATGGGTGTCCCCCATCGTTGTAGCGAAGAAGCAGAAACAGCCTGACACCGTGCGCATCTGCGTGGACATGAGAGTCCCAAACTTAGCGATCAAACGGGAACGCCATCTCACCCCAACCGTTGATGACATCATCGGTGAACTAGCAGGATCCAAGTGGTTTTCCAAGATCGATCTCCGGTCTGGCTACCACCAAATCCCTCTGCACCCGGACTCCCGCCCCATCACCACCTTCTCGACCCACGCGGGTCTCTGGAGATATACCCGGCTCAACTTTGGAATCTCTAGCGCTGCCGAGGTTTTTCAAAACATCATCAAAAATGTACTCCATGGACTGAAAGGAGTGCTCAACGTGGGCGACGACATTCTGGTACATGCTCCCACGGTAGAAGAACACCTCCTTCATCTCCAAGCTGTCTTCTCACGCCTGAAAGAAAGCGGGCTCACACTACACAGAGAAAAATGCGACTTCTTACCCAAAGACATCAGTTTTTTGGGCTACAAGTTCTCGGATAAAAGCATTGGCCCGACCCTGAAAAGGTGAAAGACATCCAGGAAGCACCAGCCCCGTCATCTGTATCTGGAGTTCGCAGTTTCTTAGGTATGGTAACCTATTGCGGACGGTTCATTAAAAACCTGTCAGACTTAACCGGTCCACTCAGAGAACTGACCAAAGTCACCAGCCCGTGGAAGTGAGAATCCGAGCAGGAAGAAGCGTTCCAGCAAACTAAGGCAGCCCTGTCGACAGACACCACGCTGGTGTACTTCGATCCCAAGAGAGAATCCCAACTCATGGTGGATGCCAGCCCCACCAGCTTGGGCGCAGGCCTGGCTCAACGGCAAGAATGTGGAGAATGGGCTCCGGTAGCCTATGCCAGCCGAACGCTCACACCAACAGAGCAACGGTACTCACAGATTGAGAAGGAAGCTATTGCAATCCTGTGGGGTTGTCGACACTTCTACATATACCTATATGGTCACCCGTTCGCTGTCATCACGGACCACAAGCCTCTCATCCCACTATTTCAAGGATCATCGTCAAGCCCCCACCCCCCTCAAGGATTGAAAAATGGATTTTGCAGCTGCAAGAATTCCAATTTGCTGTTGAATACAGACCTGGCACCCAAAACCCGGCAGACTTCCTGTCAAGGCATGCTCGACCAGTCACTCTGCCCGAAGCCGCAGAAGCAGCGGCCACAGAAGATTATGTGAAAATGATCATGGAAAGATCCAGGCCCCTCCCGATCTCACTTGAAGATGTCGTAGAAGCCACAAAGAAAGATGACTGCCTTCAACTTGCCATCCAAGTCACCTCCGGAGATTGCAAAACACTGCAAAGCTCGACGCCACTCCGCACGGAGACAGCCCAGTCAATCCTGAAAGCTCTGTATCACGTCCGCCAAGAACTATCAGTGACCTCAGAAGGCTGACTTCTAAGAGGCCCGCGCCTTGTCCTACCGGAAAGCCTGACCCAGAAGGTGGCTCTTCTGGCGCATGGAGCCTACCAAGGGATTGTCAAATCGAAAAACCGACTCCGGAGTAAGGTCTGGTTTCCCGGCCTGGATCAAATGATAGAAGCAATTGTAAGGCACTGTCCCGTCTGCCTGGCGACTGGCCCACCAAACACACCTGCACCAATCATTACGGAAGCAGCCCCCAGCGCCCATGGGAGAGGGTGAGCGTAGATTTTGGCAGCCTACCAGGAGGAAAGCACATGCTAGTTGTAATGGATGATTTCTCACGGTATCCTGAAGTAGAGATTGTAACCACAACCTCCGCAGCGGAAGTAATCCTAAAGTTCGAAAAGCTCATGGCAACACACGGACTCTTTAAAGAGAATCGCACCGACAACGGCCTGCCGTTCACCAGCACAGAACTAACAGACTATCTGGCATCCCACAACGACAAGCACCGCTGGATAACCCCGAGATGGCCTCCGGCCAATGGCGAAGTGGAGCGCCTAATGAAAACACTCAACAAGACAATCCAAATTGCTCTACCGGAGGGTCGCAACCTAGAGCAGGCCCTGTACCAGTTCTTACGGGAATACCGGCTCACCCCACACTGCACAACAGGCATCTCTCCGAGCAAGCTGTGTTTTGGTCGAGCCGTGACAGACGCCATCCCGCATCACCCAGTGTGGGAAGAAATACCAAACACCCCGAATCAATCAGACTCCAGGAGAGCCCACAACAACAACGAAGCCTCCCGGAAGAGACACGCTAAAGAACGACCAGTTCTCATGGGAGATCGAGTATTGGTACAAGACCGCCACCCCGGTAGAAGGTTTCAGCTACCATTTGAACTAGACCCGTGGGTCATGGTAGAAGTCAAGGGCACCTGAAAAACAGCTCGCAGAGGTCAAGAGAGTGTGACCTGAAACATCTCTCAATCCAAGAAAGTCCCAGAGTGCAACACTGAAGAATTTCCGGAGGATAATCCACCAAGAGAGACTGCCACAACCAGCCCTCCAGGAGAACGTGGTGCCTCCTCACAAGCAACACCGGAAGATTTGAGTGCAACGCCATTCCTTGGCGACTCCCAGGGTTTGGAACCGTAACTCCCTGACACCCAGGGTGCAAGTGAAAGGCCCAGAGAGAGCAGTGACCCACCAATGGCATTGCCGGCACCATCAGTGGGAAGCAGCCAAGGTCGTTACAACCTGCGGTCACACCCGAAGCCATCCCAGAGGTACCGAGATTTTGTGCCCTGCTAGTCCAAGATGACGTCCAAGCTGTTGGCTGAGTGAAGGTGCCGACGTATCCAGTGACCAAGTAAGATTGTTCCATGTGCATCATGTTGTTATGGACAGTGACTGGTGAACTCTAAGTGTGATATACTGTTTAATTTTCATACAGTTGGGGTTTCAGTTAATTGTTGTCATTTCCTGGTAAAGGAGGAATGTAGTGTTGCCGTGTAAGGGTGAGCCCACCTCTCCCTGTAACGGAGGGGAGGTTCAGTTGGGAAACCCTGCAGGCCTGGACATAGTGGGCTGGTCTAGCGTACGCCAAGCCAGTGTGGATACGCTAATAAATAACCCGGGGCTCTGGGCATGGATCAGTTTGGTAGCTGGCCACTATACCAATTACTGTGTCCTTGGTTTTATTGTGCCCGTTCGATTAGGCCCCAGAATCACGACATGGGACACTACAGTCGCGAGGCGCTACAGGGTTGTTGTGAACAGGCTTTCAGAAAGTAATGCTCCCTAGCCATGATCCACTGACATCTGTGGGTCAGACATCGTCATTTTACAAATTTAAAATATCAAAGGAACAGATCATGAAGCTGATCCTGCTCGTGCTACCTTCTGAAGCCTTGGGCAGCTGCAGTCAGATTCACAGATGGTTTAAACCGATCGCTCTCTTGAGCGCGTGCACCAGTCACAGAATCGTCTAAGCAGCTCCTGTCAGAGACGTTATTTGATTACAGAACTCTGATCGTTCACGTGCGCTGTCTCAAGAGACACTCTTCACATGAATTAAAGAACAAAAGGCATAAACATAAGAAATAGACAACTGCATTTAATGCAAATCCATTATGTAATTGTTTACCCAGATTAATTTGCTTTAACATTGCTTATAAAAGTAGAAGAATATGAACTGAGGGGCATATTTATGAGAGCTTTGCCTCGTGTTTGCACCATGCAAAGTGATACATGCATGATGCAAGCCTTTAAGTCAGATTTATGAAGCCACGCAAAACCTCTTTGAGTGGTTTAAATATTCTGGAGTAAGGCAATGCAACGCAAATCGCTGCATTGCCTTACTCTGTGCAAAATAGGTGTTCAGTGGGCGCTGCTGTGGGTGTTCCCACACAACTCCCATGGTTTTTGACGTATTCCCAGATTTACAAGGACTTGTAAACCTGAGAATGAGCAAAAGTTGTACACCTCCCCAGATAAGGCGTAACAAGGCAAACAACTTTATTTCTCCTCATTTTTTCCCACTTTCTACATGTGCTGCATTATGCAGCAGAAAGAAGAACAACCCTCTCTGGATTGTTTTTGTGCAGGAAGGGATACCTTCCTGCACACAAACAGTCCTGCATTCAACGGAGGCACCCTTGCACCTGGGAGCAAGGGTGCCTGTGTAGGAACTAGGCTGCCAAAACAACACCAGTGGTGGGGGAAAGAAATTTAATAAATATTCCCCTGGGTGCTTATCTTGTTCGGTCACACTTCGACCTACTGGAATTACACAAGTATCACGCCTACAAACTTTTAGATTCTTCCAGAAAATCCTCCCATAGAATGGGAGAACTGTATAGAAACTTTTGAAAATTATTTAGAGGTCATGGATGGGTTACAATTACCTCCTGAAAGGAAGAAAGCATTATTACTAAGCGCCTCAGGGAAAAAAGGCCAACACATCTTCAAATATCTCCTGCAAGATTTACAGACACGATTTGCAAAAATCAGTAAATATTACATTGTGTCCACACAATGTTTTACACTCAACATCAAAAACCTACAGAAACTGTTTGTGAATGTGTGTTCAGATTGCAAAAGTTACTAAATGCCAATTTAGGTCCATGATGGAGAAGTTAATAAAAGATCAACTAATAGGGCAATCAAGAATATGCAAGAACAATTATGGGCTGCCAGCAACCCCTTTCTCTAAGTAGCAATCTATGGGGCATATTATCAAGAACGGCGTTAAAATTATCGCCGGTTTAGCGGCAGTAAACTGCCGCTAAAGCGGCGATAATGGGCTTGATAATATGTCCTGGAGAATTCCAATAGAAGCCCATGTTGACACCAGAACATGGGCTTCTATTGGAATTCTCAAGGGCATATTATCAAGCCCATTATCGCCGCTTTAGCGGCAGTTTTCTGCCGCTAAACCGGCGATAATTTTAACGCCGTTTCTTGATAATATGCCCCTATATAGATAAAGTAGTAGAGAAATCTGAGAAGCACATGAGAGAGATCCAAAAGCTAGACATAAGGAAAATGACAGAAGTGGCAGAGGTAGAGGAAAAGCTGTATGATGTAAATGTTATTATGAAAAATAATATTAACTAGAAAGGTTATGTGGGAAAATCAGCACCAGCAATGTCTGGAAGCTTCCAACATATACGAGAAAAACCTTGTTACAGGTGTGGCAGAAATGAACATAATGGAGATACTAAGAACTGTTTTACGGAGGGAAAGGAGTTTCGGAATTGCGAGAGATGTTCATACTTTGCAAAGATGGGTAAAGCTATGAGTAGAGGAAGGATTTCTGTAGTACAGGAAAACTCAGAAGGACTGGATCAAAACGTGCCGTTTGGAGAATGGTGAAGTAGATGGAGAGGAGAATGTTGGGCGTGACTGACTGACTGACTGATTGTCTTATAAATCGCACGATTGCCGAGGCGTCTTTGCGCTGAGGTGAGTGGATGCCGAGGCTCACACTGATTAATCTAAGAGCTTAGGGGAAAAGCCATGTCTTTATTAGTTTTCTAAAAAAGAGTCCTGTTAGGCTGTAGTCTGATCGGTGTGGGGAGGGAGTTCCACAGTTTGGCCGCTCGATATGAGAAGCTCTTTCCCCCCCATCTGGCTCTTTTTATCTTGGGGACCAGAATCAGTCCTGTATTTGCTGACCTGAGACAGCGTTGTGGCGAATAGATGTTGCACATCCGCAGCTCCCCCTCCATACAAAGCCTTGTGTACAAGACAGAGGGCCTTGAAATCCACTCGCTGCCGAACTGGGAGCCAATGGAGCAGTTTAATGCTGGCAGACGTGGGATGGTGTTTGGGGAGATCGAGTAGCACACGAGCCGCCGCATTCTGTAGGGACTGCAGTTTGGCAATCTGGCCTTTATCTGCTCCCAGGTATAAGGCGTTGCCATAGTCGACTCTAGAGAGAACCAACGCCCCAACTACAGTTTTCCTAAGAATTAGTGGGATGAACGTCAGGATTTTGTGCAGAACTTTCCGCGTGAAGAAGCAGGCAGAAGATACCTGATTAATTTGTTGAGCAAACTTTAGATTGCTATCAAACATAAATCCAAGGTTCCTGGCCTTGGTTACGGGAACAGGACAGTTCCCAGCCTCAGAGGGCCACCATAATTGGCTCCATACAGAAGGCTTCTGCCCAAACTCAATAACCTCAGTCTTTTCAGTATTGAGCTTTAGAAAGTTTGAGTTCATCCATGACATAACAGCAATTAGACAGTTACGAAACCTGACAGCTGTAGTGCCCACACTTTGAGTGACCGATACCACTATCTGAGTATCGTCTGCGTACGATACAAGCATTAGCCCATGATCTTTAATTAGTCTTGCCAGAGGTGTAACATATATATTAAACAATGTCGGAGAAGGCGCTGACCCCTGTGGAACACCACAAGGGAGACAGAAATTTGCTGACTTAAGACCATCCCAGTATATCATCTGTTGTCTGGAAGCCAAGAAAGAAGTTAATAGGGTTAGAGTCGTCTCTCTAATACCTGCTGCCGTCAGCCGCCGCCTCAATACCGCGTGGTTCACGGTATCAAACGCAGCTGATAGGTCAAGCAGGATGAGGACGGCTCTCCCCCCCCCCCCATCCATCACTTTGCGGATCTCTTCAGTGGCCAGGATGAGGGCTGACTCGGTGGAATGTCGGGATCTAAAACCGTGTTGGGTAGCATCAAGAATGTTATTGCCGTCTAGCTAGTCAGTCAGTTCCGAATTAATGGCTTTTTCAAAAATTGTAGAAGGTAGCGGAAGACAGGATATTGGGCGGTAATGTTTCGCCTCCGTGGGGTCCAGAGTGGCTTTCTTCAGGAGAGGCCTGTTACAGGCCTTTTTCCAGGAGTGTGGAAATACCCCTGAGCTGATGACCTCGTTTAGGAGGGGAGTCAGATGAACACTGATTTCCTCGGGAACCAGGTGCAGTATATGGTGGGGGCAGGGATCCAGGGGCGAGCCGGACTTAGTCTGTGACAGCAGATCTGTGACTCGCTCCGTTGCTAATAAAGGGAATCATAACAGACTGCAATGCGTTAGAATGTTCTCTGACGGATCACCACTATTCCCTGCGGGATCAGATACTGTCTTGTGGAGTTTATTATAAACTGTCTGAACTTTATTTTGAAAGAAGGGAATCTTACCCACAAAGTTTTGGTAAGGCAAAAATTGACTGTCTTGCGGGCACTTCGACAGAGTTGTCACCGTTTTAAAAAGCTCCTTCGAGGAGTTTTTGGCCGCCTGGATTTTAGTTGTGAAATATACAGTTTTAGCATTTTTTATTGCTGCCTTGTATTCCTCTAGGGCTGTGTTATAGTCCTTTTTGTGTTCAACACTACAGTCCGTTCTCCAGAGTCGCTCCTTGCGTCTGCATTTGGCTTTAATCTGTCTGAGCTCAACTGTGTACCAAGGTGAAGACACCTGATTTCTCTGAGGGTACTTAGTTGCTTCAGGAGCGAGCCTATCTACTGATGTCCTAAGCCAGTCTTCAAAGTTTCTGGCTGCCACACTGGAGTCTGATACCATGTTAGGTTTTTAATGAACCGTCCGCAATAGGCTACCATACCTAAGAAACTGCGAACTCCAGATACAGATGACGGGGCTGGTGCTTCCTGGATGTCTTTCACCTTTTCAGGGCCGGGCCAATGCTTTGATTAAGTCAGTAGGAACCTCTTACTATGATAGATTTGTGAAAGTCTTTCTTCATGCTCACTCAGAACGTACCCAGGACTCCGTGACGTCTGTGCTGTCAATTTACCCAATGAATAGAATCCTATCAAATCCACCTGCTCATGATCTCTCTTCATCCTCAACCTCCTACTCAATGTCTGTAGACCACAGATCTCATCCAAAGATGGACAACACATTTCCAGTGTTATAATCTTCTGAGATCATCCTCATTTGATTTTCAATGTTCACACACCTCCTACTTGTAAATGAACACCAGGCTACTCTTAAAGGCTGAATAATTTGATTTTGTTTAGGTTTTGTGTTATTCCTGTAGGATATGCTGAGCTATTTCAAGAAACACCAAAAGGTGAGTGGATAACTGAAGAAGTGACAGGGCTAATTGAGGGTGTTTACGTAGCACACTCTTAGAGAGCTAACTGCCCCCAGGTGCTGTTACAAGAGTGAAGAAAAGCTGCAAGCAAAATATACAGCCAACTGATGCTTAATATGCCTCCTGAAATCCAAGTGATTTTTTGAAAATTCTTATCTCAGCTAGAACTCTACTCCTGACAAGAGCAGACTGAACTTTCAATTTTCAAAAGGGTCTCCAACAGAAGATTTAAACTATTCAACCACGGACTCAAACAGGAGGAGTGTCAAATGGTGCCCTACAGACAAGACAACACTTTGTCAATGCAAATTGGCCTTTAATGTGTTGGGATCGTCCTATGAACACTACCGCTGCATCGCTGTCACACAAAAAATGAGTGTCAGCAGTGTAGGCCCGGAGGTCGCACTAGTGTATCTCAATAAATATTATATATTACTATATATTATTATATTTTTCACTGCCTAGAAACCACAATTAATGAACAACCAACAAAACAATTTGAAAAGGAGTGTCAATTATTTTCTAAACAATATACTTATGCTCTAATTCATCTTGCTCCTTAGTGTTGCAGAGCCCAATGCTACGGGATAAGCGCATACAAGCAAGATGAATTAGGGGGTACTATACCACCCAGGAGCGATACCGATTGCAAATGAGGAGATTGAACTGGGAACTCCAGTACACACCATTAAAAAATTCCATGAAATGCACAACCCTGAAGAAGTCCTAAGGGACGAAACACATTGGCTGGGCTGATTGGAAAAAGCTATTTAACTTGAACACAAATAAAAGTAGGATTTTGAACCTATTTACAAGACTTCTAAAAATTCAATCTTGCCAGACTTTGCATACTTGATAGATTTGTGGACTTTTTGGAAGTTTTGGCTTGAAATAGAGATTAAGTATATTTTTTGGGGACATAATCGACGCTCTTTTTCAAATTGTTTTGTTTGCTGCATTGCTGTGTTCTGGGCTCTCTGCAGGGAGGAGTGCTAAAAATCAAGGATCCGTGAAACACTGCAATCAAGACAAGAGTTCTACAAGCTCCCATGTTCACTCATATGTTCCTTTTGGTTGTCACTCAAGGTTGAAGATGGTACTGATTTGTGGTGTAAAATAATTCACTATCCCAAATTGGCGCAACAACCTTGTCTGCAGGAATAACGATTTTCCAATGTGTTGGTGCTCTGTGTCTCCATTATGGGTGATGAAATATTGAGATACTATTGTCAGCGTGAATAAGTAAAGAGATAACATAGCTCAAGACTTACTGTGCTTTATAGCCAGAAAGGATGTGATCGATGAGTAAAGTGTTTCAGAAGAGGAATGGAAGAACAGTCTGACGGTCTGACCACAAATTAGGCTATATAAAAGTTTATAGAGTATGTTAAAAAGGGGTGAGGTGGTGTCTAGTACGTTTTAAGGCATGGGCAAATTGGGCTCTGTCCTAGGGCCCAAGCCATGCAGGGGCCGTCGTAGTAGATCTTGCTCTGTTCTCCACACAGTCCTGCTCTGGTGACCTTGAATGATTTTTAAACATAGATTGTTTTAAATTCCATTTTCCTCTAATTTATGTTTAATATGGGTATTGTGTGGGAGTCTATTGCAGACATTTTGCTGAAGAAATGTTGGGGCATATTCTCAAGAACGTGCGATAATCATCGCCAAAATAGGTTAACGCAATTTTTCACATCGCCGTCTATCGCGGGAACATAACTCTGTGTTAACGTCGTATTCCCAACACGGCGGTAACATGCGATAGTTTCCCGACAACGCGTCAAATGTCCGCGATAAAATTAGCGGGACGGCGATAAAAATCTAAAGCCGAACGTGAAAAAAGCGGCGATGGGCCCAACCGCGTTAAAAAAATCAGCGATAAGCTGCGCCAGGCCTGCAATTCACACACGTCAGGCGGGAAAAATCACTATAAAAGCAGAAAAAAACCCACAAACAAAAACGAAAAAACTGCGAAGCACAATGGAGGTAGCCGGAGCAAGTACAGAGGACAACCAGAACCCCACAAGCCCTACGGAGGACCAGCCTGGGACCTCGGGGTCAGGGAAGGGCAAGGAGAAGAAGAAGAGGAAGACGCAGTTCAGTTCGTAGGAAAACAGGATCCTGATAATGGAGGTGATAGAACACCATCAACAACTGTTCGTCACCTCCACTGTGTCATTGACAATCAAAAATGCAATATGGCAGTCCATCGTGGGCAAGGTGAATGCAGTCGGAGTGCTGAGGAGGACAATGGAAGAAGTCAAGAGGCGCTGGAATGATGTCAAGCGCAAAACCAAGCAGAAACTCGGCAAAAACCAGAAGGCAGCAATGCAGACTGGAGGTGGGAGTCCAGCGCCACAGGAGGAGCTGGATGAGATGGAGGAAATGGTGTCCAAAGTCATCACTGTGGATACGGTGGCAGGAGTTGGGGGACCGGACACTGCTCAACATGACCTGACACAACAGCAACAGGGTGAGTAACGACCAGGGACTGGTGGGCCGGGGGGAGATGGGCACGATGGCACACATGCACAAATAAGTATAGCACAGTGCACACCCACAATGACTCTGGATCATGTCCCTGATCCCCTTGGAACACTGCAGCACACCTAGAAACAGCAAGTAGGCCCCCGTCGACTATGTGCCCAGAGGGGGCCCTTCCCACACATCACCAATCTCACAACCAACCCATGCACATGTGCCAAACCCAGCAAAGCGGCGTGTCTGTGAGCCACACTGACAATGCAAGTGACACTGCATGACAAACAGCATGGCTGCAGTCAATATATCATGACATGTTGCACGCCACGACACTGAGGTGGCTGAGTGTGGACCACATCCGTAAAGGAGCAGGTCATACTCTGACACATCCACGTGCACAAACAACCCCTGGCGTCAACAACACATCTGCGGACAAACCATGCCCCCGAGTCCCAACTCCCACCAAGAGCCCAATTTACCCAAGTATGCAACATCTCAGCACTGTATAAGCACAGAAGTCAAAGGCACACCGCCTGAAAGAGATAAGGGGCAGCAAAATCAGAGCTGCAGGGGCGACTCTCCCAAAATGCAGCACACACACATAACATCCAGAGCACATCAACTTTGACAACAATGTGGTACAAACTGCAACACGTTCACAACAGAACAGAGGACACAACTGCTGCCGCTTGTGTGTAAAAACTGGCCAATCACATTTGGCATAGCAGGGAAATGTGAGATGAGAATGTACAAGTACAAACACACATCCGTGATGTTGTCGAAATGTCCACTGTCCCGCATCAAATAGGCAGCTCCTCCCAAACAGTCACAATGTACATTGTCATGCAGTCTGTATGTAAACTTGTACAATGCGTCAACATACATGTGAACACAATGTTAAACTGCATCTCCCCTTCACATTGCAGAGGGAGAATCAACACCTCCTGCAGAGCAGGCCGTACATCTCTACACTGATGACGAAGAGGACCCCCTCACCTTCGACACCGACGCCCTCCAAGAGCTCATGGACAGCTTCGGCACCTCACCTCCAGGAGCAGGGCAGCCCAGCTGCATCGAGGAGACCCCACCCCCTGCACAGACCACACAGCAGGAAGCACCCACCACCCCGGCTGTCTCCCAGGATCCCCACGAGCAACACATGGCCTTCCAACGCCGTGTGTCAGACGGCCAGAAGGAGATGGCTGATCAGGTGTGGGTGGGGTTCGACCTCCTGGCAGCCAAACTAGATGCCATACGTGGGTGTCTAAGTCCCATTAGGGACTACTTACAGTCCCTAACGGACACCCACAGTCCGCTCCATGCTCTCCAACGATCCATGGCTGACATCACTGGAGTCCTGACTCTGAGTCAAGGACAACTGTCTAGTCAGAGTGGCTCCAGCGATGTCAGCAGGGAGTTGGGACACATGCGGAGGCTCATGGAGAACATGGAGAGGATGCATGCCGAAAGAATGGCTGCCACGGCTGCACACCAGCGAGATGTAGCTGGGACCTTCCATGCCCTGCAGATCCTCATCATGGCAGTGCTGCCACAAGGCATGGCGCAGATGAATGCTGCTGCTACTACTCCATCCACATCTCTGCCCCCTGATGTATCTGTGCCTCACAGTGCGGCAGACATTCCACCTCTGGCACATGATGTGTCACTGCCACACAGTGCGGCAGACATTCTACCTCCGGCCCCTGATGTGTCAGTGCCACACAGTGCTGCCGAGGAAACAACACCACCACCCATATGTCAGGCACATGAAACATCAGAGGATGAAGATGCAGATGATTCTGCCTTAGTGGTAAGAAGGAAGCGGTAGCATTCATCTCCGCCATATGGCCTGTTGCTGCTTGGTTCTGTCCTCGGCATCATCACCTTCCACTGTCCCCGGATACACTATGGGACACTCACCTTGGAGCTCGACATGGACTTCCATATTCTGTTTGGTTACCAATGACACAGCAATCAGACTGCGGACTGAACTCTTCCGATGAACTTGTCATTCCCTAGAGGACTCTGGCTGGCCCTCCACGGGGCAACAATGTAAAGTGGGGTTTGCATGGCCCTGTACTGCTCCAGCTCCAACACTCTACTGAATGTGAATTAAACATTCAAATTCACACAGATGTGTCATGTCTATGATCATTCAAGTATGAAAGTATGGATGAATGTAGGGTCAGTGATTCCCCCTTACGTCCATGTTGCTCATGTTGTGGGACTTGAGTCACAGGGTGCAACATTACCGATTGCGGTCCGGGTGGCGCCGACACTACAACGGATACACACGCATTAGTTACTTTCTTGTCCAGCCCATAACTGAACCACGCCCAGAGCCCCGGGGTCATTGTTCACACCCCTACGGCATACGCCAGCCCAGCCCACTCCGCTTACGCTTACAGGGGGGGGGGGACAAAGCTACATGTCCCAGGTCTTCCCTGTAGTGATCTGCTGATCACTGGTCTAGTTGTCAGCATGCCACAGCCACTCCCTGAGGGCTGGTTCACACCCACACCACACCCATCCAGCACAGGTGTCACAGGACATGTGACCCTGCCAATAAAAGGGGCCTACCACATCACATTCCCCACTGCCAGAGGTGACATGATGGCATCCGCACCACGAGACTCAATCATAAAGGGTCCATGACTTGCGTTGCACAGAGTTGGTGGCACCCGATGCACAGCGGCCGGCACGGGCCTACCGCCACGGGACGGTGACTTGCGGTGCACAGAGTTGGTGGTACCCGATGCACAGTGCCCGGCACGGGCCTACCGCCACGGGACGGTGACTTGCGGTGCACTGAGGTAGGGGCACCTGAAGAGCTGAGCGGGTGTGCAGCCTGTGATGATGCGTAGACCTCGATACGCCGTCCTGCCAATCAAGATTCGATTTGAATTGAGAGCCCTGCTGGACCGCAGTGTACGCCGAAGGCAGCAGTCAGCACACACATGACTCCGCGGTGCGGTGCCGCAGGGTGCGCTGGGGGCCTGTGGCGAGGAATCCAGCGATCGGCTGAGGAGGTTGCACCGGCACGTGGTGGGCCCTCTTGGAGACAAGCCAGTGGTGGCAGGTGAGCATTGAGGCCTGGGTGCGCAGGGGCGGCCAGTCATCGATGGGCGGCGGACCGGTCTGGGGACCAGGGCTTGGGTGCAGCAGGCGCACAGGATCGCGCAGGCACCACCGGTCACGGCGGCGGCCTCGTGGCTGGGTGGGGGGCGCCGCCCTGGCAGACACGACCCTGCATGCGATGACAAGATGTGCGCGGGTTGGCTTGGGACGTAGCCACCTCGTCTCCATTGAAAATCTGGCCGTTGAAGGTGGTCGGCCACGTGTGTGTAGGCCTATGGACAGGATATGGCAGACACAGAGACACACGCAGTAGTTACTTTGGTGGCCATCCCGGAACTGAACCACGCCCAGAGCCCCGGGCTATTTATTCACGACATACGCCGGCCAAGGCCACTCCGCTCACGCTTACAGGGGGGGGGGACAAAGCTACATGTCCAAGTCTTCCACACTGCCTAGGAAGTTTGCGATGACATTCATGAACAGGCCCCGTTGGTCCACTTTTGCCTGCACATTGATGGAATGCGTGTGGTTTCTGTTGCGGTTATTGTGTGCAGTGTCGGCAGGGGGCACAAGTAGTACATGTGTAGTACATGTGTGCAGTCAATTGCCCCAAACACGTGCGGGAGCCAGCTATGGCGTAGTTCCCTTGCTTGGTCTCCAGATGTTCCTGCGCAGTGTGGGAGAAGTGAAGGTGCAGGGGTATCAAGCTGATACAAACTGTAATGCTTACAGGTATGATAAATCCTGCATGATAGGACCCTAACAGTAGTTCGTGTGGTCGTAACCTTCCTTTTCTCTCCTACGAAGGTTACGACCACACGAACTTCTGTTACGGTCTTATGATGCAGGATTTATCATGCCTGTTAGCATTCCGGTTTGTCCAAGTACAATACACTGTAACAGTTTACGTTTGTGACTATACGGATGCTTGACCATTGTCACCATATCTCCAACAGGTTTGTGATTACTGACTTTCGGAATATGGAATTGTATTGGGGAGTTCCCGCAGCATATGCAGTTGATTGAATCCACACGTTGCCCTGATGAAGTTCCCCGTTGGGAATGAAACGCGTTGGCTGAGCTTTTCGTATTGTTGATTTAAGTATTTGTAATAAAGGAATGCTTTTACACTACTGTTGACTACTGGACTTCATGACCTGGCGCACCCCCATTTCAGTAACTACAGTCTTGGATCTGGAGCACAGAGGCGTCAAGCAACGGCTGGCGTTGGGGTTCGTTGCGCAGGAACACTAGGAATTGGGACTAGCGTGTGGTGCGGATACAGGGGCCCGCCGTTGCTTTTGTGGACATGCATCCAAGACAGGTGTGGGGAACTTTGATGGGGCTGGCTGTGAGACTCCTCCGACTCTGGTAGTTGTTGGTTGGAAGGTACCAGAGGCCAACAGGTGCAGCACAGCCAGCAGCTTTGTCTGTGGAGGGATGTTGGTTCTCCGCTGTGTTGGTACCGTCTGCCTGTGGGCAATGTGGGTCAGGATGCGGAGGATGGTTGTCCTTTTGTGCCTGTAGTGGGCAATGGCATCCTCTGGCATTGAGTGTCTGAGGCTGGTGCGTTTTGGGGACGTCCGCTGTCTTCTTCTGAGCTGCCTGGGTGGTAGTCCCGGGGTGGGGGCAGGAGGGAGGGTCCTGGGGGTGAAGGGGGTGGGTGTTGTGGACCTCTTGGGTCTCCGAGCTGCAGGATCAGTAGCTCCATGACATGTGTTGGTCTTCAGATGTGGCTCTGGGCTGGGCTCCCTTTCTACTGCAGGTTGTCGTCCTGCTTAACACCAGTAAAAGGCAGGTGTTAAATCCCTGCTGCTAACGCACCTTATCGCCTGTTTTTGGATCGCATCGCAGATCTGGCTGGTCGTTGAGAATATCGCAATGTGGTGTTTTCGTGTGTTTTTGCATGGGAACGCTTACTCTGCATATCATTAGCGTTAGTTGTCGCTCCCATCCGTGGCGATGTTTTTTGCGGCAGCTATCGCTGGAAAACTGGCGATATCTGCAGTTTGCACCAGCTTGAGAATAGGGCGATAAATCTATCGCCACTTTTGCGGCGCTAAAGTGCCAATAAATCGGCGATGAGTCCTTGAGAATATGCCCCTATGTTAGGAAGCTCGCTTTCAATAATTCACAAATGCATGGAAATTCGAAAATATTTAAGTTTTAAGTCCAGAGGTAATGAAATATAGATGTTGTTTTAGTGAACATTACATATTCTTTGAAAGTAGTCTAAGTGGTTGACCATGTGGGTCTCTAAGTTTCATTGGTGTACCTGTGGTGAAACACAAACACTTTTTAAATGACGTGTGCATTCTCTGTAGGTTTTTGGGTCGAATGAGTAAATTGCCTGTGACTGTTTGTTAGAAAATGTTCAGGTGCACTAATTAGGAAGGGCAGTTTGCACCAGCTTGAGAATGGGGCGAAAAATCTATCGCCACTTTTGCGGCGCTAAAGTGCCGATAAATCGGCGGTAAGTCCTTGGAATATGCCCCATTGTGTTTGTTTCTCAACACCAAGCAACATCCATAAAAAAGTTTCTTTTAGATCAAAACAGGACCTCACATATGAGAAATGGCAGTGGGTCACAGAAAGTATCTGCAATATTAGTGAGCTGCTGCTATATTACAATATTGAAAACACACATCACTAACCCTGGATATAGGATGGAAACCCTTTTAGAATTCGGACCAGTCTGAAAGGGGCAGCGTCTGTGACCTGGCCAAAGAGGGCATGAAAAAGCTGAAATTGGCTCGTAAATTCCGAACAGGGGCCCTCAAAATATGTTTGGCACAGGGCCCCCAAAATCCTTAAGGTGAAATGGCAGGTTGACTGTTCGCAGTAGGAAAGAGGGCGATTTGAAAAGCCCATATGGGACATTTGGGTATGACGCTAAGCCAAAAAAGACTCAGTGAAACATACTAGTGGACATGGAAGGGTAAGACATCATATTAAACTGCACAGAAGAAGTATTAGTATTCAGGAAAGGATTAGTATACAGGATAAGGGAGAAAGCAAGTGTGAATTAGAACCTTAATATATGCCAAAAAGATACAGGGCTTCAGATCACAAAACATTTTTGACTGGCGCTGTTATATGTTTTCTGAGGAAGTGTCTGGTGCAAACACCTTTTACCACTGTATCATGAAGCAGATTTGTGGAGGATATATTGTATGACAAGAATATTTGTGCATATCTATTGTGTTATATTTTGTTGTGGTGGGGATGTGTTATTTTTGTGCTGCAATACTGCACTACATTGCTGGCGTTTTACATATTGTGTTGACTGATTTGTAACTTTGTGCCGTTATGCTTTTGTTGTGTTGTTATTTTACTTCGAATTATGTCATTGTGCTTTGTTCTGCTGTTTATTTTAGAGATGAGAACAAATGTTAATCCATTTCTGAAGAACAGCAGCATATTTCTCTCTAAATTCCCAGAGACAAACAGTAATTTACCACTGTCTGAGGTGGTAAAATACCGCTGCTCCTCCTCTTCAACTATTTAAGACCCGAGTCAGCCCGAAATTGTGGCACAGTCATGTCTCAAGGTAACACTTCAGTGCTATCTCTGTGTGGAAAGACCCAGGAACGGTATGGATGTAGAAGAAAGAGGCGAGAGGTGCCATCAGAACTAGGCAGCTCTGGCGCCATTCACCAGCAGGGGCAGCCGGCTTCTCATCCTTGCCTTGCACTTTTACAAAGTTAGTACTGGCTGAGAGTTAACCGGAGGAAGAGTGTGGTACTGGCCAAACCCACACCACTGAGAGGAAGACAGGAAGCAGCAATGCCACAAGTGGAGGAAACTACTTCCTTTCACTATAATGACGGCAGTGACTGCTCATCAATGTAAACTTCCTGGATACAACTTCTTCTGCAGCAATCTTGAAACCTCTGCGAACCATGGGCGTAACACAGGCCCCCGCGCTCCAGGGGCCCCCTCACTTACTTCATCATGATGATGAATTGAATCGTGCGTGGTGCGCACGGTACTGTTATAAATTAAATGGTGCGCAAGGCAAGGCATGCATGCATGGGCCCCCGCCGGGCCTCAGAAGCTAATCGCTCATGGTGCGTGCGCAGAGGCTTGCCCCGGTCTGCATGACTTAAACAGCTGCTGCACAAGCCCCGGCCGGGGCCTCTGAGGCTCTTAATAAATGGTGCCCGGCCCCGGCCGGGGCCCCTGAGGGCGGCTCTTAATAAATGGTGCCCGGCCCCGGCCCCTGAGGGCGGCTCTTAATAAATGGTGCCCGGCCCCGGCCGGGGCCCCTGAGGCTCTTAATGGTGCGCGGCCGGGGCCCCCTGAGGCTCTTTAGATTAAATGGTGGGTTGTCAGGGTGGGTGCGCGCGGCGCGCAGTTGCTTCCGCGACGCGGCTGCGCGTTCTTCAGGGTGGGGCAGGGCTGGTGACCAAGGCCCTGATTTGAATTTGTCCTGACATGCGCATTGAGCGCGCGCAATTAAAAGTGCGCGTGAGACTGACTGAGGTGTGGCATCCCAAGAAGACCCAGCCACGCTCCTACCTACGCAGGACTGTCCGAAGTCCGTCACCGGCCATAATTTAAATTAAGTTATTACTAGCCCCCCGGCCCCTGTTGCCTCCCTGGCTAGCCTTGCCCTGGGTCCTGCCATCTGCTGCCTGCCCGTCCCGCTCGCCGCTAACACTGAAGCTGCAGGCCACCTCAGGTCAGGTGAGTATGCGTCCGAGGCCGAGCCTAGTAGCAGGAGTGTCCGTGGGTGGTGGCGAGGACCGTCGGAGACGTAGTCTCAGTGGGTGGCGGGGTGGTAATCAGATAATTTGGATTGAAATCAGGGCGGGCATCATGGTGGGGCCCAGTAGGTGAGTGCATTGTGAGAGTGCAGTGAGAGTCCCTGTGCAGGTTGTATAGGATTCATGTACTTGCAGTGAGCTGATAAAATGTGGGATAAACAATGCATTCATCTGCAGTGTGAAAATGGTGTTAGTGACTACAACAAGAGGTAGAGCGTTAACGCGGGGGAGCACTGCCACTTCCACCACAGCAGGACGAGTTATGGGCACACAGCTCGCGCTGGAATGCTCCCGTTTACCATCCCAAATCCAGCTTACAGGGCGGTCGAAGGCGGGGTTCGCAAGTGGAACGTAAAGAAAACAGAAATGTTTTGTATTTATTTCAATTGCGAATCTTTCTACCAAAATCTGTGCTATACATTGCATTTTAGGATTTGTGGAGAGCGCAATGCCGACGACGCAACTTTTAACGCTGTACAGAGAGTATAGAAATGTACACAGGACGAAGAACAACACGTGCACGTTGCCTACTGTTACATTAGCGCTGTAAATAGGCACGTGTCGTGTGTGCTCATGTACACAGCCTTGGAAGGCAGTTCCATCCAGAGTCTGATTTATAATCTACGTGTGCATACCCCAAACCCAGCTCTCAGGGGCCAAAGACGAGTAGCCAGCTTGTGATGTCAGAGACGCCCGGCCTGCAATAAAAGTAAAACATAGTGTGTCTTATGCTGCTCACCTCCCTGTCTGTTATTTGGCTTCTTAGCCTGCTCCTCGATCACCTCATCATTCGACTGCTACGATGCTACCAGAAGGCTCCGGTACGGGACAGATGAAAGACAACAACGATAATCAAATGTCTTCACACACAAAAAACCATGCACACAGCATAGCCTCCCTTTCAAAGGCGGGCCGGAGAGCATGAATCACGCATTGTTTATCGATAATTTAGCAGCAGCGCCGGGGGGCGGGGGGGAGTCGGTTGCTAAAGGAGGCCAGGAAGGCAGTTACACGAGCTAAGTGGGGGGATAAAACCAAGAATGGAAAATAAACGTGCTCCCTTGTGCTGCTTTGCTCCCGGGTTTTAAATGCAGAACAATATGTAATGAACGTTCCCCGATTATGAGTGCAGTACTTACCTGCAGAATACCCAAGATTTGTGCCCAAGAATCTTTCTCTACCAGTGTTCCTTGGGTCTATGTTGGTCACGGCCCACTGCAGTAACCAACGAATAAACAAAAAGTCAAGCAGTTTCTAAACAAGTCAAAACTTTTTTTTTCTTCACAACTAAATATTCATGTTTCATCTTTCATTTTGGAAATCATCAACAAGATCTCTAAGTCGACATTTCCGAACTGTGGAAAGCAGCTCTGATGTCATCGAAGTAAGTTTGAAAATGTTCATTAAACATTAGCACTGAAAAGGAGTGTAAAAGATCAGCCTTCTTAGGCGTGTCAGAGTAAGCGAGACAGCAAAATAGTTGTGTCAGAGAAACAGCAGATCAGAAAAAGAGGAATGTAAATAAGAGCAGATAATGTAAATGAAGTTAAGGTGAGCGAGAGCAGAAGCACGAGGCTATTGAGAAGGGCAAGTAAAAGGGGATTGCAAATAAAATGAGAACTTGGATATACTGAAAAACTGTGTGAGGGGAGTGTCAGAGGAGGGTTTCAGCACGTTTGCATGAGTTGAATGCTAGGAGTGTGGAACACAAAAGAGGTTCTAGACCACAGTCAGGTAAGACTAGAAGATGAAAAAAAAGTGAGGATGTAATGCAGAGGGGAGGACAGTGAGATGACTGTCAGGAGAGAAGTGTGTGCGTGTATGTATGCGTGTGGTAGAGGAAGGCGAGACGTGGGGTAAGACAACTCACTGTGCCATTGGAACTAAGCTACACTTGCTACACTTGACTAAAGAGCCTCAATCAGAGCGAAACCAGTCTTGGGTTGCTAGTGTTCCCGTTCATACAGGGCCTGGCAGTTCGGGCTGGACTGTCGCACTGCAGCAGGGCCAAGAATGATTTCCACATGCCTGGGTCTAATCTGAGGTAGAATGATGGGCAAAAGAACAATGGGTTGGAATGCTACCAGAGCAATTGCTAGTGGTCAGACTTAATGTAAGCATTCTTCCCATCACCTTCTGTGTGTTTGATATTACCAATACAAGCAGTAAATGGGGCACCACTGGCTCTAGAGGGGGATGGTGCAGAAAGATGTGCCTTTAACCAGGGTGGCAAAAATACTAATACTGGCTCAAGATGGTGGAGCAGGACATAGAAACAGGTTCTAGGAGGAAGTACCAGATAATGTAGGAGGGATAGAGGGTGTAAGAGGGGGAAAAGGAGAATAGTGTGACAGTGTGTGTAAGACGTTGGTGGGATAAAAGAGGGCAAGGAAGGGAGGTGTGAATGGAGAGTAAGAGGGAGGTGAGTGAAAGAAAGGGGAAAGAGAAATTAAAGTGTAACAAGAGGAAGGTGAGAAGAGAAAGCATTGAAAGCCAAAGGGATGAACATGAGAGAGAGAAAAGCCAGAAAGAGAGGTAGATAAAGAAAGGTTAGAAAGAGGGAAGACAGCTAATATAGTGAAAATGAGGCGATCACAAGTGGCAATGGAGGAGTAAACAGAAAAGCAATACAGAGGCACAATTCTTGCCATTTTATCTAAATATGGACCTACTGGACAGCACTGTCTATATCCCCTGCCCCTTTCGTAACATAAGAAGAGAATTTCGCTGTATAGGGACAGTAAACACACATATAAACAGATGCAATAACTCAAAATATGGCAACAGTAGGATTTAGTGTCCTCAGCATGCCTTTCAGTATATGACTGTAAAATCGTTGACTTTAATATAGAACGTGTGAAAGAGAATGACAGCAAATATGGTGATATGCAATGTCACAAGAGTAAAAGTAGTGGCATCACTCACTCATCCATCCATGTATATCGGTACACATTTCAGTGAATTAACCACCCGCTCCTCAGATCGGTGGGTAACCTAGAAGCCACTAATGGCTTAATTGTACATGTTCTGCAAGTGATGGAAGCTTTCACTACTACTGCCGTGCTGAATCTCTTCTGCAACGAATGGAAGCGTGCACTGCAGCAGTTTTCTATGACAGAGTGAACCAAGTGTTGCTCCTGCCATGGTGCACCTGGCAGGAGCCAGCAACATTCTCCTTTCATCTCGCATGAGTATCCTCCATTACCCCCTCTTGCCTTCCCCAAGCATTTCTCGCCTCTCTATCTGTGTGGGCCGGGTGCATGTTTTCAGAAACTGTGCACCTGCATTCTCCAGGTCTCATGGTGCCGACATGAGAGACATTTGGATGCTGACTGAGAAAAACTAATTGTATTACACGCGTCCCTCAGACGTCTGGATTTTTTCCATGATGAATCTCTTGTAACAAACAAACTGTAAATAAGTAACCGACAGAGGAGCAAGGTGGAAGCTGGATATGTATTAACTGCAGCGCAGTCACTGTCTGAGCAGTCTGCGGAAATGGCCCTTAATTAATTAGCTCATTTCACAGCCAAATTATGTTTTACATTGGCACGCTTCCTTAACATAATAACGGCTGGAACGCGACGTTACAAGTGTCCATGGCAGATGTTTAAATACCAACCCCATGTTTGTGGTGGGGTGTAATACTTGCCAAGAAATACAGCGAGGGAAGAAAGCAAGCCTGACTTGCTGTAGGAGGGTCTGGGTGGGCGCAGGGGAGGTTCTCTCCTCATATATTTTTTATGGGGTCAAATAGTGCGTTTTAAAGCACAGCTTTCACAGAAATCTCCTCAAGCCAAAGGCTCTGAAAGAGCACATTAAATATTACAGTATTTTCACAACCTGCCATAACTTGACATATAAGCCTCTTCATTCACTAAATAGTGTGTACACGCCCAGGCCGGGCCTCAGAGAGGCTCTTCATTATAAATGAGATAACATACATCTCCACGCTGTTTTCCTTTTCTTTCCTCATTGGGTCTTCCTATCATACCCCATCCTTACTGGCGCTCATCATCATCACCCTCTTTCTCCCCACTACCTGCACTGCTCACTTGTGTCATTGTTGTTACCTTCTCACCCCTTTCCTCCTTTTCATCTTCTAGGCTCTCCCATCATTTCAGTCCATTCACAACCACTCTTCAAGATCCCCTCATCTGGTTCTTCTTTTCTCCTCCAAGTTCTCATTCTTTCTCTCTCTAGTGATTCCCCTTCATCTCTTAAAAATCGGTTATTGTATGTAGTGTTTACGACTGCAGATGCGTCTTTTCATATCACCATCAACAACAGATTTCACTATGCACATTTTGAGTGTAATAAAGGACTATGCAGTGACCACAAGGTGACGTGTTGTGCAATAGAAAACTTGTCCTCTGATTACATACTACCTGAAAATTACTATAAGTAATGAGTCACAGTGTTTTGATCCCAGAAAGATGAGGCCGAGTAGGCCCTGTTAAGATTTTAGTTGGTAACTTGTTTGCTGAGGAGCACAGAATGCACAGGATGCAATATTTATCTTATGCACAGCACCAACTTCTCATTATGTAATGCACCACTGCATACCTTTGTAAACTGGTTACAGAGGCTTAGTTTTTTCTGGTTCCAGGCAGTACCCCCTGGGCCTATTCCTTACATTTGAAATTTACATTTACTGCTGTAGTGTGAGGAGGCATTTCATGAAAAGGAATATAAAGTAGGGTTGCCAAAAGAAAAATGCCTGCCATGTGTTGTTTAAAGACACTGAAAGACCTTGTCTTGACACTAAATAGGGTTATAAATAAACATTTATGTATTCATTTGTTATGTGACTTTTCTGTCTTTGTTCCCTTTAATTATCAGTCATGGATCATTCAGGCAGCCCTTAAACACAATTAAAAGTGTTTTCTATTTATATTTGCAGTTCGAAGTATGCACAGATAAGTGGTAGGTGGTGGGCTGGGCCGCCGGGGGGGGCCCTCCATGTGGTTTGCAGGGGGGGCCCCTCAAGTTTCGTTACGCCACTGACAGGCAGCCCACCCCACAGGGAAGCAGAGTCAAAAGGAAGGAAGGATGGGCATGCTGGGAAGGGGGGTGGAGGCAATAGCATGATGGGAGTTGTAGGCACAGATATTGGTCACACCCACAATTGGCCCATCAACACCACTCTCAACCATGCTCACATCACAGGGAGTGGAAAAGGACTCACAAGATGGCTGACACTGGGTACTGCTGTGGGGAGCACAAGGCCCTGCTGGCAACTGTGCAACAACCAACAGCAGGACACCACTGACTGACATCCTGAAAGACAACTTGCACTCCCTGCAATGGAAGCACAGTTCCATGGTGGGATCTCTGGCTGGGTGGGAAGGAGGACTCACAGCACTGACCATAGTCACAAGCACCTCCCTCACACACCCCCTCAACACAAACTCCACAGAACACACCTGGGAGAATGCAATGCCTCACATCCTAACTGAAAGATCCCACAAAGAACCACCACCCTGGGTTATGCTGTGTGAAGCACAGGGACACTCTTGGGACTTGTAGCCAGAACAACTGCTAGGACAACACTCCCAGCCATCCTGTCAGCACAGGCAGCCCACCCCACAGGGAAGCAGAGTCAAAAGGAAGGAAGGATGGGCATGCTGGGAATGGGGGTGGAGGCAATAGCATGATGGGAGTCATAGTCACAGACATAGCTCACCCCCACAACTGTCCCATCAACACCACCCTGAACCATGCTCACATCACAGGGAGTGGAAAACAACTGACAAGATGGCTGACACTGGCAACTGCTGTGGGGAGCACAAGGCCCCGCTGGCAACTGTGCAACAACCAACAGCAGGACACCACTGACTGACATCTTGAAAGACAACTTTCACTCCCTGCAATGCAAGCACAGTCCATGGTGGGATAACTGACTGGCTGGGTGGGAAGGAGGGCTGGCTGTCAACCAAATACAACAAATGCAGACCATGTTCACACCCCAACAAATACATAGAAATGCCCAAATAATGCAGGACAATGTGCTACACCAATATCAACCCCTGACTGTGACAACTTAGGACAATGCAATGTACAGGCCCGCACCCAGAGGCACAGTCACAACTGTCAGGTGTGTCAACCATTGATGCCTGCAGAAACATAACATACATTGTGTGTGTCTCCCAATAACAGGTGATGATGGGGACACAGCAGCAGACGCTGAGGAGTCCCAGTCCCAGGCTCAAGAGGATACAGAGCTCACTGGTGTCGAACAGCCTCTGCCCTCCTCGGATGAAGAAGACCAACCTGGCACCTCCGGTGCAAGTCATCATGCAGCACCAGCAGGACCACCAGCTGCAGCACCAGCAGGACCACCAGCTGCACCCCCTGCACCCACCCCTCCAACGACTGTCACCACAAATACCATCCCTGCCGACATGGACCGAACAAGGAGCACCACCAGCACAGGGACCCTGGACCAACGTGGGGCCATGGACACCAACACCACCAACAACCCCCAAGGGGGACCAGGGTCATCTGTGCGTGACACTGCACGCACTGCACATGTCGGAAGGGGTGGTGGGAGGGGTGGGAGACAGAGGTCGCTGCTTGCAGAGGTGTCTGGTGTGCATGATGACCCACAACTGGCACGCATAGCCGATGCATACCAGTCCAGCACCGGAGATCTCAGCCAGGTAGTGGGTCTCCTCAGGGACATCAAAGAGCAGCAGGCTGCCCATCATGCCCGCTTGGACTCACACATGTCACGCGTGGAGTCCAAGTGGGACACACTGCAAGAGATGACGGCGGTGCATAGGGAGATATTACAATGCCTCCGCCAGATGACCAGCAACCAATCTACACCTCCCTGTGTGCCAACAACATCTGGTGCTGAAACAACTGCAACTGCCACAGGGAGGGAGGATGACTCTGGCCGAGAGTCCCCTGCACCGCAGCAGCCTGCACTTGAGGGGCCCCCCCCAAAGAAGAGGAGTCGTCCGAGGAGGGGCAAGTGAGAGGCCGATGGCCATGTGCAACCCCCAGGAAGCCTGAACCTGTTCTGGATGATCACCTTTGTGCGCAAACTGTTCACCCTGTTGACGGCAACACAACTCCCACACATGACATGGGGAGTACAAGTTGGACCAATGTCTCAGACAACTGTGGCCCCGATACTGGGGATTTTGGCTACCAGGACTTTCAATTCATCTAGGAACTTCTGATTGCAATATAAATGTACAACACTAACCATCCTGTGCACTATTCACACAAATGTATCACAATAAACACACTAATACACCATACTTGCCTCTGTTGTGATTCCAACGTGGGTGCTGTCATGGGGATGATGATCTGCAAAATTACACTGTGTATGCGAACTGCAACAGCAAGTACAACACAGGCATGTGAGTAATGGCAACGTGACACATATGAGGGAGACACACCACCAGGGCTACACAACACATACACACCTAGGCCATCTGACTCATTGCCTACACTGATGTTGCCAGGAAAGACGGTGCAATGCACAGACACCACACCTATTCCCAGTTGTAGTCAAGTAGCCCACAGGTGCAGTAAGCAAATGGCAGTCAAATGTGTGACCACAGACAACGCACATCACAAAGTGAAGCACAGGTTTATTACACAGTTGCAACATGTCGTAACCACTACAGATGCAAGGTAATCCCACCTGGCAGCGGGCACACAGTCAACAACTGTAGAAGGAAGGAAGTCCATGGGTGTGGCGCACATCACCTGTAGGGACACGACAGCTACCACCCTGGAAGTACAATCACGTCGTCGGTGGTCACAGTTGACAAAACGAATCTGAAAGTACCCTGTGAAGGACAGAAATGACACACAGTCAAAAGCAATGAAGAACAGGACAGAACAGCAACACTCATGCACAATACATGTTACAAGATACCCACCCAGAACCAAGTTAGCATGTCAACACTGTTGGGGAGTACAGACTACCTGTAAGCACACATCGCTACACACATCCAGTCAAGTAGCCCATGGACACACTCTAACAGCACCAGAGCACCACCTACACATATCATGCTAACTCACATCATTGACATGACACCTCAGGATACTCACATTCAGCTAAAGAAGTTGGTGATGAGCTGTGTGCGGACATCACCATCATCATCATCATCACTGGCATCGTGGTCCAGGCCAGGATCCTCCACAGGTGGCGGATGTTGGTCATTGTCATCCTGGATGAGAGGCAACTCCTTCCGCACTGCCAGGTTGTGGAGCATGCAGCAGACGATGATAATCTTGCACACCTTTGCTGGGGCATATGGGAGGGACCCTCCTGTCTTGTCCAGGCAGCGGAAGCGGCTCTTCAGTAGACCAAATGTCCGCTCAATCACTCTCCTGGTCCGACCATGTGCCTCATTGTAGCGCATCTGGGCTGGTGTCACAGGGTTCCTGAGGGGTGTCAGCAACCACAGCATGTTGGGGTATCCCGAGTCACCTACGGACAGACAAGTGCACATTAGCTGACTTTGAAAAGTGGGCGGAATACTACAGATCCGATCACACACAATGGCACAAAGTCAGTACACACCGACAAGCCAGGCACGCTGGTTCTGCATCTGTGCCATCATCCTGGGGATGCGACTACTCCTCATCACGAAGGCATCGTGTGCTGAACCAGGGAAACGGGCACACACGTGTGAGATGGTCATATCTGCAAGACACACCACCAGTGCATTGACCGAGTGGTAGTGTTTGCGGTTCCTGTATGCCTGTTCATGTGCCTGTGGAGGTACCAAAGCCACATGTGTCCCATCAATGGAGCCAATGACATGCGGCATCCTCCCCAGGGCATAGAAGTCACTCTTCACGTCAGTGAGTCGTTGCAGTCTAGGGAAATAGATGTACCGGTTCAGGTATAGCAACATTGCCTCCAAAACATCGCGTAGCACATGGCTGAACATGGTCTGTGACATCCCACCAGCAGTCGCCACAGTGTGTTGAAAGGTACCGGTGGCAAAGAAGTGTATGGCTGCCATCACCTTCACCTTGGGGGTCAGCGCTGCAGGATACGGCCAGCCAGGCTGCAAATGTGGGGCCAACTGCACTGCCAAATCCTCAATCAGCTGCCTGGTGAAGCGGTACCGTCGGATGCTGTCCCGTTCCACCATCGTTGCCAGGTCTGGGAATGGTCTAGGGACAGCAGGAGCCCTGCAGTGCAGAGGAGAAGAAAGCAAGATTGTCAGTCACCCCACATATGCGGCATTGAACACACTCAATATCACATCATACATCATTATGAGGCACAACTACATGAAGTGTGCAGTTCCGTAAGGACGTATGGTACATACATGGCCAACATCTGTCATCACGGTTCAACAAGTGGCATCAATTAGTCCCAGGTTGGCCCATTGGATATCATGAGGCCGTGTCACAGTTCCCATCTCCTGCTGCCATGTTACAAACACCCCCCACAGTGACATGTGAGGACAGATGTGCCCCAGGCATCACAGCTCAACAACAGGTACATTCCCAGGGACCCTGTATTGCCACATGGACACTGGCATTACATGGAGTATCATGTATACACCACTGCAAAACAACCATGACCCCCACAGGTAGTGGTTCCACTTGCCTCTGCAGGACAGACATGGACGTCTGTGACACACACACGCACAACATCAAAGTCCATGCACAAACAACGTGGATGTGGAGACTGTCTCCCATTGTGCACATGAAATCAGAGACATTGTAAACACTACATGCACACAGACTGTGGAGGACCATCACTATTGTGCCACTGGGTCACCCTGGCTCAAACATACCGTCCCACATGGGACTCACGGGGTATGTACATGATATACACATACACCACCGTGAAATGTGACCATGGCACATGCTCAGATATGACCAGTTGCACATCACAGTGGTCATGTAGACGTAACACCCAGGATCCTGTCCCCATGAACACGTGCACAGCCTGGGGGTGGCTGACCCCAGGTGACACCCACAGGACAACATGTACACCAACATACACACAATAGGAAATGCAGCCTTACATGCCTCATGATACAGTTTGGACAGGCTGTGGTGTTGTAGGTGTGCCCCTCACTCCCTGGGAGCTATTTGTGGCTGGCATATGTTCATCTGAGACAGGCATGGTGACATATGCCAGTCACTTGTACAGGGATGCGTTGAACAGCAATGGACCGATCGGTGCACCCGGCCGGCCCATTGCATTCAATGTGTGCGGGTACGCGTTGTACCCTTGTACGCGTTGAACAGCAATGGACTGATCGGTGCACCCGGCCGGCCCATTGCATTCAATGTGTGCGGGTACGCGTTGTACCCCTGTACGAGTTGAACAGCAATGGACCGATCGGTGCACCCGGCCAGCCCATTGCATTCAATGTGTGTGGGTACGCGTTGTACCCTGTACGCGTTGAACAGCAATGGACCGATCAGTGCGCACCCATTGTCAATGGCCTAGCCTGGCAACGGACGCGTTTTCAAAATTCGAACGAGTCGGTTGATGTAAATTCAGTTGGTCACCCACAACAATGTTGCAAAATCATGTATGTCATGAAGTTGAAGATTTGAAGGATGCTGTGGGCGTGTATTGGTGCTGCTATTCCATGGATTGGCCAGATTCAGAAGATGCAAACGACTTGGACCTATCACTTTGGACACATGGGACAGTATCTGCCTCTGCAGCACACATATATTGCTGGCTGTTCCCCTGAGAGCTCACTTGCCTGCACTACATGCTCCAGGACGACATCTGCCACTGCACTGCTGCTGTCTCTGCCCCCTCTGGACCCTGCAATGGCACGTACTGTGGAGAGAGCCCCAGCCTTCAGCATTGAGGAGAACCAGGCCCTGCTGGACAGCCTACTTCCACAGTACAGCAAGCTGTATGGGACACCAGGGGAGCAGGTGAGTGTTCTGTGCACTGCCTTTCTGAATGTGCATGTTGTCTGACTAGCAAGGCTGAAAGTCTGCACGCCACTGGCTAGCAGGCTCACTGAGTAGTTGTCACCCCCCATAGTGTGTAGTGACATGCACTGGACAGGTATGGTGCAGTGACAGTGCATTTGAACAAGGTTTTACTTCCCAGGCAATGATACCATGTAGTGACTTCTGGCATACTGTCCATGGGCAGCGTTGCACTGCCTGTGTACATCATGTGCCCCTGTGATTAAGACATGTATATACAACTGTGTCATGCACGGATATGTTGCATGTGTAGTAATGGCCTTTTCACTTTGTCATCCTCACAGGTTAATGCCCATCGGAAGCAGGAGATCTGGAAGGACATCGTCCGGGCTGTCCGGTCCGTGGGGGTCTACAAGCGCCGGATCCGCAACTGCCAGAAGAGGTGGCAGGACCTTCGGGGCTGGACCCGGAGGATTGCACGGGTCCAGCTGAAGCTGTCGCCTCCTCGCAGGAGGGGCGGAACACGGACCCTGACCCCCACATGCTCCAGATCCTGGCGGTGGTGTTTCCAGACCTGGATGGGCAGCTGAAGGCCAGACAGCAGCAAGGAGGGGGTGAGTCAAAGACTGCACTGTGAACTCTGTATTACATGCTATGTGCCCTCCTCTGGCCTGGTTAAACTGCCACAGTACAGCAGTCATGTTGTCCAGGAGCCATGTCCCTCTATTGTGCACTGCCCACTCCTCATCTGATACCCAGGTGTGGCCCTTACAGTCAGGGAATTGTGTCACTTGGGACTGTGTCCTTGCAGTTTGCTTCACTCAAGGTGGGGGACAGCATCTGTTTCCCTAACTCTGTTGTGGGCATCATGGGTGGGTCCATTGTTCACACAATGCCTGTGTTCGGACATGTAATCTGCGTGTTGCTTTGATATGCGGTCCACTTGCTGAGCTGAGCCACCACATGTGCCTGGGGTATCTGGCACACACCCATGCAGCGGGTGGGAACAATGTTTGGGCCCCAGGAGTGTGCAGATTACGTGTGTCACACATACATAGCCAGCTATCCACTGTCCAGGGCTCATCCCTCATTCATGTGGGGCAGGACAGTCATGCCTACTCCAGCCCATCCAATACACCTGTACTCCCACTCCCGTGTATCAGCTGACACGTTGTGCGCAGTGATTTGACCCCTCAGGTGTCTGCCTCTGTGTCAGTGTGCTGTGGATTTGTTGCCAGGACTGCTGGGGTGTTTCTCGGTTGGGGCTCAGCATGCCACTGGAGATGTGACCATAGGAGACGATACTTGTGTGTCACATAGGTGTTTGATCAGCTGACCGTGCAGACTGGGGTATGCGAATGTGAAGTTCAGGCAGCTGTTTCCCATTCACAGCAGATTGTGAGGGGCTCAGGTTCAGAGGGTAGTGTCACAGGTCTCCCATATGTCCAATCGGTATGACCTGGACAGATGAGGGTTCAGATGATGTGTTGTGTGGGGGATGTACATGTGCACTTGTGCAGCTCCAGGACTTGCATTCCCCATGACCTACTATTGTGACACAGTGCAGAGTGTTGTTGTCTGGCTGCTAAGTCATACATCACTGAGACAGTGATGTATGACTTAGCAGTCATGCCTCTGCCATGGCATGTGTCTACTTATTGGTGACCCTGCAGGGGAGTGACATGTGCTACATGCACACCATTGTGGCAATGGCTATCAGGACATGGGTGCATCATGGTGTCTGTCGCTGGTATGCATCACATGCATTTCCTATTTGACTCTGGGCATCCCTTTCATCCGGAAACCTGTACTGACTCAGTGGCAAGAGTTGTGATGTGTGCATGTCCACATGCTACACCGTGTCCTCTGCACTGTCCAACTACTGTGTAGGTGGTGCATGTGTCCACACTGGGGTGTTGCTATCCAACAGACACCAGACAGATGGGTGCAAGGCCATGTGGGATGTGAGTGCCATGGTTGGCATCAGACTGACAATTGGCTTCTCCTGTTCAGTTAGGGCACTTTTAGCAATGTTCACCTAATGATGCCAGGGCTTGCTCTGTAATGTGCTGTGCTCACAGTGGTGTGTGCGTTCGGTGCAGGTGACTGATGTCTGTCTGTTTCCCCATTGATTGCAGATACATCCACGGCCACAGAAGGGGACAGCTCCACGGACCAGGAGGAGCCGGAGAGCCAGACTGGGTCAGCAGCCGAGGAGTGGTCGGAGGGACCCAGTGGCACGGAGGGCGAGGGGAGCCACACCGAGGAGTCCTCAGCAGCATCCACCTCAGCTGAGGACCACAGCGGCTCGGAGGATGACTCCCTTATGGAGGCGGGTGTCAGCAGCCACCACACCCCAGCTAGTGTTGCTGTCCCCGCCACCACCAGCACCACCACCGCCCTCCCATCGGCTCCCATTCCCCAGGTCCGTGGAGGCTCCCATGTTCGGGAGCGTGTCTCCTTCGGGCCAGGCACCGCACCCCTGCCCCTGTGTCCCCTGCTGCCCTGAGTGAGGAGTCTGTGTACCTCCTTCGCCAGCTCCATGTAGGGCAGACAGCCATGCTGACTGTCCTCCATGCACACACCGCTCTGTTGACTCAGCTGGTGTCGTTCATGGAGGGCATCTCATCGGGCATGTCTGACCTACAGAGGGGCAATAGGTCCATGGACTCCTCCCTGACGGCAGCAGTGTCCCTCCTCAGACAGTCCCTCACCCCTCCTGCCTCTGCTCCATCCACACTCCCCAGCACCTTACCCGTCCCAAGCACACACACACCGGCACAGGCACACACCAGCACACACCCGTCCAGCACACAGACACACACGCCACAAACAAAACGCACACGCACGCACAGTCAGGGGACTGAAACCAGACTCACAGGGGATGGGGCCCTGGAACACACACACGCATCCACAAGCACTGCGCAGTCCTCAGTTGCCTCTCCCTCCAAAGCACCCTCCCTTGCCTCACCTGCAACCCCAAAGTCACAGCGGCTCTTCCTCTGTGACCTCGGCCTCATCCCCTACGATCCAGCTGCTCCAGCATCCAGGGGGAAGAGGAAGCCCACCCACACGGAGCAGAGTGCCCCTCGCCCCCGGACACCCTCCCCAGGCGCAGACAAACTGACGCCCCCACCCGCAAGTCCCCCCGGAGTCGTAAGAGCAAGACCCCGCCGCCGCCCTGCAGCTCAGGCACCAGGTCTCCTTCCTCCATCCCTCAGGCCCCCACTCCACAGGTGCCCCCACCACACCCTGCCCCAGGTTCCCCCACCCACAGATATACCATCCCCAAGAGGACCAGGCCTTCTCCCCCTGCCACTTGCTCTCCCGGCACCACACCCCCCGCTGCGCTTGTCTGTGCCACTGATGTGGTGAGGGTGTCCTCTCCCTCTGTCCAGCCCACCTTGCCTGTTCCCCATTCTCCTCCCCTGGAGGTAGGCACTGCAGTGGAGTCCACTACCACCCTGTCTGACTTGGGCACTGCAGTGGTGGACCTGTCCACTCCATCTGCACGGTCCACTGCAGTCGTGCCGGCACACACACCATCTGAGCCATGCCCCCCAGTTGTGCCGGCACACACCATGTCAGACACCTCCACTGCAGTTGTCAGTAGCTCTCCAGCACCCACCACCCCTTCCCTGCCTCCTCCTGGTGAGCCCTGATCCTGTCCCTGCGGTGCCTGGCCTGCCCCCCGGTTGCCCCTCCTAGTGGATTGTCCCTGGTTTTGTGCAGTGCAGGCATGCGTAGGGTGACATCTGCCACTGTCACCCTGTATTGACTTACTTGATGGACTGGCCATTGGCCTTTGTTGGAGCATTACTGTTCTCTGAGTTTTTGGACACACATATGCTGAATAAAGCAACTTTCTGTTCTCTAATGCTATTACTTCTGATGTACATGATGTTGATGATGCTGACCATGCCCTTGCAGCAGGGATGATGATCTTTGGTCTCATGAAAATGAAGTGTCACTGGGCAGGGCCCCATGTGGTCCAGAGGGACAGTGTCCTATCCTGTGGTGTATCCATGTCATCCTTAACAGCATCTGTGGGTGTCATGTTTACAATATTTGGCAATGGAATTTCCTAGTTACATTAGCAATGTCACATCTGTGGCTTCCATCCCTGCACATCTGTAGTGCTTGCCATTGTTCAATTCGTCTACTTCCCTGACCGTGTGGCCATCTCCACTGGACATGCAGGTTTGGGCATCAATGGGGAAGGACTCATCTGTGTTGTCAGTGCAACTTGCTGTACATGTGTGTTGGATCTGTGCTGATGATTTCGGTGACACTCCCATGACCAGGCTGATGTGTTGGGAGCCTTGATTTGGTGCTAATTGTTTACTGTGTGACAAAGTGTTGTGCTGACATGATGGAGCCCTACTGATGCGACATATGGCACAGCTTTCCTCACACAGGAGTGGAGTCCCCTCATGGCAGTGTGTGCTCCTGTGACATTGCCTGCGCCCAAGGTGTGTGTTGTATGAGCATGTCTGTGTGTTCACTTCCATTTTGCTATGCGTGCTGGGATCCCTAGTGATGTTCCTGTTTGTGATGCTTGCTGAGTTGAGCTATGTTCCCCCAAAGTCTTCTCCCTGGGTTCTCTGTGATGTGGGTGCATGGCACATTACTGGTCATCAGGGTGTCACCCATAGGTGTGTTTGCTGTCAGGGCTGAGTTTGTGGGCAGGCGCTGATGGGTCACAGTTAGAATTCCCCTTAGCACTGTTGTTTACTCCTGTAATGTGATTTCCGGTTTGTGTTAGCTTTCATTGTCTGTGACACGTTGTGTGTGTGACTGCTGACACTCCTCAGGGTCAGGGCTGCAATGTTGGTAGTTGTCCATGTGTGTTCTTTGTGGGTGACCTTGGCTTCTTCATTGGTGTGTGACTGTGGCTGGGATCCCATTGGTTGGTGTGGTGTTGCCGTCATGTCCATGTACAGCGTAGTGTGCAGTGTGTCAGACATTTAGGAGTCTTGTTGAGTGGCCATGTGTGCTGTGTTTCTGCAACTTGCTTCCCACCCACCCCCCTGGGATTGTCATGGGTGCATGTGCAATGTCACCTGTGCATGTGAGCTTCACTGCAGCACATTGTTGGTGGTCGAGGTGTGTGTTGTTGAGTGTGTGCAGATGAGAGTTGTTGCCCGGCAAGACCCCTGCCTCCATGTTGGCCTTGGCTTACTGGCCATGCTGATTGATTTGTGCTTGTGTGGGTGTGCTGGTAATTCTTTGCTCAGGATACATGACTGTGGTTCACAGTGTGAACGACATCTGGCTTTGTCATCACAGTGGGATTGTAATGCAGCCCAGGGTCACCACATTGTGTGGGCCCTGGGGGTGGTGCTGTGGTGCCTCGGTGTCTTACTGTGTGGGTTGCTGTTCCTACATGCTTGTGTGACATGTGTGATTTATGCTCCCTCTCATCTGACAATGCCTGATTGCCCACATAGGGGAATTGGATCCCTGAGTTACCTTTGTGTGGCACTGTATGCACATCTGTGTGTTTGGTCTTCAGGCTTCCTCATGTGTTGTGTGGTTGCCTGGGGACACTGGTCCCCCCTCACCTGTTGTGTTTGATGTGCAGTGTGTGTCTGCCTGTTTGTGTTTGTGCATCAGCGCCACTGCATTGGCATATTTATGGTGTGCCATTATCTGTATGTTGTTTGGTGTGTTTGCCCTGCTGTCCCTGGGACTCCTAGGTCATCAGTCAGCACAATGATCATTGTTTGTGTGTCCCATTGCTGCCATGGTATGGTATCTGTTCACCTGCCATCTACAGTCTACACAGGGTATCTGCATTGGTGTGTCCATTGGTGCAAATATGTGGGTCTGCATTGTGATGGTCACTTCTGTCATTGTGTCATTGATGTATGTTGACGGTGTCAGACACCATGGGTGATGTTTGTATGCAGCTGGCCAGAGGTATGTCTTATTTGCACTGCACTGTTTGCCTCCCCAAATCTATGTTGCAATGGGACACCTGCACTACTTTGCCACAGTTGTGTTTGTTGTTCTGTGACCAGGAATTGTCCATGCAGTTTGCCAGTTGCAGCTTCTACTTTGTTCACACTTACATTTTGGTCACTGTGATGATGGGGGTTTGGACCCCATTGCCACAATGGTCAAGATGTGCTTCAGCTCAGGACCCCACACTTACATTTTGGTCACTGTGATGATGGGGGTTTGGACCCCATTGCCACAATGGTCAAGATGTGCTTCAGCTCAGGACCCCACACTTACATTTTGGTCACTGTGATGATGGGGGTTTGGACCCCATTGCCACAATGGTCAAGATGTGCTTCAGCTCAGGACCCCACACTTACATTTTGGGCACTGTGATGATGGGTGTTTGGACCCCATTGCCACAATGGTCATGGCCTGCTTGCATTGTGGGGGCCACACACATTTATGTGTGGCACATGTGATAGGGTGTCACATTGTATGTTGATGATCATGTTCTGTGTCGTAGGCATTTGACACAGTCTACACACGCTTGTCATGGTGTTGGGGGGATGTCTTAATGTTGCATTCTTCATGTTGGTGTGTGCTTGTTGTGACATGTATTAGCCATCCTGTGAGTGGAGATGTAGTTAGTGGTAGGCATCCAGCCCCCCCTGGGTAAGGGTGGTAGTAGTGGTAGGCATCCAGCCCCCCCTGGGTAAGGGTGGTAGTAGTGGTAGGCATCTGGCACCCCTGGCTAAGGGTGGTAGTAGTGGTAGGCATCCAGCCCCCCTGGGTAAGGGTGGTAGTAGTGGTAGGCATCTAGCACCCCATGGCTAAGGGTGGTAGTAGTGGTAGGCATCCAGCACACCCTGGGTAAGGGTGGTAGTAGTGGTAGGCATCCAGCCCCCTGGGTAAGGGTGGTAGTAGTGGTAGGCATCCAGCCCCCTGGGTGAGGGTGGTAGTGGTGGTAGGCATCCAGCCCCCTGGGTAAGGGTGGTAGTAGTGGTAGGCATCCAGCACCCCTGGGTAAGGGTGGTAGTAGTGGTAGGCATCTGGCACCCCCTGGCTAAGGGTGGTAGTAGTGGTAGGCATCCAGCCCCCCTGGGTAAGGGTGGTAGTAGTGGTAGGCATCTGGCACCCCTGGCTAAGGGTGGTAGTAGTGGTAGGCATCCAGCCCCCCCTGGGTAAGGGTGGTAGTAGTGGTAGGCATCCAGCCCCCCCTGGGTAAGGGTGGTAGTAGTGGTAGGCATCTGGCACCCCCTGGCTAAGGGTGGTAGTAGTGGTAGGCATCCAGCCCCCCCTGGGTAAGGGTGGTAGGCATCCAGCCCCCCCTGGGTAGGGGTGGTAGTGGTGGTGCGCATCCCGCCCCTATGGTGCTGCTGTTGCTGGTGTAAGTAAATTCTGCATCCCTCTGTGTGTGTGTGATGTGTCGTGTATGTGTTGTATGTTTTTGTGGTTGGTGTCTGTCTTACCTTCTGCGCCGTACGCGTCCGAGCCTGTTCCGGTAGTAAAAGTAGAATATTGGTAGGATCGGAGCGAAGGGATTCATGGTTGGTATGTCTCGTTCGTCTTTGTCGTTGCTTCGCCTCGTCCTCGTCGCTGGCGTGTTCGCCTCGTAGCCGTGGATCGTGTTGTGGCGCGAATCGGAGCTTATGTGCGCCTCTCCCGGAAGCTTTGACGTGCCGGACGTAGCGACAAGTTCGGCGCGTACGGAAGGCGCATCGTACTTGGCCGGCCGGACGGGGCTGCATTTTCCCTTCCGTGCGACTCGATTCGGCGTTTCCGGATTCGCCTCGGTCGGAGAACAGGACCTGTATTGGGTGAGTACGACTGGGCCGGATTCTATGCTGTTGTGCGCATCGTACTTGCTCGTTCGGAATGATGTGCGGATCGGTCGGGAAACAGGCATTCGCATGGCTTTTTTCCCGACCGAATGGTATTGGGTGCGCCTCCGACCGAGATCGGAATCGGCCCCCATGTGTTTTAGTATAGATGGTAGCAAAGACTGTGCCCCCAAGTGGTGCAGTCTTCCAGTTGTGGTATGATCCCCATTGGTAAACAGATTGTTAGTATTCTGTGTTTCTCATAAGGGCTAGTATTTGGAAATACTGCTTCGATTTGAGTAATTTTTTGAGCTATCCAGAATGGAATTTGCTCACGTTTTGTGGGCATTTTACCCATGACTGCGTGTAAAGTCTGTGGAGTAATTTTTAGTGTATACCCCTGTTGAGGTGTTTGATTTGGAATGGTCATTCGTGGTTGGACTGTGAAAGTCCGCATGACATATTGGACTAATTGTCTGTAAATTTTTATTAACTCTTGTAGTTGAGTAAGTAATTCATCGTCTGACATTTCTTCGATGTCAGGATGAAGTGTGTAGCCGGCTAAAATTGGCCATGTTGCTCCTGGTCTACCTAGTGGACCGAGCCTGGTAATGTTTTTGTGATGTTTTAGGGCGCCTTTAAACCAGAGATTATGCTCCTGGTATGTGAGTGGAATTTCAATATCCTCGAAAGGAATATATTCCTCTGGTGGTTCATCTTCTTTAAAGAAGTGAACCATTTTTGTTACTGGATTTGATTCTGGGAATATTATCCATGAATAGAATACCTCTGTCTGAAAGGATTTGTGTGCCTCTATCACGAAAACTGCTCTACCACCTCTTGGTGTTAGGCCATGTTTTATAAGTTTTAGAGTGATGGCTCTCTTAAGTTTGGAGGGATGTTTATAACACCCTCATCGGTTTCATGTAAACCTGTAAAATTAAAAGCTGTTACGACTGGATCAGCTGCAGCTACACCGTTATCGGTGTTAGTATCCCCGTTCAGGGACATTGTTTTTTGAAAAATGTTTCAAGGAAACAAAAGATAATGTGCACAATAGTTTGGAACACTGTATCCTTCAACATTGATCAAACCATACAGCTAATATATAGGATTGTTGTCCTATTCAGCTTAGGCGGATACTTAACCCTACCCACTCCAGACGTCTTATGGAGTATGTGAGTAGGGGTCTCTGAGAGAAAATCACGACTAAGTTACTCAGTATCTAGCATTAAATTAGTGCCTTACCAAACGTTGGGCGCCATGTAGTGTAGTTCCTATTTCCCTAATAGGCTCTGCGCATTGGAATAATATACCCTATAGGTTTGACATAGGACTGAGGTCAGTATGTCCCTATCGAGTATATTAAACTTAATTTACTTTGTACCAGCTAACTCAGAGGCCACTAGAAACTCCTTGTAAACAAGAAGGGAGTAGTTTCTGGCAACCGCATAAACATGACAACTTTGTTTCCCTTTAGAACCGGAACACTCTCAGAATCGTGGAAACAGATAACAGTTTCACTCAGCTAATCGTGCATGCTTAGTTTCTTCAGACTTACACAGAAAGAATAGACGGGCGTTTCAATAAAAGGGATTTATTGAACAGTCTTGTTTCTCGTGTAAGAGATATGCGCTGTTACAATCATAACACAGTATGCAAGATATATGATGTACAGCGTAAGCAGTAGAAAGAAATAATACTGCGCTGGCATTATCTTTTAGCTATGACACATACATACATATACATAAATAACATAAGCTAAAAATGCGAGTACTCATAGGATGCTTCTCTAACTAGTTCTACCCCAGTGTACTTAACCTAAGTGTAGTGCAAGGTAAGAAGTAGGTGATGTATTCTATAGTATGGTATGCTATAGTATGGTATGCTAAGTCTCTAGTATGCCAAGTCTAGTATGCCAAGTCTAGTATGCCAAGAGTCCCTCTAGGTTCTAGTCAGCTCCATACCTTGAGAATGAGAGAGGTGGGAATCTCTTTCCGGGTCTCAAACTCAACACCCCGCGAAGGGAGTCAGCACACTGGAAGCTGGATTCTCTGCGAGCAGGGATGACAGCGTCTCTTGTCAGTGCGTCAGGCCGGGACACGGGCTCCTCTAAAGTCGAGGTCCCCTCCTACTTGCTTGGTCAAGGAAAGGTATATTTATACCTGGTAGGTGCCTTGGAATGTTAGCATTGACGTAAAGTCGGGCAGAGGAAGACGTCAGGAATGAACCCTTAAGGAATAGCGGTTTATGCATAATAAATGAGTTCTTGGAGAAATCAATAATCCTGTGCTAGGGGAACTCCCAAGAGCTTAAGGGTCTGGTTTCTAAGAACTAGTTGTGACGTTAGGGTGGACGGATGTAGGTGACCATGCCTGTATTTGGATAGCATGGCTAATGCCTAAATAAGGACTGGAATCTTATGCCTATATAAGGGCAATGCAAATTGTGCCTATATAAGGACATGTTTCGGGAAAACCTATATACGGACACCTAAAGCGGAATACAACAATATTCATAACTTGTAATAATTGTTGCAAGTAAAGTTTGAATATGTATGGGAACGAAAGAAATGAATAAAGTTTAAGGGGATGGGTTTGGAAACAATAGAATGATAGAATAAAAGTAATGTGTAAGCATGGTGTGATGATCATCCCCATTGCCTGACCAATTAGAATTAGTATTTTTATGATATTGAAACTTTAGTGGGTGGTACATGATGAACAAAGGGTATAATTGAGGTAGTTTTAGTTAGTTATTTTAGAGCGCGTTGCTGAAGGATGCAGAGCTCGGGGTGCTGTCGGTGCTGTGGGTGGTGCTGATGCTGAGAGAGACGCTGTGAGATGCTGATGAAGAAACCGAATGCAGAACCTTCTATCCTAATTTAATTGGGTTAGATAAGAAGATCACGGAAGAAACACGAGGAGGAAGAGAGTGTCAGAGAGGTGTGTGACGCAGCCGTCGCTATTTAGAGAGGTTAAGTATCCTGTCCTGAATCCAGTCCTGAAGTCTTTGTCTCCTGATCTATCTCGGGGGACCCACACCAACCCTTTGGCAAGGGGTTTTGGTCTTCACACCATACTTGGTAATTATTATTCCTTGTCCGTTTGTAGATGTTCTTTTCTCTCTATCCTCTCTTTTCTGAGCATAGTTGTTGGATGAGTCTGAAGTATTTTCGATTGAAATTACACTGTTATGAATGAGGGTGTTTCGTGCTGAAATTTTGAGATGGTTCACATGCATTTAATTTAGATAAAGATTTTAAAACTTCCCGAGTCTGTGGTTATTTTTCTTTAATTAAAGAACAGTTAAGAGTTATGTTCATTATCACCATCAATTAGTTCAACTAATGGTCCATCGACCAGAGGAAAGAACTTTTTGATCAGTGAAAGGTTAGTTAGGAATGTTGGATAACTAATCTTAAGAAATATGAAAATTTTAAAACTATAAAGACTCCAGCGGTCTACTTGATACGGAGTGTGTTGTGATTTATGGGCCCAGGTGAGTATATGGTAGTGGAGTATCGGTTGTTAAGTATACCGCTGGATCACTTAGACATACATGCTCTTCAGCAGTGGGACAGGTTGGTTTGGAGTAAACAATTGAACTGAGTGATTTGAAATCAGAGGTTTCTGCTTACTACTGTTGTGTGTCTCAAAATCTGTTCTCATTCTCTGTCTGTGAGTGGCTTTCCTATTTTTCTTCCCACCAGTCCAGCTCTTAGAATGGTCTGCCACACAGTGGCGCTGTTTATTTATTTTAGAGACAAGCACAACAGTTGTTTGTCAGTTCAATATACCTTAAAAATGACTAATATTTGCCCCCAAGCCATTCTTTTAACTTTGGGGTGGCTGGAATAGTCTGAATTGTCACACTTGGAGAAGTGTGATAGTTAGTAGCCATGTTGGAACTGTCATTGGCAGCGCTGACAGGGGCAATGGATGGTGCAAGCTGCAGTGGCCTCCGACAAGGACACCAACTCTTATTTTTTCACAAATTAAGCATTGCTTCCCGCCATCCCTTTACTGATGTAATATTTGTATACATGATTGGAACTAACGGGCCATATTTACAATGAAGTAACGCAGCGTGGTGCCTCAAGCCATTTGGCTGCGCTGCACTGCATTACTTCAGAAGCAAACAGATACATCATATTTACAACAATATGACTTATCCCTGAGCTCCCCCCTGCGCTGGCGCACAATCGTCTGCCATGTGCCAACACAGGCACCCTTGCACCATGGTGCAAGGGTACCTGCGTTGCAGGTATGATTGTTTTTGTGCAGGAAGGAACAAATTCCTGCACAATAACAATCATAAGAGGTGTTTTCCTCTTTCTGTGCATGCACACATAGAAAGAGTAAAAAACAAGGAGAAATAAAAGTATTTCTCCTTGTTGCGCCTCCTTACACCTTCCCTGGAGGGGGGCGTAGGATTCTGACACATTCCCAGGTTTAAGAAACATTGTAAGTCTGGGAATGCGGCAGAATCTATGGGTGTTGTGGAGAACACCCACATCAACACCCATGGAACGCCTCTTTAATGTAAGGTGCTGCGTGAAAAGACAACGCAGGGTGGCTTTACGTGACCGTTTAAACTTTGAAGCACCACACTGCGCCGCCGGTGAAAGTGATGTACCTGTGGCGCAAGGGTGCTTGTAAATAAGCCCCGACATGTTTACAAATTCCATAAGTTAACAGAACAGACAATAGTTTGGGACGGAGGGGCGGGTTCGTATGTTCCTATCCTTATTTTAACTTGGCTGCTCGTACCAGTGCATTATAGAGCATGCATTGCCCTTTAGGAAGCCCATATTGTACCGTCAGGGATTTGAACATTTGCACGGTCTCTCAAGCATAACAATCCCCAACTGTCCTAATGCCTGCCTCGGTCATAGGCTTTCATCACAGTTTTGAATCTAGGCATACACCACATAGATAGGTCAAGGGCATATAGGGTTGGCCTTTCCAGCCTTTGTACATACCTGGTCCAACAGTGTAATGTCACTGTCTTCTGCATCCAGAATAATTCCTACTGTAGGAAGACCCTACCCTGGGCGCCCATAATTCCACCCCTTCATGATCTGTTTCATCTTCTAACCAGGCCATAGGCCATAAAAGCAGAGCAGTCAAATAGCAACCTTAATAGTTTGGTATCCCCAAGCCTCCCCTATCCCTATCCCCAAGCATCCCCTATTGCTAACCACCTACACCTAGTTTCGCAGAGCAATTCGGATTAGCTGAGTCTGGTAGTTTAGTGGGTTGGGTGCCGTCAACTCTTCGTATTTTCCTGCACCAAGACACACAGCCTGCAGTGGCAGAGTGCATAGCCTTGGTAAGGGGGCCCTGAGGTGGCACAACAGTGCTGCAGCCCCAGAGGACCCTCTTCAGCACCCATGCCCTAGGTACCAGGGGTACCAATTACTAGGGACTTATAGGGGTAACTGAAGTTGTGCCAATCATGGTACCCTATTTGGGGAAAGAGATCTGGCCCTAGGAACCTGGTTAGCAGGGACCCAGTGCACTTACAGTACGAAATCACATCAGGCAAAAAGTGGGGGCTAATCATTTCCTACACCCATATTTTATTTTGCGAGCCGACCTATGTGCTTATAGGTCAGTTTGCAAAACACTGAATCGTGGGGGTTGCAGAACTACCTACCTAATTAATATTCATTACTCAGGTTGCATTTATAAGACCCCCTGTGATTGGCTACAGTCACAGCGATGATGGCCTGCAGTTACAATCCCTGTGATCACAATCTAAAACAGATCTTTTTTTTAGGCAGCCCAGCTTCTTTAAATGACCTGAAGTTTCCACACATTTCACAGTGAGAACGGGTCGAAAGAGGACACATTTCCTTTCATGAATACATTACCACCTCAACTTAGGAGTCGTTAAGTGACTAATGGTTTCAACCACCATTTATACATAGGCTACTGATTTGAAGTTTGGAAGGAAGGCCCCTAATACGCCTTTTACAATGTGTGAATCAATAATGATTTCTAAACCCATTTTGTGCTTCAGAAAAATGTTTCCGAAAATTGAATTTAGCACGAATTAAAAGAGTTTCAAACCCAGTATTTTACCCAATAGGAGATCTTGCAACTCAAAAAGCTCTGTGAAGAGCAAATCACGTTCTACAAATGTATAATTCCATAAAAATATTTTTAAAAGTCTAACATTAAAGAGAAGTTAAGGTTGCTGCGGGTGTCAATCGTGAGTCATGAAATTCACATGTTCAATATTTTCAAATTAGTTTGCTTTCATGGAAACATATACATTTAAATAAAATGTACATCAGTTCCATCAAGATATTAAATGACATAAAGGCTGTCTTAAACGTCCAATATGAGTCAAAAGGGGCATATTCTTACAAATATATAAAATACGACCTCATTCTAATGATAAATGCATGTAAAGTTGTGAAGATTAAAATATTTACAATATGCTCTAACTAGGCATATGACAACTTCTTTGTATAGCCACTTCCTCCCTTGACTTCTGTTCTGCTTTTTTACCACAAATGTAAAGGTCGGAATGTTTTTTCAACTCTGGTCAGGAAGGGAAATACCAAGCTTTTGAAACTGACATTTTTACACCAGGGCACCATTAATACACGGAACGATTGAGAGTGGGAGGGACTGCCGGCCGAGAGAATGGAAGATGACCTATATGTGAATCTTGAACATACTAAGGTGTGTCATCATCCATCTGGTGAGTGCTGCATGAAATACAGGGCCTCATTTATGGGATTTTGGGGTAGGGCAGCGCAGCAAGGCACCTTGCTGCACTGCCCTACACCAAAGTGAAAGGGCAGGAATGCACAGTATTTGACCAATAGGGTGCATTCCTGTTCTTTCTGCCTGCGCCAGCGCTGTTTTGGAAGCCTAGCGCCAACGTAGGCACCCTTGCACTATGGTGCAAGGATGCCTTCGTTCGCAGGTAGGATTGTTTTTTGAGCAGGAAGGAGTACCTTCCTGCACAAAAACAATCCAATGTGGCGTTTTCCTCTTTCCATGTGTGCTGCACAATGCAGCACACATGGAAAGAGGAAAAAATGACTATAATTAACATATTTCTCCTCGTTACGCCTCACTTCGGGAGCCAGATTGATATGACGCTTCTCCGGGGTTAATCACTTTGTAAATCTGGGGCAGCGTCAAACACCATGGGTGTAGCATGAGAAAACCCATTTCAACGCCAATGGAACGCCTCCCGAGCGCAGAATAAGGCGACGCATCGAATTGTGCTGCATCACGTTACCCATGATATATGAGGCCACTCAAAGCCACGCAGAGTGGCTTTGCGTGGCTTCATTAATCTTGGCACAGTTATCTCATCAATAATTTTACAGCAAATGTTGCAGTGATATCGTCAATGATGTCATAGAAGATGTCATGAGTGATGTATTATGTGGGGTAATTAGCAGTGAATGGTGAGGGCATGAGTTATAGCTTCTTGAAATAACGCTAATTATAACTGCTGAATTTCTATGGTTTTGTGTGTGTAAAATCTGAACCTATGACCTTCCTGTACACTTTGCTTTTTACTGAATTTCTAAGTTTTTTTTAATGCTATTTCCCAACTATAACGTCCATGTAACCTTTGATTTTCAGTGAATTTTTATGTTTTGTAATGCTATTTCCTAACTATAAAGTCCACATAACCTTTTTTTCAGTGAATTTCTAGTTTTTTTTTAAACATAAAGTAATATTTGATTACCATACATTAATCCAACCACTGCCTTTGGCCCTGCGCATGGGGGGGGGGTTGGCCACAAGGAAACCCCCCAAAGGCTGCCAACATGGGAGGGTGGCACTCAGCCCCCCTCCCTGGGCTGTTTTCAGCCCCGGGGACCCCATCCCCCAGAGCCCAGCACATTTTGTGGTGGCCGATTTTGGCCCCGGGGACCCAATCCCCGAGGCCCGGTGTATTTTTTTAGGGGAGTGGGTATGTGGGCCCGCTCTCAAGGCCGTTTTCAGCACCAGAGAACCCATCCCCCGGGATCCACCACTGTAATTATGGGGGAGGGGAGCATGCACCCTCCCTCCCCAGGCCTATTTCAGCCCTGGAGACGCCCTCTCCCAGGACCGTGACATATTGCAAATGGGAGGAGCCCAACGGCCCCCGACCCCAGGTCGATTTCCGTCCCGGGGACCCCATCCCTCAGGTCCCAGCACCTTTTTTAAATGGGGAGGGGGCACACAGCTGGGCGGTAGCAATGCCGGCTGTAGGAAACCAGCTGGGGCGGGAGGGGCCCTGGGACTCCACCCGCATCCCTCAAAGTATTGCTTGGTGGGTCCCAAGTGGGCACCGGGACATCCACCCATAATAAAGAGTGGCTCCAGGGATGGGGTCCTCTGGCCTATTAAGGCGTGGGGAGGGGGATCGCGTGTCCCCCTCCCCTTTTCGGTTAAATTTGGATTCAGGGTTGTGGTCCCTGGAGCCTAATGTGGCTCAGTGTGGGGGCACTTGGAACCCCTCCCCTTTTTTAATTGAAGTTATCTTCGTTGGCTGGGGACCTTAGAGCCCAATGATGCCCAAGGAGGGGCCGCGCGCCCCTCTCCCCCTAATCTAAGTGTTGTTTGGTGGGTGCCTCCTGTGAGCACTGGGGCACCCACCTCTATTGTGGCCACAATAGGCCTGGTGAGGGGGGGCACATGACTCCCTCCACTTTTTAATGGAATTCAACCCAGGGATGTGGTCCCCGGGAACTATTAAGGCTTCGGGAGGGGAGGCTGCATGCCCGCTTTCCCTTAATATACATGTTTTGGCCCTGGGGGTTGTGTGAGGCGTGGGGTTCGCAACCTTCATTGGAGTTTGCTCCCATCGGGTGGGTTGGCCACAGGCCTGGCCACAGGCAACGCCCTGTCGCCAATCCTTCGCTGCATGTGGCAAGGCCCTGTGGCTAATCCCCCACTGCACACAGCGAAGGGCGTGGACAGTGTGGGGCTGGCTGCCTCAAGGTGGGCTGGCTGCAGGGGCTGGCCTGTGGCCAACCTCGCCACGTGGGGTTGACTGCCTGGGGGATTTGAAGCAGGGCCTGGCCACAGGACAAACCCTACAGACAACCCCTTCGGCTGGCATGGCAAGGGGTTGGCTCTACATATGGTACAAAAACATTACTTTATGTTAAAAAAAACTAGAAATTCACTGAAAAACATATTGTAACAAGAGCTCATGTTATCAATTCTTCAGAAAATACATAAAGAGGTATGTAGAGTATGGGGTGTATTTTCAGTGATAGGTTTTCTTGTTGCATTAGTCATTGGCTGTATTAGCTGTCAGTCAATAAAATGGCACATTCAGGAGGTTTTAATGTTGTCATTGAGACTTTGTTGTTGGTGCTTAAGTAGTTCTTTTGTTTCACCGCAGCAAAGTGCTAATGGAATACTGCTGCTTTTTTCTGTATCATGCGCTGTGTGCTCCTCTGAAGAGAATATGTACACATTGTAATACTGATAATAAGCACGAAGTGGAGAATTTCTTTTCACAGGGCGATGATGTAATGTATGTGCTGTGCACTCCTTGAACAATGACACAAGCAGTATCATCTCAAGGCTTCTTGTGGCCCCGGGCAAGGCATATTTGGGGGGGGGAAGCACTGTTTGTAACAACTTTACATTTTATTACACATTTTCTGCTTTCCTATTTCACATTCCATCTCACACCCTTTAGGGTTTCCAGGTGCTGGGGGCTGCCCAGAGGTACATGATGCTGAGCTGAGCTGCCGCCGGCGATTTAGCCGCTCTGGCCGCTGCGCCACACCTCTCCTCTCAAGCCTTAGACAAAACAATCTTAAAGAGGACACTGGAAAAAGAAGGACATAGTCAAAGGTAAGGTAGGCACAGAGGAAAAAAGTTGCAATATTGAAACTAACCCTGGGCGGAGTATGCAGAATGGTGCCCCTTACGTATTACGTCTTGCGTGAACAGCGCAGTTCACGCGAGATGTAATACGTACAGGGACGCGAGGAGGAGGACGAGGGAAGTAGGGAGACAACGCGGCGAGGAGGAGGAGGGCAGGCAGAAGAGAAGGTAAGTGTTTTTTTAAAATTTTTAATTAAGGGGGCTGGCCTCGTACTCTGCTCCACCACCGAGTCGGAGTTTTGCAGCAACTTCGCGTTCCCAGCGGAGTTGGTAAAACGCTGCAAACTCCACTGGCGAAGCGGAGTACTCGGCCCGGGGTTAATTGAAACAGGCAGAAGTGAGCTAGAGGTAGAAAGGTAACCTTCCCTGGGCACCTCTTGGAATATGAGGGCCTGGGGCAATTGCTCACCTTGCAGATGCCTTAAAACATCTCAGATCTTTTTGCAGGGAAAAGTCTTCAGAAGTGTGTTTTATGGATGTCATCTACATTCCTCAGATGTGGGGACAGTGGAAAATGAATTTACAGTGTATGTGAGACATTGGGTTATTGGTTGAGGGGGGATGTGAGCCACAGAAATCACTAAATAAACCTGTGCTTAACCCTCTGGTAGCTTGGAACAAAGCAGTCAGACTTAACTTAGAGGCAATGTGTAAAGTATTTTAGCAGGACTCCATCAGTAATAAAGTTTTTAAAAGATTTTAGTGAAATCTAGCTCCTAAACGATCAAAGCGTCAGCCATGGAATCTAGTTACGCAAGACCGAGTCAAAGCCGGAAATTATGGGCAACTGTATCAAAGTGTTTTGCATTCGCAAATTGTGCGAATCGCTAAATTCACCCGTTTGCGAATTCAAACTGGCCTTTCTGAATGTATGAAAGGCTTTGGCATTTGCAGTTTAGGTAATCGCAATTTTTAGTGATTACCTAAATTGAGAATGCAAATAGGGAATTGCAATTTGCAAGTCCCGAATGCATATGTAAGAAGCCTTTCCTAAATGCGAACTGTGCATTTCGGAAAAGCTATTACCATCAACTTCAAGTTGATGGTAACCATGTGCATGTAGCCTCAGTGTTGCCCTCGTCCATAATCCAACAGGCAGACTCGCAGCAAGGCGGATTTGGTGCTATATGAGGAGAGAAAGCCTGATTGGGTCCTATGCAGGAGGTCGTTATCCTCCAGAATGCTAGAGAGCCGCCTATTCATGTGCTTCTCTGCAGTCTTAGAGACAAGTGGTATAAGTGATGTAGGTTGATAGTTTTCAGGCTTAGAGGGGTCAAGTAGAGTTTCTTTTTAAAAAGGGTCCACCATGGCGTGTTTCCACTGATATGGAACTCAGCTGAAAGACAAAAGAGAGATTCATTAGTTCACACAGAACATGGTGAATTATCTCACAACCCTGCTCCAAGATGGAAGGAGAACTTAAGTCTGCTGGGGAGCCTGATTTAATGGCAGAGCATAGTGATGTTAATTCCTCAAGTTTGATAGGACAGAATTGCTGGAGCGTGACACTGTCAGCAGAAGAATCAACCATACCTTCAGCTGCTGGTGGTTTCAAACTTCCACCTGGAAAGAGACATACATGTTATCCACTTTTTCTGAGAAAAAAGAGGCCAGGGCATTACAGTTCTCTTCAGAAGGGAGAGATGACTGAAGATAGTAAAGTGAGAGATTTAACTGTCTGGAAGATTTCATGAGAGGAATTATTTCTGACTTGAATTTTCTTAGAATAATAGTCTCAGCAGGACTCAGTAAGAAGCTGGTGATATGCTTTGTGTGCCACCTTATAGTCAGCTTTGCAGCCTGGATCATAGGCTCTGCACCAGAGGTGCTTGAGCCTCTTGCATTTCATTTTAAGGACAGAATGTTCATTGTTGAACCATCCTGCTGAGGGTTTTTGTCTCTGTGCCACTTGTTTTACAAGACGGGCAATACGATCTGGTGCTCGTCTAAGCCAGTTATCAAGTAGTATGCTGGCTTTATCTACACAGTTGGCCAGAGTAGGACAGTGATTCTCAAGAGCTTTATTGAGCCTCTCAGGGATCACTTTGGACCATTGCCGTGCCCACATGGGGGCAGAAGCGTGGTTCACTGGTGTCTTGTTGTGGAATATATGTGTGAGAATGGCCAGTGGGAGAGGTGGTTGCATTTCAATATGCTTCATATTGGTAAGCACAGGGTCAAGAATATGCCCTAATCTGTGTGTAGGGGTGAGAACTAGTTGGAGAAGCTGTAGACTCCGCATACCATCAACAAGAGATTTACCTGCTGGGAAGTTGGTGTTTTCAAAATGGACGTTAAAATCACCTAATACCAACAGATTGGAGTAGTGCATACCTAGAGGGCACAAAGTGTCAAATAGTAGGGTGGAAAAGTTTGGCAAGCGGCCGGGGGTTGATAGATAAGAGCTCCTGACACAACAAAGTTTTCAAGAGAACCAGGGAAAAAAGGAAGCTTTGCAGCTGTGAATAGAGTTCAGAGAGGGTACATTGAAGATCTTTTAAAAAAATGTTAGCAATTCCACCCCCTTCTCTGTAGATGCCTGTCCTGCCTAACAATAGTAAAGCCTTGCAAAATGGCCTGCAATATATCCGGGGAAGAGTCCTCGTTGAACCATGTCTCATTCAAAAAGACTGCATCTGGCATATGCTCCTCAAGAAAGTCATGCATTTCAACTTTGTGCTTTGCCAGCAATATGCAGTTTAGGGAGAAAAGTTTAAAAGAGTGGTGAGGACATGATACAGGACTTGTTCCAGCTGCTAACGACATAGGGGTCGGGAGCAGGAAGCTGCGTTACTCACAGCAGGAATCCATATTACCTAGGTTCAGTGATCCAAAACAACATTTTGGCAGGGTAGGCGTAGACCCAATAGTTCATGGTTAGTATATGGGATGGGGTCTGACTTGACATGACATGGGGTCTTGTCCCCTGACGCCATCTTGGCATGGACGGGAGCAGATGGGCTGTCCTCTGACACGCCTTTGGTGTGCCAGTGGCACGCCCGCTGCCCGCTGCTGCTGTGCAGCCATGCAGCACCTTAGTTTAAGTAGCTAAGTTGCATAAAGACTAGACTGCTAATCTAAAGATGGTGGTCTGAACGGGAGACATCCTTTACCACGCAACTTTTACAACGCGATGCTTTTACATTGCGGTTTTCACAACGCAAGTCGTTACAACGGCTTGCGCTGGATGGCGCTCTAACCTAAGGAATAGTATGATTTACTATTCCAACACCTTCCCTACTGTACGTAGACTGGTTTTGGAATAGTAAATCATACTATTCCTAAGTCCAGCGCAAGTTGTTGTAATGACTTGCGTTGTAAAAACCGCAATGTAAAATACCGCGTTGTAATGGAACGCGTTGTATCGTCATATATTCGGTCTGAACTCTTCCTAGTCAGCGTGGTTTGAACACACCACTGCAGACTCAGGGGCCGATTCCGATTTCGGCTGGTAGGGCACCGAACGATGGCCGGAGCCCTTCCGACTGAATCGGAACGTGCCGGCCGGATTCCTTTCCGACCGAGCCATTCCGATGGGCTCGGTCGGAAAGGAATCCGACTCGGATTTCCGGATGGCTTCCGACAGGCTCGGAGAGCCCGTCCGCCATCCGGAAATCCTTCAGTACTCCTCCGGCCGCCTCTTCACGACCGAGGGAGTACAATGGCAGTTTTTCACTTCCTTTTCGTGCCGGTCTTTCCGGCACGAAAAGGCAGTCGGTAACTGTCCTTGGGGGCCCCCAGTAGGGCCCCCATGGGTGCAAGGCTGCCGAATGGTGGCCTGGGGGCACCTATGGTGCCCCTCTGTTGATCCCTGCACCCGGTGGCAGGCACCTTGGGGTGCCGGCCACAGGGTGCAGGGATGACCTGCACCCCTGCTTTTCACAATGCAAACATGCATTCCGCTCGGAATGCATGCTCACATTGTGAAGTATATGAGTGCGACCGAACAGGGTTCGGTCGCATCGTACTTGCAGGGCCGTAACCGACAACAGCAGGTTGGTCGGTTACGGCTCCTGACTGATGTCGGACGGACCTGAGTCCGTCCGACATCGGAATCGGCCCCTCAATGTTAAATATCCAAATCTCTCCAAGCTGTTAAGCATGCCCCCAATATAGTTTTTTAATGCCCCCAATAAAAACAATTTTTGAATAAAGTGCAGCAAAAAGTTTAGAACGATGGAATCGGAATTACGATTAGTAGCATCCAAAGGATATTATTAAACTATTCTTTAGAGTACAGATAGCAGCAGTGTATGTGCAGAATATAGCCCTAAAGTGGCTAGTGCAACAAGATTAACCATGTGGCAGCAATCCAACTGTCACTGCGCAGCACCCTTGATTAAGTAGCCAAATTGCATAGCGACTAGACCGTTAACCTAAAGATAGCAGCCTGAACACTTACAAGTGTAAGTGGAGCTGTACTCAGCTAAGAGCCCAAATCCTGCTAAGATGGCTCATCCTGCCACCATCCAGTCCCCCTTTTGTGGGGATGTCTGGGAGGAATACACAAAGGTCAGTTGCCAACTACACCTCGTCATGTGAGCCAAGAAACATGCTGCAGGTACCAAATGATTAGGACAAAAAATGCCAAGTTTCTTATAGTCAAACAACAATGAATACCCTATCTGATAAATATTTTGTCTGCACCTTTTTTGAGATGATCAAATTTTAATTTTCTTGACCTTGAAGTTGTTTTTTTAAACCTTAAGTTATTTTGAACAGTAAACATGTACACTTTCCATACTCTTTGGACAACTACAGCACACTTCTGACAATGTTTTAAGCCCACAAACAAGGGAAGTAATCATTAGTCATCCAACAAAGTAATATCTAGCCACAATACAAAAGACACAATTGCATTATACCAGTCATCAATTCAAGAAATGAATGGAGTTGTCCTATTCTAGTCCATTTCCTAAAGGAAACTCTTTGGAAAGTGTACATTCAAATTGCGACCTGCGTCATGCATATTAATGAGGTAGGTCTATCGCAACCCCATTAGGAATCGCTAAATGTGTCACAGACACTTTAGTACATAGGTGTTTGCGATTCCTGATAGCGAATCGTAAAAATTCGCTATTAGGAAATCACAAGCGGGAAGCTTTCTACATGTAGCGCAAGATCTCCTTACACTGGCGGCACTCGAAGGGCCGCACCTGCAGTGTGTGCTGCACTTGTTGAAAGGAGGGTTTATCACAGTGTATTGTGTGCGCTCCAGCTAAATAACACAAACCTCCTTATTTTAGCACATTGTCAGTGAAATGAGTGGAGAAGTGTGGCTCAATGGTTAGAGCGGCAGACCCTGATGCAGAGATCTGGCCCGGGACCAGGGTTCAATTCCCGCCTCGGCGGGTCTTGGGCTCAATTTCCTCGGACCTGATAATTCTCGCCTCGGTGCCTATTCTAATCATGGGTCCCACTCTGCAACTCTGGGCAATAGCTTGCTTAATCTCCACAACGGCCCCAACAGCGCTGGGATGCCTGGCTTCACCCTGGGGGTGCCCAGGAGTGGACATTTCACAGGGAAAAAGCCAGGAAGGGTTCCACAGCGGTATGCGTACAGCGCCTGGACACCCCTTTGGGGGTATGGGTGCGCTTTACAAGTACAAATTTCATTTCATTTCATCAGCATTTGAATGGTTAGCTTTTCTCTTTCACTACTGAGCTTTTTAACCCTTGAATGCCTGCATGAAAAAAGATCAGGAACAACATGGTACTTTGCATTTCTCAAGTGCCACATGCCATATGATACAATAAGCCATTCCTAACTTTTCAGCAAACACCTTTTTGCATTGTGGGGATATTGTATTGATATCTAAAACTGGCTTCATGCAATAAACCAAGCATTTGGAATGCAAAACATTTTGGGGCATATTCTCAAGGAGCTATCGCCAAGTTAACGGCACTTTATCGCAGACAAATCAGCGATAAATTTATCACCCCATTCCCAATCTGGTGCTAACAGCCCATAACACCAGTTTACCTGCGATAGCAGTCGCAAAAAACATCGCCACAGAGGAGCCCAGCAACTAACGCAAATGATATGCAGAGTAGGCGTTCCCGTGCTAAAAGCTGCGACAACACCACTCCACAACATTCTCAACGACCAGCCAGATCTGCGATAAAACCACAAAACAGGCGATAAGGCACGTTAGCAGCAGGAAATTAACACCTGCTCCTACCTGGTGTAAAGTCGGACGACAACCGGCACCAGACAAGGGAGCACAGCCCATAGCCACACATGAAGAACAACAGATGCCCTGGAGCAACCCATCATGCAGGCCTGAGCCCCAATAGGTCAATAACACCCACCACCACCACCCCCAGGACCCTGGGGGCCCTACCCCGGGCACCCCCCACACCCCCCCCCCTATGGACAAAGATATTACACATCAACTCCACGAAATCATGAACCAAACAAATCTCCTGAAGTCGCACAATCACAACACCCAACATACAGGTGTGGCCAGAAAAAGTGAAATCATACACCCATATCAAAAAATCCAAACAATACGTTTATTACAGAACAAACCAAAAAAAACTATTCTGAAGAGGCATGGTGGGTCATTTCAGGACATTCTGTAAGTCACAGCCTGCAAAACAGACAACTGGATCAGAAGGTGTGCCATGCGCCCATCAAAGTACAGAGAGAGAGAGCGAAAGAGAGGAAGAGAGAGGGAGAGAGAAAGAGAGAGGGAGAGAGGAAGAGAGAAAGAGAGAGGGAGAGAGAGAGGGAGAGAGAAAGAGAGTGCCAACACTGTGGACCTAGGCCTCACTGCTCACCTGCTGCCACCGGTGTGTCTCCAACCACGTACCGGTATTCACAGCAGTCCCCCAGGTCCCCCTTCTGAAACAGTTTCCAGAGACATGAATGGCAGAGTCCATACAGTTGCACACGCCATCATCGCTTGCCCGCCCCTGCGCACACAGGCTGCTGCACCCCATCCCCTCCCGCCGCCCAGCGGTGATTGCCCGCCCCTGCGCAACCAGGCCTCACTGCTCACCTTCCACCACCGGCATGTCTCCAAGAGAGCCCACCAAGTTCCGGAGGCATCTCCAAGCCCGGTGCCCGGGACCATGGCACCCGCCACATCATGCAGCCCCACACCGCGGGCCACCAAGTCCCACACCTGACTCTGGGTCTTGATTACGCAATGGCAGAGACCACATCAGTGCACATGGCATCATCGCAGGCTGCACACCCGCTCAGCGCTTGAGGTGCCACTAACTCTGTGAAGCACGACGCAACGCCACGTGGCAGGAGGGCCGCACTGCCCACTGGCCCAGGCCTACACTGCGGTCCAGCAGGGCTCACACTAATCCTTGCCAGTCCGGACCGCCAGGACGGCGCATCATCGCAGGCTGCACACCCGCTCAGCACTTTAGGTGCCCCTATCTCACTGCACCGCAAGACACCGTCCCGTGGCGGGGTGCCTGTGCCTGCCACAGTGTATCCGGTGCTACCAAGTCTGTGCCCTGCTAGCCATGGACCCTTAATGATTGAGTCCTGTTGTGTGAATGCCATCATGTCAGCCCCGGCACTGGGCAATGTGAGGTGGCAGGGCCCTAGGCCCTCATGCACACATGAGCAATACACGGAGACACCCAGTCAGAGAGAGTGGAAATGGCGTCCAGCACGTGCGCCAGGCCCTTTTTATTGCCAGGGTCACATGTCCTGTGACGCCAGTGCTGGATGGGTGTGGTGTGGGTGTACACCAGCCGTGTGGCATGCTGACAACTAGACCTGTGAGCTGCAGATCCCCACAGTGAAGACCTGGGACATGTAGCGTTGTCCCCCCCGTGTGCGTAATCGGAGTGGGCTGTCCTGGCGTATGCCAGTCCAGCATAAGGGTGTGAACAATGACCCTGGGCCTGGGTCTGTCCTGGGCTGGACAAGGAAGTGACTAATGGATGTGTCTCCGTTGTAGTGTCGGCGCCACCCGGACCGGAATCGGCAATCTGTCACCCTGTGACAATAGTCCAACAACATGGGCAACATGGACGTAAGGGGGAATCACTGACCCTACATTCATCCATACTTCTACACTTAAAAGATCATAGACATGACACATCTGTGTGGATATAAATGTTTATTACACGTTCAAGGGAGTGTTGCAGCTGGAGCAGTACAGGGCCATGCCAACCCCACTTCACATTGTCGGCCCGTGGAGGGCCAGCCAGAGTCCTTCAGGGAATGACAGGTACATCAGGAGAGGAGGACTTCAGTCCACAGTCTGATAGCTGTGTCATTGGTGACCAAACAGAATATGGCAGTCCATGTCGAGGTCCAAGGTGAGTGTCGCAGAGTGCATCGGGGGACAGTGGAAGGTGATGATGCAGAGTGCAGAACCAAGCAGAAATAGGCCACATGGCGGAGATGAGTACCTACTGCATCCTCCTGACCACGAGGGCTGATTCATCTGCATCTTCGTCCTCTGCTGTTGCATGTGCCTCACATGTGGGTGGTGGTGTACTGTCTCCAGCACTGTGTGGCACAGACACATCAGGGGCCGGAGATGTGGATGGGGTGGTAGCAGCAGCATGCATCAGCGCCAGACCTTGTGGCAGCAATGCCATGAGGAAGGTCTTTAGGGCATTGAGGGACCCAGCTACCTCTCGCTGGTGTGCAGCCGTGGCAGCCGCTCTTTCCGCCAGCATCCGCTCCATGTTCTCCATGATCCTCCGCATGTGTCCCAACTCCCGGGTGAGATCACTGGAGGAACTCTGGCTAGACAGTCGTTCTTGTCGCAGAGTCAGGACTCTGGCGATGTCAGCCATGGTCCGTTGGAGGGCATGGAGCGGACTGTGGGCGTCCGTTAGGGACTGTGAGTGGTCCCTGATGGGACTTAGACACCCACGTATGGTGTCTAGTTTGGCTGCCATGCGGTCGAACCCCACCTGCACCTGTTCAGCCAGCTTCTCCTGGCACCCTAACACACGGCGTTGGAAGGCCATGTGTTCATCGTGGGGGTCCTGGGAGGCAGCAATGGTGGTGGGTGCTGCCTGCTGTGTGTACTGTGCAGGGGGGGGCTCCTCATGGCAGCTGGGTTGCCCTGATCCTGGAAGTGGGCTGCGGGGGCTCTCCATGAGCTGTTCGAGGGCGTCTGAGTCGAAGGTGTGGTGGTCCTCTTCGTCATCAGAGAAGAGAGGTTCGGACTGCTCTGCAGAAGGTGTTGGATTTCCCCCTGCAATGTGAAGGGGAGATGCAGTTTAACATTGTGTACACATGTATGTTGACGCATTGTACATGTCTGCATTCAGACTGCATGACAGTGTACATTGTGACTGTTTGGGGGGAGCTGCCTATTTGATGCGGGACAGTGGACATTCCGACTACATCACGGATGTGAGTTCGTACTTGTACATTGTCTACTCACATTTCCCTGCAGTGCCATATGTGAGTGGCCAGTTTCTACGCACATGCGGCACCTGTTGTGTCCTCTGTTCTGTTGTGGACGTGTTGTGGTTTGTACCACCTCGTTGTCAATGTTGATGTGCTCTGCATGTTATGTGTGTGTGCCGCATTTTGGGGGAGTCGCCCCTGTAGCTCTGATTTAGCTGCCCTCCTCCCTTCCATGCGGTGTGCCTCTGGGTTCTGTGCTTATGCAGTGCTGAGATGTTGCATACCTGTGTGCATTGGTCTCTTGGTGAGAGTTGTGGGTCTGGGGCATGGTTTGTCCGCAGATGTGCTATGCTTAATTGTGCATGTGTGCCATTGTGCCCATCTCCCCCCGTCCACCCAGTCGCTGGTGGTTACTCACCCTGTTGCTGTTGTGTCCATTCATGTTGAGCAGTGTCCGGTCCCCCGACTCCTGCCACCGTCTCCCCACTGATGACTGTGGACACCATTTCCTCCATCTCGTCCAGCTCCTCCTGTGGTGCTTGACTCCCACCTCCAGTCTGCATTGCTGCCTTCCGGTTGTTTGCGAGTTTCAGCTTTGTTTTGCGCTTCACATCATTCCAGCGCCTCTTGACCTCGTCCATTGTCCTCTTCAGCACTCCGACTGCATTCACCTTGTCCACGATGGTCTGCCATATTCCATTGTTAGTTGCCAGTGACACAGTGGAGGTGATGAACAGTGATTGATGGTGTTCTATCACCTCCATTATCAGGACCCTGTTTTCCTGCGGACTGAACTTCGTCTTCCTCTTCTTCTTGTCCTTGCCCTTCCCTGACCCCGAGGTCCCAGGCTGGTCCTCCGTGGGGCTTGTGGGGTTCTGGTTGTCCTCTGTACTTGCTCCGGCTGCCTCCATTGTGCTTCGCTGTTGTTTGGCTTTTGTTTGTATGGTTTTTTCTACTTTTATGGTGCGTTTTCCCGCATGACGCGTGGGAATTGTAGGCCTGTGGCTGGTTTTTGTAGATTTTTGTATCGCGATTGGCGTCATCGCTACTATTTTTGCGTTGGGGTTTCGCGTTTTTGCGGCGTCGCGTTATTTTTAACGCGTTCATTTGACGCGTTGTCCTGTGACTATCACATGGTACCGCCGTGTTGTGAATACCACGTTAACACGGAGTTGTTTTCCCGCGATGGACTGCGATGTGTAGGGTTGCGTTAAGCTACACTTGCGGTAGTTATCACACGTTCTTGAGAATATGCCCCTTTGTCTTTTGTGTAGGGCAAGTTTTATACTGAGCAAAACAACAAAGGTGCATGAGCAACAACAGCACAATCTTCCCTAACACAAAAATTAAAGGACAGTTGTGCACTCTCCATAAAGAGACGTAAACATGCAATAAGTGTAACACTTCCAGAAAGAAACAGCCAAACTTCGTATGAAATCACCATATATTCATACATAGGATGATGAAACCTCGCCTACCAAGTGTAGTTTGTTTCATGGATGGATTCTAGCATTAGGAAGCATCCATGAGTACCGTTGTTATACAGTCCCCTACTTATGGGTTCCTTCACTTGGGTGAGGCATTAGGCCAGATGTATCAAGCATTTTTTGTCTTCGCAAACTGTGAATCGCCCCGTTTGCAAACGCAAAAAATGCTTTTCAGATGTAGCATACCCTTTTTTGCGATTCAGTTACCTGTTACCGAATCGCAAAATGGGTTTGCGATTCGCTATTTGGAAGGGGCGTGTCTAGGGCGTCCCTTCCAAGTAGCGAATCCTAATGGTATGTATGAATGTTTTGTGACGGTGAATGCGGTTGCAAAACATTCGCATTTTACCAACTACTTCAAATAGGTGGTAACCCATTCGCAAATGGGAAGGGGTCCCGAAATGATCCCTTCCCCTTTGTGAATGTTTGTAAAAGCATTTTTAAGAGCAGGCAGTGGTCCCAGGGACCACTGCCTGCTCTTATTAAATGGAAAGAATACTTTTCATTTTTCTTTTTGTAAAGCATATCGTTTTCCTTTTTTAAGGAAAATGGGCTGCTTTACTAAAAAAAAGACTGCTTTATTTAAAAGCAATCACAGACATGGTGGTCTGCTGATCTCAGCAGGCCACCATCCCTGTGATTTTTGCGATTCCTAATGGATCGCAAATTGCGACCTACCTAATTAAAATTCATGAGGTAGGTAATTTGCGCCCCATTAGGAATTGCAGAAAGTGTTTCGCAATTAGGAAATCGCAAAACGGATTATTGATACATCTCGCCCAAAGTTCTTTGTGTCGACATTTGTGTGTAGGAGTGATTTAAATTGTTTTTATTACCTACCACAAAATTAAAAGTATTAGGTCTCAGTTGACCCTATGACATGAAGATGTGTTATCCACATGAAGTGTGGTGAGATCTTCGTTCTTAAGAGACACCTCATTTACAGCCAGAAAATGTTTGATTCTTTGAATAACAATACCACTCTAGTCTGTGTCGGTGATTCTTAAGTAATTGGAATGATGCACAAGACACAATATGAGTAAGGGCAAGGGCCGAACTGGAACATACCATACATCTTCTTTTTTTCATCATGCAAGAATATCATATGGTAATGAGGAAAAGAGAAGAACTAGAAAATGTGGCAATGGGAACAGTTTGGCAAACCTCTTAAGAAGAAATAGTATTAATACAAATGTTAAGTACACTGACAACATTTCTTATTAGCAAAGGTCAAACAATAACCCAATCTATCAGAACCAGAATCGTGGTGTATCCCGACAGTATACACCATGCTTCTACCTTTTCTGGGAATGATTCCAGTTAGGATACAGCAGAGGTCTTCAAACTTTTTTAGGTTGAGCCCCCCAAGCTGATTTTTTTTAAATGTCGGGCCCCCCCACGACCTGACAGAAATTTCTGGAATCTGGTACACCTCATAATCGACCGCCATTCGGATATCCCAGGCCATATCCGGCAAATAATGTTAAACACAGTAAGAGTGTTTAGTAAACTGCAGGTTTGTGAGTGGGAGTGGTTAAATGACAGAGGCTTATTAGACAGTTCAAATAAAAAATTTCCAAGATAAAATGCGCGCTTATTGTTGAGTCATAATGGGACAGTGTTCTCTGGAGCAGCCCAGTCACCTACTAAGTAATTACCCTCAAGACAGGCAAATACCTACCAACCTCTTCATAAACATTTTGAATGGAAGTGAGCCACTCAGTCCCAGACTGGTTTTTGCACCTTCTCAAATTGTTGAGCGTTACCAATGCAATTGAGGTGGCGACATCCCTTCCTGTGATGTCATGTGACACCAATGCGCATTGCTTATTCTTATTAGTCACCCCACTTGTTTTTTAGGACCTTTGCCCTGAGTGGGGGTATAGGACAGATGTCAGGCTTATGTTTAAAAAAATAGAACTAATAAAAACTGAATGATGTTGCCTATTTTACTTCAGAGCAATGTTGTCTGACAGACTTTGTGGTGATCAAATGGATCTGGGTCCAGCTGCACAGTGAACTGGCAGCATTACAGTGCATGTAAATGCAGCGGCGGCCGGTGCAGGTAAGTGCGGTGCGGCAGCGGCAGGGCGGGGAAGTCGACAGACGACCGAATAGGTTAAATTAAATAAATAAATTAAACCTATTCTGTTCCCCAGCACCACTCCACCACCCCATCGCGCTTACCTGCACCAGCCACAACTGATGTGTGGGCCTCCAGGGAGTGGGTCTAGGAAGAGAGTAGAAAAGATTGTTAGAGGCTGAAAGGGTTTACAGTGGATGCCAAAGGCAGTGCTTAATTAACTTTTTTAAAGTGCAGGGGCCAAAGCTTTTATTACGTCACTTTTGCCAGTGCTGGCTCTTGCCAGGGCAGCTGTATACCAGGACTGCCGGATCTTGAACAAACCAACAAACGCCTCCTTCCTCCACCCTGTTTTTCCTGCCTCTGTTTCATTCTTGCGGGTGGTTTTTCATCTCTGCTTTATCCCTTTGTCTCGGTTTTCACAGCTTTCTTGTCCTTTTTCTTTTCCCCTATTCTGCTTTGCTCTATCTTGCTATTGGCCAAAGTTGGATGCTGAAAAAGAATTCTTGGTCCCTAAAAATGAGTACCGGGGGCCACCACCTGCCACCTCCAATAAAAAAGGAAGCACTGCCCACATGTGGAGTCAGGTCAGGAATAGACTGTTTGGAAGCACTATTCGTAAGATCGCTCTTTGCCCCAGAACCCTCGGCCCAGTCGCCACAGCCGCCTATGCGCTGCAATGTTAATCATGTTATCATTTGTGTCCATTGCCTTTATGCTTCCGATTGTATTGCTATATAATATTTAGGTTCAGGGTTGCATGCTCAAAGGATGTCAACCTTGTCACTGACGAGAACGGCCTTCTTCATAGCTCTTGCTTTCTTTTATTTGCCTTCTGAGACTCCCAGTAGCATTTCCACTTGAATTCCATTCACTTAGTAAAAATAAAACGGTAATCGCTTAATTGATTACACTCTGTCATGTGAGAGAACCTCAGATGTGAAAACGCACAGTAGCATGAGCCAGGGAGAGGATGTAGCCTTACGGCTAGAGCGGTCGACCTCAAAGCTGGGGAACCAGGTTCAAGTCTCGGCAACGACACTCAACATCCTGTGATTCTGGGCAAATCACTTAATCTCCCCGTGCCTAACAACAATGATTGTGTCCTTGTGTAACGAAACTGGTGCTCATGTAAATCGCTCCGATACCTGATATCTTCGAATCTAGTTCGCACTATATAAAAACTCTAAAAAATACATAAAATTGTTCCCTAAGAGATTTGTTTTCAGCCTAATATACAGAAGTAGCTGTCTTGAAATAGTTTTCTATGCTGTGAACTGTGGAGGAGTGAGTGGACCCAGTGCCCAGATCACAATTACAAACAGGGCACTTGGAGAGCTGCCAGGTGCCCGGGTCCACAGGAGTTTACGAACCAAAGAGAAGCAGAATTACCAGCTGTCACTGCAACCAGGTGTAAATTACAAACCGTGAGGTGCCTGCCCCTTGTCACTTACAATATTCTGTAGACCACTTAGGAGAGATCCATTATATTTGTTTTTCCAGTGATGGTGAACCATATCAGATATAAACATAGTTCGGGCATGTGACGTGGAGAATTAAATTTTTGCTTACATCTCCAAAAGAGCTGAGTGAAAATTCACCAAACCAAGAACTGAATGAACACTGAATGGTTGAAAAACTGCTTCGCCATTAAAATTTGATGGACTTTTAATTTAGTGGTTTCGGGGTTATGCACGGCAAATCTTTTCTATGAAAAACCCCATGTTAATTTCTGAGCCATTTGAGCATCTGGCCAAGGCTTAGAGCAAACTGCTCAGAGGAAAAAGTTATTATTAACTGTACAAAATAGGAATTCCTATGAAGTGAGTTGCCAAACCAACCTGCAGAGAACATATTAAACAAGCATGAAAAATGGCAACTATAAATATGCACTTTTGTAATTTTGCAATAAAACCGTGAGTGTATGGCATGCTCAAACTTATGCAATTTAAAGATCAACTTTGCCTCCTTTGTGTGAAGAACTAACCGTCCCGGGATAGTTAATTCTTAGAGCTGAAATGTTTCAGCTGCAGTGGGAGGCACGGAGTCTCCTGTGCTGTGAAACCGACGCGAACTGCTTGTGGTTTTCTTTCAAATTACAGAAGTATGGGCACGTCGTGCCCCATCGATTGGGACAGTGTGAAACAAACTAAGGTGAGATTTTAGGATGGAGTGCGCGCCCCCCCTGAGATGGTGTCGCGCCCCCCTGGGGAGGGCGCGCCCCACAGTTTGAAGAACTTTGGGATACAGCATGCATCTTCCACACTGTCACCATTCTTAAATATCACATGTTCCCACCTTTAAGTCTTCATTGCATTCTAAAACCATTTCACAACTGCTAGGAGTTTTGAGAACCTGGACGATTGCACGTGTTAGCCACATTGATTTAGCAATGATTTTTTACATATTTCATTTAGCTTCATTTGCATGATAACATTCCAAGAATATTTTATACAAGTTGCCTGTTTTAGTTAGCCTTTCCTCGACATGTAATCTTGACATTCTGTTCAATGCTAGAAACAGTACACAATATCCTAGCGCTTATGTTGCCTGTTCCGGAGACAGCTTCTAACATCCAGACATAGCATTACATCAGAGCTGTGCTTCTAACACAGTGTGGTTTTATTATGTAAATGATGCACTGACCTGGAAGGGGCAGAGGGGCATTCCAGCTGCGACCATTTTGGGACAAATGCTGTCTTTGACAGTACCTTTTCTGGCGCTAATCTATAGGCTTCCCATTCACATTGCAGGTTGACTCCTGACATTACTTCAGGTATAGGGCTAAGGCTAATCCTGTAGATGGGGCAGGCAGAAGGGTACACCTGTTATACTCTTTATACAGTCTTAGGGTTACTTGGGAACCACTAGAACCTCTAGAACTTCTAGAACTCTTATCATGGTTGCACTGTTTATTATCTTTACCATGTTTATCATGCTAGTTACTTTGCTTTGTTTAATCTGCCTAATTGTCGCATCTCATTATCTTTATACAAGACTACGATTTTTTCAATAACTATATTGAAAACATATTTTATACTTCTCTCGTGTTTTGCCTGGGCATGCATGAGTAATACAACGGAAGGGTGATATCTATTTCCATGACTTCCCTGGGGAGTCAGGGTGCCATGTTCAGGTTTCCATATTCAACTTTCACCCCAGCAGGGTTAGGGGTTTAGGTGAGGCACTGTGAGCTAGTCAGGGATTTGGCTGCTGGCTTCTGTTGGTGTGGAAGAACTCAGTCCCCCATATTCTGAAGTTCTATCATCCTAATACGCAGTCCTATTATCATGGTAGGAACCATATAACATGGGCCACCAACACACAAGGCTCAGGTACTTTTTAACGAGTCTCCTGAGTAGTTTTCTCATGTTTGCCAAAGGTGCCCTATTCACCTTAATATAGAGAGATCCATCGTGTTATGGATTATATCCTCCTCAACATTATAGGAAGCACCTATATTTGTTTGTAAGTTGCTCAAGATTGAACATTTAAAAGGATGCCCTTGTTAGTACTTTCCTTCTCTGAATTCCATTATCAAAATGGCGAATCCAGTTATTATTCCTGTCAACTGCAGACATGCTGTCACACAACATTTACGGAAAAATGAGCTAGATCATGGTGGTGGAGATGTTACCTTCATGGTTGAGGCACAAGATGAGTACAAAACTGAAGTTTTTACTCATTGGTCACTTTTACTCCAGTCGATGCCAACACAAATATATTTCGTACATACACAGTGGCCAATCCACCAGGCCAGTACAGACCATGCCAGCAATTAGAAATACCACTAACATATCAGGAACATGAAAATTGGTTCCAAGGTGCCCTACAACACGTTGTAGATATTATTAGATTGGGTTCCCTCAGCAATGACGGGGCCACATGGCAAGTTTTAGCTGGCTATACACCATATTCCAATATACAAACATAGCAGTGGGCAATCTGCGCACTTTATATAATCACATAGTTAGATTTTACAGACGTTTAATACAGTTTGTTATGCGCACTTTAACAACTGCCCCAGCAAGGGCTGCTCCAGCTATCCAACCACAATTGGCTACACCTGGCCTAAACCCAGTAACAATTATTTCTATTATGGCTAAAATACCAACCACACTGGAGGAAATTCTGTTGTGGATCGCATAAAAAATAAACCAGCTTGAAGCAGTGTTTCCCCATACGGGACGCAAAGATAAACATAAAAATCTCATAATGTGCTTGCTACTTGGGACGGTACCCTCAATTGACGACTGTAACACCTGGGCTACTGTCTTCCCTGCAATATATACCATGACACATTGTACACCATCTCTTGCTATTTTAGCAGGTGTGCTAAAACAGATACAAAACTAATACGGGGCCGCCCGGCCCTGGACTTGGGGATAAAACTAATTGGCAACTTTGCCACAGTCTCCTCAATTATTTTAGGAAATATTAATGGGGAAACAGCAGCATTGGCAGTTCTCCAATGCCTCGTGCAGGTTCCATTATTAGACAAGGTGCGCGAGCTACCAAGAATTATTGCTGAAACCTATACATCTATAGGTTGTGATAATCTAGAGGCCAGACCAAACAAGCCACCGCTGAAAGGTAATGCTGCAAAGGATAACACCAAGCAAGCGCCAGAGTCTTTTAAAAAATGCTCGGATAAACAAATAAATGATTAAAAAATAAGCAACGTTATGGGGAAACCTCCACAACAGGAGCGCTCTGAAAAGCGTTATAATTTATGTAACCGTAATGATTTAAAACAACCTGATAGGTATCAGTACACTGATACATGCCCTTCTCGTTCTTTTCAGGTCTCGTATGACAAATGGTCTGAGAAAAGTGGGCGTTAGAACGGATCACTGACAGAATATTGAGTACCAGAATATCGAATTACACAAATATCCGGACATAAATATCGTTGTCAAAAATATCGACCTCCTATCTTTATAATGGTAAGTACAAAAATATCTAAAACAAAATATCTTTGTTAAAAATATCGAAGTACAAAATATCGTTTTTATATGTATAAAAAATAATGTAAAATAAATTAAATAATACTTTAACTTTAAAAAAATATTTTGATTTATTTGTAAATGTTAACAATCGTAAGTAATAAATTTAATTTAAAAATAATTTAAACATACATATATAAAATGTTATATATATATATTTACTTAAAAATAATTAATAATTAACAATTTTAGTTAATTATAAAAGGTTAGAAATATATTAAGAATTAAAAATAAATATATATGTATACATACACATGTAAAAAAATATTCAAAAAAATATATTACAAATTAAAATGTTAAAATATTTAATCTTTCTAAACCTACATTTTACACTACATTTAGTACAACAGTAGGGAAAGTGTTGGATAGCATAGCTGAAAAAATTACTATTCCCACTCCAGCGAGTGCAACAGTAGGGAAAGTGTTGGACAGCGGAGGGGTAAAAATGACTATTCCCACCCCAATGAGTGCAACAGTAGGAAAAGTGTTGGATAGCGGAGGGGAATAATTTACTATTCCCACTCCAGTGAGTGCAACAGCAGGGAAAGTGTTGGATAGCGGAGGAGATAAAATTACTATTCCCACTCCTGTGAGTGCAACAGTAGGGAAAGTGTTGGATAGCGGAGGGGTAAAAATTACTATTCCCTCTCCAGTGAATGCAACAGTAGGGAAAGTGTTGGATAGTGGAGGGGAATAATTTACTATTCCCACTCCTGTGAGTGCAACAGTAGGGAAAGTTTTGGACAGCGGAGTGGATAAAATTACTATTCCCTCTCCTGTGAGTGCAACAGTAGGGAAAGTGTTGGATAGTGTAGAGGTATAAATTACTATTCCCACTCCTGCAAATGTAGCAGTAGGGAAAGTGTTGGATAGCGGAGGGGTAAAAATTACTATTCCCACTAAAGAAAATTCTAATTTAAAAACAAACAAAATATCAACTACAAAACAAAATATAATAAAAAATCCAAAAACAAAATATATATAAAAATATACAAAACATAGAAACATATTATTATGTGGAAAAAACTAAAATCTACATAAAAAGATTAATGTTTTTAATTTAACAAAAAATTAACAAATACATATTTTCTAATAGAAATGAATTTTAATTAAAAAAAATAATTAGTACATAAATGTAATATTTTTTTCCTACCCTATAACACCACAGAATTTACAACAGACATCTAAATTAAAAAAAGTATACCTTCATAATTAACACAATTAATTATCAATTAAACAATTATTAATAATTAAAAAACACATTAAAAAGGTAAGAATTAATGTACTAACCAAACATTACAGCTAAAGAACCTAAACCCCAAAACAAAATAGAAATAGACAACTACCAAAAATATTTATCAATTAATAAATGAATATTAATGATCAAGTAATGATTAATTAATTTAAACTAAATTACTTTTCACCCTCTACCCCAATAAACACCAAAACACACACCTAAAAATACTTACACAAATTCCATGTCATTTTACATTAATAAATTAATATCAATTAACAACAAATCATTAATTAATGTAAAACAATTTACTTCCCCCATCATTTACCACTATAAATCCCACAACTCACACATCAAAATAATTACACAATTGCCATATTTAAATTTTAATTAATTAATCAGCATTAAATAACACATAATTAATTAATTATAAATAAATTACCTCCCACCATATTCCCCTATAAATGCCACCACCAATTTCTTAAACCTTGACACAATTAATTAATTAATAACAATTAACAAGCAAAATATAAATAATTATTAATACATTAATTCACACAATTAACACTATAAAATCAAATTAAATAAATATTATATTAAAAATATTAATAAATGTATTAAAATTAAATTACTTTCCACCCTACTCCCTTATGAACCCACAACCCGCTCCTTAAAAAATAACACAATTAACATAATTACCAATTAATTAATAATAATTAACAACCAATTACAAAATTATTAATAATGCATTAATTCCCACAATTAACAATATTAAATAAATAAATATTATTTAATAAAACATATTAATAATTTAATTAAGGTTAAATTACTTCCCACCCTATTCCCCTATAAACCCACAACCCGCTCCTAAAAAAATGACACAATTAACATATTTAGCAATTAATTAATCAATAAACATTAACAGCCTATTATTAATTAATTAATAATAAATGAATTTCCTCAATTAAAACTATAAAATCAAAATGAAAGGAATACTAATAAATAAAAATTAATAATCATTTTATTATAATTAAATTACTTCCCACCCTATTTCCCTATAAACCCACAACCCGCTACGGAACTAAAACGCAAAATTTAATTAAAATAAAAAACAAATGCAACACTTAAAAAAATAGAGCACATACATTTAAAATACATACAAAAATACATAACACTAGCTAAAAAAAACATATTTCTAACAACTATATTTTTGCAAACGATATTAATGACCTTAAACTCGATATTCTTGACCACGATATTCTTGCAGTCGATATTTCTGTATCTCGATATTCTGCACTCGATTTTAGTGCAAGTCGACATTTCCAACTCGATATTCTGACTCTTTACCGTCAGAACACAGAAAAAGAAAAGTATGTGGAGCCGAAAATTGACTCACGATGCTTGTCTGTGGTAATAATAATAAAAAAGGAAGAGAAACTTCCACAACAAAAACCTAAATTCAAAAAGAAGAAGGTTGCAAAAGTTTCTGCAAAACATGCTGCACATACTGAGAAAATTACTTCAGAACAGGCCGTGGGCAGGGACTCTGCTCCACTGTGCGGCAGAGGTCACGATGGTTCGCCCGAATCTTCAAGAGTGTCTTGATGCGAAAGCAATTACCGACTAATTTGAAGCATTGAAGTAGAAACCACAGATCAGCGAGTCACCCCAACAGATAGAGTGGGTAAACTGAATATACAGATTGAGGGGGACATAAATGCACAATTAAAGAATTAAAGTAATTTTCTGGGAAACCCTAACACTTAGGGACCTATTACGATGGCGGTCGGAAAACCTCCCTGACCGCCATGGTAGCGGGAAAAGACCGCCCGCAAGGCCCGCGACATAACGGCCGGTCACATTAGGATGTTCCTTGCTCGAAATCCGACCGTGGAGGTCGGATCGCGGGCTTTTACATTGCGGCGGTTGCTGATGCACGCAGCACCGCCGCAATGTCAAAAGGAGCATGTCCTGCGTTTCCCTGCACTGCCTGGCAGGCACTGCACAGTGCCTGCCACCTGGTACAGGGAAATGTTGGGGGGACCATGGGTACCCCCCAGTACACCCCCCCAACACATTGGGGGCCCGCAACGGGCACCGGAAGACATTCTCCGCCGCCTTTCCATGGCGGTTTGACCGCTGAGGATCGTGCCGGCGGAGCCAGAGCAGCACCACCACCATTATCCCGGTCCTTCTCCATCCACAAGGCAGGAGTGCGGATGGCAACAGACGGAAAAGCGGCAGTCGGAATTTCCCGCCGTTGCGGTCACCACCTCCATCCTAATCTGACCGGCGGTTTTCTGGCTTGCGATCACGGGCGGATGTCCGCCGCCAGTTCGGCGGTTCCCACCGCTGGCCAGGCGGGGTCATCCGTCCGCCATCCTAATAGGCCCCTTAGTTATGACTTTTTCTTGGCTGAAGAGGATTGGACTCTGGAGTTTAGTAGAACTCTCCCACATGGCGAAGATTCTCGATTCTTGTTCCTGATGAAGTAAAACAAGCTTATACCACAGAATGGGCTCTTGCACTAGCCCCGGCATTATACCACAACCATGTAGGCTGGGATAAGAACTTGCCTTATCATGTAATACCCATAAGGTTCAGCCCGCAACTGCAACCGCAATACCCAATCAAACATGAAGCAAAACCTCCTGTGAGAGAAATTCTCTCACAGCTTGAGTACCAGGGAGCAAATTGAACCCTGTGTATCTTCCATGAACAACCTTTTATTTCAGTAGCTAAGCTGGATCACTCCTATGGAATAGCCTAAGACTATAGACAATTGAATAGTTGTGCACGCACATTTACAATACAAAATGCACACAGTACGGCTTTGATGAACAATACTGTCCATAAAAAATACAAAACAACTCTGGACATTTCCAACTTATTTTTCAGCAAAAAACATAGTACTTGAAATCAGGGAGTTAACTGATTTTTCTGTGTGTGTGGCTCTCAGCGTCGACTCCCTCGGGGAATAAGAACAGGCCTGGACTACTTGTTGCTTGAGTAACATTGATACTGCATGATATTGATCCAGAAGCATTGTCCTACGTTGATGACATATATCTAACGGACGTTGATTAAAACACCCATCTAGCCGAATTGGATCGCATTGTCAATGGGATTTTCCGAACATGGCTACAATTGTAATTTTAGAAAAACTGAAATTGCTTTTCTCAGTGTCCTGTTCTTGGGATACAAGCTATCAAATGAACAAAAGAGCCTGGCACCCCATTTCCTAGAGAAGTGTGCTCAACTACAACCACCAAATACTGTTAAAAGACTACAATCCTTATTAGGATTTTTTAGTTTTGTCAGAACATACATTCCAGATTATTCACAACGCATAACACCATTATATGATTTAATTCGTCCAAACTTCTCCAGTAAACATTGGACACCAGCACATACACAAATACTCAGATCATTACAGACTGACATGCTTGAAGCACCACACTTACACACACATCTAACCAAAACAAACCTGGTCGTCCATATAATTCCGGGTGCCATTGGCTTCACTTACGTCACATTCAATTAAGGTTATACAGTACCAATTGCATATAAATCGCATTTATATTCTAATGCAGAAATGCGTTTTGCATCCACTGAGAAAGTTCTGACTGCAGTTCAGATGGCTGTCATAAAAGAAATACCACTAGCCCAGGGCAAGCGTATCATTGTTGTTACTCCTGTTCCAGCTTTTAGAGGCTGTCACAAAGGCCAGGGTTCCAAACCTGAAAGCCTTACATCCTAGATGGATACAATGGGCCACCTCCTTGACTGCCACTGATGTAGATTATGTGTTTGACCCAACACTACAAACTCAAGAATTTCTCCACTATGAACAAGAGTACCTCATGCACACTAACATTTTGTCTCTTGATCAGTATACATACAATATATACAGGGGCGGCTCCTCCGCAAAGGCGGAGGGGCATCGCCCCACTGGCTCAGAGCCAGCAGCAAAAAAATAAAATGATATTTCAGTATTGTTTTATTTTTAAGCTGCTGGCTCAGCCACCGTGTGCAGGGAGGGGTGGGGCTAAGGCACAGGAGGGGGGAGGAAGAGTGCTAATGCAATCCCTAAGTTCTCATGTGTGTTTGGCCAGCCATCTCAGGCAGACCAATACTCACAGGTTTCTCTAACCCGGCTGTATTGAACAGCCAAGTTAGAGAAATTCCACAGACTCCCTAGTCTGAGCAGGGCATGTTTCTAGATTGCTCAGATCAATCCTACAGCACAGGGATTGACTGGGAGTTTGTGACTAGCCTGCAGTGTCTGCTGGGACAAGGAAATCCCAGCACCAAGGGGTGACACAGGGGGCGACACAAGAGGCAGGCGGAAGCAGGTATGTTTGATTTTTTAAAAAATGTTTTAATATTCGTATTCTTATGTTCCCCCACCCTCCCTGCTCCGCCTCCCACGCTCCCTCCCGCGTTTCATCCCACACTCCCTCACCACCCGCCCCTCCAATTTGTGTATGTGTCGTCCACCACTGATTATATATACACTGACGGTTCAACTCAGCCTCCTATAGGCTATGTGGAGTAATGAGGGATGGAGAATTCCACCCTCAACAAATATTAATGCAGTTCCCAGAGGATTGCCTGGCACAGCTGGCTGAACTCAAAGCTTCAATTCTGGTACTGGAACATACGAATCCTGAATTCCTCACTCTTATAGTGTGTGATTTGCATTATTGTGTCCAGTCTGTTAATGAAAATCTACACTATTGGCACCTGAAAAAATTCAGAGACTCTAAAGGAAATACCATTAATCATACAGTGCTTTGGGGAAAGGTGGCAGAACTCAAAGACAGTCTACCATGGGCTCATGTAACACATACATTGAGTTGTCAACGTGTTGGAGTACACACATATTATCTTGAGGGAAATTCGATAGTGGAAAGGTAAAATCAGTGCTTAAAGTAATCCTTAACAGCTACAGTATTAGGTTCAAGTCGCAGTTGGATCCACCACCCTTATGATGTCCCCTGCTGCAGCCCCTGTTTTCACACAGACTGCCTCCGGGTACGTTGTTGACATTGACAACTTTTCTTCTGATTCTTCTACCACTTCACTTCATGGTATACGTAAATTTCTTCACTGGCTGAAACATACTTATCTGATCCGTCCATTGTCCTATTTGTGGATTATACTTTCTCTCTTCTTTTGGATTGGATTTTCCACAGTCTTTTTCTTGCTTATAAATGGGCATTACCTTCAAGAACGTTCTACTGTGGAACTGGTAGTGTAGATGTTGAAGCCTCATTCTTCTTCTCACAAAGTACAAAGTGACCTGTCCATGGTGAACATTTCTGCTGTTCCTGTTCCTGATGGAATTGTTTGGGACACTGCGCCCTATGCTATTTTTTGTCCTACAGAACTATTCAAATTCCATATGTTGTTAAAGTAGCAATAGACAATGTGATTGATTACTCCCGGTATTGTGTCTGATAATTGGGGTTTCTTTAATGCTTTCTGAGCTAGAATATTATACTGAATGTGAAAGTGAGGATATGTACATGAATTCTGCCAATTGCATTGAAATGTTTTGTTATCATCACTATGCACCCCATTACCTACATAGAGGTAGTACACCACATGCAGTTTTTAATCTTACTCAATGGGAACATTGCCCGACTCCACGAGTTGTGGGAAGTAACCTTCGATTATAAATGTATGAGTGGGGAAAAATAAGTTTTTCTTAGCGAAAACAAAAGCAAAACTTCTCTAAACCATTCAATCATTTGTAAGCAGGGGACACTGCACGGACCATTTAACGCATCTGTGGCCAATCTGGCATGTTACCTGAAGGGAGTACCAGTTTCATTGATTCGCCCAGTGTTCCAGTTACTTTCAGATGGAAGTTATATGGTGCTGAATGATCAAGACTGTTGTCTTATGAGAATAGGTGTCCCATATGTTAGTTTCTTTTTCTCAAATTGTAACTTGTTGCGGGAACATGCATTTCCCTCCCGTGCATGAGATTAGGGTAGCAAGCTTGTGTCCTTACATTCCTACCTTTAATGTTAACTTCTACAAGCTGAGCTATCTCAAAGCACTGTTGTTTCAGAAACATGTGGCTTTTACATCTGCCAGTGAAACGTTTGTGTTGCAAGTTACAATGTCTGCCTCTGAAATTAAATCACTGTTAAACACCAATTTTCCAAGACATTTTCGGTGAACTTGTGAGTCACAATTTTAATGCCTCTAACACCACAAGTGTTGTACATTTTTAAAGCGATTGGGTCTGGGTTTGTCAGCACTTCCCAGACAGTTTTTGGAGTGATCTCTTCTTTTATACACTCTTTGGGGCATATTCACAAGGAGCTATCGCCGAATTAACTGCACTTTATCGCAGCCAAAGTCATGATAAATTTACCTCCCCATTCACAAGCCGGTGTTAACAGCCCACAGCACCAGTTTACCCGCGATAGCAGCCACAAAAAACATCGCCACAGAGGACCCCCGCAAATATCGCTAATGAGATGCAGAGTAGGCGTTCCCGTGCCAAAAGCGGAGACAACATCACACCTCAACATTCACAACGACCAGCCACATCGGCGATAAAAACACAAAACGGGATAAGGCGCGTTAGCACCAGGAAATTTACACCTGCTCTGACCTGGTGTAAAGTTGGATGGCAGCCAGCACAACAAAAGGGAGCACAGCCCAGGGCCACATTCGAAGGGCAACAGATGCCATGGAGCCACTCATCATGCGGCCCGGACACCCAAGAGCGCCACAACACCCACCGCCACCACCCCAGGATCCCAACCCACACCCGGAACCCCGCCGGACCACCACAGACGCTGCGCAGACAAAGACAGCGGACCCCCAGGAAGCGTACCAGCCGCACAGACCCAACATCTGACAATGTCACCGTCCACTACAGGCTGAAAGTGACAAACATCCTACACATCCTGACCATCATTGCCTAACAGGCCTACGGCACCAACACAGCGGACAACCAACATCCCACCCCACACAAAGCTGCTGGCTTGGCTGCACCTGTTGGCCCTTGGTACCCCCAACCAACACCCGCCAGAGTCGGAGGAGTCTCACAGCCAGCCACATACAAGTCCCCCACACCTGTCCTGGACATCACCATCACCCTGGTACCCCAGTCCCCATACGTACAACACAATGCGCAGAATCCGCTGGAGACCAAGCAAGGACCATACACCCAAGCAGGATGCACGCACGTGTTGGGGGCAATACACAGCACACATGTACTACCTGTGCCCCCTGGTGACACAGCACACAATCACTGCAACAGGAAGCACACGTCTCACATCAATGTGCAGGCAACAACAGAACACCGTGGAACCCCCAACAATGTCGCCTTCAAATACACAGCCAGTGTGCATGATACCTTCATCCTCCGACAGTCCATCATCAACCAGCGTTCCCAGGATGGCAACAAGGGAAATGCACAGCCCCATGGCAATATCCAAATGAACACCCCACATACCTCAACTCCACAACCATGCAACTCACAACGCTGGCAATGCACACATCACAAAGTCACAAAATCACATACAACAGGCACAACAACATGCCCACCCACCAGACACGACAGAACAACTTACAATGTCCACATGGGCAAGCCCTGAACATGAACCAGCAACGGCATGGCACCTCAGCCACATAATAGCCGAATGTGGGGAGAGGTGGCAACCAGGCATGTGTGAAGGATGCAGTAGAACCATGATTGGGAAAGTACACAATGCCAAGAGTGCCGGAGATGTGCTGGACACACCGCAGTATGCAGAACACAGCCATATCCATGGCAACATACACCGCTTGTGTATGGAGTGTAGTGGACAGTGGACGCCACCATGTCACCCCAGCTAGTGGGGGACCTCGCGGAAATGTTGCCTGTTACGCCCCCCCTAAGCATCAGCGGAGTGGGATGGCCCAGCGTACGCCACGCCAGCGTAGGGGTGTGAATAAAAAGTACGTAGGCCTGGGCGTGGTCCTCTTCCGGAAAGACCCACGTCTCTGCCAGGGCGGCGCCTCCCACCCCGCCATGCGGCTGACGCCATCCTCGTGAGCGGAGTTGCCTGCGATGCTGTGCGCCTGCCGGACCCCGGCATGCTGGACCACGAACCCGTAAGGCCCGCCCCTGCGCAGCCAGGCCACACTGATCACCTTCCGACACCGGCGTGTGTCAAGGAGGGCCCACCACGTGCCAGCGCAAGCCCCAAGCCGAGGCCCGCGACCTTGGCAGCTACCTCAGACCATCACAGCCTCCATGACACAGGCCCGCTTTATTCCTTTTTCGTTGACATACTCTACTGCCGCCTTCGGCCTACTCTTCGGACCAGTAGGTCCCATATGTGAAACTGTGTCCTGAGTCATGAATGGCAGTGACCCCAAATCCGGGCTAGCGGCCACAGCACCAGACCCCCGATCAGTGAGGCATAGTTCCATATGGGCATCTTGTGACACGTGGTGCCACTAACCCTGTTCAACGTCAGCCGACTACACGTGGTGCCACTAACCCTGTTCAACGCCAGCCTGCTACACGTGGTGCCACTAACCCTGTTCAACGCCAGCCGGCTACACGTGGTGCCACTAACCCTGTTCAACGCCAGCCGGCTACACGTGGATGAGGGATCAGGACTACCCTGCTGACCAGTAGGTCACACATCCAGTACCTAGTCTCAAAGCACGAATGGCGGAGTCCACACCAGTGGTCACACGGAGAGGTGTAAGAGGAAGATGCGGCTCAGTCCGGACGAATGCCGGGTCACATACACGGAGGTGACCGAACACGTGGTGCCACTGAACCTGAACTACGCAGGCCGGTGGGGCCATCCAACCTATGCAGGCAACACTCGGTGAATGGGCCGTGCTGACTGCTGCCTCAGGCCTACACCACGGTCAGGTAGGTCACATATTTGGAACTGAGTCTTGATTACACCATAGCAGTGAACATTGTTTAAGGCAGAGAACAATTCACTATACACCCTTCGATGTGGTGGCAACAAGTCTGTGCATGGCATCACAACCACACGTGTCTGTGGGCCTACGCGGACCACTGCCCTCGGCCTACGCTGCGCACGAGTGGGATCACAGATTTGGCAGAATACATTTCTTCGCACGCACGGAGGGGCATAAGAGGATGACATGTTGCAGTCCGCAGGGAACAGGATCAGCGTCACGGAGGTGATTGAACACTACCGACAACTGCCACTGTGTAACTAACTCTGCGCCTCGCGAGGCAACGACCCGTGGCTGTGGGCAACTGCTGTCTGCTGCCTCCGGCCTACACTGCAGTCCAGTAGGTCACAGAGCCTTGATTTGGCATTCTTGGAGTTCACATCTGTGTACCGGCATCATCGCAGACTGCATCTCCTCCCAGCACCTGTGCCACTAAGTTTGTTCCCCGACATTCATGGACACTCACTGGTCGTACATTGGTGGCGTTTGAGTCTATGGACTGGGGGCTAGTTTTCATCCTCATGTAGCTGATCCCGAATTGTTGGTGAAAACGAGGGTTGCGCTTTCCACTCCTCCATTTGCTGCTTCCAGATAACATAAGACCTTCCGCATCATGCCCTGGAGGACACCTTCCACTGTCCTCCGCAACCCTCCGCAACATACACCTCGGACATTGATGGGGACCCGCTCAGGTTGCATGGCCCATCTGACTGCACCGCAAGTCACCGTCCCGTGGCTGGGTCCTCTGTGCTGCTCAGGCCTGGGACCCCTTCTTCTGAGACATTGAATGGCCTCTGTAGCGATGGTCTTGGGGTCATCAACACCATGTGTCTGTGGCCCTGCACTGTCCGCCTCCTCCGGCCCCAACTGCGGGCCACCAGGGCCCACACATGGCATCGAGTCTTGACCGGCCCAGACATCGCATCACCGCAGGAGGCACACGCCACCACCGCAAGGTCCTGACAGACCTACGGAGTTGCTCAGACCTGTCGTGGATGCCACCATCGGCCTTCTACCCTGCTCAGCACTCCAGGTGCCAGTGACTCAGTGCACCACAAACCATTGTCCGTTACTGATTGAGTTTTGTGCTGTAGTGAGGTTGCACAGCAATGTCTCCTCATGCAGTGGGGAAGACCTGGGACTATGATGAGGAAGATGTGTCAAGTGTGCGGACGGGAGAAGGCACAGACAATGGGAGGGCAGGAGGCAACAGCCCCTAGGCAGGAATGCAGACTGGTGGTGGTAGACAAGCTACACACCCGGATCTATTACTGGGTATTGCGCTGTGGACTGCGGATGCAACTGTCACCTCAGGCAGTGTGGGAGACCTGGGACGTTGATGAGGAAGTTGATGCAGGTGTAACACACCCCACTGCATCTGCATCAGGACTAACAGGAAGGGACACAATCCTAGCAATTTCTTCACATGAGCGCGCTCTTCTCTAGTGCCCGTACCTCAGTGCACTGCAACTTACGGAACCTCCTGACTGAATATTGGGTGACCTCTGTCCTTACTCCGGATCCCTCCATGTTGCTCTGCAATTGACTCTGTTATGCTGGTGTTTTCTGTTTCCATTACACTGGTGTCCACTGTTCAGGTTGTTGCCAGCACCAAGCACTCCGTGCGGGCTGGCTTATACTCACCCCACACACATCCAGCACAGGCGTCACTGTACATGTGGCCCTGCCAATAAAGGGGCCGGGCGCACGTGCCCATAGCCAGTTCAACATGATATCTGCATGTGTCCCTGTGGTCTTGTTGTATGCATGGGGGCCCTGGGCCCTACGACATTACATTGTGCTGTGTACAGTGGACACAGACATGTCACCGCAGGCAGCGGGCTAGAACCTGGACATGTAGCTTTGTCGTCACCCACTCAGTTCGTAAGGGGAGTGGACTGTGCCGTCGTACGCAGAGCCAACATGGGTGTGTGACTGATATGTGCGTGCCTCTGGGCGTGGTTCTGTACTGGGTATGTGCATCTGCATGTGTCTCTATGGCAGTGTGGGTCTCCTTTGTGGGGTGTAGGTGGTCCCTGAAGGGTATTGGACACCCACGTATGTGTTCTAGCTCGCATTCCATGGGTTGGACAACACCCGCACCTGTTGGGCCACCTCCTTTTGGCGTTCTGACACCTGGCATTGGGGTCCCATGTGTGGGTGGGTGAAGTGTTGTGAGCCAGCCGTGATTGCGGGTGCTTCATGCTGTGTGGTCTGTTGCAGGGTCTGGGTTCTCCTCTCAGTAGCTTGTCTGCCCTGGTCCTGGTGGTGGGTTGTGTGGGATGTCCATGGGCTGTTGTAGGGCGTCGGTGTCGAAGGTGTGGTGTTCGTCTCCGGCATCACTGATGAGTTGTCTGTTCTGACCTGCTGGAGGTGTTGTTTGTCCCTCTGCATTGTGAAGGGGAGGTGCATGTTGGCATTGTGTAGGCGTCTTGTTCCTGTCGACATGCAGACTGTGTGACAATGTACATTGTGACTGTTTGGGCGGTGGTGGCTATTTGAGTTGGGACAGTGTACATTTGGCCTACATGGCTGATGTGGGGTTGTAGCCGTAGATATGCATCTCACAGTTCCCTGCTCTGTCCAATGTGATTGTTCTGTTTCTGTGCCCTGGTGAACCCAGTTGTGTCCCCTGTTCTGCAGTGCAGGTGTTGCACTTTGTGCCACATTGTCATGGTATGTGCTGTGATTGCTATGTGTGTGTGCTGCAGTGTGCCACGGGGATGGGGGACATGTCCCTGGGTAATTTTGGGTGTGCAGTGTGCTACACCTCATTGTGCATGTGTGCCATTGTGCCCATCACCCCCCGTCCCTGTTGGATCCTCACCCTGTTGTTGTTGTGTCAAGTCCTCTCGAGCTGTGTCCGTACTCCCTACTCCTTGCACCGTCTCCACACTGATGACTGTGGCCTGGGTTTCCTCCAGCTCCTCATGTGGCGCTGGACTGCCACCTCCTGTCGCCGTTGCTGCCTTCCTGTTGGCAGCGGGTTTGTGCCTGGTTTAGGTTGTCACGTCCTTGCGGAGCCTCTTGGCCTCCTGAATTGGCCTCCTCGGCACTCCGACTGCATTCCAGGTGGTCTGCTTGTGGGTCAGTTGCTGGTAGTGTTCTGTCACCTCCGTGGATGCTGGTCTTGTTTTCCTGCGGTCTGCACCCCGTCTTCCTCTCCCTTTTCTCCTTGGCCTTCTCCGACCCAGTTGTTCCTTGCTGGTGGTCTGTGGGGGTTGTGGGGTTCGCGTTGACCTCTGCGCTGGGTCAGGGTGCATCCATGTTGCTACGTGCTTTGGCTTATTTCTGGTGTCTTGTTTCTGTGGTTTTTATGGTGCAATTTCCCGCCAGACGCGTGGGATTTGCAGGCCTGTGGCTGCTTTTCGCTGCTTTTTTTACCGCAATTGGCCTCATCGCATGATTTCTCGCGTTTCACATTTTTTCGGCGTGGCGTTGATTTTCACGCTGACATTTGATGCGTTATCTGGTGACTATCGCATGCTACCGCCTTGTTGTGAATTCCACGTTGACACAGGGTTATTTTCCCGCGATAGGCTGCGATATTGAAAGTTGCGTTACGCTACTCTTGCGGTAGTTATAACACGTTCTTGTGAATATACCCCTCTTTGTTTTCAAGTGTGTTTGGAGGCATACAACTTGTGTTATTCCTAATTGGCAGTATCTTAATACTACTTTTGCTGCTCTGCAATGGATGTCCCATCTCGAAACCAAATAGTGATGGTACTACCACCTGTCCAGCTAAGTTGTGAACGCGTGATACAGTACTTTGGCATACCATTATCGGAGGAACTAAATGACAACTGGTCTTTGTCTTTCTGGCAAGTTCGGTTCTACTGTGTGCAGCCTGTGTTCCACTATCTTTGGTGCCCTTTCGAGTGTACAATTGACATCCATTTTGCAACATAATTGGTGCTATCTAGGGACATGAATCTGCTGATGTCGCCGTTGAAGGTTCATTTCTGGAGTTGTACTATGAGGTTACGATTGCTTCAGGATGTTTCTTATGAGCCTGGTGTCATAAATCAAAGTAGGGACTTTATAAATTAATAAATAAATACAAATCTCTCGCAACATGGCAGCCAAATATTCCATAACAGGCCAATTTTGAACAACATGCCATGGTCTGGATGGTCTAGAGACAATGCAGCAGAATTATCATTGAAATGGAGTATACGCTGCAATAACAACAAAAAATCTCTGCTCATGACCAGTGCAAAGCTGTGTATTTCCCAAACCGTGCAAGTAGACCAGCAGGACTGTACACTTGGTTTGTGTACTATCCCCATTTTAAGCCTAAGGCTCAGAAAATTCTTCCACTCCCCAAGTGAAGTTGGAGTCCACCGGTATGCCCTAGAATGAGGCCCAAGAGTGCCTCCATGCTCCCTTAACAACTGTTTGGCACTCAAATTTGTTTGGTGTAAAATTCCCTCAAGGAAGTCAGCATCCAAAAAGAGATGGACATAGTCAATAGGCATAAAAATGTGCTCTATTGACTTTACATCCAGTGTCTGCAGTGGACGTATGTGGGTTGCACTAGATTTGGGGGTTACGCCCAAGAGAGCACTCCGTCTGTACTTGCCGCCGCACGAGCCTCCTTTCTGGGTGGGTTTACTCTGCTACTTTCTTTTCACTGCACAGATTGTGTTTGGGAAGAGACATCATGACTGCCATGGTCATGTTCCTCTGAATCACTGGAAGAAGGGTCATGCGATAGAACTCCACTCACTGAAAAATTACTTCCAGATTCTGCTCCATTTTCCTTTCCGTTGGATACTGTCTCAGTATCTGATCTTGCCTCAGACCTGTCTTCCATTACTTGAGTTTGCTTTTATTCATTCTAGATTGTCTTGATGGCATTTTACCTATCCAAAGCTGTAATACTGCCCCTTTTAGCTTGGCTTGGTTGGCACTGTGCTAATCCTATGCTTAAAAACTCTGCTAAAAAAATAGACATTTGAGGTGAGCAGATTCAGAGTGTCATTGGTGATATACGGTGCTACATATAAAGGAACTGCTCCCCGCCTAAACATGGGAATTACCCAGCTTCCTTGTTTCCTGTTTTGCATATTTGATGCAGCACTCTAAGCCTAGAAGGGTAATGTCTTGACCTATACTGGGTGTTCCCTTGTGTCTGGACAAATTTATAAATCTCTGCAGAGCTCTAACTAGAGCAAAACACACGTGTCAGGGGTAAAAGGCTTTTGTAATTTCTCAACTCTGTGTACATGCCACTGTGCCAATCCTGAACTTAATGACTTTGCTGTAAAAATTGCAAAAGGTGGCCATTTCTTACTCAGCATGGATGTCACTGGGCTAATCCTATCTTAAAGTATTCTTCTAGAAAAACAGACATTTAAGGTGAGCAGATTCAGAGAGTTGCTTGTGTTGTGGGGTGCTTCATATAAAGGATGTAAAGGAGCTGCTCTCCATCTAAACTTGGGAAATATCCACAGTTCCTTGCTTCCTGTTTTGCAGATAAACATGTATATATATATATATGTACATATATATATATATATATATATATATATATATATATATATATATATATTCACTGAAAAAACCATAGGTTTTAGGGACAGTTATAGTTAGTTGGACATTTCACTCGTACAAAACCATAGAAATTCCCCCGTTATAGTTAGTTCAGCTAACTATAACTCGCGCCCCCATAATGCACTGCTGATGACGTCACATATTACATCACTGATGACATCTCAAATGACATCACTGATGACATCAGTGATGACATCATCCAGTGACTGTGTGTTTCTGTAAAGTTTAAATATGTTTAATATATATAGGGAAAGGCGTATTGAAGAATGAGTGGGTGTATAAGTGTCTGAATGGATGATTTAGTACGTGAGTGACTGACTCTACAAGTGAGTGATTAAACGTATCTTACTGAATGCATGGGTTAGTGACTAAACTGTGTGAATGTCTGTATCCGTCTGTTTGTTGGTGTGTAAGTGGATGCATGGATTTGCGAATAGCTACATGAGTGTCTCTATGGGTTATTGATTGGTTCTCTGAGTATCTGTATGGCTGCCTGAGTGTTTGTGTGGGTGGGGTGTGTGTGACTCTGTACATAGATGTGTGAGTGGGTGATTCACTGGGTGCATGATTTCAAGAGTGCATCTGTGATGGACTGCTTGGGTGGGTGAGTGTGTGTATGGGTGTGTTAGTGAGTGAATGTATATCTCAGTGGTCCATGTGCGAGTAACTACATATGTAAAAGGCAGTATATATGTGTGTTAGAGTATTTAAATGGCTATAAGTGAGAGTGTGTGATAGTGAGAGTGGCTGTATGGATGCGTGTGTGCTTGTATCAGTTATTGTATAAGAGCGTAAGAATGTGCTAGTATTTGTATGAGTAAGTGAGCTGGTGTGTGTATAACTGTATAGGTGAGTAAATGGGTGTGTGATTAATTTTTTGCATGACTGACTAGGTGTGTGAGTACCTCTATGGATGAGTGGCGGTGTGAGTGTTTATATAGGTGTATGAGTGCATATGATAGTCCTGTACTGAGTGACTGTAAGTATGAGTGACTGTACGGGTGAGTGAGTGGATGTGTGTGTAGACCTAAGAATCAGTGAGTGGGTATGTAGTTTTTGTGTTGGAGTGTCTATGGTTTTGAGAATGGCAGTCTGTAATTTAGAGTGGGTGTATCAAAAGTTATATTAGGGTGTGAGAAGATGCATGAAATTATCACATGGATGATGTCATCAGTGATGTCATTTGAGATGTCATCAGTGATGTCATCAGTGATGTCACTGACCATGTCATGAGTGATGTAATATGTGACGTCATCAGCAGTGCATTGCGGGCGCGAGTTATAGTTAGCTGAACTAACTATAACGGGGAATTTCTATGGTTTTGTACGAGTGAAATGTCCAACTAACTATCACTGTCCCTAAAACCTATGTTTTTTCAGTGAATTTCAAAGGTTTTTTAAATGCTAATTTCTAACTATAACGTGTCTGAAACCTATGGTTTTTTCAGTGAATTTCAAAGGTTTTTTAAATGCTAATTTCTAACTATAACGTGCCTGAAACCTATGATTTTTTAAGTGAATTTCAAAGGTTTTTTAAATGCTAGTTTCTAACTATGCCTACAGAGGTAGGACATGTGAAGAAAGAAGAAAAAACACACAGAAAGATGCAAAAGATGTGCAGAAAGAACCAACAGAGGAGCAGAAAGAGGCCTTGTTGCAAAATCATCCTGCGCCCACAACTTTTTCAGACGGTTACTGGTGGTAACTGACTCTGACTAACCAGAGCCAGTGCTATGCTAAAAGACACTTAGAATACAGTGAAAACACCTACATACACTAGGGAACACTATGCGTTGGGGTACCCCTGTGATTAGCATGACCTCCTCTGCAAGTCCCTAGTACATAATAGGGCAGGGGATTAAAACTACCTCTTAAAACGCGCTACAGGGCGCGTTTGCACAGTGGTGAAGGGAGGGGGGGCCTGAGGTGACATGTGTGCAAACGCGCCCCGTGGCGCGTTTTAAGTTGCGGGATTAAGTCCCCTTGAATCCTGAGGGTCCCTGGGGCCCAACTAGCCCCCCAGGTACCAACAGTTAGGACCACAGAGCTCAGTTGCAGAGAGGCGTTCCGAGGCCACGCACCTTTTTTCACCTCTCTGCAACGCAACTCTGTTGTGCTTACTGAAGGTACCTGGTGGGCTAGTTGGCCCCCAGGGTCCCTCAGGATTCAAAGGAATTAATTCCCCAACTTAAAACGCACCACAGGGCGTGTTTGCGCACATGTCACCTGAGGCCCCGCCCCCTCCCTTCACCACTGTGCAAACGCGCCCCGTGGAGTGTTTTAAGTTGGGGGATTAGGTCACCTTGAATCCTGAGGGTCCCTGGGGCCCAACTAGCCCACCAGGTACTTCCAGTAAGCACCACAGGCCTGCGTTGCAACGCCTGTAACAAATTGTGCAGTGGTGTTTGTGTAGTGTAGGGGTCATGCTGGGGGTAGATTTAGGGTTTAGGGTAGTGCAGTGGTGTTTGGGTAGTGTAGGGAGTCGGGCTGGGGGGAGTGTTTTAGGGTTTAGGGTAGTGCAGTGGTGTTTGGGTAGTGTAGGGGGTCGTGCTGGGGGTAGTGTTTTAGGGTTTAGGGTAGTGCAATGGTGTTTGGGTAGTGTAGGGGGTACTGCTGGGGGTAGTGTTTTGGGGTTTAGGGTAGTGCAGTGCTGTTTGGGTAGTGTAGGGGGTACTGCTGGAGGTAGTGTTTTGGGGTTTAGGGTAGTGCAGTGGTGTTTGGGTAGTGTAGGGGGTACTGCTGGGGGTAGTGTTTTAGGGTTTAGTGCAGTGGTGTTTGGGTAGTGTAGGGGTTCGTGCTGGGGGTAGTTTTTTAGGGTTTAGGGTAGTGCAGTGGTGTTTGTGTAGTGTAGGGGGTAGTGTTTTAGGGTTTAGGATAGTGCAGTGGTGTTTGTGTAGTGTAGGAGGTCGTGTTTTAGGGTTTAGGGTAGTGCAGTGGTCTTTGGGCAGTGTAGGGAGTCGTGCGGGGGTAGTGTTTTAGGGTTTAGGGTAGTGCAGTGGTCTTTGGGTAGTGTAGGGGGTCATGCGGGGGTAGTGTTTTAGGGTTTAGGGCAGTGCAGTGGTGTTTGGGTAGTGTAGGAGGTCGTGTTTTAGGGTTTAGGGTAGTGTAGGGAGTCGTGCGGGGGGAGTGTTTTAGGGTTTAGGGCAGTGCAGTGGTGTTCGGGTAGTGTAGGGGGTCGTGCTGGGGGGAGTGTTTTAGGGTTTAGGGCAGTGCAGTGGTGTTCGGGTAGTGTAGGGGGTCGTGCTGGGGGGAGTGTTTGAGGGTTTAGGGCAGTGCAGTTGTGTTCGGGTAGTGTAGGGGGTCGTGCTGGGGGTAGTCTTTTAGGGTTTAGGGCAGTGCAGTGGTGTTCGGGTAGTGTAGGGGGTCATGCTGGGGGTAGTGTTCTAGGGTTTAGGGCAGTGCAGTGGTGTTCGGGCAGTGTAGGGGGTCATGCTGGGGGTGGTGTTTTAGGGTTTAGGGCAGTGCAGTGGTGTTCGGGCAGTGTAGGGGGTCGTGCTGGGGGTGGTGTTTCAGGGTTTAGGGCAGTGCAGTGGTGTTCGGGCAGTGTAGGGGATTGTGCAGGGGGTGGTGTTTCAGGGTTTAGGGCAGTGCAGTGGTGTTCGGGCAGTGTAGGGGGTTGTGCTGGGGGTGGTGTTTCAGGGTTTGGGGCAGGGCAGTGGTGTTCGAGCAGTAAAGGGGGTCGTGCTGGGGGTGGTGTTTCAGGGTTTAGGGCAGTCCAGTGGTGTTCGGGCAGTTGTAGGGGGCGGTGCAGGGGGTGGTGTTTCAGGGTTTAGGGCAGTGCAGTGGTGTTTGGGCAGTGTAGGGGGCGGTGCAGGGGGTGGTGTTTCAGGGTTTAGGGCAGTGCAGTGGTGTTCGTGGCAGTGTAGGGGGTCGTGCAGGTGGTGGTGTTTCAGGGTTTAGGGCACTGCAGTGGTGTTCGGGCAGTGTAGGGGGTCATGCTGGGGCTGGTGTTCCAGGGTTTAGGGCAGTACAGTGGTGTTCGGGCAGTGTAGGGGGTCGTGCTGGGGCTGGTGTTTCAGGGTTTAGGGCAGTGCAGTGGTGTTCGGGCAGTGTAGGGGGTAGTGCTGTGGCTGGTGTTTCAGGGTTTAGGGCAGTGCAGTGGTGTTCAGGCAGTGTAGGTGGTCGTGCTGGGGCTGGTGTTTCAGGGTTTAGGGCAGTGCAGTGGTGTTCGGGCAGTGTAGGGGGTCATGCTGGGACTGGTGTTTCAGGGTTTTGGGCAGTGCAGTGGTGTTCGGGCAGTGTAGGGGGTTGTGCTGGGGCTGGTGTTTCAGGGTTTAGGGCAGTGCAGTGGTGTTTGGGCAGTGTAGGTGGTCGTGCTGGGGCTGGTGTTTCAGGGTTTAGGGCAGTGCAGTGGTGTTCGGGCAGTGTAGGGGGTCATGCTGGGGCTGGTGTTTCAGGGTTTAGGGCAGTGCAGTGGTGTTCGGGCAGTGTAGGGGGTCTTGCTGGGGGTAGTTTTTTAGGGTTTGACAACGCGGTGACTCTGCAACTTCCTGGGCATCTGTCCAACTCTAAAAAGCTCCGACCTGAAACAGAGAGAAAAATCAACACAAGTAAGGCATTTCGTTTCTGGCGCTCGTAGAGAGAGCAAATGAATACAAAGCAGGTATTTGACATTTGATATTTTATTTTTACTTATCTTCGTTTCCTGAAGTTGTGAAGGAAGCAATTCAGGTTCCGATCCCGGTTCCATGAGAACAGTGATTTCTAAACCAAGGAAAGAACATAAAGAGTTACAGACTTAAAACTAACGGAAAACAAAGACTCTGTTGAACATTTTCTAATGTGTACTTTTACGTTATTTAAAATTCATTCTGTTATCATTATAAGAGGCACAAGAGTTATTGCATAGTAAGTGAGAAACAATACAATTGATACATATTAGTTGGTGTTTATTTGAGAGAGTGACCAGTATTATTTTATTTCTACAGAAAAGAGTATATTTCAGCATAAGCAGCAAACGCCTAATTAAGAGAAAAGTATTCATGTGGTTGATAGAACTACGCATTTATGCACATGTATAATGTTGTATATAAAATAAGATAAATAAGTAGCAAAAGACAACCTTATAGACTAGGCAATTTAATGTTATTTTCCTTTACATATAGATGTTCGACCATTGAAGAACTGCAATATACAGTGCCTGTACACGAACCTCAAGCGAAGAAACAGTCGCATCATCCCAGAGCTGAATCTCGCAGAGGGTTCTCTTTCTGTTCTTTTTTATTTTGTCCCATTTTCCCCCTTTCCCCGGAGATCTGTTCTTGTCAAACTGTCTTTTACATACGGTTTGGACAGGCGTAGATTTCAAGGGGCATAGAGAACAGTCGTTTCATCTCTCAAGTTGAACATCCTGGATTTCACGTGAGTGGAGACTTGACAAAGAATGAATGATTTAGAACCAAGACCTAGGTTAACTCAATATGAGGCTTTAGAAGAATGGGAGACTGAGGCATATGAACGCGGAAAATGCAGAAGTGGGAGATATAGAGGATTTTTCCCTAGACACTTGCATGAGTCACGCGAAGGGCAGATGAAACAATGGAGGAGAGCTATGGTATCAGAAGGTTTATATCCAGTATTAATGGCTGAGGAACAGTCTGGAGGAAAGTGTAAAGAGAAAACGAAACACTTGAATACAACAGGATATGGTGAATCAGATGATGAGTTATTAGAGGATATTTTAATTAAAAATCCACCACCGTATCAAGAAGCAACTAGTAAGGTTACCCCAAGTGCACCAGTGATAGGAATGCCTTTAACCCTACAAATTTTACATGACACGTCATTTCATAGGGTGCTGCAGGATAATGAGAGAGATGTTTTGAATAAAACACGAGAAGAATTAGTTCAGAAAATAAGCCAATTAAATTTAAATGCTGAAGCTTTGACAGTACCAGTGACCATTGGTCCGGTAATCCCATTGTATGGAGATAAAAAGACTTGCCAGGAACCACAAACTGTAACAATTCCGTTGAATAGCCCCAGAAAAGAAGTAATAATTACAGATGATCAGGTCAGTGAAAGTGAATCAGTTATTTCACTAATGGATATCCCAAACGTAGAACTTTCAACTGAAGCTCCGAAAATGTGTAGCAACGCCTGTCGCGTTCTGTGAATTTTAAATTTAGTAAGAAGGGTGGGCGCTACATCCCCAGTCACCAAGTCCTCCCAGCTTCTTGCTGTGCCACCTTCAAACAGGTTCCCTATGCCCGGACCCCAATTGAGTTGAGCGCCCATGTAACTCCCTTATCCTTACACGGGGACAACCAGTGGCACCAGTCTATCGGAGTGAGCGGGGAATATAAAATGGCTGCCGCCTGTAACTTTAGGATGTGGTGCCAAGCGTGCGTTGTCGCGTTGATTGAGTCCAATATCCCCGTCCTGTGGTCCGGGGGTGTAAACAGCAGAGCAGGCAATGGAAGGGGGGAGGCAACCACTGTCTCTATGCGCAATTGGGTAGTTTCCAGCGGGCCATGCATCTAGTGGTAAGCATGTGCACTTTGTGTTGCCCTATAATATAAATCCAAATCAGGTGCCCCCAGTCCCCCCATATGATACGGTAGCGTGAGTATTTGCCATCTGACCCGTGCCTGTTTTCCAGCCCAAGCCAATTTAACCATCAAAGCTTTAAGCCTCCTAAAGAATGTACTTGGTAGTACCAATGGGATATTAGAAAAAAGAAACAGAAAACGGGGCAGTATCTCCATCTTCATAATCGAAATTCTGCCCACCAGGGACAGTGGCAGTCAGATCAAGCCCTCAATCTCATCTTCCAATTTGCTAATCGCCACTCCATAGTTTTCCCTAAATACAACGTCAGAGTCCTTGTGTACCTGGATACCTAGGTATCTCACCAATTCCGTTGACCACTGCAACGGATAATCAGGTTCGAACCGAGTCGTGGCTGTGGTAAGGGGAAATATGATAGACTTAGGCCAGTTCACTTGCAGACCAGACACTGCACCAAAGCGCACCACTTCACGCAAGACAGGGGAGAGGTTACGCTCTGGGTCGCGGATGTATAGGAGCGTGTCATCTGCATAGGTAGAGACGATCAGGTCATAGCCCGGGAATCGTATACCTTTATATCTATGGTATTCTCGGAGCGCACAGGCTAAAGGTTCTGCCACCAGAGCATACAGTATCAGAGACAGCGGGCAGCCCTGCCGCGTGCCTCTTGTAATGTGTATGGCTTCGGTCACCAGATTCCCAATTTTGATCCTGGCTGTAGGAGCACTGTACAATACTCCTATGAGCTGCAGGAAGACTTCCCCCAAGCCCATCTTCGTCAAAACCTGTCTCATGAAAGGCCATTCGACAGAGTCGGAGGCTTTCTCCATGTCGAGAAATACTGCCACCACTGGAATCTCCGGCCTAGCGTGCTGCACCGCTCCGAACACCGTTCGCAAATTATAAGTAAGGTTCTGACCCGGCACGAACCCCGCCTGCTCTGGGGCGACTAGAATCGGGATCAGTGGGACCGGCCTGTTTGCTGGGATCTTCACGAAGATTTTCGTGTCAACGTTAAGCAGGGAAAGCGGACGATAGGATGCGCACTCCTCAGGGGGCTTGCCAGGCTTTAAAATGGCAACAATGATCGCCTCTCTCATCGAGGGCGGCATAGTGCCTGACACACACATCTCATCGAAGAGAGTGACTAAGTGTGGTCGTAATAGGTCCAAGTACGCTTTGTAAAAAGCAACTGTTAGGCCGTCTACACCTGGCGGACTACCCGACCTCATACCTGATAATGCCATAGTGAGTTTTTCTCTCTCCAGGGGTCTCATCAGGAATTCGCGATGCGTATTTGTTAGCCACGGTAACTTTATATAAGTTAAATAGTCTAAAATGTCCGCTTCGGTACCCCCGCTACGAGTAGAGTAAAGCTGCGAATAATATTGTCTAAACCTCCCTGCTATGTCAGCCTCCTCCGTAAGCATGTCCCCCTCCTCCGTCTTGATCCCCGCAACTACCGTTTTTTCTTGTCGCTTTTTAAGTAATTGGGCTAGTACAGCGCCAGGCCTTTCGCCCTCTCCGTAGGAGCGAGCTGTGGCATATTTACAGAGATGTTTATTTCCACATCTGTGGTATCATGATATTCCTCTAACTGGATTTTGAACTCCCGTGTTACTTCGTCGTCAGTACAAGTTAGAAGACGAGCCTCCAGGGAAGCCAGAGTCTTTTCCAGATCTGCAAGCCTCCGACGTATCGCCCTAAGGACTCCAGCATGCTTCGTCATGGTCACTACGCGAATATAGACCTTGAATGCCTCCCACACCACCTGGAAGCTGTCCGCCGACCCCAAATTTGTGGCGAAGAATGTTTCAATGGATTCTGCCAGTTCTTCTTTAAAACTCGCATCTAGCAAAGAGTAAGGCGGGAACCTCCAAGTAAAGGGGGGGATAGTTTTTCGGGGGTTATCTAACACTAACAGTATCGGGGAGTATCCGAGAGCATATGGGGAAACACCTCGCAGGATCGGGTTTGCTCGTACAGCTGCCTGGTTGTTAGCCAATAGTCTATGCGAGTGTGTAAATCATGATACGCTGAGTAATGTGTGTATCCCCCTTTGTCCGGGTACCTCTGCCGCCACACGTCCTGTAAGTCTAACTGAATCATGACATCTGTCACTGTTCAGGCTGCTGCCGTAATGTGCCTCTCCGGTCCCCCCGATCTATCCTTACTTGGGTTCAAAACTAAATTGAGGTCACCACCCCAAAGTTGTTGTCCCGACCCACAGAGACTGACTTTTTCAGACAATGAAGCATAAAAGGTGGAATTATCAAAGTTCGGGCCGTATATATTAACTATAAGGAGGTTCATTCCCTTACCTCTACACCGGGATATTATATAACGTCCATCTTTGTCAGTGTCTAATGGTTCAAGTATGAGAGAGGCCTTGGGATTCACCCATGTAAGCACTCCTCGCGCATGCGTGGTAAAACCTGCTACGTGCATATTTCCTCGCAATCCCCTGTTGCGAAGCATGGGGCTATTAATGGGGAGGTGTGTCTCCTGCAGTAGTGAAATGTCTACTTCGTGTCTCGTTAAGTAGGCTATTACCTTACGTAGCTTCCTGTGGTCATTAAGACCCCTCACATTCCATGTAAGCGCTCGGAGCCTACCAGCGGATGTATCACTATTAGTCTTACTGTGGGATGTCATGTGGGCCTACGTTGTCTATCCCGCTGTGCCTGCCCGTGAAGCATACTAACTGTGCATTTAACATGCATGAAAGTGCTTTGATCAGGAAAATTGTCATGTTGTCTGAGTCCCCATCCCTCCCCGCCCCCCACCCACGCCTGGCAAGCCCCAACTGCTCCTCGCTGAAAAAACAGCAAACATTCCCCTCGTTCCATCTGAAGAGTCAGCAATTGTAAGCTACTTAACATTAAACAAAGAGAAGTCCCCCCCTGTGAAAGTTCCCAAGTGGGTGTTTCACGCGTGGGTGGATGTTGCTCGCCTAGTAAGGTAGAACTTCTACACCTAACCAGGTATCCACTCCATTCACCATCAAACAAATATAGTGCATCTGCAAAAAGAACACCCTCACACCCCCCTCATCTTTGCGTCTATGAAGTAAAGGGCATCGTAGTTGTACTCCGATCAGGTGCTGGCCCCTACGCTTCTAATAAGACTTCACAATCATTCCCTTATTCCTCTCCAAATATCAATAACGCAGTCAATCATGCTCGAGCTGTTTAACACTTAATTTCTCGTGTCTGGGCACCCCAAACCTCCCCGATGTAGCAATCTTATCTGCAAGGAGCGTAGGCCAGAGTTCAGTCCTGATCGTCCTAACGGCCACCTTCAGCACCCTCCAAGGAGCTTCGTTCCGGGCTGCGACGCTTTTCTTTAGACCATTCCTTCAGGGCTTTCTGTAGGACCTTTGGATCAGTGAGGATCGCGAATGGCCTTGCCGATTGTCACGAAGTCTGGCTGGGTATAACATTGCATAGTCTATATTTTGATCTCTTAATTGCCGCTTCAGTTGAGTAAACTGACTGCGCGCCTCTTGCACTCTAATCGTGAAATCCGGGTACAAAGAAATGGTGGACCCCTCGTACTGCAATGTCTGTTTTTCTCTGGCGACCTTCAACGCCGAGTCTCTGTCGCGGTAGTTCAACAGCTTTGCAATTATCGGTCTTGGGGGAGCACCAGGGGCCGGGCGAGGGTCCAGGAAGCGGTGTGCCCTCTTGGGTGAAAACGTTTTGCTTCCAAGTAACATAACTAGTAGTTTCTCCACTAACTGTTCCATGTTGCCAGTCTGGGTTGATTCCGGAAGTCCCGTGATCCTTAGATTATTGCGACGAGAACGCGCTTCTAGGTCTTCGGTCTTATCCCGTAGAACTTGCCTCACCCTTCCCAGTTGCTTATGTTCGGTGTCCAACGTTGTCTGTGCTTCCTCTACCTCCGTGACCCGGCACGCAGTCATATCCAATCTTTCTGCATGCTTGTCCAGTCTCTCCGACATTCTGTCCATTCGGTATGAGAGGGAGTCTATCTTCGTGCCCAAGACAGAGAGACTGCCCTGCAAGCCTTTTTCCATTGCAACTAGCATGGAACGGATGTCTCCATCAGCCTCCTCTTGGGGCAGGTCCTGCACAGGATCTCCATCGTCAGCCGCAGTGTTCCACCCTTTAGTTTTCTTTGGATCAAACGTTAGTTTAGGCTGAGTCTTGTCCACTCTGCCCATTACGGCAGATCCGCAGCAAAAATTGGAGTAAAAATTCACCAAACACCCAGGCCACCCAGGCCGGCAACAACTGTCAAGTAGCCCGCTTCTAGGAGGATTCAGTGGATCTTTCAACGATTTCTACTCTGAGTAACGACCGAAGCAAGATCTTAGTTCAGTGGTCCCGCTGTCGCGCCCCTTCACGGAGCAATCGCCGTAGTGCACCAAGCCAAAGACGCTACCCAAGCGCTCCGCCCTCTTCAATCACGCAGGGAATTAGGCCAGCCATGACTCACCCAGGGTGTCATTCCCGCTCCAAATGCAACCTTCTGCTAGCGTCCGCTACAAGCGACACCTCCCTGTGTCTTACATCGTGGACACTGCAAGCCGCAGCCGCTCTCCGTGGCGTGGCGCGCAACAGGGGTAACTGTGCAGCTCCGTTCCAGTGGCCCTTACCAGGTGTTGCCACCAGATGTAGTACCGCGGGCAACTCTTTCGGAGGTAACTACAGAGAGTTGCAGCATAAAGGTCTCCGCACAAAATGGCGCCACAGTCTTTCGAGCACTCCCCAGACGTCACTTGGGCCGCAGGTTCCCTCCGTGCGGTCCCTCGCCAACACCTGTCCTCAGTGGGTGCAGAGACCTTGAGTAGCTCGGCGCTCCACGTTTCCTTGAAGTAGACACCGCCCCCAGTTAATGTTATTCAGGTTTGCCACAGGGATCCCGGAACACTGCAGGGGTCCCCCGCACCATCAGGCCTCAAGATGGCCGACCTCGAGTTCCGCATTCACACCATGCACTGGGGTCCGTAGTTCAGCCCTCCGTTCTCAGGGCACGCAGGCTGATCACACACACCAGGGCAGCACCCCAGGAGACCGCTGTAGGAGAGTAGGATCTGCTTCACATGGGTACCCCCACTTTTTGCTGATGCTTCACTGTTTTTCGACATTAGTCTGGCTGGGGCCCTGCTAATCAGAACCCCAGCCTAGCTGCTTCCTCTCTAAAATGGTTTCCATGTGCCTTAGGCACATCACTGATTGGGATCTGGAGTGCCCTTATAAGTCCCTAGTATATGGTATACTATGTACCAAGGGCATAGGTACCTCAGAGGCCTGCCAGGGGCTGCAGCATGTATTATGCCACCCCTGGAAGGCCATCCAAACTGGCACCACAGGTCTGCTACTGCAGCCTGGGTAAGGTGGTGCATGCATCCCTTACTGTGATATAGGTTACCTATATCACTAAATACATACACACATATAAACCTATAAGTCACTCCTAAGGCAGGCCTTATCAATCCTAAAGGCAGAGTGCATGGTTCCTATGTGAGAGGGTGCCCCTGCATGAGCAGGGCCCCTCTGCAGCGTTCGGAGACCATCTCTGATGCTGTTTGTAGTGCAGCCTGACCATATACTCTTAAGCACATTATATCCTCGCGGTAAAATGCTAACTTAGGAATGGCTGCACCTAAACATGTCGTGTTTGGTGTCAAACATCTTGGAATACTACCCCCCCCCCGCCAATCTTGGCGGCAGGGGTAGCATTCCACCCTTCTAGAGGGAAAGACATGTTAACTCTGACTAGTCCGGTAACTTCTTTCCAGAGCCCTGGCATCACAAAATGGATGCTGCTGCCACAGACACGAGTCTGGCCTCCTGCTGCTGGACGAAACTCTGGCAGGGGAGGCCTGGACAATAGGTTTCCTGTCCCAGGGAGGTGTGACCACCTCCCCAGACAGGATAATGTGTATTGGGGCTGGGCTGGAGCACTTTCGGGTGCTTTGAAGTCCTGCACTGGGGGCACATTTGGTGTCCCTGTGCATACCCCAGTTCAAACCGGATCAGGGGCTTGCAGCCCCTGCTTTGGCGCAAACTGGACAAAGGGAAAGGGGTGTAGCCACCCCTCTGCCCTGACCCACCCATAGGTCGGGCCACAGAGTAGTCCAACCCCTATCTTTAGTATAAAGATAGGAACCCAGTCCTTAGGACTTTAGATTATCCCTGGACGAAACTCTGAAACTGAATCCTGGACCTTCGACGCTCTACTCACTATTAGAGGACAGAAGAATCTCCCTTGGGGTCAAGGAGTGACTCCATTGCTTGGCAGGCACCAAAGAAGCATCTGTCCGGTTCGCATTTCTGAAGCTCCCGTCGGACGCCGAAGTCATCGCATCACCAGAGGTGGATTCTCAGACTTCCCGAGGCTACCCTGAGTCCCCAGCAAAGCTGAGGCCCGTGGCTATCGTGGGTGACTTGAGACCGTGACCCCTGGACACCGAGCACATTTGCAAGTGCATCCTCTTCTGGGTCTCCCAAGAAGTCATGCTTTGGGCTCCGAGTAGCCCTAGCCTCCAGCACCACCTGCACCGAAGATCACTGGCCCCCACTCCACGAGTGTCCTGTAAGCCAGATCCACGTGCGGCGTCATGAGGCTCCTTCGCGGTCGCTAGCCCGTTGGCTAGTAGCCCTTAACGAAGGCCAATCCTTTTCTAACTTGGCATCCTGGTTGCTCCAGGCCTGCCCTCACTTACCCTCGCTGGGTGAGTTCCACAGACCTTGCTGGTCTGCACCATCGACGATCTACATCTTCACTGAGACTTGCCGTTGCCAAGGTTTGTTGGGTCCAATCCGGTCGCCGACACCTCAGCACTCGACAGACACGTGTACCAGCCCGAATCCTGCTCCTGGTCGCCGACAACGCCTCCTGGACCTCGTGGCTGAAGAGACAAGACGACTGTCAACGCACCTGAAGCACTCGACATCGGTGGGCATCTGTCCATCGCCTTCCTGGTCACTGGCTAGTGACCCAGACTCTGTCCCCTCTGCTTTCAGGTTCTTCAGAACTCCGATCCACTCTTGGATCCAACCGGACACTTTTCTCTTGGTCGCCAGCAGCACTTTGCAGCAGATCGCCATTCGAATCGACGACGAAACCCGACCCCGAAAGGCACCTATGCACCCGGCTTCCCTGGGTGAGGTAACACGAGTACTCCGGTGCTCCCGTGGGTAGAGACTCTTCAAAGTCCTAGATCTCAAAGGGTTTGGTCCAAGTCCTCTTTTAAGTGTCCCTTTTCTCTAATTTCCCGATCACGACTTTCTCCATAGAAGTCAACGGCGTATCGCGGTTGTGTATTTACACTGCACGCGTCTCCCGTGGGTCCCCTGTGTCACTACCTTGGGTGGTTCCTTGTGGTCCAAGCACTTCTAGAGGCTCTAGGCCTGAGTGTCTAGTTCAGTCGTGGTTCTTATACCACTTTATTGGTATATGGTTTGGTACGCCCCTAGGGCCCAAACGTGTATTTGTGCTATTACTGTGTTTAAATAACTTCTAACTTATGTACTTCGAACTCTAGCCTCATAAAGAGACTAGAGGGGTGTGTTTAGCAATAAATACATATATTTTGAATATATACCTGGTGTGGTGCTCTTTCATTTGATCACTCAAGAGATTATAGACTGGTAAAACAAGCTGCTTTACATTCCTTCAAGACTTAGCCTGAAGGCTGCTCTCCATAGCTACCACTAGGATAGCTTTCCAATAAGGTTGTCTTTAACCTATCTCCAATAAGGGGTTGTTTGGACTGGTGCAAGGTGCCCACTATAATTAGTGGACAGCATATACCAGGCCAACTTCTCACATTGGTGTGCAGCGTGTGGGATTCCAGCTTGCTATTGTTTTACCAGATAATCTCAATTGAATTGATCAACTGAAAACCACTAAAGGTACCTAAGGTACATATAATTTAAGCTTAGAATACAGTAAGTTCTACTGAACTTAGAGTTGTGTGTTAAGGGATAGCACAACCCTTTCTACAACTCAAGAGAGTTTAGTAGGACACACTAGAGTAGGTAGTGCATACAGCACACCACACTAGTAATGTCTTTAAGGGCAGGATCCAAAGAATCCTTGCAGGAAGCCATTGAGCTTCCACCCTCCAAGTATGATACACTCCCATTCTTGGAATTGAGAGCTTTATGCAACTTGAGAAAAATAAGGACAGGCCAAAGCCCCACCACCCAACACCTCAAGGAGTTGTTGGTGGCTTATGACCTTAGTAAGCCCTTGGGGACTGAAGGGGTAGGAGCTGGGGGTGGGGCAGATGATGAGGTTGGGAATGGGGGTACCAGTACCCCCAGCCCCCCCTCTGAAACTGGCCAGGAGGGCGACAATGGCCCTGACCTGGATAATCCAACCCCTCCTGAGGAAGATGAAGAGGAGGATCAGAATGAGTTCCCCTTTGTCCCCCCAGGAAGGATTGTGAGTGTGCCCAGAAGGTCTAGATCTTCTTCTCAGGAGTCTAACCACTCTGGCACCTCTATAGGGAGCTCTGTCTCATCTCATAGGAGGGAATCCTCTCATGAGAGAAGAAAGAGGCTGATTCAATATGAGGAAGCTCAGCTTGAACTCAGAAGGAAGCAAGTAGCCTTAGACAGGGAGTCCCTAGATCTCTTTAGAGAGAAAAGAAAGTTGGGACTAGAGTCCCATGGTGGCAGCCAGATCCCTAGAGATAGGGAAAGGTCCTATGACCATAGGAACCTGAGCAAGATTGTCCCTCCCTATCAGAATGGGGATGACATCCACAAGTGGATAACTGCTCTTGAATCCAAGGAACTGACGACCGGTCCGCTTATTGAGGTGGCCGGTTCTACTTCGGGAAAACCCATTAATCCTGGGATTCCCTATGGTCATCCATTAAACTACGCTTCTGATTTTATCTTATTTAAGCCCTGACGAAGTTCCACACACTGTAAAGTGGGAACGAAACGCGTTGGCTGTCTGTCGCAAAAGAAAATGAAATAAAGAATAAAAAGTTGAAGAACAAACCAACACCAGATTGTGCTACTTAATTTTCGGTGCACCTTCAATTGAATGTATTATATGTTAATCTGTGAAACAGTGACACTGAAGGGTGACAAGTGTCGAAGTGTGCACGACAAAACATTACAAAAGAGGGGCACAGTTACTAGTGAGGTGCGATTTCTTTGGGTCCGTCATCCGATTCGCTTTTACTGTCAAAACTGCTCTAGAGAGGGCCTGTAAAGTACAGAAGGTCCCTCAGGAGCAGTGGGCAGCAATCTTGTGGCTCTCCTTTGCTGACAAAGGTAGAGATAAGCTCCTCACTGTTAGAGAGGAGGATGCTGATAATTACAAGGTCTTGAAGAGTGCTCTTATTGATGGGTTTGGCCTAACCACTGAACAGTACAGGTTGAAGTTCAGAGATACCCAAAAAGCACAGACTCAAGACTGGGTAGACTATGTGGATTGTTCTGCCAAGGCTCTGGAAGGCTGGTTGATGGGCAGTAAGGTGTGTGACTTATCAGGATTGTACAATCTGATAATGAGGGAGCAAATTCTTAATAACTGTCAAAATCAGCTGTTGTATCAATACCTGGTAGACTCTGATCTGACCTCTCCCCAAGAATTGGGAAAGAAGGCAGACAAATGGGTCAGAACCAGGGTGAAGCAGAAGGTACAGAACCAAGGTGGGGAAACCAAGAAGCAAGATGCTAAGAACTCTGAAAAGGGTGGGGAGAAGGGTAAAGATCAAAAGTCTTCATCAGGCCCCCAAAATCTTCTTCTGGTGGGGATTCACAGTCTACCAAAGGGAAAGGCCAAAGAAAACCATGGTGCAAGGTCTGTAAGCAAAAGACCCACTGGACCAGTGATTGCACCAAGTCCAAAGACTCCAGTCCAGCACCCACCAATGCCCCTAAGGCACCTGTTCCCCCTAGTACAGTTGGTGGGAGTGCTCCAGCCAAGGGTTTAGTAGGGTTCACCCTGGGAACTGAGTTGGGCTCTGACCTAGTCAGAGAACTGACTCAGGCTATGTTAGTCTGTGATGGAGGCATGGTTGTGACCTCCACTGTGAGTCCCAGTAATCTGGGCAAGTACAGACAACAGCCTTTAATCAATGGACGTGAGGCTTTGGCATTTAGAGACACAGGGGCAAGTGTCACAATGGTGACACAAGACCTTGTGAATCCTGGGCAAGTTATACTTGGTGAGATGTACCAAGTGACCAATGCTAGCAATGTCAGAACAGACCATACTCTGGCAGTTGTTAACTTCTCCTGGGGAGGGGTAACTGGCCTTAAGAAGGTTGTGGTGAGTGCAAACCTACCAGTCGAATGCTTGCTTGGCAATGACTTAGAGACTTCTGCTTGGGCAGGAGTGGAGCTCAGGACCCATGCAGAAATGCTGGGGATCCCTGCAGATGTGTTTGCTGTGACCAGGTCACAAGCCAAAATGTCTAGCACTGAACAGGCCTTGGATTCTGGAAGAATGGACCAAGTGCCTTCCAAGAGGAGGAGTAGTAGGGTTAAGGCAGTGCCTTCCCCTTGGCTCAGGAGGAAGATCAGTCCCTTGAGGGGATGATCTCAGCCCTGAAGAAGGAACTGTCCCAGAGGAACTTGAACCTGACCAGGTTGAGTTCTTGGGGACAGGGGGACCTTCTAGGGCAGATCTGAGCCAGGAGCAGCAGAGCTGCCCCTCCCTTGAACCCCTCAGACAGCAAGCTGCTGCTGAGGCTGCTGGGAAAGCTAGTGGTCCCCATACAGTGCATTTGGATGATGGACTCCTGTACTCAGAGAGTAGAGACCCCAAGCCTGGTGCTACCAGGAGATTGGTAATACCTCTGAAGTTCAGGGGCTTCCTATTGACCCTAGCCCATGATATTCCCTTAGCAGGTCACCTGGGCCAGAACAAGACTTGGGACAGAATTGTCCCTCACTTTCACTGGCCCCACATGTCTGAAGACAGCAAGGAGTTTTGTCGCTCCTGTGTAACCTGCCAAGCCAGTGGCAAGGCAGGTGGCACTACAAAGGCCCCCTGATACCACTACCTGTGGTGGGGGTGCCCTTTGAAAGGGTAGGGATTGACATTGTTGGTCCCATGGATCCCCAAACAGCCTCTGGGCACAGGTTTATCCTGGTGGTAGTGGATCATGCCACCAGGTACCCAGAAGCTATTCCCCTCAGGACCACTACAGCACCTGTGGTGGCAAGGGCCCTCCTGGGAATTTTCTCAAGAGTGGGATTTCCTAAGGAGGTAGTCTCAGACAGGGGTGCTAACTTTATGTCTGGGTACTTAAAAGCAATGTGGAAGGAGTGTGGAGTGACTTATAAGTTCACCACACCCTATCACCCACAATGCAATGGTTTAGTTGAGAGATTCAACAAAACCTTGAAGGGCATGATTAAAGGGCTCCCAGAAAAGCTTAGGCGTAGATGGGACATACTCTTGCCCTGCCTTTTATTCGCATATAGGGAGGTGCCTCAGAAGGGGTTGGTTACAGCCCTTTTGAACTTCTGTTTGGCCACCCTGTGAGGAGTCCACTGTGCTTGGTGAAGGAAGGATGGGAGTTACCTCTCAAGCCCCCAAAGCAAGATATAGTGGACTATGTACTTGGTCTCCGCTCCAGGATGGCTGAGTACATGAAAAAGGCAACCAAAAACCTTGAGGCTAGCCAGGAACTTCAAAAGGCCTGGCATGACCAAAGAGCTGTTCTGACTGTTTACCAGCCAGGACAGAAGGTGTGGGTGTTGGAGCCAGTGGCCTCAGCAGCCCTCCAAGATAAATGGAGTGGACCCCACACTATTGTTGAGCAGAAGGGTGAGGTCACTTACTTAGTGGACCTAGGAACACCCAGGAGTCCCCACAGGGTTCTCCATGTCAACAGGTTAAAACCATATGTGGACAGGGCAGACATGGGCTTGCTCATGGCTACTGATGAAGGGCAGGAGGAAGAGAGTGACCCACTCCCTGACCTGCTCTCACAGAAGCCTGACGATGGGTCAGTTGATGGTGTAGCCTTGGCAGGCAGCCTCACTACCCAGCAACAAACTGATTGCAGGCAAGTCCTCAATCAGTTTAGACATATGTTTTCACTGACACCCAGTCAGACCACCTGGTGAACTCATGAAGTGGACACTGGGGACAGTCTGCCTATTAAAAACAAGATTTATAGGCAACCTGACCATGTCAGGGACTGTATGTGGACTGAAGTCCAGAAAATGTTGGAATTGGGAGTTATTGAACCCTCAGATATCCCTTGGGCTAGTCCAGTGGTCCTTGTGCCAAAACCTCACACCAGTGGTGGAAAAAGAGAGATGAGGTTTTGTGTGGACTACAGGGGTCTCAATGCAGTCACTAGGACTAATGCCCATCCAATACCCAGGGCAGATGAGCTCATAGATACTTTGGCCTCTGCCAAATATCTCAGCACATTTGACCTAACAGCTGGCTACTGGCAGATCAGACTAGCTGATACTGCAAAGCCCAAAACAGCATTCTCAACCCCTAGTGGGCATTATCAATTTGTGGTAATGCTCTTTGGTCTGAAGAATGCACCTGACACTTTCCAGAGGCTGGTGAATACAGTTCTCACAGGTCTGGAAGCCTATAGTGCAGCATATCTAGATGATATTGCTGTCTTTAGCTCCACCTGGGAGGATCACCTGGTCCACCTCAGGAATGTTTTACAGGCCCTGCAAAAGGCAGGCCTGACTATCAAGGCCACTAAGTGCCAGATAGGGCAGAGTCAGGTTGTGTACCTGGGCCACCTTGTGGGTGGAGGCCAGGTTCAACCTTTGCAGAGCAAGATCCAGACCATCATGGACTGGACTGCTCCAACTACCCAGACTCAGGTGAGAGCCTTCTTAGGCCTGACTGGGTACTATAGGAGATTTGTCAAGGGGTATGGATCAATAGTGACACCCCTGAATGACTTAACTTCTAAGAAAATGCCCAAAAGGTTCAGTGGACAGTTAGCTGTCAAAAGGCATTTGATGACCTGAAGCAGGCCATGTGCACTGCTCCCATTCTACAGAGTCCTGATTACTCCAAGAAGTTCATTGTTCAAACTGATGCATCTGAATTGGGGGTAGGGGCTGTACTGTCACAATTGAATGAAGAAGGTCAGGATCAGCCAGTAGCTTTCATTAGCAGAAGGCTGACCCCTAGAGAGAAACGTTGGTCAGCCATAGAGAGGGAGGCCTTTGCTGTGGTCTGGGCTCTGAAGAAGTTGAGGCCATACTTGTTTGGTACACACTTCCTGGTTCAGACAGACCATAAGCCCCTCTTATGGCTAAAACAAATGAAGGGTGAAAACCCCAAACTGCTTAGGTGGTCCATTTCCCTACAGGGGATGGACTTTACAGTGGAACATAGACCTGGGAGTAACCATGCGAATGCAGATGGACTCTCTAGGTATTTCCACTTAGAACATGAAGACTTAACTGGGCAAGGTTAGTTTAATGTCCCTACGTTTGGGGGGTTGTGTAGGAGAGTAGGATCTGCTTCACATGGGTACCCCCACTTTTTGCTGATGCTTCACTGTTTTTCGACATTAGTCTGGCTGGGGCCCTGCTAATCAGAACCCCAGCCTAGCTGCTTCCTCTCTAAAATGGTTTCCATGTGCCTTAGGCACATCACTGATTGGGATCTGGAGTGCCCTTATAAGTCCCTAGTATATGGTATACTATGTACCAAGGGCATAGGTACCTCAGAGGCCTGCCAGGGGCTGCAGCATGTATTATGCCACCCCTGGAAGGCCATCCAAACTGGCACCACAGGTCTGCTACTGCAGCCTGGGTAAGGTGGTGCATGCATCCCTTACTGTGATATAGGTTACCTATATCACTAAATACATACACACATATAAACTTATAAGTCACTCCTAAGGCAGGCCTTATCAATCCTAAAGGCAGAGTGCATGGTTCCTATGTGAGAGGGTGCCCCTGCATGAGCAGGGCCCCTCTGCAGCGTTCGGAGACCATCTCTGATGCTGTTTGTAGTGCAGCCTGACCATATACTCTTAAGCACATTATATCCTCGCGGTAAAATGCTAACTTTGGAATGGCTGCTCCTAAACATGTCGTGTTTGGTGTCAAACATCTTGGAATACTACCCCCCGCCAATCCTGGCGGCGGGGGTAGCATTCCACCCTTCTAGAGGGAAAGACATGTTAACTCTGACTAGTCCGGTAACTTCTTTTCAGAGCCCTGGCATCACAAAATGGATGCTGCTGCCACAGACACGAGTCTGGCCTCCTGCTGCTGGACGAAACTCCGGCAGGGGAGGCCTGGACAATAGGTTTCCTGTCCCAGGGAGGTGTGACCACCTCCCCAGACAGGATAATGTGTATTGGGGCTGGGCGGGAGCACTTTCGGGTGCTTTGAAGTCCTGCACTGGGGGCACATTTGGTGTCCCTGTGCATACCCCAGTTCAAACCGGATCAGGGGCTTGCAGCCCCTGCTTTGGCGCGAACTGGACAAAGGGAAAGGGGTGTAGCCACCCCTCTGCCCTGACCCACCCATAGGTGGGGCCACAGAGTAGTCCAACTCCTATCTTTAGTATAAAGATAGGAACCCAGTCCTTAGGACTTTAGATTATCCCTGGACGAAACTCTGAAACTGAATCCTGGACCTTCGACGCTCTACTCACGATTAGAGGACAGAAGAATCTCCCTTGGGGTCAAGGAGTGACTCCCCTGCTTGGCAGGCACCAAAGAAGCATCTGTCCGGTTCGCATTTCTGAAGCTCCCGTCGGACGCCGAAGTCATCGCATCACCAGAGGTAGATTCTCAGACTTCCCCGAGGCTACCCTGAGTCCCCAGCAAAGCTGAGGCCCGTGGCTATCGTGGGTGACTTGAGACCGTGACCCCTGGACACCGAGCACATTTGCAAGTGCATCCTCTTCTGGGTCTCCCAAGAAGTCGTGCTTTGGGCTCCGAGTAGCCCTAGCCTCCGGCACCACCTGCACCGAAGATCACTGGCCCCCACTCCACGAGTGTCCTGTAAGCCAGATCCACGTGCGGCGTCACGAGGCTCCTTCGCGGTCGCTAACCCGTTGGCTAGTAGCCCTTAACGAAGGCCAATCCTTTTCTAACTTGGCATCCTGGTTGCTCCAGGCCTGCCCTCACTTATCCTCACTGGGTGAGTTCCACAGACCTTGATGGTCTGCACCATCGACGAACTACATCTTCACTGAGACTTGCCGTTGCCAAGGCTTGTTGGGTCCAATCCGGTCGCCGACACCTCAGCACTCGACAAACATCGTGTACCAGCCCGAATCCTGCTCCTGGTCGCCGACAACGCCTCCTGGACCTCGTGGCTGAAGAGACAAGACGACCGTCAACGCACCTGAAGCACTCGACATCGGTGGGCATCTGTCCATCGCCTTCCTGCTCACTGGCTAGTGACCCAGACTCTGTCCCCTCTGCTTTCAGGTTCTTCAGAACTCCGATCCACTCTTGGATCCACCCGGACACTTTTCTCTTGGTCGCCAGCAGCACTTTGCAGCAGATCGCCATTCGAATCGACGACGAAACCCGACCCCGAAAGGCACCTATGCACCCGGCTTCCCTGGGTGAGGTAACACGAGTACTCTGGTGCTCCCGTGGGTAGAGACTCTTCAAAGTCCTAGATCTCAAAGGGTTTGCTCCAAGTCCTCTTTTAAGTGTCCCTTTTCTCTAATTTCCCGATCACGTCTTTCTCCATAGAAGTCAACGGCGTATCGCGGTTGTGTATTTACACTGCACGCGTCTCCCGTGGGTCCCCTGTGTCACTACCTTGGGTGGTTCCTTGTGGTCCAAGCACTTCTAGAGGCTCTAGGCCTAGTGTCTAGTTCAGTCGTGGTTCTTATACCACTTTATTGATATATGGTTTGGTACGCCCCTAGGGCCCAAACGTGTATTTGTGCTATTACTGTGTTTAAATAACTTCTAACTTATGTACTTCGAACTCTAGCCTCATAAAGAGACTAGAGGGGTGTGTTTAGCAATAAATACATATATTTTGAATATATACCTGGTGTGGTGCTCTTTCATTTGATCACTCAAGAGATTATAGACTGGTAAAACAAGCTGCTTTACATTCCTTCAAGACTTAGCCTGAAGGCTGCTCTCCATAGCTACCACTAGGATAGCTTTCAATAAGGTTGTCTTTAACCTATCTCCAATAAGGGGTTGTTTGGACCGGTGCAAGGTGCCCACTATAATTAGTGGACAGCATATACCTGGCCAACTTCTCACAACCGCCACCGGCTTTGCACCTCTCCGCGACTGCGTCGCTCCGGAGCGTTACTGCCCACAGCAGCCCTTGGTGTTAGTCCCCCGCCGGCCTCACCGTTCAGCGCACCCAGGCACCCTGCACTCTTTCGGCCACTCGTGGCGCAGGCCTCTCCGATCACCGCACCATGTCTGGGGCAGGGCGCAGTTCCAATGCCGCCAGCGCCATCCAGCCACCCGGGTCTCGTTACGGTCTTGGAAGCGGTGTAGTCCGTAGAGCCGCAGAGCGCCCGGCCGCCACGCCTCCCAACGCAAGCTCGGGGATCGCGGCCTTCTGCGGGTCGGGTACCAGCGGAGTCAGCTCGCTCGATGCTTCGGGGGAGTGCAGGGATCGGAGGCGGCCCCTCGCACTCTGGAGCCTTATCGGAACTGGGATCGGCTCTAGTCAAGCCTTATCGGTCAAGCAGATGCCGGATTATTAACGGATTATGAGATGGCAATGCGGAGCTCTCTGCTCAAGCAGCCATCTTCGTCGCGAGCAAGCTCCGCCCCCCTCTGCAGGAGGATTCTTAATGATTAACACAGAAATGGTTGGAATTAGGTCTATGGTTTTACAAAACCGTCTTGCTCTTGATATTTTATTAGCAAAAGAGGGTGGAGTCTGTGGTATGTTGAAAATTCAACATTGTTGCACTTATATTCCGGACAAGAGTAAAGAAATTAAAGGATATATTGGAAATATTACAAAAATGCATAATGACTTAATCCAACTGGAGGTTGACAGTGTATGGGGAGAACTAACAAAGAGTATAACATCAATAGGGAAATGGTTTACTGATTTTGGGAAAAGTTTCCTAGGTCAAATAATATTACCATTAGTTGTGATAATGACAATAGTAATGATATTAATGATTACATATAGATGTTGTAAAAACAGAGGGAAAGGAAAAATACATTTAGAAAAAGAGGGAAAAGGGAAGAAACGGAAAAGAGAATATGAGGAGATACAACTAGAAGAAATGAAAGGAAAGATATATAAGAAGATGAAAGATTTAGAAGGAAAAGAAGTAATAAATGGAAAAATGAGAAAAGAAATAGAAAATTGAGATGTGCTAAAGTTGGCATATGGGATGGGTAATTTTGTGATGGCTTAAAATGCCATCAGAGAGGGTATTGATGGAGCAAGGACTCGTAAAGAAAGAGACTTGCTCGAAAGCAATCCTCTTGTTTAACTTATTAATGAATTACTAACCGTGTCTTGTAAATAATAACACGCACCACAGAAGCACGCGGGCTAGAGAAGCTTGCCTATGTGTGTACTAATAAAAATAACAAAGAAAACGGACTCATACCGCTTTAAACGGGGAAACTATTGTGCGCATGCGTCAATTGCATCTACGCAATATGACGGACTAACAATTGGAGGGAAATTCTAGCGCATGTGCAGAAGACATTAAAATGGAGTCTTGAAGACTCACGTGCATGGCATCTGCTTAGCCAAAATGAAAATCAGCTATTTTACTAATGCTAATGCGAGGAAAGTATTAATAAGTAAAGAGGGTTAGAGTAGAGATGGGTGGTATACAGTGAAATCATGTATTTGTGAAAGTAACTTTTGTCTTTTTGACTTTATTATTAGTGCGCATTTGGGCCTTTCAAAATGATCAGAGTAAGCTGAGTCACATGATTTATGCGCAAGCTCACAAGGAAGTTAATCCAGAAGAATGACAAAGGTTTTGTCAGCCGTCCAAGGACGAAAATGATGTGCCCTGAGAACAAGAGGGTGAAGAGTTCAGTCAAGAAGACTTATATTGTAGTGTAGTTCCTATTTCCCTAATAGGCTCTGCGCATTGGAATAATATACCCTTTAGGTTTGACATAGGACTGAGGTCAGTATGTCCCTATCGAGTATATTAAACTTAATTTACTTTGTACCAGCTAACTCAGAGGCCACTAGAAACTCCTTGTAAACAAGAAGGGAGTAGCTTCTGGCAACCGCATAAACATGACAACTTTGTTTCCCTTTAGAACCGGAACACTCTCAGAATCGTGGAAACAACAGATAACAGTTTCACTCAGCTAATCGTGCATGCTTAGTTTCTTCAGAGTTACACAGAAAGAATAGACGGGCGTTTCAATAAAAGGGATTTATTGAACAGTCTTGTTTCTCGTGTAAGAGATATGCAATGTTACAATTGTAAGACAGTATGCGAGATATATAATGTACAGCGTAAGCAGTAGAAAGAAATAATACTGCGCTAGCATTATCTTTTAGCTATGACACATATATACATATACATAAATATCATAAGCTAAAAATGTGAATACTCATAGGATGCTTCTCTAACTAGTTCTACCCCAGTGTACCTAACCTAAGTGTAGTGCAAGGTAAGAAGTAGGTGATGTATTCTATAGTATGGTATGCTATAGTATGGTATGCTAAGTCTCTAGCATGCCAAGTCTAGTATGCCAAAAGTCCCTCTAGGTTCTAGTCAGCTCCATACCTTAAGAATGAGAAAGGTGGGAATCTCTTTCCGGGTCTCGAACTCTAACACCCCGCGAAGGAAGTCAGAACACTGGAAGCTGGATTCTCTGCGAGCAGGGATGACAGCGTCTCTTGTCAGTGCGTCAGGCCGGGACACGGGCTCCTCTAAAGTCGAGGTCCCCTCCTACTTGCTTGGTCAAGGGAAGGTATATTTATACCTGGTAGGTGCCTTGGAATGTTAGCATTGACGTAAAGTCGGGCAGAGGAAGACGTCAGGAATGAACCCTTAAGGAATAGCGGTTCATGCATAATAAATAAGTTCTTGGAGAAATCAATAATCCTGTGCTAGGGGAACTCCCAAGAGCTTAAGGGTCTGGTTTCTAAGAACTCGTTGTGACGTTAGGGTGGACGGATGTAGGTGACCATGCCTGTATTTGGAAAGCATGGCTAATGCCTAAATAAGGACTGGAATCTTATGCCTATATAAGGTAGGCCTGGGCGGAAAACTACGCTACGCTCGCGTAGTTTGCGAAGATTTGCGCTACTTTGCACTACGCGAATTGCACGTAGCACAGTGCAAACTAGCGTAGCGTAGTGCAGCGGTCATTTTTGCTTGCTCGCGGTCCTCAACGTCAAGTTGGCGACCGCGAGCAAGCTACAAATGACATCCCGGCGAGACTTTTTCCTCGTTCGCGATCAGCAACATCAAGTTGCCGATCGCGAGCGTGAAAATAAACCTCCCGGCGAGATTCTCAACGCGGGGAGGTCAGGTTTCTCATTGCGAGTGGTCGCGTATGCTCGCGACCGCTCGCGATGAGAAACTACCAGTCCGCGTTGAGAAAGCTGCCGCTCGAGTAAAAATCTACTCGAGAGGCAGTAAAAGACAGCTCGCACTGTGCAAGATGCCGTTTTCAATGATTGCACAGTGCGGACAAGCATCCAGCACTGTGCAATCATTGCGAACACGCACTACGCAGTTCGCGTAGTGCTACGCGAAGCTCGCGTAGTGCGAACTGCACTTTGCGTAGCTTCGCGAAGCACTACTTCGCGAACTACGCCCAGGGTTAATATAAGGGCAATGCGAATTGTGCCTATATAAGGACATGTTTCGGGAAAACCTATATACGGACACCTAAAGCGGAATACAACACCCACTCCAATTTCAAATGAACGATAGTACTAAATGCTAAACATTAAATGCTAAACATTAAACTGAGTACCACATGCTGCTAAAAACATTTCTAAAAGCATTTTAAAAGAAGTTTAAAAAAAAACCTGTTGCTTGCAATAGGTACTGTACATTTAAAGCATTTTTTCATTCTAAGCATATATTGGAAATAAATGCAACATGAATGAATAAACAGAAATATATACATATGATGAAAATGGTTGACAAGTTTCTCAAAAATCAAAGCCATTTCATATCATGGTACTAAATAAAATTACAGTAAAATAAGGTGACAATGTGTCCCTGGAAGTATTCAAAGAAGTCTGTTCTATATGAATAGTTCTACTGTAAGCAGATTGAATTGCCATGTATGTTCAAAAATAGAGAAAAAAGAAAAAACTTTCAAATTTCTAGGAAGAGTTCCAAGTTTAGTTCTGTTTTGAAAATATGGAGGCCAAATTCATTGCTTCCCCGGTACACTGTGAGCCGAATCAAAGTCAGTGTAAGGGTCTGGTGTAAACATGAAATCATCTACGCTTGTAGACAAAAGGTCGTCGACCGATGTCGGTGACAGTTGGAATACCTCGTGTAGAAGATTAATTGCACAGAGATGTGAAGCATCGCCTTCAGCATTGGATGCCGCAGCAATGTTCGCGTCCGTTGTTACCTGTGTGCCTGTTGATCCATCTCATACCTCAGCAGCAGCAGGAAGCGTCTGTGAGATCTCAATGAATGCCGTCATCAGGATTGGTAGCCTCTGGGGACAACACAGAGCATGGGCCGTTATCGGGTCCAGCAGAGTATCGATATCCGTTGGCATGACTGATTGGAGTGTTAGACAGATGTCTAGCACGCATTCTTCACCGCAAAGCAGGCAGCGTAGAACAGGTAAGATGCAATCTTCCCAGATTGGTCTAAATGACAGAAACCATGTTGTATTAAGTTCCCGTAGACGAGGTATGCCCAAAAGTTGCACTATGCGCTCACGGCACTTCCATTCTAGGAGAGCGTTCTCCAAGGTGCTGGGAGTGACGCTGGTTGATACGCTTGCCATAGCGTAGTAGTAGGAATAAAAACAGGATTCCCACAACCAGTGCTAGAATTAACGGCACACCACCAAACACCGAATGTGCGAAGTTTGGAATGATTCCGAGGACTGCCTGAAAAGGTGCTAACAGTCCTGAACAGATGGTCTTAAATACATGTACAATCCCGCTCGTATCAGACTTGTTTAAGATACGTCCCATCATTTCTACGAAATGTATAGGGCAGTTTGTACGAATTAGAGCCTCTATCTCAGCCGAAGACCTTGCAATTTGTAGATCATAAGTTTCTTTGGCCGAGGTCAAAGGCACGGTCTGTTGCAAAAGCATGGCTTTCATTCTGCTTAAAGTATCAAAACGTATAAAAGAAACATTCAATGAAGGCCTTAGAGGCGACTCCCTGACTGTGTCTGTTGGGGGGAACAATACTTGCATACAACAAGTAACCCTGGAGCTAACCGTTATCAGATATGGGATTCCTGGCAACATGCCACAACAACTCTGATCATTCAACATGAGATAACTCCTGTTAGAAAGTTGGCCAAACGTTGGATTAATCACAGCTGCTGGTGTACCCTGCAGGTGGCAGGACAAGTTTGCCACAGAACTATTACAAGCCCCATGTAAAGAAATGTCCTGACATATGAGTGAACCACTCAGTGCATTTTCACAGTGTGTACCGCTTAGAAACACTTCACGATCCCCACTCCAACATCTGTAGTCGTAAGGTAAATTCCAGGAGGTCTTAATGTATTCTTTACCCAACCTTTCATATTTGCCTGCTTGCATTTGTTTGAGGCAATACTGAAACTGAAAAGTGGTGACAGGCAGAGTTATTTTGCCATGGATAAGCCATTCTGTAGCTGGTTTTTCTGCTACCGTAAATGGTAATTTTTCCAGTTTTTCAATGCTCAGCACTGCATACTTTGCTCCCTTTTGTGCCAGTTCGATCTGTTTATCCGTTAGATTGTATTCTGAAAATAGAGACGACGTGTTGATAAAACGCCAAGGCACATAGCCTGCACGCAAAGATTGCAGCGTCGAGCCTAATAACATAATGGAACGTAACTGTGATTGGCTTTGTTGTAACATGGCTAAATCTTGTTCCAGTATGTCTATAGCAGAGGATACAATGTTGTCCAGTGAATAAATTCTGGATGACAAAGTTGTTAACCCATTGTCGACCACAGTGAGAGATTTCTCTAAGTTAATATGATCAAGCTCATGTATTCTTTCTGCGGCCTCTGCCTGTGAAACCTTCCATATTTCATTATAAGCAGCATAAATGCCGGCATATATGCAACGTTTTTGATGCGGTTTTCTTGGTCCTAGCAAGAAATCCCTACGGTCTGCGTCTTCTTTAAGTAAAGATAAGTGTTATTTCACATCCTCGAGTGTAGATTTTTGTAACCAGTCGAGGCACAATTTCCCTACACTGTATGTTGTTACTACCCCGGATGTTGTCGTTGAACATAACGTGGGTCTGGCCTATGGATAGTAAAGCCCTGTATGCTATTCAGGAATCTTTCTTGACAGATGTTTGTGTCTGTGGGCCAGAGCAACCATTTTTTCCAATCAGGATCTGTTCTGTTGTTTTGTAGTATTGTGCCTACTGTGACCGCTCCCTGTGTAGTGCTATTACTTGCAGGTGTTGGTACAGAAGGTGTGTTCATGTCTTTGATCTTGGCTAAACCAAGGCAAGATGTTTGTTGTACAGTGTCATTCAAAAAAAGTATTTGCTGTGGGATGATACATGCTCTAAACAAAGCTTCTATCCCCTGTACTTGCCAATCTTTAGAACCCCAGACAGATTTTGTGTCGATTGTGTCTTTCCAAAAGTCAAATCATTGTTTAGACAGTTGGGTAATAAAGGCTGCAGAATAAATCTGTTTTGTATTAGTTAACATCATTTTCTGTCCTGTTTTATTTACATTTTTATAGTAAAATGTTTCTGGATCAGATGTATTGTACCCTGAAAAACATGGGGGCATATTATCAAGGGGCCACGATAAAATTATTGCCGCTTTAGCGTCCGTTTTCGGGCGAAAAGCGGCGATATTTTTATCGCAATATCATCAAGGACACGCTAGCGCGTGTTTCCTTGACTTAGCGCCCGTTTCCAGCACGCCTAACTTCGCATCTCTAATGAGATGCAAAGTGGGCGTCACTGGGCGTACCCCTGATGGACTACCTGGTTAAATATCGCAAAATGTACATCGCGATATTAACAAGGAGTCCCACGCATTTTTGCAGACGTTAGTTTTTGGCGAAAACCAAGGTTTTTGCCGAAAACTAACGTCTGCAAAAATGCAGACTTACCTATACCTAACAATGGGGGTGGATTATGCTGATACGACCACTGGGTCGTATCAGCAAGGTTATCGCCGTTTTCCATGGAACATCGCTGGAAAACCAGCGATGTTCCATGGAAAACACCGCTATCGCTGGGAAATTATCGCCATTGCGCTATGCGCTGTTAATACAGCAATAGCATGGTGATAATTGCCAGTGATAGCCGGCAATAAAAAAAATCTCACTAAGAGCGGCCAGCGATAATTATCGCTGCCGCTTGATGATATGCCCCATGGAAACTTATTTGCAAACGTTTTTGAACTACCCCTTGGTGGTGTAGGACAATGTTCCCATTGGTAAACATAAACACATTTCTAGATGTTGCAGATTTATGCAAGAAATGATGACCATAGTGGTTGTAACAATAAAGCTGTTCGTCGTCTGGTGAACCCTCTAAGTTTTCATTGTTCGAGAATGCAGCAGACATTTCTAGATCAAACATCATGTCATTAACAGTCTTAATGTCCCAATCATCAGAATAGGTACTGGAGGTAATAAAGTCACTTAATGAAATTTTAAATAAGTGTGGAATCTTCAAAAGTTCCGACAGGCCAAATATGTCAAAATCCGTCCCAAACAATACCATCCGTCCCAAACTATACCATCCTGTATAGGAACGGCTGTGATGTTCACTGCTGACAAGTCTCTTGCTTCACGATTGGATGATTTGTGTGGTTTTAAAAGTAAGTTCACATTTTTACTTTCAGTGTCCATATGGATATATCTGCCATTTATAAGCGCGCTGATAGTCATAATCGAAGCTAGCCAAAGCAGAAAGAAAAATATTCCAGAAATAATCCATAGTTCAATCCATGGTGAAACCAGATAAGTCTCTTTCAGGAAATGAAAAAGGTCTTGTACTTGTTGTTTGAAAGTTTTTAGGGCTGGCGTCGTTTCAGGCTCACTAGGATCCTCAGAAAACGTTTCAAAGTTAATGAAGTAGCCAGAAGCAGTTCGATCAATTGTTGGAATTGCATCAGGATTCGTTGAAATCGCTGGAACCAGTTGATCACTTGTTACGTTGGTGTAGACAGGTGTATCTGGACGAACTGTGATTTGAGTTTCAAGAGGGACGAGTTCCATAGCATTGTTGCTTAGACCTTCATCTGTTACTGCTGAATTCTTGATGGTTATGAGTCTTTCAGTCTGAGCCTCTTGGATAGTAGCGAGAGGAGTGCGTCTACTACTAGGTCGAAGTCCACGAGGCCCACTACTTAGTATTGGCCACATACTGTGGTTTGATGAGGTCGATTGACACAAATCTTTTCTCCTTTTTACCAGCAAGGGGCGGCAGAAGTACTGTTCTTGTTCCGTGGATGGCTAGGACAGGTACTGGTTGTCTGTAAGAAGGTCCAAATTCCTTCTTGTCCGCAATCTTCTCTCTGACTAGATCCCCAACTTTTGGGATCCAGACAGGCCTTGCTGGGACTGCCGGTTTTTCCCCAGTGGTGGTTGGCTTCAGGAACACGTTGCTTTGTTTCGATCTTAGTTCATTTAGAACCTGTAAACAGCCAAACGATCTTTGATATCAAAGGTACCACTGTGCCTTTACATTCGAGATCAGGAACCCACATTCTTGTCCCAAATAGGACCTCATATGGAGTGACCCCCCCTAGAGAACTTCTTGGCAAATTATTTAATGAGCGTTGGACCCCATAAAGATGTTTGACCCACCCATCACCTGAACCTAATACTCTAGCTGTTATAGATTGCTTTATGTCCCGGTTTTTCCTTTCCACAACAGAATTTCCCTCAGGATGAAACGGAGAGGAGTACCGCAATGCTACACCCAAACTGGCCATGGCTTCTTTGTAAGCCCGAGAGCTAAACGCAGGGCCCTGGTGAGAATGTAGTGTGCCTATTGTGTATGTGCCGATAAAGACTCGCAAATCTTTTATAACAGTTGGAGCGTCAGCCGAGCGCTGAGGCCACATCCATAGGAACCTTGAGCACGAATCCACTGCGACCATTATATATTTATAGTTACCGTCCCTTTGCAAGGGACCGCAGTGGTCCAGGTAAACACAAGCTAATGGTTTGTCTGAAATCAACAGGGGTGTCTGCGCAGGACGTTTCACTGTGGAGACTTTCATCTGTTGGCATATTTCACATTCCAAAACATAGTTCTTGGTCTGTTCTTAATGCCAGGCCACCAATATATTTGTTTAAGTAAAGATACTGTTGCAGAAACACCTGCATGGGCAGAGGCTATCCCTTCATGTGCTGCTAGGATAAGTCCTAATCTACGTTCCATGTTTGGAATTACCCTATCCCCCACTCCAGGGATTCGAGCAAAAGGAACTTTGTTTGCATCAATTACATAAGAGTACTTGAGTGGAAATTTCTTTGGTAACGCTGCACCACTGCCTTTGCTTGATGCGTTGACAGCCAACAATATCTCACTGTCTATTCTCGTTTTTGAACGAGTGATCGCAGCTACGGAAGCCGTCTGAACAGCCCCCTTTGCGGCTTCATCAGCCAATGAATTTCCTGCAACGTGAACGCCATCACGTTGATGACTCAGCGTGTGTCTTACGTGAGCCTTTGGTAGTTCGTTTCTCAACTGAACTACTTGTTCCCAAAGCATTTTATGCTTTATTGTGCCACCTTTTGCATCTTTGAACCCGTTTTGAAGCCAACTCTGTATATATTCATTAAATGACTGAACACAGTAAAAAGAATCGCACACTATAAGTGATGGGAATTCGCGATCTGTATTTTCAAGTGCCAGTTTGAATGCTTGTAGTTCAGCTCGCTGAGCTGTACAATCTCCTAGAGATTGAGTTTTAGTGACCATTGGTCTGAAGTTACCATCGCGCATGCGACCTTTAACGATTGCGCACGCTGCACTGTAAGCTTGCTTACTCCCTGTAGCGGGTTGTGCTGATCCGTCAGTATAAATTATAAATTCATACTGATCGAGAGGCAGAATTTCAGTGGGCAGAGGACATTCATGTTCATATTGCAGGAACGCTTGTGTTTTTAAATCAGGATCAAAAACATATTCAACATCTGTTGCAGCAAGAGAATTAACCCATTGTATCCATCTAGGATGTAAAGCTTTTGCATTTGGAATGCTCGCTTTTGTAACCGCCTCTAAGGCTGGTACCGGAGTTACGACAATAATGTGTTTCCCTTGGGCTAGAGCTCTTTCTTTTGCTACAGCAGTTTGAACTGCTGTCAGTATTTTTTCTGTTGAAGTGAAGCGCATTTCTGCTTGTGTATACAAATGTGATTTGTATGCTATTGGTACTTTTCCACCCTCATTAAATGTTAAATAGGTGAATCCGCATTGACCCAAAATTATTCGGGTCACCAATTTGCGTTGATTTACGCGTGTTTGTAAGTGATTTGTTGCTAACATGTTAGCTTGGAGTGAAAGCAGGATTTCTGTGTGTTCTTGTGTCCAATGTTTTGTTGAAAAATCAGGTTTGATTAATTTGTAGAGAGGTTTAACCCTTTCTGCGTAATTTAGAATGTATGTTCGTCCAAAATTTAGGAAACCCAAGATGGATTGTAAATTTTTTCAGCGTTTTTGGAGGTTGGGGCAGCGCACACTTTTCTAAAAAGTTGGCTGCCAGGCTCTTGCCTTCACTTGAAAGCTCATATCCTAGGAAAAGGACATTGAGATGGGCAATCCTGGATTTTTAAAGTTGAATTTATAGCCCTCAGAGGCGAAGCCCAATATAATGGTACTCACCCTGTTCAAGTGCCTATCTAGGTCATCGTCTGTCAGATAGATGTCATCGACATATGACAATGCCTCATTATCATAAATTTGTAGTAACTCTGTTACCCTTGCTGAGAATAACCCCGGGCTGTTTTTGAACCCTTGTGGGAGTCTACAAAATTGACGCTGGGTCCCCATTATTGAGAAAGCTGTTAAGTACCTGCTGTCAGGTGCTATGTTTTGACAAAAGAAACCATTTGAAATGTCCAATGTGGTTTTATATTTTTTACGCACAATGTTATTCATTAATGCTGTACTATGTGCATTTTGCACTGCAAATGTTTTGGAACAACTGTTCAAGTGTCTGTAATCCAAAACTAGACGATATGTATTGTCTGGTTTGGATACAGGAAACAAAGGATTGTTCATTGAGGAGGTGCATGTTTCAATCACCCCTTGGTATTCAAGTTGATCTAAGATCTCCCTGACCTGTTTTTTAGCTTCTTGCTGTATTGGGTACTGCCTTTGTGCAGTAGGTTGTTTTTGTAACTGTATTTTGTGGTGAGGTGAGTCCTCATCCCATCCTACATGATTTTTATATAATGCTGGGGCCTGGGCAACTGCCCATTTCCTGGCATAAGTATATTTTAGGTGAATTGGAATATGGGTGGAGAAGGCTGGCATAATGATGTCCTCGCCATGTGGGCACTCCCTGACAAATTTTGGTGGCCAGTCCTTTTCTGCTAGAGGTATATCATAACCCCTTGAAAGTTTCTCCCAAAAGAGTGTTTTCACTTTTCTTGGTATGTCTCCCTCCATTCGGAGTGTTATTTCATATAACTTTTGTGGAGTACTAACCCTGGTGTCTACAGTCTCTACTGTGATGTACTCATTCAAGTCCACTATCTCCAGAAGTTCCTTCAGGTTCTGGCGAGCTATTGTTACTTCTGCTGCACTGTCCAGCATAGTCTGAGCCCATTCTCTGTTCTTGTGCTGTGTTCTCAGTATTCTCGGCATGTCTGATCTTCAGACCTGCTACCTTCTTTTGTGAATTGAGGTTTTGATTTATTTTTCTGAACGTGTTTATCGTCTTTGGATTTCACACGTTCTTCTTTGTGATCTGATCGTCCTCTTCTTTCTGATGTCTGTGACGATATCTGAAAGGTACGAGAGGAACGTGTATCAGTATCTTGATACCTGTCAGGTTTTCTTAAATTATCCCTATTCCTGAGGTTATACCTCCTTTTGAGGAGACCTACCTCAGGATTGAGAACGTCTTTCTTTTGAATTTTGTTTATAAGTTTCTCACTTCTTTTTAGAAGATGTAGGATTTTGTTTAATAGAGTCCTTCTCAGGACTTTCAGATAGTTTTGGCTTCAAAAGTTTTCCACCCAAACTATCTCTGCCTAATTCTGCATAAGATTATTCTATTATTCTGGGTAGTTCGTGTTGATGTTCTGTAACATCAAATTCCCTTAAGCATTGGCGGATCGCCACGGATGCTGCCTCTCCTTTAATATTAGATAATATTATTGTTGAGACCTGGTCGAAGTTTTTCAGTAATTTCATACCTAAATTCAGAGCTGGTTCTGCCCCGTATTCGTTTTGAATTTGTTTCAGGACATCTGGTATTACTGCAATTGACGGAACACCATGTGTTTTAGTATAGATGGCAGCAAAGACTGTGCCCCAAGTGGTGCAGTCTTCCAGTTGTGGTATGATCCCCATTGGTAAACAGATTGTTAGTATTCTGTGTTTCTCATAAGGGCTAGTATTTGGAAATACTGCTTCGATTTGAGTAATTTTTTGAGCTATCCAGAATGGAATTTGTTCACGTTTTGTGGGCATTTTACCCATGACTGCGTGTAAAGTCTGTGGAGTAATTTTTAGTGTATACCCCTGTTGAGGTGTTTGATTTGGAATGGTCATTCGTGGTTGGACTGTGAAAGTCCGCATGACATATTGGACTAATTGTCTGTAAATTTTTATTAACTCTTGTAGTTGAGTAAGTAATTCATCGTCTGACATTTCTTCGATGTCAGGATGAGTGTGTAGCCGGCTAAAATCGGCCATGTTGCTCCTGGTCTACCTAGTGGACCGAGCCTGGTAATGTTTTAGGGCGCCTTTAAACCAGAGATTATGCTCCTGGTATGTGAGTGGAATTTCAATATCCTCTAAAGGAATATATTCCTCTGGTGGTTCATCTTCTTTAAAGAAGTGAACCATTTTTGTTACTGGATTTGATTCTGGGAATATTATCCATGAATAGAATACCTCTGTCTGAAAGGATTTGTGTGCCTCTATCACGAAAACTGCTCTACCACCTCTTGGTGTTAGGCCATGTTTTATAAGTTTTAGAGTGATGGCTCTCTTAAGTTTGGAGGGATGTTTATAACACCCTCATCGGTTTCATGTAAACCTGTAAAATTAAAAGCTGTTACGACTGGATCAGCCGCAGCTACACCGTTATCGGTGTTAGTATCCCCGTTCAGGGACATTGTTTTTTGAAAAATGTTTCAAGGAAACAAAAGATAAGGTGCACAATATTTTGGAACACTGTATCCTTCAACGTTGATCAAACCATACAGCTAATATGTAGGATTGTTGTCCTATTCAGCTTAGGTGGATACTTAACCCTACCCACTCCAGACGTCTTATGGAGTATGTGAGTAGGGGTCTCTGAGAGAAAATCACGACTAAGTTACTCAGTATCTAGCATTAAATTAGTGCCTTACCAAACGTTGGGCGCCATGTAGTGTAGTTCCTATTTCCCTAATAGGCTCTGCGCATTGGAATAATATCTTTATATAACAAAAGGAGGGAGTGAAGAGGTAGTGTCTCACACGGACACTGTGGCGGATATATCCTCCTCTAATGCTTAGTAAATAAATCAAAAGAATCCACCACATGGGACTAGAAGTATAAAGGAAAGTGTGTTGAGTCATCCAAATGTGGATGCACACAGCGTTTGTTTAAATACCCCTCACACACCAAAAGGACCCTTGGTGTCATGCTTCATCATGGGGGTCTTCCCGTCCCGCTGCGGGATGGGGCGTGCTACGACCTACGGCTTCGCGGGAGCACTGATATTAACAATACTATGTGTAGTGATGGGGTAGTGAGAGGAGGGGTCGAGAAAGGATACGGGTGGGTGATTAAAAAGGAACTGGCCTCATGGACTTAGAAGGAACTTTAATAGGTCATTGAGGCTGGACCTGTTAAAAAAGTGATGCGGAGAAATCCTGCCAATAATGTGCGGATGCTCCTATAGAGTCAACATGTTTCGAAGCAAAGCTTCTTCATCAGGACTAAGAAGATCCCCTCAGTATCCACTATGTTGATTTATCCCAAATGGGTGTGCTATATATACAAAAGTGATAAAAAATAATAAAGAGCATAAATTATGCACTCTATACGATACCCAATAGTATCATGTAAATGTCAATGATGTAATGTAGGAGTTAATACTCCTTAAGCCTCTTGTAACGGGTGGGGGAGAAAGTCGCCAAACGTAGTTGTTAAGGTCAACCCAGTCTCGCCTTGAAATAACACCAACCCGCGGCTCCGTGATGTTGGGAGAGGGAGGAGAACAGTAGGAGGTCGAGGTGGGATGAGTGCCTAGGGGAGGGATTAAGGACCCCAGTATTTGTTGAGCAGGAGAAGTTTGAGGTCTTTTTTGAAGCTGATGTAAGAGGGGTTGCAACGAAGATCTTTAGGGAGGGAGTTCCAGATGTTAGGCGCGTTCCCAGAAAAGGAGCGAGATTGTGTGGTTTTCTTGTTTAACAGAGGAGGGACAAGAGCGAGGGTGTTGGAGCTCCTCAATGATCTAGAGCAGCCAGCTTTGTGAAGTTTGTCTGAGAGGTACTGCGGGGAGCGTTGATGCAGGGCTTTGTGCGTAATGCAAGCTGTCTTGTAGGAGGTTCTTCCTTCAACGGGAAGCCACTTGAGGTCTTGAAGGACAGGGGAGATGTGATCGAACCGTTTGAGGTCGGTAATGAGCCTAGCGGCCAAGTTCAGAACAGATTTGATTGGGGCTAGGTGGGCTTTAGGGGTTCCAGAGAGGATGGCGTTACCATAGTCGATTTTCGACAGGACCAGCGATTGGACAACTAATTTAAAGTCGTCTGCAGGAATGAAGGGTTTTATTTTCTTGAGGTGATGGAGTGTGAAGAGAGCGCTTTTGGCCGATTGTTTTATGTGGGGGATAAGAGTAAGGTTTTGGTCGATGTTAAAACCGAGGGATTTAACTGAGTTAGATACAGTGAGAGAGCAGTTGAGTGCGGTAAGGTCAGAGATCCCGGCTAGAATGGGGAGCGAGTTGTTCTTAGGGGAGAAAAGAATGATTTCGGTCTTTTTTGGGTTGAGTTTGAAGTGGTTGTAGTGGAACCAGGATTGGATCTTACTCAAGGCATCATTGAGGTGAAGAACATCCGAGCCGGATTGAATCTTATGGTAAAGTTGGGTGTCATCGGCGTATAGGTGGTAATTGATTCCCGCTTGTTTGAGGATAAGGGTGAGGGGTTCCATGAAGAGATTAAATAGAGAGGGGAGAGGATAGAGCCCTGTGGGACCCCTAGGGAGACGGGCAGAGGTTTGGAAAGGCAGTTACGGATTTTGATTTGCTGCATTCTGTGTTGGAAAAAGGAGGTGAACCATTTGAGGACTGTACCGTTGAGGCCAAAACGATCTTTAAGTGTGTTAAGTAGAGCAGAGTGGTTAACAGTGTCAAAAGCAGCGGAGAGATCAAGGAGAATGAGAAGGAAGGATTCGCCTTTGTCGAGAGCGTGGTGGATGTCATCGATTATGTTAAGCATTGCTGTTTCGGTACTGCATCCCTTTCTGAAGCCTGACTGGAAAGAGTCTAGAAGATTGAATGAGTCAATGTGTCTATCTAGTTGGAGCAGGGCGCATTTTTCAAGGGCTTTTGAGAGAAGAGGAAGGTTAGAGATAGGACGAAGGTTATTTAGGTCATTAGGGTCACCAGCAGGATTTTTGAGGATGGGAGTGATTTGTCCCAATTGGAGGGAAGCTGGTACACAACCCGAGGTAAAGGAGGAGTTGATGATGGAGGTCCAATAGGGGGCAATGATATGTTTTAGATCTTGGACAAGGTTGGAAGGGAGAGGGTCTTTAGTGTGCGATGACGGTTTAAGTCTTGAGATGACGTTAAGGACATCAAGTTCAGTGACTGGTTGGAAGTCAAGCCAAGAAGCATTATTTTTTGCTCAAGTAAGATGGGGCCGGGATCAGGAATCTGGATGGTAGGGGGAAAGAAGAGGAGTCATGAGGAAGTGTAGAGAGTGAAGGAGAATTGGAGGAAATGTCCGGTGAGGGAAGTAGGTTAAGAGAGAGGGAGTAAGGGCAAAGGATTGATCTATTTTGGAGATTTTTTCGGAGAAGTAGCTGGCAATTTCTTCGCATTTCTCGGAGGTGGCAATCACCTTGGGGGGTGCAGGGGCTGTTTGGTTTTTGACAATGTTGAAGAGTTCCCTAGGTCTGTTTTTGGCCCGGTCGAGTTGGGAGCGGAAGAAGGAAGTCTTAGCATTGAGGATGTGTTTTTTATAGTTGGATCTAGCGGATCTGAGGAGAGAGAGATTAGAAGGGGAAGGGTTTTGCCTCCATATGCGTTCAGTTGATCTAAGTGTACGTCTCTCATTGTTGAGATCAGAATTGAACCAGGATTTGGAGGAGGAGTTTTTTTGTCGTTTTAGTCTGGCAGGGGCAATTTGATCAAGGACCTTAACAATGGAATTATTAAAGTGTTCGGTGAGGTCATTGGCATTTTGGGAGGGAGGAGAGAGTCGAAGTTGAGCTTTAACTTTGGACTCAAGTTCGCCTGGGGGATAAGATGAAGATTCCTGGTCAGTTTCATCTGATTGATGGTTTTAGGAGGAGGGGGTAGTACGGTGTTAGTGATCGTGAAAAGGATGAGGTGGTGGTCGGACCAGTCGATGGGAACGATGGAGGAAAGGGAGGCCAGCTCATTGCTAGTAATGATAGCGTCAAGAGTGGCTCCTTTGGAGTGAGTAGGAGAGTGGCATAGTTGTTTAAGGTCATAGATGTCAAGTAGATCGGTGAGGAGGTTAACCATAGGATCGTCTTTTTGTTCCAATGAAGGTTAAAATCTCCGAGGACGAGGTTTTTAGAGTTGGAAAGTGCGGATTGGGAAAGAAGGTCAGACAATTCTTCTACAAAAGGGAGAGGGTCACCGGGAGGATGGTAGATATTGTGTAGTCGAATTGGAGGGAGCCCTTCACTTTAAGTTCCGCTCCGAGGTATTCAAAAGTAGAATAATCGGAGTTTGGTACAGGGGAGAGTTGGAGTTCGTTTTTAAAGATTATTGCTAGACCGCCTCCAATTTTGATAGGTCCATCTTTTCTGAGGATGGAGTAGCCAGGGGGAGAGAGCATATCGAGAATGGAAGAGGAGTGATCTTTAAGCCAAGTTTCAGTAAGAAAGGCAATGTCAATGGATTCACTAAGGATGGTTTCCGAAATATCAGTTGCATGTTGGACAGCCGAGCGACAGTTAACCAGCATGCAAGTCAGGGGAATAGGGTTGGTTGTAGGGGGGGGGGGCAGGAGTGGATAATGGTGAATTGCGGAGGAAGTCTTGGAGAAGCTGGGGAATTTGGAATTCTGCTAGTCCCTAGGATCACAGGAATAGGAGCCTGAGGGGTCAGAGGGTCAGTAGTCAAAGAGCAGGGGGTAAGGATTACAGAGGTCAGGGAGTTCAGAGGCGGGGAGGAGGTTTGAGGCGCGGAGTGTTCTAGGTGAATCGTTACCGAGGGGGTAGTATCCCATTGCTGGGGGAATGTGGTGTTGATTTGTTCAGTACACCGGGCAATAGTGTGATTGGGGCAGTTAAGAGAGGAGATGGAGTTAACATCATTTCTGAGAGAGGTGAGTTCAAGCGCTAGGTTAGCGAGATGGAGTTCTATATTAAAAAGCGTCTGGGGAATAAGGGAGAAGGGGATGGAGGTTGGGAGTTCATGGGGACATGGAGGATGTTCTGCATTAGTCAAGGCGAGAGGTCTGTGGAGGGAGGGGCGGGAGTCCAGGTGGGGGGTGGAGAGGGAGATCCGATTGATGGCCGAAGGGAGGGAGGTGAGGTGGGATTGGGCAGTCACTGGAGACTGTAGAGAGTCAGGAGAAGGAAAGGGTGCTCGGGGAGAGTGAGGAGGGTTGGTATTCTGGTTAGGGAGGGAAGGACAATTGGGGGGAAGAGGTTAGAGTAAGGGATTGGGTCGAAGTTAGGTCAAATAGGGAGGGCTGGGAGGAGGGAGAAGATAGAAGGGAGGAGCTGGTGTGAGTTGTTGGAGCCTCAAGAGGAGGAGAGAGAGTTTGGGTGGTTGAGTAGGCCGTCGGTGAATCAGTAGGAGGGAGAGTTGTTAAGGCGGGAGAGATTGAGAATCTGTGCTTGTTAGACTTCTAGGGTGTTTTCAATGTCTGTATGAGGAGGGGTTAGAGTAGGTGAAAGAGGAGGTGTGTGGTCAGACTGTGATTGGGAGGCTGAAGGGTTAGAGTAGGGTATCGAGACTAGATTGGATAAGGTGCTGAAATGGTGTTCAAAGATGGTGAGGTGTTTTTCAGAGGCTTGAATGAGGATGTTTCCGGATTTAAAAATGGAGATGTCCATTTCACCAAGAAAAGTAGGGGAAGGGGTGGTAGATAGTTTCAAACCATATGGGATTTTGCATGATTTTGTGATAGGAAGGTGTTGGAGGAAGGTGCTTTTCTATTTGGAGGGCGCTTGGAGTAGAAGATATAGTTGGTTTTTACAATCGAGGTGAGACTTCGGTAGTTATCTACAAATAGCGTTTCTTGGTGACGAATTAGTAGTTTGTGTTTAAAGTTTTTCTTAGCATTTTTGGAGAGGTTGGGGGATAAAGGATGGTCCAAGAGTTTGGGCCATGTCTAGTGATAGGTGCATCCAGTGTAGGGGGGGGGAGAGTGAAGGGGGGCATTGTTATTCCGTATAAGGCCGGGAGAAGAAAGTGACTAGAGTAGACCCCGGGGAGGTCTGAGCTAGGAAGAAGTCATAAATGGTGAGAGGGAGCGTAAAACCTGTTCAAAAGGACAAAACGAAGGGAGGAGGTAACATAAAGATGCAGTGAGAATGGAAGATAAATTAACTATACGTCTGAACAATTCTCTACTCCCTATTGCATAAAGAGATGGACGTGCAATGTGTTATAACGCATAATATATGGCGGTAGGTAAAGTCGAATAGTACAATTTAGATGATCATAAAGAGGCAGGGCAGTTAACAGTGTATGTAGAGCAATAAGGATAAAAGTCATTAAACAGCTCAGTTAACAATAACATGAGTATACATCCAGAGTAAAAATGCAATACAATATGACGTCGCGATGAGGTAGGGCAATTGAGGAGCACGTGGGACTTTAGGTTTAATAAGCTACACCTGTCATGGTGTTTTTTTTAATTTTTGTATTTCAGAATAAGTCCTACTGAATTAGTGGTTGTCAGCAAATATGGGCAAATCTGCCTCCATGATTTAGTAGTAAGGGTAATCTGAGTGAGAGTTCAGGCTACAAAGGACTTTTTTTCCTTGCTTACATCAGGGCCCTTGGCAACAGTGCGAGTCACTGAGTCAGGCCTACCCCAGCCAGCCTGTGCATACAGTGCAGCACCAGGTATGATTGTTTTTGTGCAGGAAGGAACAAATTCCTGCACAATAACAATCATAAGAGGTGTTTTCCTCTTTCTGTGCATGCACACATAGAAAGAGGAAAAAACAAGGAGAAATAAAAGTATTTCTCCTTGTTGCGCCTCCTTACACCTTCCCTGGAGGGGGGCGTAGGATTCTGACACATTCCCAGGTTTAAGAAACATTGTAAGTCTGGGAATGCGGCAGAATCTATGGGTGTTGTGGAGAACACCCACATCAACACCCATGGAACGCCTCTTTAATGTAAGGTGCTGCGTGAAAAGACAACGCAGGGTGGCTTTACGTGACCGTTTAAACTTTGAAGCACCACACTGCGCCGCCGGTGAAAGTGATGTACCTGTGGCGCAAGGGTGCTTGTAAATAAGCCCCGACATGTTTACAAATTCCATAAGTTAACAGAACAGACAATAGTTTGGGACGGAGGGGCGGGTTCGTATGTTCCTATCCTTATTTTAACTTGGCTGCTCGTACCTGTGCATTATAGAGCATGCATTGCCCTTTAGGAAGCCCATATTGTACCGTCAGGGATTTGAACATTTGCACGGTCTCTCAAGCATAACAATCCAAAACTGTCCTAATGCCTGCCTCGGTCATAGGCTTTCATCACAGTTTTGAATCTAGGCATACACCACATAGATAGGTCAAGGGCATATAGGGTTGGCCTTTCCAGCCTTTGTACATACCTGGTCCAACAGTGTAATGTCACTGTCTTCTGCATCCAGAATAATTCCTACTGTAGGAAGACCCTACCCTGGGCGCCCATAATTCCACCCCTTCATGATCTGTTTCATCTTCTAACCAGGCCATAGGCCATAAAAGCAGAGCAGTCAAATAGCAACCTTAATAGTTGGGTATCCCCAAGCCTCCCCTATCCCTATCCCCAAGCATCCCCTATTGCTAGCCACCTACACCTAGTTCCGCAGAGCAATTCGGATTAGCTGAGTCTGGTGGTTTAGTGGACTAATGTGTCCACTGTAGGGGTGTGTATTTGACCCCATGGTCACAGTTTTAAATCCTTTCATGCTCATTGTTTATGGACCTCAGAAGGATGAAAGGCTGAGTGGACCCACCGGGATTTAAACCTGTGACCACGAGGTCTAACACAAGCCCCTGCAGTGGATGCATCAGTCCAGTAAGCCACCAGACCCAGCTAATCCGAATTGCTCTGCGGAACTAGGTGTGGGTGGCTAGCAATAGGGGATGCTTGGGGATAGGGATAGGGGAGGCTTGGAGATACCCAACTATTAAGGTTGCTATTTGACTGGTTGTTTGCCCTGGCCATGGGCCTTCACTTTTAATAAGCTCTCCAGCGGTCAGTGACCAATACTGGTGAGAGGGAGCAACCATGTCTGGCGACCCTCTGTATAGGCCAGTGTGCAGAGATTGGCCGTCCTTTTATTACACTTGCCAGCAGTCGGGCATACAACAGCTGGATCCCTTTAACAAAGTCTGATACTACCTAGCACTTCAAACAGGTACCACCATAGTGAAGTATTGAAGGCTTTTTCTATATCCAGTGATGTCACCGCTGCATTCTGATATACCTGCGGTGTCCTCTCTAGTACGCCAAGGACGTGTCTAATATTCAATCAATCAATCAATCACGGCATTTATAGAGCGCGCTACTCACCCGGGAGGGTCTCAAGGCGCTGGGGGAGGGGGTAAGTTACTGCTCGAACAGCCAGGTCTTGAGCTGCTTCCTGAAGGCGAGATGGTCCTGGGTTCGCCGAAGGTGAGTGGGGAGGGAGTTCCAGGTCTTGGCCGCCAGGTAGGAGAAGGATCTTCCTCCGGCGGTGGTTCTGCGGATGCGTGGTACGGTGGCGAGGGCGTGGCTGGTTGATCGTAGCTGGCGTGTGGGCGTGTAGAAGGACATGCGGTCGTTGAGGTACTTTGGGCCCAGGTCGTGGAGGGCCTTGTGTGCGTGGGTGAGGAGTCTGAACGTGATTCTCTTGCTGACGGGGAGCCAGTGCAGGTCTTTCAGGTGTACGGTGATGTGGCTGTGTCGGGGGATGTCCAGGATGAGTCGTGCGGAGGCGTTCTGGATGCGCTGGAGTCTCTTTTGAAGTTTGGCTGTGGTTCCGGCGTAGAGGGTGTTCCCATAGTCCAGTCGGCTGGTGACGAGTGCCTGGGTGACGGTCTTCCTGGTTTCAGTGGGGATCCATCTGAAGATCTTGCGGAGCATGCGCAGGGTGTTGAAGCATGAAGATGAGACGGCGTTGACTTGTCTGGTCATCGATAGGGAGGAGTCCAGGATGAAGCCCAGGTTGCGTGCGTGGTCCGTTGGCTTGGGTGCGGTGCCCAGGGCCGGGGGCCACCAGGAGTCGTCCCAGGCGGAGGGTGATGAGCCCAGGATGAGGACTTCCGTCTTGTCTGAGTTCAGTTTAAGGCGGCTGTTCCTCATCCAGTCGGCGACGTCTCTCATCCCGTCGTGCAGGTTGGCTCTGGCGGTGGTGGGGTCGTTGGTGAGGGAGAGGATCAGCTGGGTGTCGTCGGCGTAGGAGATGATGTTGAGGTTGTGTCGGCGTGCGATGGCTGCGAGGGGGCTCATGTAGACGTTGAAGAGGGTCGGGCTGAGTGAGGATCCTTGTGGAACGCCGCAGATGACTTCGGTGGCTTCGGATCTGAACGGGGAGAGGCGGACTCTCTGGGTTCTTCCGGCGAGGAACGAGATGATCCATTCCAGTGCTTTCTCTCGGATTCCGATGTTGCTGAGGCGCTTCACTAGGGTGCGGTGGCAGACGGTGTCGAACGCCGCGGAGAGGTCCAGGAGGATGAGGGCAGCTGTTTCCCCGTTGTCGGTTAGGGTTCTGATGTCGTCGGTGGCTGCGATAAGGGCGGTCTCGGTGCTGTGGTTGGCCCGAAACCCGGACTGCGAGGGGTCGAGGGATCCATTCGTCTCGAGGAAGGCGGCAAGCTGTCTGTTGACGGTCTTCTCGATGACTTTGGCCGGAAACGGAAGGAGCGAGATGGGGCGGTAGTTCTTGAGGTCGGTGGGGTCCGCCGTTGGTTTCTTCAGGAGGGCGGTAAGCTCGGCGTGCTTCCAGCTCTCCGGGAAGGTGGCGGTGTGGAAGGAGGAGTTGATGATGTCCCGGAGATGGGGTGCGATGGTGGCGTCGGCTTTGTTGAAGACGTGGTGTGGGCAGGGGTCGGTTGGTGATCCGGAGTGGATGGAGTTCATCGTGCGGGTGGTGTCTTCGGTGTTGATCGGGGTGGCATGGGTGTTATGGTCCCGGAATAAATCTGCATTGATCAGAGTGTAATAGTGTTATTCTATTGGCGAAAGCTTTCCCCGATATCTTGTACTCCATAATGAGTGGTCTATAGGATTTGGGGCCAGATGTACGATGCTTGCGTTTTGTGACTAGCAAATTGCGTTGTTTTGCGACTCACAATTTGCGACTCGCAAAGTGTTATTTACAACAGTGTGTCAGACACTGTTTGAAATTCCTAATGAGGTTGCCTGCCTCATCAATATTCATGAGGCAGGTGCAATTTGTGACCCCATTGGGAATGGCTAGCACTCCCAGGGATGGTGGCCTGCTGGGGTCAGCAGACCACCATGTTTGCGACTGCTTTTTAAATAAAGCAGTTTTTTTTAATGCATCTGCATTTAAAAAAGAAAAATGAAACTTCTCACTTTTTAAGAGTAGGCAGTGGTCCGTGGGGCCACTGCCTGTTTTTAAAAAATAATTTCATTGCCAGTCACAAAGGTGAAGAGGTACCCTGGGGACCCCTTCCCGTTTGCGAGTGGCTACCACCTACTTGAAGTAAGTGGGAAACTGCAAGTGTTTTGTGACCGCAATTGCGGTCGCAAAACAATCTTACATTGAAGTGCGAGTCGCTATTAGGAAGGGACGCCCTTGGCACGCCCCTTCCTAATAGCGAGTTGCAAACCCTATTTTGTGAGTCGTAATAGATTACCGACTCGCAAAATAGGGTTTGTAAATAAGGCAGACCGATTTTGTGGTCGCAAACAGGCCAATTTCCCGTTTGCGACCGCAAAAAACGGTCGTACATCTGGCCCACAGTTTTCCGGTCCTCATTAGACCGCTGTAACCAAACTAGTAATTTACCAGCTCGGTCACCTTCATTGTGCTGCCTGGCAACATACCCCTTGTAGTCAATGCCCTTTAGTGTTTCTACCAAAATATTACATGTTTTTCACTGCTGCCAGTAGTTCTTCCCCCGTGTTGTGGGTATCTTATGGCTTGCAGCTCTAGCCCTCTTAATTGTTGTTTAGACTCTTCAATTTTCTGCCTTACCTTAAGCTTGAGCCCAGATATATACTTCAGGCTTAGTGGCTGATTTAGATCTTGGTGGACTGGTTACTCTGTCACAACGGTGATGGATATCCCGTCCACCAAAATATAAATCCCATTATATCCTATTTGATTAATATTTCGGCGCTGTAACCCGCCCGCCAAGATCTAAATCAGGCCTTTATTTCCTTGAAGGTATCTCATTTATTTTCTTCATGTAGTGCTGACCCTTCATTTTGTCTTAAAATAATTATCTCTGTGTTCTCCTACGATGGCTCCGAATGCCAGAGCTTCCGCCAGGAGATTCCAGGTTGGTATTGCTGGAAGTTGTGAACCCCGGTCATCAAGAGAGGATTGCAATCTGATGTCTGGCCCACATATTCTGTGTTCCCAATAGTGTGAGCCATTCCCATCTCAACCTGGGACATGTCTAGAAGTGTGTGTGTAACCCATTGTCTGGGAAATAGAAAGAGTATTCTGCCACATCTGGATGTTGCTCCCTCCATTTATCCATTAATTGGCAGTGGTGGATCCAAGCCGAAGGATTCTGTGATGCCGTCCCAGCAGCAACGCCTTGCAGTGGTGGGTGCGATCTATCTACGAATGTATCTACCACAGCGTTATAATCAGTGTTTAATTTGTAAAAATATTAAGTGCCTCTGCAGCTTGCATCACCATTGCCCGTGCCAACACTGCCAATTACAGTACCAGCACTTGGATTACCATTACACTCCTACTAGTGACCTTGTATTCAGGCTATTCCAGGCTACCCAAAGCTCTAAAAATAGCTTGGTTGGCAGGTATTAGTCATGTTTACTTTGTATTGAATTATAAAACAACTGTTCTTGTGCTCATTTCAAAATTAGACAGACAGCTCCACCATGTGGTAAACTGTCATAAGTGCCGGTGTCGAGCACCGAAAACCACTGCCTCAAATTAAGCACTGGTTATAGTCATCAGTGCTTTATGGGAATTTGTGAATAATGATGTGAATTCAAGTTACTACAAATATTTGTTATCATCTCTACAACTAACCAATGCGGGTGACTTATGGGACTTGAATTTATCGCATCCTACTTTTTGCCGAGCCATGAATAAAGCAGCAAAAATTAATTCGCTAGTTGAGGATAAAAGCATATATTCGCGGCGATCACACGCTTGGATGACAATTCAAACGTATGTCACATTGCAACCGGCATCTTACCTACACCCAACCTATCCGGTGAATTTCAAGAAAAAATTATTGGCTATGCGCTTAGGTGAACTGCCATATTTGTCAGACAAACCAGTATGGTGATATAAAAGACCAAAAATGCGCAGACTATGTGATGCCCCAAACGAAGATTTTGTGCACTTGGTCAGCATATGTCCCAAACTGAATAATGTACGCCGTACACTTTTAAAGCACTTATTTAATGAGAGAGGGATCCGTACGTGCAGAACAGCCATCATGAGAAGTCTGGACCCTACAGATCCTCAGTTAAACTGCAACCTTCTGAAGTTTTTACAATTTCGCGACAAAGCAGTCAAACAGAATTGTAAGCTGCATACTATAGCATAAGGAATTTGCCCCGCCTTATGAGCACAAGACATTGATATGATATTAAAGCAGGATGTTAACATTTGGAGCTGTGGAATTTTATACTGATGCATATGCCACTTTATAATAACGGTGAAGAGTATCCATAACAATGAATTGAAGGAATTTTACAATGTCATGTTTTAAATAAGACCACAATATTTTCCTGTGTTGTAGCAATATTAATCTATGTTTTTAAGAAAACTGATTATTTTAAAAGGATCTCTTTTATATGTACACCTAATTTGTATTGTGATGGTTTTTATTAACTAATAACAATAAACTTTCATTCACATAGTCACCATTGCATATACAGGGCATATCCAGATTTTGCAGCATCCTCGGGGAGACAAATTCCCAAAACTGTGCTTGGTTAGTGCTAGGCTCACAAATACTTGGTAATGTGTCATCTGCTCCATCTAATCTACCCTTCAGTATAGTGAATCTACTCCCACCATTGATCCATCTAGATTATATGAAACTAGCTTATATGAAGCACTTTAATATTCCATATTAAAGTACCTCTAACATATGCTGAGTATTAAATGACATCCAACTGACCCCTTCATCTTTTCTTCAGTGTAGACATCTCCACTTTGGGTCAAGTAAGCTTCCAATAAACATGCTATGTGAACTCCTCTATGCCTCAGGTATTGATAGATTTTAAATTATGCAGCAGGTGAGCCCAGACTCAGTTTCTAAGCAAAACACTTATAATTGACATGCATTATTCAGGAGTGATTGCAGGACCTCGCCCATATGTGTTCTACCCATTGACACTGATGACAGTTGTCAGTTACTTTGGGCCACATTGTGTGGTTCCACCCCTTTCCAGATCATTGACCTCCGAACATGCTACATGTGAATCCATGTGGGTCATATCATTTGGGAGACAGCATACTGTTTGACTTATAAACCTCCTCCCCAGCTACGGCTTGTAGAACTGCCTTGCACTCCATAACATAACAACACAACAATAACCTACATCTTTGCAGACCTTATGTGGTGCATGTATATCTTAACCATACATCTAAATCAGAAAATAGGTCCCAGTAAGGTTCCCCACTGAGATACACCTGTGTGCATTGCACACTTTTTGGCTTTTCCCTCAAGTCGTACGCCAACCAGACACTCCCCCACCAGCACACCATAGGTAAGCATATAAGGAAGCCCCAATTGTATGGTGACCCAGTGCATCTGGGATGTATCAAAAAACGTAGCTCAGGTATTCAGTGGTCATTGGGGTCAACTCTGGGCCACTGCCCACTATCTCGTCATTTGATGTTGTCTCTGATCTGTTATCATCACTGGTCGATTCATGATCAATGTCTGTAGTGGGGGCTTGTGCATCCCGGTATTGTGTTATATCTTTCACCAGGCAGCTCTGCGAATTTGCAATCTGATCTTTCATCAGCCAGCCGGGGGTACTCTACCCACTTGTCATCTCGCAGGTGCCTTCAACGGCCTAGGCCCCCCATCAATGACTGTCAGGCCGCTAGCTTCCAACCAGACTCAAGCCTCATCCAGAGTCTTGAAAAAGCGGGAAGGGGCTTCGGCAATGAGCCATAGCTTAGTGGGGTATAGGAACGCATACTTGAAAACCTGCTGAAGCAGGTGCAGTTTAAGGACTATAAAAGACCGTCTCTGCTGCACTGAGGCTGTACAATAAGGAAAAATGTTTACTTGCTTACTGTACACCCTCCACATGCCATGCTCCAGTGCAGCCTGCAGTATTCTGTTGCTGTCGTGGAAGTCCAAGAAGTCAGTCACCATTTGTCTGGGCGAGGCCCAAGGACAGGGTGGTGACCAGGACTCTATTCACTCGCTCAACAGAAAAAATTTAGAAGGTGCATCTTTATGTATATTCTCTGTGAACCAGATCTCAAGGAACTCTGCTGGATTTCTGCCCTCTGCTGTGTCAGGTATTCCAGCCAGCCATACGTTATTACTGCATGAACGCCCTTTGGTGCTATAAGAAGGTCAAAGAGTCCTCCAGATTTTTTTCAATTTGCCTATGAAGCTCTGTCACTGCAGGGTTCAGTATGGCCAAAGTTTGTTCATCCTCAGAATACTCTATCCTGTGTTCAGTGAGCAACAAATTTACTTCTACTGCCACAGAGTCAATTTTTGTTTTGAGTGTGCTCTTGGTGTTTCTCCACATGTCCTGCAATGCAGAGCCAACAGTCTTTAACAGCTCGGCATTGTTTTTGCCGCAGGACCCCTATGCATCAGTGCTTTCTCTTACCAATTGGCATGTTGGTGACCTTAGGTTTAAACATCCTCCTTGGCCTCGAAAAGGGGTCAAAGGTGACCCTCCCAAACCAAACGAGATGTCCTTGTCACATACTATGAATGCGCTGTATTTCACAGTCAGCAGTCTACTCGCTTAGAAATGAGGTGTCCCTGCCAGTCCATAATTACACCCCGCACTGTCCCAAACTGTGATTTCCGACTCTGAAAGAGGTGCCGGCTTCCAGCCTGTGGGGAGTAGTGGAGTATGCTGGCACCTCAGTCCTTTCCCTTTGGTCCCCCAGCTGGGCCACTCACACTTGGGATCTCCATTAATATTCAAGTTTTTGAGCTGTGTTTAACTATGTTAGGTGACAATTTGGGAACTCTTTAGAGCCTGCTATAGGGGAAAAGATGGTACTTCACTAGCAATCCACTGTGAAGATGAAAGATCCATTCTACCTTAAGAAGTTGCCCATGCATCGGGCTCCCATTGCCTCCATTCCCATTTCCAATTTCTGCCATGTCCTGCACCTCTCAGCATGTTGAATCGGGTCCCCACACAGCACCTTGGACTTCCTGTTGCAAGCTGAGGTGTCCGATCTACTGGTGCTGCTAGTATGCGACAATGATTTTTACCAGATTTCGAACAGCCTTCTGAAATTGTAAACATTTGCAAAATTGTGAAAATTTAATTTTGCATATTTTTAAACGCATATGTTTTAAATATAGACTTTTACATAGAACACCTAAAAGAATAATTTGGTAAAAACTGTCAATATTAAATGTATCAAACTATGACATGCATTTACAGCCTTGTTTGGGGAGAATCATCTAGTGATTGGTATATCTATCGATAAGGTGTGTGCTGAACAAATTCAGTTTCACATGTTTCACCAAATGTACTAACAAATGTCTGAAAAATGCAGTCACAAATTGTGCAGCAACTGTTTATGACCCATTGTAGGAAGCTGGCTCTCTATATAGTGTACTAAAATGAAGTACACTGTGCGGAGAGTTCATTGATCCCCAATAGTTATGCTTAGGTAAAAGCAGATAAATCTAATGTTCTTTTTGTGGTAGTGTGGGGAGCTTCTCTGTGATTTCTCAAAGGCTGGAGGTACTCTGGGGTTCTTGGAGACCTTTCAGGTTTCAGGATGACACAGCAGTGACGATTGTTGAGTGTTGCTGGCAGTGTTTGGCGCCTTTTTCTTCTTCAGCAGGGCTTCAGTTCTCAAGCAGCAGGTCTTCTTTGTCCTTTTCTTCTTTGGTCTGATGAATCTGAGGTTCAGGTCTCAGGTAGATACTGAATTTAGGGGTGTTATTAGGGGAGACAGGTAGAAGCCAATGGGCTACTTACCTTCAGGGTGTCTACACACTCTAGTGACCACTTCCTGTGGGAAGAGGCACTACTCTAGCCCTGATTGGAGGTTTTCCTACCATTCCAAGATGGTGGAAATTCAGGAGCAGGGTTTACCTTGCCTGCCCCACTCTATGGGTGGAGCAGGCTAAGGGGGGACCCTCCTCCTCATCTAACAAATTTTCCCGCCTTTGCTCCCACCAAAAGGAGAGCAGGGAAGGGGGCTTGGCCTCCCCCACTATCTGGAGGTGCATGAGTTGTATTTCAAAGCTTCCCTCCCAGGTAGGCCATCCTGTCCTGGGAGAGGTGTGACGCACCTCCCCCCAGAGCAGGCTTTGTCTCTGTCCTCTGAGAGAGCTGACCCATGAGGTCAGAAACATGTCTGATGGTGGCAGACTTACGAAAACCAGTCAGAACTACACCAGTGTTTGCTAGGTTTTCAGGGGATCCTCTAAAAGGGTCTCCTGTGTGAATTTATTAATAAATCCATCACTGGTATCAGTGAGGATTTAATAAGACAAGCTGTTTGGTACCAAACACCTTAGAAATCAGTGAAGCTATCATTGAGCTACGAAACTCGTGTTTACAAGTATCCAGCCCATGCACTATTTATGGCTTCCCTGTTTACTTACAACATCACAAAATGGACTGGACATTGTAGGGGCATGTCTGCTCCTGCTGATATGTCCACACATAGGATAGAGTGCACCTTAGGGCTAAATACCTGCAATAGGGCAGACGTACCTATATCTTATGCAGTGTATGTGGAGGCATGGCACACAGGGCTGGGTGCCGTCGACTCTTCGTATTTTCCTGCACCAAGACACACAGCCTGCAGTGGCAGAGTGCATAGCCTTGGTAAGGGGGCCCTGAGGTGGCACAACAGTGCTGCAGCCCCAGAGGACCCTCTTCAGCACCCATGCCCTAGGTACCAGGGGTACCACTTACTAGGGACTTATAGGGGTAACTGAAGTTGTGCCAATCATGGTACCCTATTTGGGGAAAGAGATCTGGCCCTAGGAACCTGGTTAGCAGGGACCCAGTGCACTTACAGTACGAAATCACATCAGGCAAAAAGTGGGGGCTAATCATTTCCTACACCCATATTTTATTTTGCGAGCCGACCTATGTGCTTATAGGTCAGTTTGCAAAACACTGAATCGTGGGGGTTGCAGAACTACCTACCTAATTAATATTCATTACTCAGGTTGCATTTATAAGACCCCCTGTGATTGGCTACAGTCACAGCGATGATGGCCTGCAGTCACAATCCCTGTGATCACAATCTAAAACAGATCGTTTTTTGTAGGCAGCCCAGCTTCTTTAAATGACCTGAAGTTTCCACACATTTCACAGTGAGAAGGGGTCGAAAGAGGACACATTTCCTTTCATGAATACATTACCACCTCAACTTAGGAGTCGTTAAGTGACTAATGGTTTCAACCACCATTTATACATAGGCTGATTTGAAGTTTGGAAGGAAGGCCCCTAACAGGCCTTTTACAATGTGTGAATCAATAATGATTTCTAAACCCATTTTGTGGTTCAGAAAAATGTTTCCGAAAATTGAATTTAGCACGAATTAAAAGAGTTTCAAACCCAGTATTTTACTGTGGTAATATGAATAAGTCCATGTAGCCGAGGTTTATATAGATGAAGAAGGTTTATTGTAAATCATAAGGTAATTCTGTAGATTATAATTCGAGCCCCACCAGGAGCAGCTCCCTTGCTGCTCAGCCCATACTCCCAACTGACATTCATCCACCAGGCATCCCCAACATTCCATTACCTCACATGCACCAGCATTCCACAACACATCCACTCTGGCTGAGCAGCAAGGCAGGGAAGTAGGAAAGATGCATGGCACTGAATACTAGATACCACACATCTTCCCCTTTCGAAATCAACAACAAGAAATAACATGCTGCCCATAACGTAATATAAACAGGACAGCACAGAGCAAATCATGGGAAGGAAATCAATAAATACATCAGATGAAATCACTGGAAGACAATCAATAAATACATAAGATGAGATCATGACACACATCTTCCCATTTTTCGTAGTAAAACATAACAAGAAAATAGGAGATACAAACCCTGGTTAAAATAAATACAAAGCTTCACATGTTAAAGGCTGAAGAAGAACAAAAAAATTGCAAGAAACACGTAAATGAGAAAGAAGAGTATGAGAATAAAGAATAATTCTCACCAAACGCGCAGTAATACAAGCACAAGCAGAGGTAAGAATGCAGGACAAAACGTCCAGAGTACACCAGTACACACCAGTTGGCCAGACAAGCATGCATGATAAACAGCGAACGCCAAAATGAAAATATAGAACAACAGGAAAGAGAAGAGGTACTCCCAACTCGGGAAACACACAAGAAACTCATACACGCACACATAAAGGGGTGAAAAATACACCCGCTGGAAGTACCTACAATGATAAAATTTGAGAATAAAACCTCAAATGCCAGACTATCCACGCACATTACCATACTTAGCACAATGAAAGAATAGGACCTGACATAAATAAGAATCACAGCAAAAGATTCCAAAAACAGGTAATTTGCAAAACAATTACTGTAAAGTAAAATCTCATGTAAATGTAGGTGACGAATCCACACATTATTAATTACAAAGGGTGGAAAGTCACATAGCTAAAAAACTATAATAACTAATGCCTTAAATAGAAGCAAGTTTCTTGTAAACTTGTAATTAAAATACATCTAAAATCATGCAGGGAAAACATAGGTGAGGAGTCCACGCAAAAAGAAATGCAAAGGTGGAAAGTCACATAGCGAGAAACTATTATAAAGCATATCTCAATCAGCAAAATTCATTTAGCTAAACTTGTCAACAAATAGCTGTAACGTAACATATTATGCACGGAAAATGTAGGTGACGTAGAAAGTCACATAGCTAAAAAGCTATAATCACAAAACCTCAAAGAGAAGAATTCCCAAACGGAACCTTATAAATAAGTTACAGAAACTTAAATTATCATGCAGTAGGTGACAAATCCACGCACAATTATCTGCGCAAAAGGTGGAAAGTCACATAATGGCTAAGCAATATGAAAATGAAGGTAAGATGACCATTAAAAGTGCAAAGCAATAGTACAGTAATTCATTGTACAGTAAGGAATAAAGCATAGCACATTATCAACAAAACAGTTTTAAATAGATGACACTTCTCTCCGGTGAGCGACCTCTCACCCGAAAATGCACTGAAAACCCATGAATGTGGTCCAACCATGTCACTTACGTTCGATATTGACCAAAATACAAGAGTATTAGAAAATCCAGCAGATCGTAGAGCTCTTGAAAAACCAGATGACAAGGAAGGAAAATTGTATATACTTCTTAAACTGCGCCCAGCTGACAAGGCAAATGTACATGAAAACAGTATACAAATCCGAAAGCCTGTAAAAGAAACAGTACAATACATCTTTGCCAAAGGAAGGCTGATCCCACGTAGGCAGACTGTGGCATAGAACAACTCGCTCCCAACGGAAAGTGAACACTTCGGTTTCCTCTTTTCTAAAATTAAATACGATCAAGTCTATTTTATAGTTAAAGTCGCACATGCATGACTCACCCCTCAGTGCCTGATTGGAAAAACAGTGCGTCACTCCGCAGCATATCGACTCCATGTTCAGAGAGAACACCAGTTCACGACGATAAAATTAACTTTATTGTCCCGTAACAGAGAACAAAACGTGACTGGCAAAGCGTGTATCACGCTAAGAGCTGCACATAAACTCAATGGAAAATGCCAAACGTAAGATGGCGGCACGCACTGGTGACGCCGCGCCGGATGGCTCCTGGCATCACCGTGCATCAAAACCACCACATGAGTACAGATCCTTGAGGAAGAAACAACGTCACAGAGGATCTACAGGACGAAAGGCTGAGGCGAGGTAAGAGCGCGCGCAGAGGACCGCTTGTGACAATTTGAAATGAAAGACAGCGGCGGTTCAACTGCCATGGCAAAAGCGCACCATGGAGAGAATGTAAAAAAATGGGAAATATTAAAGTACTCACTGACGATGTCTCAAATCCACGCAAAGAAATGGTGGATGACTGCCAAATCCGATGAGTAAGACGAGGGTCTCCTTCACCTTTAGAACTGTAGAAATTGTTGAAATGCACTGCGAAGGCAGTAAAACACAGCAGATAAAGTAGGTGACACTCTTCTGTAGTAATAAAGTAGGTGAAGCTCTTCTGTAGTGACAATAAAATACACGGGCAGTCTCTGTAGATGAAGCACTCACTGTCAGTCACTGTTTAAAACAATTTACGTACTGCTTGTCTCCGGTTGCTGTACAGTAGTGGCAGGTCACGCTGGTTCAAAGGAAATACAAGGCTGAAGGCAGGAACAGGAACACAGCTGTCAGCATGGTAGCAGGAAAAGTAGAAGTGCAGAAACCAGCACATAGCTGAAATCACACAGCAAACTTGAAGGAGCAGGAACTGGCACGTTTGGGAAGAGGGCGACCGATGGAGAGGTCACTGGTGGGGCTCTCAGGGGTGCCAGTATGCTTTTAGGTGCGTAGCTGTAGTTGTAAATTAAACAGTTCATTACCTTGTCTTAAAGTTCAAAGGTTGTAGTTTCAAAGGATTCTTGTAGGCAGGAATCATAAGGATTCTTGTAGTAGCCTTATGATTTCTTCAGAATTTAAAATTTGTAATCCATCAGGTACACGTAGATTTTCCAGATCGTCGCCAAATGAGGTAATATGAATAAGTCCATGTAGCCGAGGTGTATATAGATGAAGAAGGTTTATTGTAAATCATAAGGTAATTCTGTAGATTATAATTCGAGCCCCACCAGGAGCAGCTCCCTTGCTGCTCAGCCCATACTCCCAACTGACATTCATCCACCAGGCATCCCCAACATTCCATTACCTCACATGCACCAGCATTCCACAACACATCCACTCTGGCTGAGCAGCAAGGCAGGGAAGTAGGAAAGATGCATGGCACTGAATACTAGATACCACATTTACCCAATAGGAGATCTTGCAACTCAAAAAGCTCTGTGAAGAGCAAATCACGTTATACAAATGTATAATTCCATAAAAATATTTTTAAAAGTCTAACATTAAAGAGAAGTTAAGGTTGCTGCGGGTGTCAATCGTGAGTCATGAAATTCACATGTTCAATATTTTCAAATTAGTTTGCTTTCATGAAAACATATACATTTAAATAAAATGTACATCAGTTCCATCAAGATATTAAATGACATAAAGGCTGTCTTAAACGTCCAATATGAGTCAAAAGGGGCATATTCTTACAAATATATAAAATACGACCTCATTCTAATGATAAATGCATGTAAAGTTGTGAAGATTAAAATATTTACAATATGCTCTAACTAGGCATATGACAACTTCTTTGTATAGCCACTTCCTCCCTTGACTTCTGTTCTGCTTTTTTACCACAAATGTAAAGGTCGGAATGTTTTTTCAACTCTGGTCAGGAAGGGAAACACCAAGCTTTTGAAAGTGACATTTTTACACCAGGGCACCATTAATACACGGAACGATTGAGAGTCGGAGGGACTGCCGGCCGAGAGAATGGAAGATGACCTATATGTGAATCTTGAACATACTAAGGCGTGTCATCATCCATCTGGTGAGTGCTGCATGAAATACAGGGCCTCATTTATGGGATTTTGGGGTAGGGCAGCGCAGCAAGGCACCTTGCTGCACTGCCCTACACCAAAGTGAAAGGGCAGGAATGCACAGTATTTGACCAATAGGGTGCATTCCTGTACTTTCTGCCTGCGCCAGCGCTGTTTTGGAAGCCTAGCGCCAACGTAGGCACCCTTGCACTATGGTGCAAGGATGCCTTAGTTCGCAGGTAGGATTGTTTTTTGTGCAGGAAGGAGTACCTTCCTGCACAAAAACAATCCAATGTGGCGTTTTCCTCTTTCCATGTGTGCTGCACAATGCAGCACACATGGAAAGAGGAAAAAACGACTATAATTAACATATTTCTCCTCGTTACGCCTCACTTCGGGAGCCAGATTGATATGACGCTTCTCCAGGGTTAATCACTTTGTAAATCTGGGGCAGCGTCAAACACCATGGGTGTAGCATGAGAAAACCCATTTCAACGCCAATAGAACGCCTCCCGAGCGCAGAATAAGGCGACGCATCAAATTGTGCTGCGTCACGTTTCCCATGATATATGACGCCACTCAAAGCAACACAGGGTGGCTTTGCGTGGCTTCATTAATCTTGGCACAGTTATCTCATCAATAATTTTACAGCAAATGTTGCAGTGATATCGTCAATGATGTCATAGAAGATGTCATGAGTGATGTATTATGTGGGGTAATTAGCAGTGAATGGCGAGGGCATGAGTTATAGTTACTTGAAATAACGCTAATTGTAACTGCTGAATTTCTATGGTTTTGTGTGTGTAAAATCTGAACCTATGACGTTCCTGTACACTTTGCTTTTTACTGAATTTCTAAGTTTTTTTTAATGCTATTTCCCAACTATAACGTCCATGTAACCTTTGATTTTCAGTGAATTTGTATGTTTTGTAATGCTATTTCCTAACTATAAAGTCCTTGTAACCTTTTTTTCAGTGAATTTCTAGTTTTTTTTTTTAACATAAAGTAATATTTGATGACCATACATTAATCCAACCACCGCCTTTGGCCCTGCGCATGGGGGGTGGGGGTTGGCCACAAGGAAACCCCCCAAACGCAGCCAACCTGGGAGGGTTGCACTCAGCCCCCCTCCCTGGGCTGTTTTCAGCCCCGGGGACCCCATCCCCCAGAGCCCAGCACATTTTGTGGTGGCCGATTTTGGCCCCGGGGACCCAATCCCCGAGGCCCGGTGTATTTTTTTAGGGGAGTGGGTATGTGGGCCCCCTCTCAATGCCGTTTTCAGCACCAGAGACCCCTATCTCGTCATTTGATGTTGTCTCTGATCTGTTATCATCACTGGTCGATTCATGATCAATGTCTGTAGTGGGGGCTTGTGCCTCCCGGTATTGTGTTATATCTTTCACCAGGCAGCTCTGCGAATTTGCAATCTGATCTTTCATCAGCCACCCGGGGGTACTCTACCCACTTGTCATCTCGCAGGTGCCTTCAACGGCCTAGGCCCCCCATCAATGACTGTCAGTCCGCTAGCTTCCATCCAGACTCAAGCCTCATCCAGAGTCTTGAAAAAGCGGGAAGGGGCTTCGGTAATGAGACTTAGCTTAGTGGGGTATAGGAACGCATACTTGATCACCTGATGAAGCAGGTGCAGTTTAAGGACTATAAAAGACCGTCTCTGCTGCACTGAGGCTGTACAATAAGGAAAAATGTTTACTTGCTTACTGTACACCCTCCACATGCCATGCTCCAGTGCAGCCTCAAGTATTCTGTTGCTGTCGTGGAAGTCCATGAAGTCAGTCACCATTTGTCTGGGCGAGGCCCAAGGACAGGGTGGTGACCAGGACTCTTTTCACTCGCTCAACAGAAAAAATTTAGAAGGTGCATCTTTATGTATATTCTCTGTGAACCAGATCTCAAGGAACTCTGCTGAAGTTCTGCCCTCTGCCGTGTCAGGTATTCCAGCCAGCCATACATTATTACTGCGTGAACGCCCTTTGGTGCTATAAGAAGATCAAAGAGTCCTCCAGATTTTTAATTTGCCTCTGAAGCTCTGTCACTGCAGGGTTCAGTATGGCCAAAGTTTGTTCATTCTCAGAATACTCTATCCTGTGTTCAGTGCGCAACAATTACTTCTACTGCCACAGAGTCAATTTTTGTTTTGAGTGTGCTCTTGGTGTTTCTCCACATGTCCTGCAATGCAGAGCCAACAGTCTTTAACAGCTCAGCATTGTCTTTGCCGCAGGACCCCTATGCATCAGTGCTTTCTCTTACCAATTGACATGTTGGTGACCTTAGGTTTAAACATCCTCCTTAGCCTCGAAAAGGGGTCAAAGGTGACCCTCCCAAACCAAACGAGATGTCCTTGTCACATACTATGAATGCGCTGTATTTCACAGTCAGCAGTCTACTCGCTTAGAAATGAGGTGTCTCTGCCAGTCCATAATTACACCCCGCACAGTCCAAAACTGTGATTTCCGACTCTGAAAGAGGTGCCGGCTTCCAGCCTGTGGGGAGTAGTGGAGTATGCTGGCACCTCAGTCCTTTCCCTTTGGTCCCCCAGCTGTGCCGCTCACACTTGGGATCTCCATTAATATTCAAGTTTTTGAGCTGTGTTTAACTATGTTAGGTGACAATTTGGGAACTCTTTAGAGCCTGCTGTAGGGGAAAAGATGGTACTTCACTAGCAGTCCACTGTGAAGATGAAAGATCCATTCTACCTTAAGAAGTTGCCCATGCATCGGGCTCCCATTGCCTCCATTCCCATTTCCAATTTCTGCCATGTCCTGCACCTCTCAGCATGTTGAATCGGGTCCCCACACAGCACCTTGAATTTCCTGTTGCAAGCTGGGGTGTCCGATCTACTGGTGCTGCTAGAATGCGACAATGATTTTTACCAGATTTCGAACAGCCTTCTGAAATTGTAAACATTTGCAAAATTGTGAAAATTTCATTTAACATATTTTTAAACGCATATGTTTTAAATATAGACTTTTACATAGAACACCTAAAAGAATAATTTGGTAAAAACTGTCAATATTAAATGTATCAAACTATGACATGCATATGCAGCCTTGTTTGGGGAGAATCATCTAGTGATTGGTATATCTATCGATAAGGTGTGTGCTGAACAAAGTCAGTTTCACATGTTTCACCAAATGTACTAACAAACGTCTGAAAAATGCAGTCACAAATTGTGCAGCAACTGTTTATGACCCATTGTAGGAAGCTGGCTCTCTATATAGTGTACTAAAATGAAGTACACTGTGCGGAGAGTTCATTGAATCCCCAATAGTTATGCTTAGGTAAAAGCAGATAAATCTAATGTTATTTTTGTGGTAGTGTGGGGAGCTTCTCTGTGATTTCTCAAAGGCTGGAGGTACTCCGGGGTTCTTGGAGACCTTTCAGGTTTCAGGATGACACAGCAGTGACGATTGTTGAGTGTTGCATGCAGCTGGCAGTGTTTGGCGCCTTTTTCTTCTTCAGCAGGGCTTCAGTTCTCAAGCAGCAGGTCTTCTTTGTCCTTTTCTTCTTTGGTCTGATTAATCTGAGGTTCAGGTCTCGGGTAGATACTGAATTTAGGGGTGTTATTAGGGGAGACAGGTAGAAGCCAATGGGCTACTTACCTTCAGGGTGTCTACACCCTCTAGTGACCACTTCCTGTGGGAAGAGGCACTACTCTGGAGGTTTTTCTACCATTCCAAGATGGTGGAAATTCAGGAGCAGGGTTTACCTTGCCTGCCCCACCCTACGGGTGGGGCAGGCTAAGTGGGGAGCCCTCCGCCTCATCTAACTAATTTTCCCGCTTTTGCTTCCGCCAAAAGTAGAGCAGGGAAGGGGGCTTTGCCTCCCCCACTATCTGGAGGTGCATGAGTTGCATTTCAAAGCTTCCTTCCCAGGTAGGCCATCCTGTCCTGGGAGAGGTGTGACGCACCTCCCCCCAGAGCAGGCTTTGTCTCTGTCCCCTGAGAGAGCTGACCCATGAGGTCAGAAACATGTCTGGTGGTGGCAGACTTACGAAAACCAGTCAGAACTACACCAGTGTTTGCTAGGTTTTCAGGGGATCCTCTAAAAGGGTCTCCTGTGTGAATTTATTAATAAATCCATCACTGGTATCAGTGAGGATTTAATAAGACAAGATATTTGGTACCAAACACCTTAGAAATCAGTGAAGCTATCATTGAGCTACGAAACTCGTGTTTACAAGTATCCAGCCCATGCACTCTTTATGGCTTCCCTGTTTACTTACAACATCACAAAATGGACTGGACATTGTAGGGGCATGTCTGCTCCTGCTGATATGTCCACACATAGGATACAGTGCACCTTAGGGCTAAAGGCCTGCAGTAGGGCAGATGTACCTATATCTTATGCAGTGTATGTGGAGGCATGGCACACAGGGCTGGGTGCCGTCAACTCTTCGTATTTTCCTGCACCAAGACACACAGCCTGCAGTGGCAGAGTGCATAGCCTTGGTAAGGGGGCCCTGAGGTGGCACAACAGTGCTGCAGCCCCAGAGGACCCTCTTCAGCACCCATGCCCTAGGTACCAGGGGTACCACTTACTAGGGACTTATAGGGGTAACTGAAGTTGTGCCAATCATGGTACCCTATTTGGGGAAAGAGATCTGGCCCTAGGAACCTGGTTAGCAGGGACCCAGTGCACTTACAGTACGAAATCACATCAGGCAAAAAGTGGGGGCTAATCATTTCCTACACCCATATTTTATTTTGCGAGCCGACCTATGTGCTTATAGGTCAGTTTGCAAAACACTGAATCGTGGGGTTGCAGAACTACCTACCTAATTAATATTCATTACTCAGGTTGCATTTATAAGACCCCCTGTGATTGGCTACAGTCACAGCGATGATGGCCTGCAGTCACAATCCCTGTGATCACAATCTAAAACAGATATTTTTTTTAGGCAGCCCAGCTTCTTTAAATGACCTGAAGTTTCCACACATTTCACAGTGAGAAGGGGTCGAAAGAGGACACATTTCCTTTCATGAATACATTACCACCTCAACTTAGGAGTCGTTAAGTGACTAATGGTTTCAACCACCATTTATACATAGGCTACTGATTTGAAGTTTGGAAGGAAGGCCCCTAACAGGCCTTTTACAATGTGTGAATCAATAATGATTTCTAAACCCATTTTGTGGTTCAGAAAAATGTTTCCGAAAATTGAATTTAGCACGAATCAAAAGAGTTTCAAACCCAGTATTTTACCCAATAGGAGATCTTGCAACTCAAAAAACTCTGTGAAGAGCAAATCACGTTATACAAATGTATAATTCCATAAAAATATTTTTTAAAGTCTAACATTAAAGAGAAGTTAAGGTTGCTGCGGGTGTCAATCGTGAGTCATGAAATTCACATGTTCAATATTTTCAAATTAGTTTGCTTTCATGAAAACATATACATTTAAATAAAATGTACATCAGTTCCATCAAGATATTAAATGACATAAAGGCTGTCTTAAACGTCCAATATGAGTCAAAAGGGGCATATTCTTACAAATATATAAAATACGACCTCATTCTAATGATAAATGCATGTAAAGTTGTGAAGATTAAAATATTTACAATATGCTCTAACTAGGCATATGACATCTTCTTTGTATAGCCACTTCCTCCCTTGACTTCTGTTCTGCTTTTTTACCACAAATGTAAAGGTCGGAATGTTTTTCAACTCTGGTCAGGAAGGGAAACACCAAGCTTTTGAAAGTGACATTTTTACACCAGGGCACCATTAATACACGGAACGATTGAGAGTCGGAGGGACTGCCGGCCGAGAGAATGGAAGATGACCTATATGTGAATCTTGAACATACTAAGGCGTGTCATCATCCATCTGGTGAGTGCTGCATGAAATACAGGGCCTCATTTATGGGATTTTGGGGTAGGGCAGCGCAGCAAGGCACCTTGCTGCACTGCCCTACACCAAAGTGAAAGGGCAGGAATGCACAGTATTTGACCAATAGGGTGCATTCCTTTACTTTCTGCCTGCGCCAGCGCTGTTTTGGAAGCCTAGCGCCAACGTAGGCACCCTTGCACTATGGTGCAAGGATGCCTTAGTTCGCAGGTAGGATTGTTTTTTGTGCAGGAAGGAGTACCTTCCTGCACAAAAACAATCCAATGTGGCGTTTTCCTCTTTCCATGTGTGCTGCACAATGCAGCACACATGGAAAGAGGAAAAAACGACTATAATTAACATATTTCTCCTCGTTACGCCTCACTTCGGGAGCCAGATTGATATGACGCTTCTCCAGGGTTAATCACTTTGTAAATCTGGGGCAGCGTCAAACACCATGGGTGTAGCATGAGAAAACCCATTTCAACGCCAATGGAACGCCTCCCGAGCGCAGAATAAGGCGACGCATCGAATTGTGCTGCGTCACGTTACTCATGATATATGAGGCCACTCAAAGCCACGCAGAGTGGCTTTGCGTGGCTTCATTAATCTTGGCACAGTTATCTCATCAATAATTTTACAGCAAATGTTGCAGTGATATCGTCAATGATGTCATAGAAGATGTCATGAGTGATGGATTATGTGGGGTAATTAGCAGTGAATGGCGAGGGCATGAGTTATAGCTTCTTGAGATAACGCTAATTATAACTGCTGAATTTCTATGGTTTTGTGTGTGTAAAATCTGAACCTATGACGTTCCTGTACACTTTGCTTTTTACTGAATTTCTAAGTTTTTTTTAATGCTATTTCCCAACTATAAAGTCCATGTAACCTTTGATTTTCAGTGAATTTGTATGTTTTGTAATGCTATTTCCTAACTATAAAGTCCCTGTAACCTTTTTTTCAGTGAATTTCTAGTTTTTTTTTAACATAAAGTAATATTTGATTACCATACATTAATCCAACCACCGCCTTTGGCCCTGCGCATGGGGGGGGGAGGTTGGCCACAAGGAAACCCCCCAAAGGCAGCCAACCTGAGAGGGTGTTACTCAGCCCCCCTCCCTGGGCTGTTTTCAGCCCCGGGGGCCCCATCCCCCAGAGCCCAGCACATTTTGTGGTGGCCGATTTTGGCCCCGGGGACCCAATCCCAGAGGCCTGGTGTATATTTTTAGGGGAGTGGGTATGTGGGCCCCCTCTCAAGGCCGTTTTCAGCACCAGAGACCCCATCCCCCGGGATCCACCACTGTAATTATGGGGGAGGGGAGCATGCACCCTCCCTCCCCAGGCCTATTTCAGCCCTGGGGACGCCATCTCCCAGGACCCTGACATATTGCAAATGGGAGGAGCCCAACGGCCCCCGACCCCAGGTCGATTTCCGTCCCGGGGACCCCATCCCTCAGGTCCCAGCACCTTTTTTAAATGGGGAGGGGGCACACAGCTGGACGGTAACAATGCCGGCTGTAGGACACCAGCTGGGGCGGGAGGGGCCCTGGGACTCCACCCGCATCCCTCAAAGTATTGCTTGGTGGGTCCCAAGTGGGCACCGGGACATCCACCCATAATAAAGAGTGGCTCCAGGGATGGGGTCCTCTGGCCTATTAAGGCGTGGGGAGGGGGATCGCGTGTCCCCCTCCCCTTTTTGGTTAAATTTGGCTTCAGGGTTGTGGTCCCTGGAGCCTAATGTGGCTCAGTGTGGGGGCACTTGGAACCCCTCCCCTTTTTTAATTGATGTTATCCTCGTTGGCTGGGGACCTTAGAGCCCAATGATGCCCAAGGAGGGGCCGCGCGCCTCTCTCCCCCTAATCTAAGTGTTGTTTGGTGGGTGCCTCCTGTGAGCACTGGGGCACCCACCTCTATTGTGGCCACAATAGGCCTGGTGAGGGGGGGCACATGACTCCCTCCACTTTTTAATGGAATTCAACCCAGGGATGTGGTCCCCGGGATCTATTAAGGCTTGGGGAAGGGAGGCTGCATGCCCGCTTTCCCTTAATATACATGTTTTGGCCCTGGGGGTTGTGTGAGGCGTGGGGTTCGCAACCTTCATTGGAGTTTGCTCCCATCGGGTGGGTTGGCCACAGGCCTGGCCACAGGCAAGGCCCTGTCGCCAATCCTTCGCTGCATGTGGCAAGGCCCTGTGGCTAATCCCCCGCTGCACACAGCGAAGGGCGTGGGCAGTGTGGGGCTGGCTGCCTCAAGGTGGGTTGGCTGCAGGGGCTGGCCTGCGGCCAACCTCGCCGCGTGGGGTTGACTGCCTGGGGGATTTGAAGCGGGGCCTGGCCACAGGACAAACCCTACAGACAACCCCTTCGGCTGGGCATGGCAAGGGGTTGGCTCTACATATGGTACAAAAACATTACTTTGGGGCCGATTCCGATTCGGGCCGGAAATCTCTCCGACCGAGCCGGACCCGGAGAGAATTCCGACCGAATCGGACCCTAGCAGTCCGACCGAACGAGTACGATGCGCACGCATGCCATCGGACTCGAGTCGGTCGGACTCCCATTGAAGTCAATGGGAGCCTGTCGTACAACGCGTACGCGGGCTCCCATTGACTCAATGGGTGCGAGGCGGACAAGGGCACCCCCTACAGCGTGTACGCGTCCAAGCGCATCGCGGCGTACATGCACAGGTAGGGGGGACCCATGGGTCCCCCCTGTGTGCGACTCGCGCGCCTACACGTACAGGGGGGTCCGATGCGGACCCCCAAAGTCCGGCTCCGACAGCTCTTTCGAGCCGGATGGCGCGAGTCGGTCGGGCTGCTTGCGGCGCGCATCGTACTTACCCGGCCGGGAAACGTCTCCATAGCGCGGTGCGAGTCGTGTCCATGCGAGTCGGTCGGAGCGTGTTGAAGCCGCGTTCGAGTCGGTCGGCGATTTCGCGGGTGCTTGCATCGTACTCGCTCGGCCGGACCCGCGTACGATTCGGTCGGGAAACAGGGCTCCGAATCGGATCCGGTGAATCTGAATCCGATTCGGAGCCCTACCGGCCGAGATCGGAATCGGCCCCTTTATGTTAAAAAAAAACTAGAAATTCACTGAAAAACATATTGTAACAAGAGTTCATGTTATCAATTCTTCAGAAAATACATAAAGAGGTATGTAGAGTATGGGGTGTATTTTCAGTGATAGGTTTACTTGTTGCATTAGTTATTGGCTGTATTAGTTGTCAGTCAATAAAATGGCACTTTCAGGAGGTTTTAATGTTGTCATTGAGACTTTGTTGTTGGTGCTTAAGTAGTTCTTTTGTTTCACCGCAGCAAAGTGCTAATGGAATACTGCTGCTTTTTTCTGTATCATGCGCTGTGTGCTCCTCTGAAGAGAATATGTACACATTGTAATACTGATAATAAGCACGAAGTGGAGAATTTCTTTTCACAGGGCGATGATGTAACTTCTGTGCTGTGCACTCCTTGAACAATGACACATACTCATGAAGCAGAGAAAAGCAGTATCATCTCAAGGCTTCTTGTGGCCCCGGGCAAGGCATATTTGGGGGGGCACTGTTTGTAACAACTTTACATTTTATTACACATTTTCTGCTTTCCTATTTGTAAAGCACGACCATATCACACCCTTAAGGGTTTCAAGGCGCTGGGGGCTGTTGGGGAGATTAAGTGAGCTATTGCCCAGAGGCACATGATGCTGAGCTGCCGCCGGCGATTCAGCCACTCTAGCCGCTGCGCCACACCTCTCCTCTCAAGCCTTAGACAAAACAATCTTAAAGATGACACTGGAAAAAGAAGGACATAGTCAAAGGTAAGGTAGGCACAGAGGAAAAAAGTTGCAATATTGAAACTAACCCTGGGCGGAGTATGCAGAGTGGTGCCCCTTACGTATTACGTCTTGCGTGAACAGCGCAGTTCACGCGAGATGTAATGCGTACAGGGACGCGAGGAGGAGGACGAGGGAAGTAGGGAGACAACGCGGCGAGGAGGAGGGCAGGCAGAAGAGAAGGTAAGTGTTTTTAAAAAAATTTTAATAAAGGGGGCTGGCCTCGTACTCCGCTCCGCCACCGAGTCGGAGTTTTGCAGCAACTTCGCGTTCCCAGCGGAGTGCAGAGTTGGTAAAATGCTGCAAACTCCGCTGGCGAAGCGGAGTACTCGGCCCGGGGTTAATTGAAAGAGGCAGAAGTGAGCTAGAGGTAGAAAGGTAACCTTCCCTGGGCACCTCTTGCAATATGAGGGCCTGGGGCAATTGCTCACCTTGCAGATGCCTTAAAGCATCTCAGATCTTTTTGCAGGGAAAAGTCTTCAGAAGTGTGTTTTATGGATGTCATCTACATTCCTCAGATGTGGGGACAGTGGAAAATGAATTTACAGTGTATGTGAGACATTGGGTTATTGGTTGAGGGGGGATGTGAGCCACAGAAATCACTAAATAAACCTGTGCTTAACCCTCTGGTAGCTTGGAACAAAGCAGTCAGGCTTAACTTAGAGGCAATGTGTAAAGTATTTTAGCAGGACTCCATCAGTAATAAAGTTTTAAAAAGATTTTAGTGAAATCTAGCTCCTAAATGATCAAAGCGTCAGCCATGGAATCTAGTTACGCAAGACCGAGTCAAAGCCGGAAATTATGGCCAACTATATCAAAGTATTTTGCATTCGCAAATTGTGTGAATCGCTAAATTCACCCGTTTGCGAATTCAAACTGGCCTTTCTGAATGTATGAAAGGCTTTGGCATTCGCAATTTAGGTAATCGCAATTTTTAGCGATTACCTAAATTGAGAATGCAGATAGGGAATCGCAATTTGCAAATCCCGAATGCATATGTAAGAAGCCTTTCCTAAATGCGAACTGTGCATTTCGGAAATGCTATTACCATCAACTTCAAGTTGATGGTAACCATGTGCATGTAGCCTCAGTGTTGCCCTCATCCATAATCCGACAGGAAGACTCGGAGCAAGGCGGATTTGGTGCTATATGCGGGGAGAAAGCCTGATTGGGTCCTATGCAGGAGGTCGTTATCCTCCAGAATGCTAGAGAGCCGCCTATTCATGTGCTTCTCTGCAATCTTAGAGACAAGTGGTAGAAGTGATATAGGTTGATAGTTTTCAGGCGTAGAGGGGTCAAGTAGAGTTGTTTTTTAAAAGGACTACCATGGCGTGTTTCCACTGATATGGAACACAGCTGAAAGACAAAAGAGAGATTCATTAGTTCACACAGAACATGGTGAATTATCTCGCAACCCTGCTCCAAGATGGAAGGAGAAATTAAGTCTGCTGGGGAGCCTGATTTATTGGCAGAGCATAGTGATGTTAATTCCTCAAGTTTGATAGGACAGAATTGCTGGAGCGTGACACTGTCAGCAGAAGAATCAACCATACCTTCAGCTGCTGGTGGTTTCAACCTTCCACCTGGAAAGAGACATACATGTTCTCCACTTTTTCTGAGAAAAAAGAGGCCAGAGCATTACAGCTCTCTTCAGAAGGGAGAGATGACTGAAGATAGTAAAGTGAGAGATTTAACTGTCTGGAAGATTTCATGAGAGGAATTATTGCTGACTTGAATTTTCTTAGAATAATAGTCTCAGCAGGACTCAGTAAGAAGCTGGTGATATGCTTTTTGTGCCACCTTATAGTCAGCTTTGCAGCCTGGATCATAGGCTCTGCGCCAGAGGTGCTTGAGCCTCTTGCAATTCATCTTAAGGACAGAATGTTCATTGTTGAACCATCCTGCTGAGGGTTTTTGTCTCTGTGCCACTTGTTTTACAAGAGGGGCAATACGATCTGGTGCTCGTCTAAGCCAGTCATCAAGGTGTATGCTGGCTTTATCTACACAGTTGGCCAGAGTAGGACAGTGATTCTCAAGAGCTTTATTGAGCCTCTCAGGGATCACTTTGGACCATTGTCGTGCCCACATGGGGGCAGAAGCGTAGTTCACTGGTGTCTTGTTGTGGAATATATGTGTGAGAATGGCCAGTGGGAGAGGTGGTTGCGTTTCAATATGCTTCATATTGGTAAGCACAGGGTCAAGAATATGCCCTAATCTGTGTGTAGGGGTGAGAACTAGTTGGAGAAGCTGTAGGCTCCGCATACCATCAACAAGAGCTTTACCTGCTGGGAAGTTGGTGTTTTCAAAATGGACGTTAAAATCACCTAATACCAACAGATTGGAGTAGTGCATACCTAGAGGGCACAAAGTGTCAAATAGTAGGGTGGAAAAGTTTGGCAAGCGGCCTGGGGGTTGATAGATAAGAGCTCCTGACACAACAAAGTTTTCAAGAGAACCAGGGGAAAAAGGAAGCTTTGCAGCTGTGAATAGAGTTCAGAGAGGGTACATTGAAGATCTTTTAAAAAAATGTTAGCAATTCCACCCCCTTCTCTTCTTCTTGCAAAATGGCCTGCAATATATCCGGGGAAGAGTCCTCGTTGAACCATGTCTCATTCAAAAAGACTGCATCTGGCATATGCTCCTCAAGAAAGTCATGCATTTCAACTTTGTGCTTTGCCAGCAATATGCAGTTTAGGGAGAAAAGTTTAAAAGAGTGGTGAGGACATGATACAGGACTTGTTCCAGCTGCTAACGACATAGGGGTCGGGAGCAGGCAGCTGCGTTAGTCACAGCAGGAATCCATATTACCTAGGTTCAGTTATCCAAAACAACATTTTGGCAGGGTAGGCGTAAACCCAATAGTTCATGTTTAGTATATGGGATGGGGTCTGACTTGAAATGACCAGGGGTCTTGTCCCCTGACGCCATCTGGGCATGGACAGGTGCAGATGGGCTGTCCTCTGACATGCCTTTGGTGTGCCAGTGGCACGCCCGCTGCCCGCTGCTGCTGTGCAGACACGCAGCACCTTTGTTTAAGTAGCTAAGTTGCATAAAGACTAGACTGCTAATCTAAAGATGGCGGTCTGAACGGGAGACATCCTTTACCATGCAACTTTTACAACGCAATTCTTTTACATCGCGGTTTTCACAACGCAAGTCGTTACAACGACTTGCGCTGGATGGCGCTCTAACCTAAGGAATAGTATGATTTACTATTCCAACACCTTCCCTACTGTACGTAAAATGGTTTTGGAATAGTAAATCATACTATTCCTAAGTCCAGCGCCCTCCAGCGCAAGTCGTTGTAATGACTTGTGTTGTAAAAACCGCAATGTAAAATACCGCGTTGTAATGGAACGCGTTGTATCGTCATATATCGGGTCTGAACTCTTCCTAGTCAGCGTGGTTTGAACACACCACTGCAGACTAAATGTTAGATATCCAAATCTCTCCAAGCTGTTAAGCATGCCACCAATATAGTTTTTTAATGCCCCCAATAAAAACAATTTTTGAATAAAGTGCAGGAAAAGTTTAGAACAATGGAATCGGAATTACGATTAGTAGCATCCGAAGGATATTATTAAAGCATTCTTTAGAGTACAGATAGCAGCAGTGTATGTGCAGAATATAGCCCTAAAGTGGCTAGTGCAACAAGATTAACCATGTGGCAGCAATCCAACTGTCACTGCGCAGCACCCTTGTTTAAGTAGCCAAATTGCAAAGCGACTAGACCGTTAACCTAAAGATAGCGGCCTGAACACTTCCAAGTGTAAGTGGAGCTGTACTCAGCTAAGAGCCCAAATCCTGCTAAGATGGCTCCTCCTGCCACCATCCAGTCCCCCTATTGTGGGGCTGTTTGGGAGGAATACACAAAGGTCAGTTGCCAACTACACCTCGTCATTGTGAGCCAAGAAACAGGCTGCAGGTACCAAATGATTAGGACAAAAAATGCCAAGTTTCTTATAGTCAAACAACAACGAATACCCTTTCTGATAAATATTTTGTCTGCACCATTTTTGAGGTGATCAAGTTTTAATTTTCTTGACCTTGAAGTTGTTTTTATAAACCTTAAGTTATTTTGAACAGTAAACATGTACACTTTCCATACTCTTTGGACAACTACAGCACACTTCTGTCAATGTTTTAAGCCCACAAACAAGGGAAGTAATCATTAGTCATCCAACAAAGTAATATCTAGCCACAATACAAAAGACACAATTGCATTATACCAGTCATCAATTCAAGAAATGAATGGAGTTGTCCTATTAGTCCATTTCCTAAAGGAAACTCTTTGCCAGCACCCTCCACGCACTCAACCCCGGAAAAGATCACGCCTGCTACCGGGCCACCCCGAAGCGCACCCAAGGGCCCTTCACCTGCCTGAAATGCAGCTTCGCCAGCACCCGCCCCGCCAAACCACCGCCCAGGAAAGAACCCAACTACCTCAGATGCATCCTCCTCAACACCCGCTCCACCCGCAAACACGCCATCGAACTCTGGGACCTTCTCGACTCAACCTCCCCAGACGTCGCATTCCTGACGGAGACCTGGCTGAATCCCGCTTCAGCCCCCGACATCGCCATTGCCATCCCGGACGGCTACAAGATCACCCGCAGGGACCGCACCAACGGAGTCGGAGGAGGCATCGCCATCGTCCACAGGAACACCCTCAGAGTCTCAACCAACACCGACGACACCCTCAGCACCGCCGAACACATGCACTTCCAGATCCACACCGATCCCAACACCACCCTCAGAGGAACCCTCATTTACAGACCCAACGGACCCCGACCACAGTTCAGCGATTCTATCGCTGACTTCGTCAGCACACACGCCATCGCCTCCACGGACTACATCCTCCTCGGGGACCTGAACTTCCACCTCGAGAACAACAAGGACACCAACTCCACCACCCTGATCGACAACCTCGCCACCCTCGGACTCAGACAGCTCGTGACTACACCCACCCACGCCGCCGGCCACACGCTAGACTCCATCTTTTCCGCAAGCCCACACGTCTCCTTCAACCACACCTCCGAACCCCACTGGACTGACCACCACTGCATCCACTTCACCTACAGGAAGCCCACCACGCACCACCGCACCGAACAAATGCCTCGCCGCTGCTGGAGCAGAGTCACCGAAGACCAGCTAACCACAACCCTCGCCCTGAGCCCACCCGCCGAACCCTCCGACCCCGACACCGCCGCCCGCAACCTCGGACAGTGGATCGACAACTGCGCCAACACCCTCGCCCCGCTCAAGAATCCGCCCAACAGCCACACCAGCAAGAAAGCCACCTGGTTCACCGAAGACCTCCAGGCCTCCAAACGAACATGCCGAAAACTGGAGAAGATCTGGCTCCACGAACGGACAGCGGACAGCTACGCCGCCCACAAGAGCGCCACCCGCAGTCACCATCACCTCATCAGATCTGCCAAAAGGGCCTCACTCAAAGACCGCCTAGACAACAACGCACACAACAGCAAAGAGCTCTTCAACATCGTGAAGGAACTCTCCAACCCCAGCTCCAACACCAACGACATCCCGCCGTCGCGAGACCTGTGCGACTCACTGGCCACCTTCTTCCACCGCAAAATCGCCGACATCCACGACAGCTTCAACACCACGACCGCCCCGGCAACCACCGAGACCACTGCCCCCACAACCACCAACCGCCTGCTCTTCTGGACCAACATCAACGACGAGGACACCAGCGAGATCATGAACACCATCCACTCCGGCTCACCGCTAGACCCGTGCCCTCACCACGTCTTCAACAAAGCCAGTACAGCCATCGCGCCCCATCTCCGGAAAATAATCAACATCTCCTTCGAGACAGCAACCTTCCCGGAAAGCTGGAAGCACGCCGAGATCACCGCCTTACTCAAGAAACCCAAGGCAGACCCCAAGGACCTCAAGAACTTCCGACCCATCTCTCTGCTCCCGTTCCCCGCGAAGGTCACCGAGAAAATCGTCAACAAACAACTGACCCGCTACCTCGAGGAGAACAACATCCTGGACCCTTCCCAGTCCGGCTTCCGCAGCAACCACAGCACCGAAACCGCCCTCATCGCCGCCACCGATGACATCAGGACCCTGCTAGACAACGGAGAAACAGCAGCCCTCATCCTCCTGGACCTATCAGCCGCCTTCGACACGGTCTGCCACCACACACTACGAACACGCCTTCACGACGCCGGGATCCAGAGAAGGCCCTGGACTGGACCACATCCTTCCTCTCCGGCAGAACACAAAGCGTCCGCCTCGCCCCCTTCCGATCCAAAGCCACCAAGATCATCTGCGGCGTACCCCAAGGCTCCTCCCTCAGCCCAACGCTGTTCAACATCTACATGGCACCCCTCGCCCACGTCGCCCGACAGCACAACCTCAACATCATCTCCTACGCCGACGACACCCAGCTGATCCTCTCCCTCACCAAAGACCCTCACACCGCCAAAGCCCACCTCCACGAAGGAATGAAGGCCGTCGCCGAATGGATGAGGACCAGCCGCCTGAAGCTGAACTCGGACAAGACGGAGGTCCTCATCCTTGGTTCCAACCCTTCAGCATGGGACGACTCCTGGTGGCCGACATCACTGGGAACAGCCCCAACACCCACCGACCACGCACGCAACCTAGGGGTCATCCTCGACCCCACCCTCTCCATGACTAAGCAGGTCAACGCCGTTTCCTCATCCTGCTTCAACACCCTCCGAATGCTCCGCAGGATCTTCAAGTGGATCCCCACCGAAACAAGAAAAACAGTCACCCAGGCCCTCGTCACCAGCAGGCTGGACTACGGAAACGCCCTCTACGCAGGAACGACGGCTAAGCTCCTGAGACGGCTGCAACGCATCCAGAACGCCTCTGCACGTCTTATCCTCACCATCCCCCGACGCAGCCACATCACACCCCACCTGAGAGACCTGCACTGGCTCCCTGTCAACAAGAGGATAACCTTCAAGCTCCTCACCCATGCACACAAAGCACTCCACAACTCCGGACCAGCCTACCTCAACAGACGACTCAGCTTCTACACCCCCACCCGCCAGCTCCGCTCCACCAGCCTCGCCCTCGCCACTGTCCCCCGCATCCGGAAAATGACCGCCGGCGGCAGATCCTTCTCCCACCTCGCCGCCAAGACCTGGAACACCCTCCCCACCAACCTTCGGCAGACCCAAGACCTACTGGCCTTCAGAAGACTCCTCAAGACCTGGCTCTTCGATCAGTAGCAGCACCACCCCCCTCTTCCCCCAGCGCCTTGAGTCCCTCGCGGGTATGTAGTGCGCTTTATAAGTGACATGATTGATTGATTGATTGATTGGAAAGTGTACATTCAAATTGCGACCTGCCTCATGAATATTAATGAGGTAGGTCTATCGCAATCCCATTAGGAATCGCTAAATGTGTCAAAGACACTTTAGTACATAGGTGTTTGTGATTCCTGATAGCGAATCGTAAAAATTCGCTATTAGGAAATCACAAGCGGGAAGCTTTCTACATGTAGCGCAAGATCTCCTTACACTGGCGGCACTCGAAGGGCCGCACCTGCAGTGTGTGCTGCACTTGTTGAAAGGTGGGTTTATCACAGTGTATTGTGTGCGCTCCAGCTAAATAACACAAACCTCTGGCTTGAGGATAGGCCAAGGTAGAGGGGTGCTAGGACATTGCTTTTCCTTTCTCAGTGGCTTTTCAGTAATGGACACATTCAGTTACTGCATCTCACAATGTTATTTTAAACACACTAGTTTGCTTTTACTGGAAGTCCTTATTTTAGCACATTGTCAGTGAAATGATTGCATCAGCATTTGAATGGTTAGCTTTTCTCTTTCACTACTGAGCTTTTTAACCCTTGAATGCCTGCATGAAAAAAGATCAGGAACAACATGGTACTTTGCATTTCTCAAGTGCCACATGCCATATGATACAATAAGCCATTCCTAACTTTTCAGCAAACACCTTTTTGCATTGTGGGGATATTGTATTGATATCTAACACTGGCGTCATGCAATAAAGGAAGCATTTGGAATGCAAAACATTTTGGGGCATATTCTCAAGGAGCTATCGCCGAGTTAACTGCACTTTATCGCAGCCAAATCCACGATAAATTTATCACCCCATTCCCAAGCTGGTGCTAACAGCCCATAACACCAGTTTACCTGTGATAGCAGTCGCAAAAAACATCGCCACAGAGGAGCCCGGCAACTAACGCTAATGGTATGCAGAGTAGGCGTTCCCGTGCTAAAAGCTGCGACAACACCACTCCACAACATTCTCAACGACCAGCCAGATCTGCGATAAGACCACAAAACAGGCGATAAGGCGCGTTAGCAGCAGGAAACTAACACCTGCTCCTACCTGGTGTAAAGTCGGACGACAACCGGCACCAGACAAGGGAGCACAGCCCATAGCCACACATGAAGAACAACAGATGCCCTGGAGCAACCCATCATGCAGGCCTGAGCCCCAATAGGTCAACAACACCTACCACCACCACCACCACCACCACCACCCCCCTGGGGCCCTACCCCGGGCACCCCCCACACTCCCCCCCTATGGACAAAGATATTACACATCACCTCCACGAAATCATGAACCAAACAAATCTCCTGAAGTCGCACAATCACAACACCCAACATACATGTGTGGCCAGAAAAAGGGAATTCATACACCCATATCAAAAAATCCAAACAATACGTTTATTACAGAACAAACCAAAAAAAACAATTCTGAAGAGGCATGGTGGGTCGTCTCAGGACATTCTGTAAGTCACAGCCTGCAAAACAGAAAACTGGATCAGAAGGTGTGCCATGCGCCCATCAAAGTACAGAGAGAGAGAGAAAGAGAGGAAAAGAGAGGGAGAGAGAAAGAGAGGGAGAGAGGAAGAGAGAGGGAGAAAGAAAGAGAGGGAGAGAGGGAGAGAGAAAGAGAGAGGGAGAGAGAAAGAGAGGGAGAGGGAAAGAGAGAGGGAGAGAGAAAGAGAGGGAGAGAGAAAAAGAGAGGGAGAGAGTGCCGACACTGTGGACCTAGGCCTCACTGCTCACCTGCTGCCACCGGTGTGTCTCCAACCACGTGCCGGTATTCACAGCAGTCCCCCAGGTCCCCCTTCTGAAACAGTTTCCAGAGACATGAATGGCAGAGTCCATACAGTTGCACACGCCATCATCGCTTGCCCGCCCCTGCGCACACAGGCTGCTGCACCCCAGCCCCTCCCGCCGCCCAGCTGTGATTGCCCGCCCCAGCGCAATCAGGCCTTACTGCTCACCTTCCGCCACCGGCATGTCTCCAAGAGGGCCCACCAAGTTCCGGAGGGATCTCCAAGCCTGGTGCCCGCGACCATGGCACCCGCCACATCATGCAGCCCCGCACCGCGGGCCACCAGGTCCCACACCTTGCTCTGGGTCTTGATTACGCAATGGAAGAGACCACATCGGTGCACACGGCATCATCGCAGGCTGCACCCCCCCTCAGCGCTTGAGGTGCCACTAACTCTGTGAAGCGCGACGCAACGCCACGTGGCAGGAGGGCCACACTGCCCGCTGGCCCAGGCCTACACTGCGGTCCAGCAGGGCTCACACTAATCCTTGCCAGTCCGGACCGCCAGAATGGCGCATCATCGCAGGCTGCACACCCGCTCAGCACTTTAGGTGCCCCTATCTCACTGCACCGCAAGACACCGTCCCGTGGCGGGGTGCCTGTGCCTGCCGCAGTGTATCCGGTGCTACCAAGTCTGTGCCCCGCTAGCCATGGACCCTTAATGATTGAGTCCTGTTGTGCGAATGCCATCATGTCAGCCCCGGCACTGGGCAATGTGAGGTGGCAGGGCCCTAGGCCCTCATGCACACATGAGGAATACACGGAGACACCCAGTCAGAGAGAGTGGAAATGGCGTCCAGCACGTGCGCCAGGCCCTTTTTATTGCCAGGGTCACATGTCCTGTGACGCCAGTGCTGGATGGGTGTGGTGTGGGTGTACACCAGCCGTGAGGGAGTGGCTGTGGCATGCTGACAACTAGACCTGTGAGCTGTAGATCCCCACAGTGAAGACCTGGGACATGTAGCGTTGTCCCCCCCCCCGTGTGCGTAATCGGAGTGGGCTGTCCTGGCATATGCCAGTCCAGCGTAAGGGTGTGAACAATGACCCAGGGGCTCTGGGCGTGGTTCTGTCCTGGGCTGGACAAGGAAGTGACTAATGGATGTGTTTCCGTTGTAGTGTTGGCGCCATCCGGACCGGAATCGGCAATCTGTCACCCTGTGACAATAGTCCAACAACATGGGCAACATGGACGTAAGGGGGAATCACTGACCCTACATTCATCCATACTTCCACTCTTGAAAGATCAGAGACATGGCACATCTGTGTGGATATGAATGTTTATCACACATTCAAGGGAGTGTTGCAGCTGGAGCAGTACAGGCCATGCCAACCCCACTTCACATAGTCGGCCCGTGGAGGGCCATCCAGAGTCCTTCAGGGAATGACAGGTACATCAGGAGAGGAGGACTTCAGTCCGCAGTCTGATAGCTGTGTCATTGGTGACCAAACAGAATATGGCAGTCCATGTCGAGGTCCAAGGTGAGTGTCGCAGAGTGCATCGGGGGACAGTGGAAGGTGATGATGCAGAGTGCAGAACCAAGCAGAAACAGGCCACATGGCGGAGATGAATGCTACTGCATCCTCCTGACCACGAGGGCTGATTCATCTGCATCTTTGTCCTCTGCTGTTGTATGTGCCTCACATGTGGGTGGTGGTGTACTGTCTCCAGCACTGTGTGGCACAGACACATCAGGGGCCGGAGATGTGGATGGGGTGGTAGCAGCAGCATGCATCAGCGCCAGACCTTGTGGCAGCAATGCCATGAGGAAGGTCTTTAGGGCATTGAGGGACCCAGCTACCTCTCGTTGGTGTGCAGCCGTGGCAGCTGCTCTTTCCGCCAGTGTCCGCTCCATGTTCTCCATGATCCTCCGCATGTGTCCCAACTCCCGGGTGAGATCGCTGGAGGAACTCTGGCTAGACAGTCGTTCTTGTCGCAGAATCAGGACTCTGGCGATGTCAGCCATGGTCCGTTGGAGGGCATGGAGCGGACTGTGGGCGTCTGTTAGGGACTGTGAGTGGTCCCTGATGGGACTTAGACACCCACATATGGCGTCTAGTTTGGCTGCCATGCGGTCGAACCCCTCCTGCACCTGTTCAGCCAGCTTCTCATGGCACCCCAACACAAGGCGTTGGAAGGCCATGTTTTCGTCGTGGGGGTCCTGGGAGGCAGCAGTGGTGGTGGGTGCTGCCTGCTGTGTGTACTGTGCAGGGGGGGGCTCCTCGTAGCAGCTGGGTTTCCCTGATCCTGGAAGTGGGCTGCGGGGGCTCTCCACGAGCTGTTCGAGGGCGTCTGAGTCGAAGGTGTGGTGCTCCTCTTCGTCATCAGAGAAGAGAGGTTCGGACTGCTCTGCAGGAGGTGTTGGATTTCCCCCTGCAATGTGAAGGGGAGATGCAGTTTAACATTGTGTACACATGTATGTTGATGCATTGTACATGTCTGCATTCAGACTGCATGACAGTGTACATTGTGACTGTTTGGGGAGCTGCCTATTTGATGCGGGACAGTGGACATTCCGACTACATCACGGATGTGAGTTTGTACTTGTACATTGTCAACTCACATTTCCCTGCAGTGCCATATGTGATTGGCCAGTTTCTACGCACATGCAGCACCTGTTGTGTCCTCTGTTCTGTTGTGGACGTGTTGCGGTTTGTACCACCTCGTTGTCAATGTTGATGTGCTCTGCAGGTTATGTGTGTGTGCCGCATTTTGGGGGAGTCGCCCTGCAGCTCTGATTTAGCTGCCCTCCTCCCTTCCATGCGGTGTGCCTCTGAGTTCTGTGCTTATGCAGTGCTGAGATGTTGCATACCTGTGTGCATTGGTCTCTTGGTGAGAGTTGTGGGTCTGGGGCATGGTTTGTCCGCAGATGTGCTATGCTTAATTGTGCATGTGTGCCATTGTGCCCATCTCCCTCCGTCCCCCCAGTCCCTGGTGGTTACTCACCCTGTTGCTGTTGTGTCCGGTCATGTTGAGCAGTGTCCGGTCCCTCGACTCCTGCCACCGTCTCCCCACTGATGACTGTGGACACCATTTCCTCCATCTCGTCCAGCTCCTCCTGTGGCGCTGGACTCCCACCTCCAGTCTGCATTGCTGCCATCCGGTTGTTTGCGAGTTTCAGCTTGGTTTTGCGCTTCACATCATTCTAGCGCCTCTTGACCTCGTCCATTGTCCTCTTCAGCACTCCGACTGCATTCACCTTGTCCACGATGGTCTGCCATATTCCATTGTTAGTTGCCAGTGACACAGTGGAGGTGTCGAACAGTGATTGATGGTGTTCTATCACCTCCGTTATCAGGACTCTGTTTTCCTGCGGACTGTTCTTCGTCTTCCTCTTCTTCTTGTACTTGCCCTTCCCTGACCCCGAGGTCCCAGGCTGGTCCTCCGTGGGGCTTGTGGGGTTCTGGTTGTCCTCTATACTTGCTCCGGCAGCCTCCATTGTGCTTTGCTGTTGTTTGGCTTTTGTTTTTATAGTTTTTTCTACTTTTATGGTGCATTTTCCCGCATGACGCGTGGGAATTGCAGGCCTGTGGCTGGTTTTCGTAGATTTTTGTATCGCGATTGGCATCATCGCTACTATTTTCGCTTTGGGGTTTCGCGTTTTTGCGGCGTCGCGTTATTTTTAACGCATTCATTTGACGCGTTGTCCTGTGACTATCGCATGGTACCGCCGTGTTGTGAAAACCACGTTAACACGGAGTTGTTTTCCCGCGATGGACTGCAATGTGTAGGGTTGCGTTAAGCTACACTTGCGGTAGTTATCACACGTTCTTGAGAATATGCCCCTTTGTCTTTTGTGTAGGGCAAGTTTTATACTGAGCAAAACAACAAAGGTGCATGAGCAGCATCAGCACAATCTTCCCTAACACAAAAATTAAAGGACAGTTGTACACTCTCTATAAAGAGACGTAAACATGCAATAAATGTAACACTTCCAGAAAGAAACAACCAAACTTCTTATGAAATCACCATATATTCATACATAGGATGATGAAACCTCGCCCACCAAGTGTAGTTTGTTTCATGGATGGATTCTAGCATTAGGAAGCATCTATGAGTACCGTTGTTATACAGTCCCCTACTTATGGGTTCCTTCACTTGGGTGAGGCATTAGGCCAGATGTATCAAGCATTTTTTGTCTTCGCAAACTGTGAATCGGCCCGTTTGCAAACGCAAACAAATGCTTTTCAGATGTAGCATACCCTTTTTGCGATTCGGTTACCTGTTACCGAATCGCAAAATGGGTTTGCGATTCGCTATTTGGAAGGGGCGTGTCTAGGGCGTCCCTTCCAAATAGCGAATCCTAATGGTATGTATGAATGTTTTGTGATGGTGAATGCAGTTGCAAAACATTCGCATTTTACCAACAACTTCAAATAGGTGGTAACCCATTCGCAAATGGGAAGGGGTCCCGAAATGACCCCTTCCCCTTTGTGAATGTTTGTAAAAGCATTTTTTAAGAGCAGGCAGTGGTCCCACGGATTACTGCCTGCTCTTATTAAATGAAAAGAATGCTTTTCATTTTTCTTTTTGTAAAGCATATCGTTTTCCTTGAAGGAAAATGGGCTGCTTTACAAAAAAAAAGACTGCTTTATTTAAAAGCAATCACAGACATCCCTGTGATTTTTGCGATTCCTAATGGATCGCAAATTGCGACCTACCTAATTAATATTCATGAGGTATTTAATTTGCGCCCCATTAGGAATTGCAGAAAGTGTTTCGCAATTAGGAAATCGCAAAATGGATTATTGATACATCTCGCCCAAAGTTCTTTGTGTCGACATTTGTGTGTAGGAGTGATTTAAATTGTTTTTATTACCTACCACAAAATTAAAAGTATTAGGTCTCAGTTGACCCTGTGACATGAAGATGTGTTATCCACATGAAGTGTGATGAGATCTTCATTCTTAAGAGACACCTCATTTACAGCCAGCAAATGTTTGATTCTTTGAATAACAATACCACTCTAGTCTGTATAGGTGATTCTTAAGTAATTGGAATGATACACAAGAAGACCCAATATGAGTAAGGGCAAGGGCCGAACTGGAACATACCGTACATCTTCTTTTTTTCAACATGCAAGAATATCATATGGTAATCAGGAAAATAGAAGAACTAGATAATGTGGTAATGGGAACAGTTTGGCAAACCTCTTAAGAAGAAATAGTATTAATACAAATGTTAAGTACACTGACAACATTTCTTATTAGCAAAGGTCAAACAATAACCCAACATATCAGAACCAGAATCATGGTGTATCCCGACAGTATACACCATGCTTCTACCTTTTCTGGGAATGATTCCAGTCAGGATACAGCATGCATCTTCCACACTGTCACCATTCTTAAATATCAAATGTTCCCACCTTTAAGTCTTCATTGCATTCTAAAACCATTTCACAACTGCTAGCAGTTTTGAGAACCTGGACGATTGCACGTGTTAGCCACATTGATTTAGCAATGATTTTGACATATTTCATTTAGCTTCATTTGCATGATAACATTCCAAGAATATTTTATACAAGTTGCCTGTTTTAGTTAGCCTTTCCTCGACATCTAATCTGGACATTTTGTTCAATGCTAGAAACAGTGCACAATATCCTAGCGCTTATGTTGCCTGTTCCGGAGACAGCTTCTAACATCCAGACATAGCATTACATCAGAGCTGTGCTTCTAACACAGTGTGGTTTTATTATGTAAATGATGCACTGACCTGCTAGGGGCAGAGGGGCATTCCAGCTGCGACCATTTTGGGACAAATGCTGTCTTTGACAGTACCTTTTCTGGCGCTAATCTACAGGCTTCCCATTCACATTGCAGGTTGACTCCTGACATTACTTCAGGTATAGGGCTAAGGCTAATCCTGTAGATGGGGCAGGCAGAAGGGTACACCTGTTATACTCTTTATACAGTCTTAGGGCTACTTGGGAACCACTAGAACCTCTAGAACTTCTAGAACTCATTTATCATGGTTGCACTGTTTATTATCTTTACCATGTTTACCATGCTAGTTAATTTGCTTTGTTTAATCTGCCTAATTGTCGCATCTCATTATCTTTATACAAGACTATGATTTTTTTCAAGAACTATATTGAAAACATATTTTATACTTCTCTCGTGTTTTGCCTGGGCATGCATGAGTAATACAACGGAAGGGTGATATCTATTTCCATGACTTCCCTGGGGAGTCAGGGTGCCATGTTCAGGTTTCCATATTCAACGTTCACCCCAGCAGGGTTAGGGATTTAGGTGAGGCACTGTGAGCTAGTCAGGGATTTGGCTGCTGGCTTCTGTTGGTGTGGAAGAACTCAGTCCCCCATATTCTGAAGTTCTATCATCCTAATACGCAGTCTTATTATCATGGTAGGAACCATATAACATGGGCCACCAACACACAAGGCTCAGGTACTTTTTTAACGAGTCTCCTGAGTAGTTTTCTCATGTTTGCCAAAGGTGCCCTATTCACCTTAATATAGAGAGATCCATCGTGTTATGGATTATATCCTCCTCAACATTATAGGAAGCACCTATATTTGTTTGTAAGTTGCTCAAGATTGAACATTTAAAAGGATGCCCTTGTTAGTACTTTCCTTCTCTGAATTCCATTATCAAAATGGCGAATCCAGTTATTATTCCTGTCAACTGCAGACATGCTGTCACACAACATTTACGGTAAAATGAGCTAGATCATGGTGGTGGAGATGTTACCTTCATGGTTGAGGCACAAGATGAGTACAAAACTGAAGTTTTTACTCATTGGTCACTTTTACTCCAGTCGATGCCAACACAAATATATTTCGTACATACACAGTGGCCAATCCACCAGGCCAGTACAGACCATGCCAGCAATTAGAAATACCACTAACATATCAGGAACATGAAAATTGGTTCCAAGGTGCCCTACAACACGTTGTAGATATTATTAGATTGGGTTCCCTCAGCAATGACGGGGCCATATGGTAAGTTTTAGCTGGCTATACACCATATTCCAATATACAAACATAGCAGTGGGCAATCTGCGCACTTTATATAATCACATAGTTAGATTTTACAGACGTTTAATACAGTTTGTTAAGCGCACTTTAACAACTGCCCCAGCAAGGGCTGCTCCAGCTATCCAACCACAATTGGCTACACCTGGGCTAAACCCAGTAACAATTATTTCTATTATGGTTAAAATACCAACCAGACAGGAGGAAATTCCGTTGTGGATCGCATAAAAAACAAACCAGCTTGAAGCAGTGTTTCCCCATAGGGGACGCAAAGATAAACATAGAAATCTCATAATGTGCTTGCTACTTGGGACGGTACCCTCAATTGACGACTGTAACACCTGGGCTACTGTCTTCGCTGCAATATATACCATGACACATTGTACACCATCTCTTGCTATTTTAGCAGGTGTGCTAAAACATATACAAAACTAATACGGGGCCGCCCGGCCCTGGACTTGGGGATAAAACTAATTGGCAACTTTGCCACAGTCTCCTCAATTATTTTAGGAAATATTAAAGGGGAAACAGCAGCATTGGCAGTTCTCCAATGCCTCGTGCAGGTTCCATTATTAGACAAGGCGCGCAAGCTACCAAGAATTATTGCTGAAACCTATACAGCTATAGGTTGTGATAATCTAGAGGCCAGACCAAACAAGCCACCGCTTAAAGGTAATGCTGCAAAGGATAACACCACGCAAGCGCCAGAGTCTTTTAAAAAATGCTCGGATAAACAAATAAATGATTAAAAAATAAGCAAAGTTATGGGGAAATCTCCAGGAGAGCTCTGAAAAGCGTTATAATTTATGTAACCGTAATAATTTAAAACAACCTGATAGGTATCAGTACACTGATACATGCCCTTCTCGTTCTTTTCAGGTCTCGTATGACAAATGGTCTGAAAAAAGTGGGTGTCAGAACGGATCACTGACAGAATATCGAGTACCAGAATATCGAGTTACACAAATATCGGGACATAAATATTGTTGTCAAAAATATCGACCTCTTATCTTTATAATGGAAAGTACAAAAATATCTAAAAAAAAATAACTTTGTTTAAATTATCGAAGTACAAAATATCGTTTTTTTATATGTATAAAAAATAATGTAAATAAATTAAATAATACTTTACCTTAAAAAAATATATATTTTGAAAATGTTAACAATTATAAGTAATACATTTAATTGTAAAAATAAATTAAACATACATATATAAAATGTTATATATGTATATTTACTTAAAAATAATTAATAAATAACAATTTTTGTTAATTATAAAATGTTAGAAATATATAAAAAATTAAAAATAAATATATATACATACACCTGTAAAATAAAAATTATTTAAAAAAAAATATTACAAATTAAAATATTAAAATATTTAGGGGCCCATTACGATACCCGGCGTAAATAAATCCGCCAGGCATGGAATCGGCAAAATACCGCCCGCATACACCGTCTGAACACCGACCACACCATTACGATAACACAAACCGAAAACCGCCATCGGCGGAAAAATCACACAAAATACCGCCCGCCATCGTCCGAGTCGGAGTCAAACCGCCCGCCACGGACGGAAACACGCCCGACAACACAAAACCGCCCGCCCTCACGGCCGACACACCGCACGTGAAATTACGATCGCACCGCCATGAGCGCGGGAAAACCACAAATATACCGCCCGCCAGCGCAAACAACGCCGATGCCAATCGACACGGCAGAAACCATGGCGCCCACGTCCCTGCACAGAAACCATCCGCTCACAAAACCAATAGCACACAACATGGCCAATAAGTCCACACAGCAAGGCACGCACAAATACACAAGCACAGTACACATCCCGAAAACACCCCCTGGACAAACAAAAAATACAAAGGCCAGAACACCAGACACAACACACCTGAAAACAACAGACCATGAGGACACACCCACATAGGTGAGTACAAAAGCAGCACTCCCACAGACCACAACCCCTTGCTACATTGCAAACCAGAGAGGAGAGGAGAGGACACAGTGACACAGCAAGGACAGCAGCACACCACAGAAACGCACACATCACAACCACCACCACCACCAAACACCGGCACCACAAACCCCCTGCACATTACACAACACACACCGCACCAGCACCACAAACACCATGGCACCACAAAGAATGCCCAAGTTCACGCCCATGGAGCTGACGGTCATGGTCGACTGAGATCATCAAGGTGCACCCACAAATCTATGGGAACATGGTCCAGCACACACCACTAGCCACCAGAAACAGAATGTGGAACCGGATCGTAGACCAGGTCAATGCAGTCGGGACCCTGCCCAGGAACAGAGTCGAAATAAACAAACGGTGGAATGACGTCAAGAGCCTGGTCAAGAAGAAGGAGGGCAAAAACAGAGAGCTGGCTGCAGTCACTGGCGGAGGGAATCCCGCGCTCTTCAAGACCTTCAAAGCGTGGGAGGAGAAGGTGCGAGTCATCATCCATCCCGAGATCCTCGCCGGATTAGCAGGGGAGTGGAGGCTGGTAAGTACAAACTAATGTATACCAGCACACCGCTATGTACTCACATGCACTACCACCATGCCACAGCTCCCAGGGACAAACACCCCCATGTCCAGCACACAATACACAACACATCACACACACATGCAACAGACACCACCACACACAGCCCAAACAGAACAACTGTAAGATGCGTGGGGACATGTGTACACTCAGCCAGCCACGTAACCACCAACAGGTCCCCAAATATGCCAGAAGCGCCACAACGAGCACCCACCACACCCATGTGTCCGCCATAGCTGCACTAACCGACAAGTAACAGTTAAGTGGCAGGAACACAAAGTGCAGTGGGTGGGAGGGTGGACAGCCCAAGTACAACACACACCAGGCCCCTAGTCCTACAGCACAGCAAGGAGGAGCATCCCCCACACCCCACAGCCACGTGTCAGCCACCGCAGTGCTACAACGACAGCCGAAAGGTAGACATCACGGTCCACAGCAATCGGTGTCAGTGGGTGTCCAGCCACCACTACGACCCACAACACCCCCCACCCCCACAGACCTGCAATATGGAGCACCCCCGCTTAGAACCATGTGGCATCCAGTACAGTGCACGCCCGAACAACTTGCAGGTGGGAAACTGGACAGGGCTGGATCACTGGAGGCATGAGGGCCGTAACACGACCAACACATGGGACATGTCACGTAGCAGACGAACACGCAGCACCGCCCACCGTCACGAACAAGTGAACAATGTGCACACGGACATGAACCACAGACTCACACCCCACATGACCCATCACAAACACAGCAACACCCAAGGAGCCACGTCTGCATGCACAAGCCACACTGAACATAGTACCACACGGCAGCCACTGTGCAACCCATCACACACAACCGAAACACCATTGAAGTCCAGTTCATGTAGCCCCTACTGCCTATCAACCACACACCCCACAACTACGCCTATGTAAGACAAACAACACTAGACGCAACAGAGCGGAACAACAGAAATGCACACGAACACCACTGAACCCATCAAACACACAGACACACCATGCACATACAACATACCATCCATCCCATCCGTCAGCCCCAGTCTCATGAAAGGCATGTCATCCGCACAGCTGCCACATATACAGCAGTCACGCTAAGACACATGCCCATGACCAACCATGTGCCAGAAGTCAATGAAGCGCACGACACACTGTGAGCAACAACACACAACATGGGACACACCCCCCGAGCACTGCAGTGATGCACATGGCACAGGGCAGCACGCACACCAAGGAGATGGGACAACTGCAATACGTTGGCTGGCACACAACCAACACTCACTCATAACGATGCGTCCAATGCCATGCCCAGTAATCACACCAGACAGCAAATATGCAGGCCATGTCAAGCATGCACACACCTCAAACCATGCACTGTCATGCTGCCACAACACATGTCACGTTCGGCACCCATGGCTTACAGCATGTACCCCAAAAGCATATCCCCTCCCAAATGTGAATCTGGGGCATGGCCCCCATGTTGCCATATGCGTTCCTAAGCGTTCCATATGAACCCCAAAAGCAAAGTACAAACCAGACCCAGGATGGGCCAGGAGCCCGCATACACCAGAGTCACAATGAGTAGGGGCACAGCAACACACCCATCGGCATGGCCAATCCGTCCCATGCCACATGTGCACAGCACACAGTCCCATTGCCTAGCACACGCAACTACAGATGCCACAGCCACACACTCGCCTCCGGGAAACCCATGTACGAGATTGCACGAACTGCCAATGTCAGACGACAAATACATACTGTGCCAGGTGCAACACAATGACAAATCCCATTCTCACCACAGGTGACGAACTCACGGATGCTGGGGATGGAGACAGCAGCCAGCACAGCCAGCCCACAAGCCCCCAACGAGGACACACGGATCTGGAGGATCTTACCTCCTCTTCGGACACGGACCATCAAGCAGGCCCATCTGGTGGGGCAGGGCCCAGCCGCTCCCCAGGACCCCTCCTACCCACCAACCCATCATCCAGGGCTGCTGAACAGTCCCAGCCCCCTGCTGCCACTGTCGTTGCGGCCACTCCCACGGTCATTGCGGCCACACCCACGGTCATTGCGGCCACTACCACTGCCGCAACCGCCACCATCGCCGCACCGACCACCACCGCCACCACCACCACCACGTCTTCGCTGGCACCAGCCCCAGCGCAGGTGGTGGCCCGGCCGACTGGATCCACCCTGGGAGCCACAGCGAGGACCGCGGTATGCAATGTGGCTAGTGGGCAGGCCGGTGGCAGCAGGACTGGTAGGAGGAGCAGGGTCAGGGAAACGCCAGCCTCCCTGGGAGCCATGCCCTGCCTCAAATGGCCAGAGTCCTTGGGGCCTATGAAGAGGCCCAAGAACAATGGGTCAGGTCTGCTTCAGACACGCGGGAGGTGCTGGGGGTGCTGAGGTCCATGGACGCCCATATGGGCCAATTCGTGTCCCGTATGGACCAACTCGTGGACCTCATGGGCCAGCTGGTGGTGGCGGTGGGGTCACAGGCAAGGCCAGCAGCACCACCTCCGCCACCACCTGCTAGGGCGCAGGGTCGGGCAGCAGTGTCCACATCCCCTGCGACCACAGCCAGTGAGCACACCTCACCCACCACCAGCAGGTCGCCACCACACACCCCCCCTCCCAAACGTGGAAGGGGCCGTCCGAAGAGGAAACAGGTCTCCCAGGAGGACTTCGCACGCACCAGTCGCAAGTGAGGCAGCCAGCCAGCCTTCCGCCAGCCTGCCTTGACCAGCCACTGCATTGACTTGCTCTACGATCCCACTCCACACAGCCAGCTGGATGGCATGTGTGTGTTGGACCATGGACATAGAACCAGTGGGTACACCCTGAGCTTCACGCAGCCATGACCGACAGCTCATTGACACTGCACGCACCACTTTTGTCATCACCTTACGCACAATCACATGTCACAGTTTGGAATAAATGCACCTTTTTCACTAACTGCTGTTTGTGCCCTGTGTTTTATTTGTACGGAATACAACGGCCACCTTGGGCGGAAAGGCACCTGATGCGTGGCATGGCAATGGAATCCGGACGGCCTGTAGGGACCTAGGGGTGGGAGACAGAACAGGAGCACATTCAATGAGTGTGTCACACACCCATCACACAGTACATGTCAACAACTACAAGCAATGTACACACATCGCACAGAGCAATAGGGCACAATGCCACAGTCACCGACAGTGGCATACTACCCTGGCCATGGAGCGTTGACACACAGCACGTAGTGAACAAACGGCCACCCTGACACAGCACACACACACCTGCACAGATACAGCCACATCAGCCGTCGTACATGGACACTCACCGTCAAGTGAAGTAGCGGGCGATGAGCTGCTGCCGCACATTCCCAGCTTCCTCCTCTCCGCTGTCCTCCTCACTCGAGCTGTCCTGGTCTGCGGGCTGGGGCCCTGGTTGATCTCCGTCATCCACAATGAGGGGGATCTGCTTACGAATGGCCAGATTGTGCAGCATGCAGCACGCCACCACTATCTGGCACACCTTCTGTGGGGAGTACGCCAGTGCACCCCGGTGCGGTCCAGGCACCTGAACCTGGACTTGAGGAGGCCAAAGGTACGCTCGACCACACGTCTGGTCCTCCCATGTGCCTCATTGTATCGATCGTCTGCTGGGGTGCGAGGATTCCTCAATGGACTGAGCAGCCATGCCCCATTCGGATACGCAGAGTCACCTGGGTGTGAGGGACACAGAGAACCGTTGCTATTCCAACTGGACAGGGGACAGCATCGCACAACAAGCACGCTACACCACTCCACATACTCACCGACAATACAGCCACGATCCTGTTGCAGATTGGCCATCAGTCGTGGCAAGATGCTGTTGCGCATTATGTGTGCGTCATGGGCAGAGCCTGGAAACTTGGCACACACGTGGGTGATCACCATGTCCGCAAGGCACACCACTTGCACATTCAGGGAGTGCGTGTGCTTCCTGTTGCGGTACAGGTGCTCAGTGGCCTGTGGTGGGACAAGGCCAACATGTGTGCAGTCAATGGCTCCCACGACGTGTGGGATTCTGCCAAGGGCATAGAATGCACCCTTCACTGCCGCCAATTCACGAGCCCTGGGGAAGCGGATGTACCTGTTCCGGTAAAGCATCATGGCTGCCAGTACATCCCTCAGCACCTTGCTGAACATGGGCTGGGACATCCCACCTCCACTGCCCACTGTGTGCTGGAATGACCCAGTGGCGAAGAAATGCATGGCGGCCATCACCTTAGCCGTGGGGGTGACAGCAGTCGGATACACCCTGCGGGGACGGAGATGGGGCTCTAACATGGCACACAGTCGATGCAGGGTTGGCCTGTCCAGCCGAAACTTCCTGATAACCTCTGTATCGTCCATGTCCGCCAGCAATTGGTATGGGCGGTCAATGTTCGGTCTCCGCCTGGGGAAAATGGCAGAGGACACATGTCAAAGCAACACGACACATAGCAATTTCGCATACACATCACTGACATGACTGAGCAAGCACATGTGCCACAGCCCAGCTGTCAAGCTGGGACGGCACGCCCACAATACACTTACACAGGTCTCCCAACAATGGCAATGGCAAGTGAGACATACCACTGCCATGGTCATGCACATGGGGATCTAGGCCCCAATGACTTGCGGGGCGTGCTGATGGGGACTGACTGCATATTCGTCAAGCGGCAACGCCACGGCGACATGAGTGTCTGCTGAGCATGGAACTGCTTCCGAGGCTGGATGAGTATGGCACACGACGACGACGATGTGGGCACGGGCTGAGCGGCCAATACAAGTGGGACCTGTGGCACGAGGGGAAATGAGACAGTAGTAGGTGTCAGCACTGCACCCTATGTACAGCACTGTACGGATCACAGCTCCCGAAACATTGACAGGTGTCCACATTGACAGCCCCATGCCAAGACGGCTGTGTGCTTGCAGTCACACGTCACAGGTGAGAGGTTACATTGCACGTGCCAGGTGGCAGACGTACATAGTGGGAGCTGGCATGTGTGTGCATGTGTCTCCTGTTCAGGATCCACCAGATGGGCGCTGACTCTGTACTGACCATTGGACACAGCATGTTCCGTGGAAGGCTTGTGTGTGTGGGATGGTGGCACTGGATGTGCCTCCGTTGGGTGGGGGGCCATGCACAGGGCGGGTACGTCGATGATTGCGCATTGTTGGTCACGGTGGGTGCACCTACTAAGATGTGTTGCCCTGTGTACAATTCCTATGTCCGCATGATGATGGACTGTGGATGTGGGCAGACTACACATTGGTCGATGTGCTGACTATATGCATGTGCCTTCACACCAGGCACCGCTGCCCCTGCACATGTGACCCCTGCTGGACTCGCTGCTGAGTCTGTGGAGCTGATGCACCTTCTGTGCGTGGGGCGGACAGCTCTCCTCACTTCCCTCATTGCGCAAGTCATGTCTTTGCCGCAGGTGACATGGATCATGGAGGGCCCACATGTACGCGTGGGTAGGCTACACATGATTGTTCACTGGTCGCCACCCCCAGTCAGTGTTTCGAATGGGAAGGTTGTTGTGCTGGTGGTATGTTCGATGTGGCGGATGGGCGGGCCTAGGTGCGGGCTTACATTCCGGACATGGGGGGTAGTTGGATTGGCGACTAGTTGCAGTGCACACGGAACACGTCTCTTCCTTTCCACATCTGGGACATCCCTTGTACTACTTGACAGTGATACGGTCATCTTCGCCCCAGCCCTCATGTCCTCCCCTCGCCCCCCAATATGCATGCTCACCTGCGAGGCTAGCGCTTGCACAGGCAGCCCCAAGCTCGCACCAGGGAGGGCAAGGAGTGTATGTGTGGGTCCAGTTGCACGAGTGGGCTGTCTCAGGGTATGATGTGTGGCGGGACGCCGTCCACCTGCGTGGTGCCCCCAATGGAGACCCGGCCTGCATGGACTATGCATCACAGTCTTCGCCTTCCGGATCCGCCACCTGCGACACCCAGTGGCTGTGGCTGCCCTTGCGGCCAGGCCGCGTCCGTCTGTGACTGGTGGCCCACACATTCACTCTTTGGCCTCTCTGGGGAGGGCTCGGGGGTGGAGGCGCACGCGCTTGCACTTAGTCGCAATTGCATGTGGCGTGGTTGGTATGATGGGCAATGGATGGGATGGTGCGAGCCACCTCCCGTGACGTCAGTGCTGCTCGTGCTGTGGTGCGTCCCCCCTACACTTCCATGTGACTTGTGCCATGCTAGACGTTGAGGTTCTATTGCCTGCGTGATATGACCAGGAGGAGCGCGAGGAGACCTCTCACACACCATGCTCCACTGCCATCCCGTGCCCTGTATCGCCTGTGCGGATTGACTATGTTGGGGTTACACCTGGTCGACTGGGGCTGTGTGTGCCTTGTCAAGGGGCATGGCGGGCGCACAACAGGATCCTGCTTGTCCACGGAGGGTGGGCTGACGTGTGCGCCTGGTACCGCTATGTACGTGTTCCCGGCTGCTGTGCACACACGTGTTCACTCCCCCCGACAGGTGTCCTCTCACTATGCCCAGGGAAGCGGTGGTGTACTGTTCATGACCCCTCCCAACACGGCGTGCTCCAACTTGGCATGTGCGCATCTACCCGTCACACCCACCCACCTGTGCACTGCGTCCATACGACTTCACACGGCACATGTGTGTCTTCCACAGTTGTGCTACTCATTTGCATTGTCATCCAATACCAGTGGACTACATGGTCATGTCACGACTGCCGTGTACTTCACATACTCTCATTCGTACTTGTGAAATGAGTCAGCGGAGACAGTTTTGGTTTCAAACATTATATTGAGTCTTCTGTCCTCTGTGATGCAGTATAGTGGACACTACTGGCAGCGGAATACATGTTGAGGATATACTGAGCATGATTGCAAATGGGATAGGGTGTGGGGTTACATGTGATTGGCTGTTGCATGTGGGATGTGGGCTTCAGAGTGACATCTGCTTGGCCAAGGCTGTGCTAATGTACATTTACGTATAGCTGCGGAGCTGCGGACTTTGACACAGACGGTATACATGTAGCCTACCAGACCGCTTGGCATCATGGGCACAGTCCATCTCAGTTCCATGTGACAGGTTTGCTGCGGTTGTTCCTCATGCACGCGTGCATGTGAGATGACATCAGGGCATGTGCTTGCGTGCATGCAGCGGCGTGCCACTTGTTGTTGCACTGTGGTGGTTACTGGACATGTCACAGTCACTGGGGTCGTGTTGTTGTTGTATGCACTTGTCGTCCATGCAAAGGTCCTGGTATGGGATTCCCGGGGCGGGGGTGGGAGGGGTGCAGCACCCACAGACTCCAGGCGACCTATTCATGTCCACTGAGCGGTGTGTGTGTCCATGGGCGCTGGATCCATGTCGTGTCCTGGTGGTTCGTGCAGTTCCGCCCATGTGGGTGCGATACACAGAGCCCATGCCACTGCCTCCCACGATGCATGCAGTGTTCCTGGATGTGATGGGGAACAGTGTGCATGTCCCGGTCATATCCGATGTCATGGCGATGTCGTTGATGGTGTGGTTACAGTTGCCGGTCGTTTGGTATGGCTGTTGTGGTGGTGACTGGCCAGTCCGTGCGGAAGCTAAGCATGGGTGCGGGGTTGGACATCAAAGGTCACTCGGGGAACCTGCGTTGTGGTCCGACGTATTTACAGGTTGTCAGGTATGCGATGCCGTCCAGCAGGGCTTCCATGTCATTGGTGGTGTACATGTTTGCCAGCCAATGTAGCGGATGGTGGCTGTCAAGGTGTTGTTCGTAAGTTGTCCCTTGGAGGACCATGATGGGGCATGCTGGGTGACATTCGATGTAGCTGTTCTCGATGATCCGTCGTGTGGAGGCACAGTGGTCCCATTTCAGTGCGGGTGCGATGTTGGCCACATACGCCATGCCCCCATAGGCAGAGCAGGCCCTGTCGTGTGCGTCCAGAGGGAGGAGTAGTGGTAGCAGGTCCGCCTTCAGACATGCCGGGTTGGAGAGGCATATCTCGACGGGATGCTGGTAGGTACACCTCCGACAGTAGAAGACGGGCATGACGCAGCTGAACAATGTGATGCGGTAAGTCAGTCGGTAAGTTACGTTCAGCAGGGACAGGAGATCGCATCCCAATGTATGGAACAGGTTGGTTTTGTACAGCTTGAGCTGTTCGTCGTAGTTGGGTAGGTGTGTTGCGGTTGCCATTTCGCAGCGGTGCGTTGTGGTGGCGTGCTCCGGCTGTGTGTGCAGTCTGCAATGTGCACGCTCCGAGGTTGCTGTGAGCTCTGTGTAGTCGTAGGGAGACAGGACTTGTGTTCTGTTTGCTTGTTTGGAGGACACGGGCCCTCTTCCCACATGCTTCTCAGACAGTTCAAGGTCAGTGCTGTGTGACTCCTTCCAATTAACTTGCATGTGGCCGACATGGGGAGTGTTTTCTTCTTTCTTCCCCGTCCGTTGTGTGCTTCTGTGATATGCGCTATCTGCCCTGTGGTCGGTCTCCTCGGCATGCCTGTGTTGGTCTATTCTTGGACAATGGCTGTATTCACCGGCTTCTGTCGTAGGGCTGTGGTTTCGGAGTTGGAATGGAAGGTCATTCAGTGCTGTCTGCTCTCCCTTGTGTGGGCGGCAGGCTGCCTTTCCGCTCTGCGTTGGGCCTTGTGTGTGAATGTTATTCTTGGGCCACCTGTTGTCGGTCCCCGTGCTCTTTGGTGTTCCGTTTTATATGTCTTGTTCATATGTGCAGGGTGGTATGGGTTTTTCAGTGTGGTACTGGCGTTCCTCTTCCCGAAGGAGCCCTGCTTCTCCTAGTTGGTGTTGCCGCCGCTGTGTGCTACGCCATGTTTGTTACACTGGGGTGTGTCCTGCTGTTGCGTGACTTCACTGACATGTGTGCGTCGGTTGTGTGGCGTTGGGTGTTGTCCGTGAATTGGGCGTTGGGGACATGTCTGTGGCAGGCCTGTCACGTGTCATGTGCGTTCGGGGTGGGGCTGATGTGTGTGCTGCTTGGTTGTGTCCCTGTGTCTGTGTGCGACGCATGCATGGCGCTGCGGTTGGCCTCTGCGTTGTGCGCATGTGTGGCGGCGTCATCGGCGCTTTGTGGCCGTGACGGGGTGGTTGGTTCCTAGTCCCAGGTGGTGTGTACACATGTGTTCCGCGATGTTAGGATTTGGCCTGTGTGTCATATGTGGATGCGATGGTGGATGTGTAGTGTACACGCGCTGGTGGGGGTTGTCCGCTTTTCCGCCCTTGCACTGTGTGCGCTGTTTGCGTGCACTTGTTGTGTGTGTGCCTACCTGCGTCTCCGCGGTACGTTGCGTCCTTGGTGGTGCATCAGCAGAAGCATGGGGAGGGCCTGCAGTGCTGGATTCATGCTCGGGATGCCGCTTCTTCGTTTTCCGTGCTCTGCGTCCGTGTTACCGCCTCTCTTTCACGTGCGGTGTCTCTTAGCCGTGGGAGCCGTTTGTTTGCGGCATCGTAATTTATACGCCGGGCGGGGCGTGTTTCGTCGGACGGTGTGTGTCAGTTGTGCTGCGCCGCTACGTGTACGGGCGCACTTTGATGGCGGACGGTGTTGCTGGCTTGCCGGCGGTGTTTGGCCTACTTTACGCATCGTAATTGGACGGGCGTGTGGACTGCTGCGTGCCGGCGGTAACTGGTGGTTTTTGCATCCGCCAGCACGGCGGTTGTGCTTCCGCCCGCCATCGTAATGAGCCCCTAAATCTTTCTAAACCTACATTTTACACTACATTGAGTGCAACAGTAGGGAAAGTGTTGGATAGCATAGGGGAAAAAATTACTATTCCCACTCCAGCGAGTGCAACAGTAGGGAAAGTGTTGAACAGCGGAGGGGAATAATTTACTATTCTCACTCCAATGAGTGCAACAGTAGGGAAAGTATTGGATAGCGGAGGGGAATAATTTACTATTCCCACTCCAATGAGTGTAACAGTAGGGAAAGTGTTGGATAGCGGAGGGGAAAAAATTACTATTCCCTCTCCAGCAAGTGCAACAGTAGGGAAAGTGTTGGATAGCGGGGGGATAACGATTACTAATCCCAATCCTGCGAGTCCAACAGTAGGGAAAGTGTTGGATAGCGTACGGGTTAAAATTACTATTCCCACTCCAGCGAGTGCAACAGTAGGGAAAGTGTTGGATAGCGGGGGGAATAATTTACTAGTCCCACTCCAGTAAGTGCAACAGTAGGGAAAGTGTTGGATAGCGGAGGGGTAAAAATTACTATTCCCCCTCCAATGAGTGCAACAGTAGGAAAAGTGTTGGATAGCGGAGGAGATAAAATTACTATTCCCACTCCAGCGAGTGCAACAGTAGGGAAAGTGTTGGATAGCGGGGGGAATAATTTACTATTCCCACTCCAGTAAGTGCAACAGTAGGGAAAGTGTTGGATAGCAAAGGGGTAAAAATTACTATTCCCACTCCAATGAGTGCAACAGTAGGAAAAGTGTTGGATAGCGGAGGAGATACAATTACTATTACCACTCCTGTGAGTTCAACCGTAGGGAAAGTGTTGGATAGCGGAGGGGTAAAAATTACTATTCCCACTCCAGCGAATGCAACAGTAGGGAAAGTGTTGGATAGCGGAGGGGAATAATTTACTATTTCCACTCCAACGAGTGCAACAGTAGGGAAAGTTTTGGACAGCGGTGTGGATAAAATTACTATTCCCACTCCAGCGAGTGCAACAGTAGGGAAAGTGTTGGATAGCGGGGGGAATAATTTACTATTCCCACTCCAGTAAGTGCAACAGTAGGGAAAGTGTTGGATAGCGGAGGGGTAAAAATTACTATTCCCACTCCAATGAGTGCAACAGTAGGAAAAGTGTTGGATAGCGGAGGAGATAAAATTACTATTACCACTCCTGTGAGTGCAACAGTAGGGAAAGTGTTGGATAGCGGAGGGGTAAAAATTACTATTCCCACTCCAGCGAATGCAACAGTAGGGAAAGTGTTGGATAGCGGAGGGGAATAATTTACTATTTCCACTCCGAGTGCAACAGTAGGGAAAGTTTTGGACAGCGGAGTGGATAAAATTACTATTCCCTCTCCTGTTAGTGGAACAGTAGGGAAAGTGTTGGATAGTGTAGGGGCATAAATTACTATTCCCACTACTGCGAATGCAGCAGTAGGGAAAGTGTTGAATAGCCGAGGGGTAAAAATTACTATTCCCACTAAAGAAAATTTAAATTTAAAAACAAACAAAATATCAACTGCAAAACAAAATATAATAAATAATCCAAAAACAAAATATACAAAACATAGAAACATATTATAATGTAGAAAAACATCTAACAAAGATAAAAAAATTAATTTAACAAAAAATTACAAACAAATACATATTTTGTAATAGAAATTATTTTAATTAAAAAAATATTATTACATAAATATAATATTTTTTTCCTACCCTATAACACCACACAATTTACAACACACAAATACAAAAAAGTGTACCTCCATAATTAACACAATTAATTATCAATTAAACAAATATTAATAATTAGAAAACACATTTCAAAAGGTAAAAATGAATGTGCTAACCAAACGTTACAGCTATGAAACCTAAACCCCCAAACAAAATAGAAATAAACAACTACCAAAAATATTTATCAATTAATAAATGAATTTTAATGATCAAGTAATGATTAATTATGTTAAACTAAATTACTTTTCACCCTCTACCTCAATAAACACCAAAACACACACCTAAAAATATTTACACAAATTCCATAAGTAATTTTACATTAATAAATTAATATCAATTAACAACAAATCATTAATTAATTTAAAACAGTTTACTTCCCACCATTTACCACTATAAATCCCACTACTCACACATCAAAATAATTACACAATTGCCATATTTACATTTTAATTAATTAATCAGCATTAAATAACAAATAATTAATTGATTATAAATAAATTACCTCCCACCATTTTCCCCTATAAATGCCACCACCAATTTCTTAAATGTTGACACAATTAACATAATTAATTAACAATTAATTAATTAATTAATAACAATTAATAACCAAAATATAAATACTTATTAATAAATAAATTCACACAATTAACACTATAAAATCAAATTAAATAAATATTATATTATAAATATTAATAAATGTATTACAATTAAATTACTTCCCACCCTACTCCCTATCAACCCACAACCCACTCCTAAAAAAAATAACACAATTAACATAATTACCAATTAATTAATAATAATTAACCAATTAATAAATAATTAATAATACACTATTTCCACAATTAACAATATAAAATATTAAATGCATAAATATTATTTAAAACAAAATATTAATAATTTAATTATAATTAAATTACTTCCCACCCTATTCACCTATAAACCCACAACCCGCTCCTAAAAAAATGACACAATTAACATATTTAGCAATTAATTAATCAATAAAAATTAACAGCCTAGTATTAATTAATTAATAATAAATGAATTCCCTCAATTAACACTATAAAATCAAAATGAAATGAATACTAATAAATAAAAATTAATATTCAATTTATTATAATTAAATTACTTTCCACCCGCAACCCGCTACAGAACTAAAACGCAAAATTTAATTAAAATAAAAAACAAATGCAATACTTAGACAAAAAAATAGAGCACATACATTTAAAATGTATACTAAAATACATAACACTAACTAAAAAAACATATTTTTAACAACTATATTTTTGCAAACAATATTAATGACTTCGATATTTTTGAAAACGATATTTCTTACCTTAAACTCGTTATTCTTGACCACGATATTCTTGCAGTCGATATTTCTGTATCTCGATATTCTGCACTCGATATTAGTGCAAGTCGACATTTCCAACTCGATATTCTGACTCTTTGCCGTCAGAACGCAGAAAAGAAGAGTATGTGGAGCCGAAAATTTACTCACGATGCTTATCTGTGGTAATAATAATAAAAAAGGAAGAGAAACTTCCACAACAAAAACCTAAATTCAAAAAGAAGAAGGTTGCAAAAATTTCTGCAAAACATGCTGCACATACTGAGAACATTACTTCAGAACAGGCCGTGGGCAGGGACTCTGCTCGACTGTGCGGCAGAGGTCACGATGGTTCACCCAAATCTTCAAGAGTTTCTGGATGCGAAAGCAATTACCGACTAATTTGAAGCATTGAAGTAGAAACCACAGATCAGCGAGTCACCCCAACAGATAAAGTGTGTAAACTGAATATCCAGATTGAGGGGGACATAAAACGCACAATTAAAGTAATTTTCTGGGAAACCCTAGCACTTAGGGGCTCATTACAAAGGCGGAACGATCGCCACCGCCGGGCCGGCGGTGGCGATCGTTCCGCCATTGTAAGGAGATTTACCCACCGCCAAATTAAGATGGCGGTGGGTATCGCGCCGGACGCAAAGTCCATCTGTCGCTTTTCCGCCGGTGGCAATTGTTACGATTGCCTGCCGGGCGGAGCTAGGCCTCTAATATGGTGGCGGTGCCTAGCAGGCACCGTCCGCCACATTATGATGTGGGGACTGAAAGGCCTTTCCATGGCGGCATCGCCGCCATGGAAAGGCTGGCGGGATTGGTTGTGGGGGCCCGTTGCGGGCCCCCCTTGGGTCTGGGGGAGGTGGGGGGCACTTGGGGGGGTACCTATGGTACCACCCTACATTTCGCTGCACAAAGTGGCAGGCACCGTGTGGTGCCTGCCATGTGGTGCAGTGAAATGGCAGACATGCGATTTTAACATCGCGGCGCGCAATGTCAAATTGCAGAATGCGACCGCCATGGTGGCGGTCGCATCCTAATTTGCGATGCGGGACCGCCGCACGTCTGGCGGCCAGTCCCAACACCGCGGGGATGGCGGGTGGACTCAGGTCCGCCCGCCATCCTAATGAGCCTCTTAGTTATGACATTCTCTTGGCTGAAGAGGATTGGACTCCGGAGTTCGTTAGAACTCTCCCACATGGGGAAGATGTAATATTACCATCTTTCTCAATTCTTGTTCCTGATGAAGTAAAACAAGCTTATACCACAGAATGGGCTCTTGCACTAGCCCCGGCATTATACCACAACCATGTAGGCTGGGATAAGAACTTGCCTTATCATGTAATACCCATAAGGTTCAGCCCGCAACTGCAACCGCAATACCCAATCAAACATGAAGCAAAACCTCCTGTGAGAGAAATTCTCTCACAACTTGAGTACCAGGGAGCAAATGGAACCCTGTGTACCTTAAAATGAACAACCTTTTATTTCAGTAGCTAAGCTGGATCACTCCTATGGAATAGTCTAAGACTATAGACACTTTAATAGTTGTGCACGCACATTTACAATACAAAATTCAGACAGTATGGCTTTGATGAACAATACTGTCCATAAAAAATACAAAACAACTCTGGACATTTCCAACTTATTTTTCAGCAAAAACATAGGGGTCCATTACGATGACTGGCGGATGCACCTCCGCGATGTTGGCGGTGGGAGAAAACGCCATTTACCGCGCACCGGCAGCGGTCTTCACGCCCGCAATATTAGCTTGTCTAGACAGAGCCATTTCCCGTCCGCTGCGGTGTGACGCCGACCGCCATCAAAGTGCGCCCGCCAGCGCGGCGGGGAGAGCCAATGAGCACCAACCGCCGTGTGGAATGACGTCCCATCCGCCGAACAAATCACGATGCCAGAAAAAGGGCAGCACACCGCGGCGGAGCAACCGTATAGCCAAAGACGGCAGAGACACCACAGAGGAGCAAGAAAATAGACACCCGGACCACACCGCAATGGATCCAGCTCTGCACGCCTTTCCAGTGCTGTATCTGATACACCACCTGCAAGTCATTGACCGTCGCGGACGCCGCCGCAGGTACGTACACACACAACTGTGCATGCAACACAATACACAAGTCAAGGCTTTGAAAACGGTGCATGTCCACACCAGACACCCCTGTGGGGACAGGCACACAGCCATCACTGCATCCACACATGTCCGACCTGTTACAAAAACCCCTTCGCCACATCCTGGCTACCCATGTTCCGCGATCATGAACAAATGTCCCGGTATCGTCACCGCCGCAGTCAGTGTGCAGGAAAACATGCACACAACGCAGAGGCCAGTGCCAGCGCCAGCCATGGCCACTGTACAAACAACACAAAACCCCCACTCAAAACACAACACACTAGCCCTCTCCCTCAATGTACATATCATGTGCCTGCCATGTGCCACTCCTGCACAACAACCACACAGGTGAATACACACCCTGCCCCACATCCCTAACAACTGCAGAGATAGCCACAGCAGGAGTTGTTGCACAGGAACACATACCACAGAAGGCCAGGCCCCAGCCAACACACACACCACAACAACACCACACACATGCCCAGAACACTGAGCTCCGGCACAAAATGTACACACACACATATTGATGATCAAACAATTCACTGCACACACAGCCTACCAACTTACACAGACACACCCTAGCCTGCCTCACAGCCACATACACAGACCACAAGCTAGCAGCAATGGAGGACAACATACATGAAAGCTAAAGTGATGTGCCCACAAAGGAAGGGCAAGGACACAACTATCAAGCATGTGTACATCACATGCAAGACAACAGACCTCTGAGAACACCCACAGCCCATCAAATCACACATGGCTGCCACAGTGAGTCAACCCAAAACACAAGCACCTCAATTCAACAACTCAGGGAGACAGCAAGGCCACCCATGTCAAGGCACAGGGATGAGAGGAAGGCCATGAAGTCAAATACTGAACAGACACACATAGGTATGCAATTACCTGACAAGAGCATCTCTGCACCACAACACACAGGCCCCATTCACACACTCCATGATTGAGAAGCACAAGTAGGATACGTCACACATCCCCCCTCTCACATCAGCAGCACACAACACTCCCATGTGCACCAAATCACAATTGCAGGGCACAACAAGTACACATACACGCACACCACTCCAGGGTGACACATGGGTGTAGTTGCCAATGCAGGTGCACACACATCAACAGTCACCACAAACTCACCCCCTTCACACCACACACTTCTCCACCACCAAAGTGTACACTTTGGAAGTAAGGCATGGGACCAGGATTACTGACCACCACAAGAGGACCGTACACATACACAGCTGGGCACACAGTAAGTAAGCTCACACAGACACCATGACCCGTGCCAACCTGCATGAAAGCCTGTGCATAAACTCCCACCCTGTGCTGACCATGCCTCCAAACCTGACATGTCTACACCATAGACAACATGGACAAAGAAGGATGACAACAAGAACATTTTCAAAAACCACCTTCACTGCACCCACAAGTATAAGAGTCAGGAAGAATTGAAGTCCCTGTCACCCCAGCAAAAACATGGAAACATGAGACAACCCATTGCCAATGTTGAAGTGCCATACTGAGCATGTGACACAGTAAACCATGCACACACAGAAACAGTTTTATTGAGAAATGACACTAACAGAATTGACAACAGGAACAACTGTCTTTATTCACACTTGTGCATAGATAGATAACAAATGTGGGCAACTGCAGGGCCAGTGGCCACTACAATGTACAGTGTAGTCACCTCAGAAGCTGCACAGGCAGGGGGCAAACAGCAGTGAACAACAAGGCCAGTGGCCAGGACACAGTGCAGGTGAGGTACATGAGAAGCTGCACAGGCAAGGGGCAAACAGCAGTGAACAGCAAAGCCAGTGGCCAGGACACAGTGCAGGTGAGGTACATGAGAAGCTGCACAGGCAAGGGGCAAACAGCAGTGAACAGCAAGGCCAGTGGCCAGTCCAAAGTGCAGGTGAGGTACATGAGAAGCTGCACAGGCAAAGGGCAAACAGCAGTGAACAACAAGGCAAGTCCAAAGTGCAGGTGAGGTACATGAGAAGCTGCACAGGCATGGGGAAACAGTAGTGAGCAACAAGGCCAGTGGCCAGTCCAATGTGCAGGTCAAGTCCATGAGAAGCTGCACAGGCAGGGTGCAAACAGCAGTGAACAGCAAGGCCAGTGGCCAGGACACAGTGCAGGTGAGGTACATGAGAAGCTGCACAGGCAAGGGGCAAACAGCAGTGAACAGCAAGGCCAGTGGCCAGTCCAAAGTGCAGGTGAGGTACATGAGATCCTGCACAGGCAAGGGGCAAACAGCAGTGAACAACAAGGCCAGTGGCCAGGACACAGTGCAGGTGAGGTACATGAGAAGCTGCACAGGCAAGGGGCAAACAGCAGTGAACAGCAAGGCCAGTAGCCAGTCCAAAGTGCAGGTGAGGTACATGAGAAGCTGCACAGGCAAGGGGCAAACAGCAGTGAACAACAAGGCAAGTACAATGTGCAGAGTAGTTACATCAGAAGCTGCACAGGGAATGTGTGCGACTATACCATGCCATGCTCAGCAACAGAGTCATGGGGATAACAATGGGCATCACAGACACAGCTGTGGACAGACAGGTGTGTGAGGGTGACTGCCACTCAGATGTGGCTGTCTGTCGGACGTGGAGGTGACTGTGTGTCGCGGTCAGTAGGAGGACTGCCCCGGTGAGTGTGAGGAACATCTGTGGAAGAGACATCTCTGGCTTGGGAAGCTGGAGGGCTGCTTGGACCAGGTAGGGTGGTGGCACGGGGAGGTGGACTGATGCTGTGGTGAGACCCAGTGTGTGCAGGAGATTGTGGAGGGGTGCCTTTCCACTTCTTGGGGATCCTGAAAGGCTTCCCTGTCTGGGGACTAATGGGAACTGGCATGGACACAACAGGTAACCCCACCCCCAAACCTGCTCCTGGTGCTGACTCTGGGCCCCCCTCTGGGGACATGCTGGATCCAGCTGTGCGCTTCCCTGGGGCTTGCTTCCGCCCTTCCAAACCCTGTCTACCATGTTTAGCCCCTACAGTGCCCCCTTGTGCCTGCTTCACAGGGCTCGGGATGGGAGTGGAGGTTGTGGGTGGATCAGCCATACGTCCCTCATCCAGTGTAAGCCTTGCAGGTAACACCTCCTCAGTGGGCAGGGAAACTGTCTTCTTTGCTTTGCGAGCGGTCCTTGGGACAGGAGAGTCCTTGGCGGGGGATGACTCTGAGGCCTGTGACCCTGAGGCCTGTTTCTTGCCCCTCTGGCCCTTGGTGTTGCCTGTCGGGCTTTTATCTCTGTGCTCTGGGGTGGTCTTACTTTTCTGTGGGGATGGTGTCTGCGGCCTGGACCGTTTGGGCTGTTGCTGCTTCTGTGTGCTGCGTGTGCTGTATCTGGACTTTGGGGTCTGTTGAGCATTGTCACTGTCGTCAGAGGTGCACACTGACAGGACAGTGGACAAAGGGACAGGAGCTGCTCCCTGAGAATGTGCCTGTTGCAGGGCTGCCGTCACTTGTGAGGACAATGACTGCAAAGTCCGGTGTAGCACACACACATCCGAATGTATGCCCTCCATGAAAGCTATCACCTGGCCCAACTTTTTATCGTGGTCTAGGAAGGCATTGAGGAGAGCTGTCTGCCCCACACACAGCTGGCGCAATAGCTCTACTGACTCAGCACTGAGGGCTGCAGGGCTGACATGGGCCGGGGCAGCAGTGCCTGGGGTGAAGGACACTCTTCCCTTTCGACTTGTGCGAACACGGGCAGCACCAGTGGAAGTAGATGGGAGGCTGGGCAGTGGACGCTGTGTGGCAGAAGAGGAGGCAGAGTCCACGTTCCCTGTGGCCCCCAACATGGATGCGTCACCGCTGGCGTCAGATGACGTAGAGCTTTGCGTCTCGGGTTGTGATTCCTCCAACAGACTCCTGTCCCCCTCCTCGGCGCTGGTCACATCTGTGTCACTCTGCTCCGATGCGGCTGTTGCACCGGATGCCTCACCGCTGGTGTCTGTCCCCTGTCCCTCAACGCACACGGGAGATGCTACATGGGAGAGAGATGTAGTGTTAGTGGAGTGGCACCAACTGAAGTAACATGTGCAAGTAAATCACCATTCAAGAAGATGTGTTATCCACGTTGCACATCACCCTGACTAAATATACATTGCCACCTCAATTATCAACCCAACAGTGCATATAAAGAAGAAATCCAGCCATAAGTGATCCCGGTGACTCACACAGCACACCATCCTGCCTGTGGCCCACTTCAGACACAGGCACAAAAATCTCTCTGACCACACAGGGTGCGGAGGATGGCAAGGATGAACACCACAACATGGTGTCAATTACGTACATGGATGGAGCAGTAGGGGAGCACACACACACAGACCACAACATAATACCCCACAATGGCCATTAGCGCATGCCAGCCATCATGTTGCTTGCACGGGCACAAGTACTGTAGCACATTGTCCTCAGAAGTTGTAGCAGCTGAAATCTGCTGTCAGGCATTGCACGCATTGATTCAAACACACTCAGATTAGGCACACTGCCGTCAACATCAATATGAATTCCCACAGTACCCCACTGCACAAGGTACCTGAATGCCACAGCTTTGAATACAATGGCAATGCACATTGCGCAGATCACATCAGTGAGTACAGGTGGGACAACTGCATGTCAGATGCACCCAGCACAGACGCCACTTACAATCCACTGCATCACACTACCCACTTCACATAGCTCAGAGTTTGTCCAATCTGTGGACACATGCAGCCACTCCCTGCCAAAGCCACCCGTCAACAAATACTCACCCCTAGCTTGCTGCTGATGCTCCTTCAATTGTGCATCCAACTCAGGCTGTGTTACGGCCAAGATGCGGGCCATTAGTGGTGTCATGGTGCGACGGGCCAACCTGCCGCTCCGAGGGAGCAGCCCCAGTGTCACCTCGGCCACGTTCTTGCTCAGCCGGCAGATGTCGTCCCACCTTTTATGACAGTGGCTGCGCCGTCGGTTTGACACACCCAGATCACGCACCTTGGAGGCAATGGCCCTCCACACGGCTTTATGCTGGTGGACTTTCAGCTGCAGGCATGGGAGACAAGAGGGGTGATACATCAGTGACAGTGTATACTACCAAAACCTCTCAATACAGTGGTACGATACTCACTCATCCCAAATCAACAGATATGTGTAACAGAGCCACGAATGCATGGCACATGGGACAACGGCATTGGAGAACCACACGTGAATCCATGAAGGTGGGAGGGTGGACACAGTACCTGTACATCCCATTCACATGCAGGATGCCAGCACATCAAGCAAGGCGTAATCTGCCCACATCTACTGTCCGCTGTTAGCTAGAGCAACACATAGATTAGATAGCAACACATGGTTGTTGGTGGACTCACTGTTTCCAACACTGCGCAGCACCCAATGTCCTCACCCTGTGAATGGCTCACTGTGTCATGGAGCTCACATACAGTGACATCAACTCTCATACACACACCCTTGTCACAAGGCTTGCCGTGTGCAATCTACAGGGCTGAGATGGCTCTTTGATGAAGATGTGTGAACAAAAGTCACATGGAACACACTGTACATGCAGTGATGTGTACTTGTGGGATTGGGCGGCGACTGTGCAGGCCAGGTGGGCTGACACTGAGGGACATTTGGGACCCACACAGCCATTCACACAAGCAATCACTGGCCTGACTCCTGCATTACCAATTTGATGCTTCACTGTATGGTTGACAGGACAATACATGTCCCTCAAATCTGGATGGGCATGCAGGGAAACGTGTGAAAGAGGCTACACAGCCCTGTCCCCTGGAGAAAACATGCTAGGCAGTGCATGTCAGAGCCCCACACTCACTGACACATACTGCAGCATCCCCACCTCACGTGTGCCCCCCCCTGCACTCTCACCCACACTGTTGGAGACTTACCATGACATTAGGGGCACCATAGAGCCTTGGGTACTGTGCAAGCACCCCGTCCACCAGGACCTCCAGCTCCTCGCTAGTGAAGGGACTGGCCCGGATCTTCTGTGTCCTTGACATCACTGTGGACAGGTGGCAGCAGCAGGTGGAGGGTGGCAGGCAGCAGTCCCTGGAGACAGCAGCAGCAGGTGGAGGGTGGCAGGCAGCAGTCCCTGGAGACAGCAGCAGCAGGTGGAGGGTGGCAGGCAGCAGTCCCTGGAGGCAGCAGCAGCAGGTGGAGGGTGGCAGGCAGCAGTCCCTGGAGGCAGCAGCAGGTGGAGGGTGGAGGGTGGCAGGCAGCAGTCCCTGGTAGCAGTGGAAATGTGGGGCACCCTCCCACACATATATAGGCCCCTGGGGCTGTGTCAGTGGTCCCATGCCGCTGCAATTGGTGTACCAGGTCTGCTATTTTTAAAATCATCCAATGTCCGCCTACCGCGATTTTCAAATACCTATGAAGCAACCGCTACTGTGCGTCCCATTGGCTGTAAGGGCATGGACCATGGAGGTGACACACCGCAGGGGCCAGGCGCGCGCTACCGCGGTGGTGCATCTTTTGAATGCTTCCAATGACCGGCTACGCGGTTGCGGAACACGCCTACCGCTATCTTCAAAATTGCATCAGGCTACCGCGAGGGTGCTTCCCATTGGCTGCCAGGGCATGGTCCATGGCGGTGAGAGTCCGCAGGGGCCAGGCGGTAGGCACCACCAGATGGGTGCCATAAAGTGCCTGTGGTGACCGTGAGCTGGGTAGCGGTGCATGCCAACCGCCATATACACATGTAGATATGGCTGAGACTACCGCGATCGTGTCTGGGGTATTGGCGGTGACAGTCCGCAGGGCCCAGGCGGTAGGCACCACCAGATGGGTGCCATACAGTGCCTGTGTTGACCGTGAGCTGGGTAGCAGTGCATGCCAACCGCCATATACACATGTAGATATGGCTCAGACTACCGCGATCGTGTCTGGGGTATTGGCAGTGACAGTCCGCAGGGCCCAGGCGGTAGGCACCGCCAGATGGGTGCCATACAGTGCCTGTAGTGACCGTCCGTGGACTTGCGGAGCAGGTTTGCTGCACATATGGAGTCATCCATCTCTATCCATAGCCCAACATGAACAGTGCCCAGTGTCTCCAACATTGAAGGACCATCATGAGGCCAACATAACGAATGGGACATTTAACTCCATGTCACCTACACATGCCATATATGTGTATGTGATAAATTGCATTGACACATACACACGCACATGTCACATGTGATGTGTAAGGGCATGTAGACTGTACAGTTTTTGTGTTGCATAGCATATGTAGCTAATGGTCAATGTGTGTAGGTGCAATGTAACGCACAATGCTGTCTCATTGTGTGAACTAGGGGCATCATTGACTGTCACATTGTCTACTGCACATGCACACACGTGTTCACCACGCTCAGCCTGTGGTCAGTGTGTACTTGATGTGTGGCATGTGCAACCTGTGTTGGGAGGTGTATCATGAACAGCAGCACGGTGTGCTAGGGTAGTATTGTAGTTTGACACATATGCTGGGGGTAATACTCACAGGTGTGCGCAAACAGGTGGTTCCATATCCCACTGTGCATGCCAATGAGCAGGAGGTGTGCACAGATCATTGCTGCGGGTAAGGGGACAAGTGTATGAGTAGTGTGCCTGATGTGTACCGACTTGTGCAGTGCTCTGTTGGTTGATGGTGCAGTCTGTAACATTTGGCAATGTGTCTGTAGAAATGTGAAATGTCCTGTACATCTCATGGTGTGTTTCATTGACATATGTGCACTTTCATCTGACCTAGGAGGAGGCCCAATATCCATCATCCATTCACAGTGCTGGCTGACATGGAGAATGAAGAGATCATCCGCAAATTCAGGCTGGATAGAGTTTCCCTACAAAACCTATGTGCCATGTTGGAGCCCCACCTGCAGCCACGTCGCACATATCCAACAGTTTTCACTGCGACTTCAAAGGTGATGGCGTGCCTGCATTTCTTTGTGACAGGCTCATTCCAGCACATGGTAGCAAGCGCAGGTGGGATGTCACAACCGATGTTCAGCATGGTGCTGAGGGATGTACTGTCAGCTATGATGAACTACAAGGACAGATACATTCAATTCCCCAGGGGGCCAGAGTTGGTGGCTGTGAAGGGAGATTTTTATGCCCTTGGACACATCCCCCATGTTGTTGGTGCCATTGATTCCACACATGTTGGGCTTGTGCCACCACAGGCCTGTGAGCAAGTTTACAGGAATCGGAAGCATTACCATTCAGTAAATGTTCAAGTGGTGTGCCGGGCGGACATGATCGTCTCCCACGTGTGTGCCAGGTATCCCGGGTCAGCCCATGATTCGCACATCATGCGCAGCAGCATCGTCCCACAGCTGATGGCCAGTCTGCTTCCTGAGCGTGCATGGCCTGTGGGTGAGTATGCATAGTGGAGTAGCGTGGTGTGTGTGACATGCTGTCCTGTAGCATTGTGGAACATCAAGGTTAATCTGTGTTTCTCACACCCAGGTGACTGCATATCCTGACCGTCCGTGGTTGCTGAGCCCACTGAGGACTCCTGTGACAGCAGCTGATGTGCGATATAATGATGCCCATGGGAGGACACAGCGTGTAATAGAGCGTACATTTGGTCTCCTTAAGTCACGATTTCGCTGCCTGGACCGTACCGGAGGTGCCCTGATGTATTCCCCAAGGAAGGTGTGTCAGATAGTCGTGGCATGCTGCATGCTCCACAACCTGGCCATTCGCAAGGCAATACCCCTGATCCTGGATGATGATGAGCAGCCAAGGCCCCCGCCTGCAAACCAACCCGGGTCCAGTGACGAGGACAGTGGAGAGGAGGAAGGTGTTGACATGCGTCAACAGCTCATCAACCGCTACTTCACTTGAAGGTGAGTGACGATGTAGGAGGGACACATGGTCTGATGGTGTTGCAGTTGCTGTGAGGGTGTATGTGAGCTTGGTGACAGCAGCCTTGTGTTCACTCCTTGCTGGTTGGCAATGTTTGTGGGATAGGGTAGTTTGACACAGATACAGGATGTCTCCATGGCAACTGTTGCTCTGTGTAATGTGTGAAGATTGGAGTACCTTGTTGACAAGTGTTGTGTGATGTGTGTGATGCCACACCAAAACAAGTGACTCTTGTTCTAATGTTTTTCCTAGGTCCCTTCAGCCTCTCCTTGCCTACCTACATTCCATTTCCCTGGGACATTTACATCACGGTGAAGGTTGCACATCCTGTATTAAAGACGGAGCAGACACAACAACATGTGTGTAAGGTGTATTTATTTACAAATGTGACATGTGAGGGTCGAGAAAATGTACATGGGGGAATTTGAAGAAATGAGTTGACGGTCATGGTAGATGAGATAATTGAGTAGTCACCACAGTGATGTGGAGATCCAGTCCAACAGACAGATGCCATTCACATGGCAGTGTGGGGAAGGATAGTCCAAAAGGTAAATGCAGCGGTGCAGTGGTCTGCCATCATGGCTGGCTCCGGGACTTGCCTTTGGCAGGTGCTTTGGCACGTGATGCCTCCTGGCCTTTCCTTGGACGGCCCCTTTTGCGCTTGACTGGAGGGGCCTGTGCTGCAGGGGCAGTGGTGTCTGAGGACTCACCCCCCTCTGTGGACGCAGGGGAGGATGATGTACTGTCATCCTGCTGCCCATCAGGGGGAGGCGGAGGTGTTGAATGTTGCGCTGGCCTGTCCCTCAGAACCGCCACTAGCTGCCTCAAGAGGTCCACAATTTGTCCCATGCACGCATCCATGGACCTCATCAGCAGGAGGAGCTCCTGAGAATCTTCCTCAGACCGGCCCATTCGTCCCTGGGCCTGTTCGTATGCCCCAAGGACTCTGTTGATGTGGGACAGGGCTTCCGTCCCAGGCTCAGTTCCCCTCTGCATGACCCTGCCCCTCCCACCTACACTGCTGCCACGGGCCTGTTGGCTCCCCACATTGCTCCGCTGCATCCTCTCCCTGGCCTCCTCAGTAGATGTCGTGGGGTGCTCATCACCTGGGGCAGGGAGGGTGTTGCGGGCAGCTGTGGTGGTGGTGGTGGTGGTAGTGGTTGCGACACAGGCCCTGACAACAGCTGTCTGGGGAAGGTCATGGGTTGCAGCAGATGTGGTTGTGGGGACAATGGGTGCCTGGGCCTGGTTGCGGCCTGCCACAACAGATGTGCTGGCTTGGAGCTCCTCATCCAAGGAATCCAGGGAGTCTTCATCCAGTAGTCTCTGTTCTGGGTGGGGGACTGGCTCTGCAGGTTGCTGGTGTCGTCCTCTGCAGTGAGTTCTTGGTCACCTGTGGGTCAGATAAGAAATGGTCATTGTGTTGCAAACAGCAAAGCTTCTGTTCGCACTGTTACATCAACTGTTTGTACATCCATCAGTTGCTCACTGATCTAATTTGCAGTTACCGACATCCAGTGATGCTTTACATGCTGTTGAGGTACATGCATTACTCGTCCATATTGGGAGTTGGCAAGACATGACATGCACAATTTAAATTTTTTACATTGACAGGTTCATGTTGGCATCTAGTGAGTGTTTAATCATATGTGATCCTGTTACCCATGTATGTCACTTGTTGTGCCCTTGCAGCCGTTTTCTCTGCACATTGGGTGAACATTGTAGTTGCATCCATACCTTTGGCATGTGGTGTACATATCTGTATTTGCACTTCCAGCCATGCTTTCTTTGCTTTCATTTGGTCCTTGCTGGTCTAGACCCCTGCTATTTTCAGATGGCATGCAGTGGTGTGCAGGGTTGTGCCCTGAGTTACATCTACATGTGGATCTGAATGTCACACTTTGGTTGCTATCATGGTTTCATTTGCTTAGGTGTGTGCACACTATAGTGGCCAATGCTATCTGGGTGTGCAGTTGTGCAATGTGAGGCCTGGTGTCCTATGCCACCATGCTTGTCGTGAGACATATCTGGCTGCATGTAGTGGCTGGTGATATGTTATGTTTGCTGTTTTGTACTTGTATTTGTAAGACCTCTCTGTGTGTGAGTTAGGCTTCCATCTTCGTCCAGTGTGGGACAAGTCAGCATGATATGTTTACCTACCAGTGATTTGGAAGTGGACATTGCAATGACTGACACATGCATCTTAGTGCGAGGGTGTTATCAGTCTTGGGGGCTGGAGCTCATGTGGGCTTGTGTGAGTTGTTGTGCAAGCTTCCCACCCCCACAACACCCTGACCTGTGAGATGCGGTTTTCTACCTGTTAGTTGAGTGGGTGGCATACAATGCCTGCCACATGATTCTGATTGGGGGTGGAGTGGCCCATCCTACTCAGGGGTGGGACATCATGCATAGTGGGATTTGTGGGTCAATTTGCCAACACCACAACACCGTCTCTGTGTGAAGATGGCTACCTACCGGTTGAGGTGAAGGTGAGCAATGACATGGCTATGTGACTTAAGAGTCATTCTTGGGAGTAACATGCCTGTGGTGAGCAGAAGGTGTGTGTGGGTTTCAGTACCCAAAGTTTTCACATCACATTAGGGCATGGGGTGTGGCCCCACCATCACTGTTGTCCCAACTATCTGGGTGTGGGGTTCACTCCCCCAACATTTGCTGGCAAAATAGGGCGTGGGGTATAGGCTCCTATCACTGTGGTGACATACAGCAGGTTGAACATCTCACCCAGCAAACATTTCCACACTATCATGGTTTCATGGGATTTGTGGACCTGAGAACATGATCAAAGTACTGGTGATGCAATTGTTCCGGGGCATCCATACACTTACATGTTGTCATCAACAGTGGTGTGTTTGTAAGATACAGTCATTCATGTGCAGGCAATGTGTGCTTTTGGGGCCAGACTATACCAGCACTGTTCAGACAGACAGTGTGAGATGTGACCATTGTCAATGCATACACACATTGCTGGTCCCAAGCAGACACATTTGTGCATTTTAGTCAGACAAGGTACTCTTGTTATGCAATTCAGTGCAGCACTGTGGCAGCTGGGTCTGTTGCAAGACAGTTGGGATGTCGCAGTGTGAGTCCCAGGTCCAGTGGAGTTTTTTGGTAATCTGCACTTCCACTGTTAACATTGCAACACTGTGGTATGACATGGGTGATTAGCACTTTGACAACCAACCTGCCAGACACTGCTGCAGGGAAGCATGATAGGTGTTAGTGTTGCAGGGTGTGATGCCTGGCACAGTAGACACAATGTGGGAAATTTTTGCAGTGAGACTTGTGCATGCTGAGTACAATGCAACTGTTTAGCATAATTTATGTAGGTGACTGTGGACAAAGTGGTATGGTGTGATGTGTGGGGGAACAAACGTGACATGCCTATGAGTGGGACAAGTGCTCCATCATGCTGATCTGTTGAAGAAGTGGGCATGGTGTGGGTTGTACTGCAGTGTCACCAATTCCACACACCACTCCCAGTTGAAATGGTTACCTACCAGTAGGTTTGAGGAGTCATATTCAATATCTGCCACGTGGTTGTGGGGAGTGCTCCATCTTACGCATCTGTTGGACAAGGGGGCCTGGTGGGAGTTGTAGTGCAGACTTCCTAAGCACACACACACACTCCCTGTGAGGATGGCTACCTACCTGGTAGGTTAAGGTGAGCAATGCAATGGCTGCCACATGGGGGGGGGTGTCAGAGCTTCATCTTGCGCATCTGTAGGACAAGGGGGCCTGGTGGGAGTTGTAGTGCAGACTTCCAAAGCACACACACACACCTCCCTGTGAGGATGGCCACCTACCTGTTAGGTTAAGGTGAGCAATGCCAAGGCTGCCACATGGGGGGGGTCAGGGCTCCATCTTGCGCATCTGTAGGACAAGGGGGTCTGGTGGGAGTTGTAGTGCAGACTTCCTAAGCACACACACACACCTCCCTGTGAGGATGGCTACCTACATGGTAGGTTAAGGTGAGCAATGCAATGGCTGCCACATGGGGGGGTCAGGGCTCCATCTTGCGCATCTGTAGGACAAGGGGTCTGGTGGGAGTTGTAGTGCAGACTTCCTAAGCACACACACACACCTCCCTGTGAGGATGGCTACCTACATGGTAGGTTAAGGTGAGCAATGCAATGGCTGCCACATGGGGGGTCAGGGCTCCATCTTGCGCATCTGTAGGACAAGGGGTCTGGTGGGAGTTGTAGTGCAGACTTCCTAAGCACACATACACACCTCCCTGTGAGGATGGCTACCTACCTGGTAGGTTAAGGTGAGCAATGCAATGGCTGCCACATGGGGGGCAGGGCTCCATCTTGCGCATCTGTAGGACAAGGGGCCTGGTGGGAGTTGTAGTACAGACTTCCTAAGCACACACACCTCCCTGTGAGGATGGCTACCTACCTGTTAGGTTAAGGTGAGCAATGCAATGGCTGCCACATGGGGGGTTCAGGGCTCCATCTTGTGCATCTGTAGGACAAGGGGGCCTGGTGGGAGTTGTAGTGCTGGCAGCATGTAAACATGTACCCATGGTGATGTTTGTAGCTACCTTTGAGGTGAACCTGAGGGACTGTTGTATTAATGTGTGAGAGGTGTGTTGGTGACAGTGTGGTGCTCATGACTGCATTTGTACCTGGGAGGTATAGCTTAGTAGTGGTGCAAGACAGTACATGTCAGTGTGTTGTTAGTCATTTGTTTGTACTTACCAGCCTCCACTCCCCCGGGTATTCCTGTGAGACTCTCTGGATGCAGTATGCCAAGCACCTTCTCCTCCCATTCGGTGAATGTCTTGAGTGGAACGGGAGGGCCACTGCCTGTCCTGTTAGCCAGCTCATGGTTCTTGGCTCTCTTTTTCTTGACCACTGCCTTCAGATCATGCCAGCGCCTCATAATTTCATTTCTATTGCGTGGCACGGTCCCTACTGCATTTACCTTATCTACTATCCTTCTCCACATTAGCGTTCTTGTGGCTACTGGTGTCTGTTGTACCAGGTTACCAAACAATTGGGGTTCTACCCTGATTATCTCATCTACCAGGACCCTCAACTCACTGTCAGTGAATTTGGGCATTTTCTGTGGTGACATGGTGTGTGATGTGCCAAGGTGTTTGTGGTGCAAGTGTTGAGGTGGTGGTGGTGGTGGTGATGTGTATGGTGTGTGATGTGAAAAGGGGTTAGAGGTGCAGGTGTAGAAGTGGTGGTGGTGATGTGTGTGTGTGTGTTGTGCAGATTTGCCTCTCCTGTCAGCTGTGGTGTATGTCCCTTCAGTTCTGGAGTTTTGCAAAGGATTGTGGTCTGGTAGGGGGCTGGATTTATACTGGGCTATGTGGGTGTGTCAGGATGGGGTATTGGTTGCAGGTGTGGTATGTGTGTCGTCCTGGGATTTGTCGTTTTTGAGTTGTCCATGGGGGTGTGTCTTTGGGCTGTTTTCGGTGTTTTAGGGTGCATGACTTGTTTGCTTGATGCACTTTGTGGGCATGTTGTGTATATTTTTTCCGACCGACATTTTTTCACGGAGCGGACGCAGCGGTGGCTATGCTACGGCGCTTCCGCGGGCTCTCTCATTCCTCACTATTGTCGACCGCGGCGGTCGTAAACAGCGCTCTGCACCGCTGTCATGTCGGGGATATCATAATTTCCATGGCGGTGTCTCCGCTGTGGTTGCAGTGGTTTGTGCTCTTTCCGCAGCGATTCCGAACGCCGCGGACGGGTTTCGGGCTTCTCCGCACGGGACGGGCGGTTTCTCGGGTCTCCTTTCCGCCGCGGTTGGATTTTTACCGCCGAGGATCCTAATCTAGCCGTCGGTTTTCCCGCGGTAGCGGCGGACGGTGAGTTTCCGCTACCATGGCGGTCGGGTAGCTTTTCCGACCGCCATCGTAATGAGCCCCATAGTACTTGAAATCAGGGATTTAACTGATTTTTCTGTGTGTGTAGCTCTCAGCGTTGACTCCCTCAGGGAATAAGAACAGGCCTGGACTATTTGCTGCTTGAGTAACATCGATACTGCATAATATTGATCCAGACGCATTGTCCTACGTTGATGACATATATCTAATGGACGTTGATTAAAACACCCATCTAGCCGAATTGGATCGCATTGTCAATGGGATTTGCCGAACATGGCTATAATTTTAATTTTAGAAAAACTGAAATTGCTTTTCTCAGTGTTCTTTTCTTGGGATACAAGCTATCAAATGAATGAAAGAAAATGAATGAAAGAGCCTGGCACCACACTTCCTAGAGAAGTGTGCTCAACTACAACCACCAAATAATATTAAAAAACTACAATCCTTATGAGGATTTTTCAGTTTTGGCAGAACATACATTCCAGAATATGCACAACGCATAAAACCATTATATGATTTAATTCGTCCAAACTTCTCCAGTAAACATTGGACACCAGCACATACACAAATACTCAGATCATTACAGACTGACATGCTTGCAGCACCACACTTACACACACATCTAACCAAAACAAACCTGGTCGTCCATATAATTCCGGGTGCCATTGGCTTCACTTATGTCATATTCAATTAAGGTAATACAGTACCAATTGTATATAAATCGCATTTATATTCTAATGCAGAAATGCGTTTTGCATCCACTGAGAAAATTCTGCAGTTCAGATGGCTGTCATAAAAGAAATACCACTAGCCCAGGGCAAGCGTATCATTGTTGTTGCTCCTGTTCCAGCTTTTAGAGGCTGTCACAAAGGCCAGGGTTCCAAACCTGAAAGCCTTACATCCTAGATGGATACAATGGGCCACCTCCTTGACTGCCACTGATGTAGATTATGTGTTTGACCCAACACTACAAACTCAAGAATTTCTCCACTATGAACAAGAGTACCTCATGCACACTAACATTTTGTCTCTTGATCAGTATACATACAATATATATAGGGGCGGCTCCTCCGCAATGGCGGAGGGGCATCGCCCCACTGGCTCAGAGCCAGCAGCAAAAAAATACAATATTTCAGTGTTGTTTTATTTTTAAGCCGCCGGCTCAGCCACCATGTGCAGGGAGGGGCAGGGCTAAGGCACAGGAGGGGGGAGGAGGAGTGCTAATGCAATCCCTAAGTTCTCATGTGTGTTTGGCCAGCCATCTCAGGCAGACCAATACTCACATGTGCACTTAGGTTTCTCTAACCCGGCTGTATTGAACAGCCAAATTAGAGAAATTCCACAGACTCCCTAGTCTGAGCAGGGCATCTTTCTAGATTGCTCAGACCAATCCTACAGCACAGGGATTGGCTGGGAGTGTATTACTAGCCTGCAGTGTCTGCTGGGACAAGGAAATCCCAGCACCAAGGGGCGTCGCGGGCGGCGACACAGGAGGTGGGTGGCAGCAGGTATGTTTGAATTTTTTTTAAATGTTTTAATATTCATATTCTTATGTTCCCCCACCCTCCCCGCTCCCCTCCCACGCTCCCTCCCGTGTTTCATCCCACACTCCCTCACCTCCCCCCACCCCTCCAATTTGTGTATGCGTCGTCCGCCACTGATTATATATACACTGACGGTTCAACTCAGCCTCCTATAGGCTATGTGGAGTAATGAGGGATGGAGAATTCCACCCTCAACAAATATTTATGCGGTTCCTAGAGGATTGCCTGGCACAGCTGGCTGAACTCAAAGCTTTAATTCTGGCACTGGAACATACGAATCCTGAATTCCCCACTCTTATAGTGTGTGATTTGCATTATTGTGTCCAGTCTGTTAATGAGAATCTACACTACTGGCACCTGAAAAAATTCAGAGACTCTAAAGGAAACACCATTAATCATACAGTGATTTGGGGGAAGGTGGCAGAACTCAAAGACAGTCTACCATGGGCTCATGTAACACATACATTGAGTTGTCAACGTGTTGGAGTACACACATATTATCTTGAGGGAAATTCGATAGTGGAAAGGTAAAATCGGTGCTTAAAGCAATCCTTAACAGCTACAATATTAGGTTCAAGTCGCAGTTGGATCCACCACCCTTATGATGTCACCTGCTGCAGCCCCTGTTTTCACACAGACTGCCTCCGGGTACTTTGTTGACATTGACAACTTTTCTCCTGATTCTTCTACCACTTCACTTCATGGCATACGTACATTTCTTCACTGGCTGAAACATACTTATCTGATCCGTCCATGGTCCTATTTGTGGATTATACTTACTTTCTTCTTTTGGACTGGATTTTTCACAGTCTTCTTCTTGCTTATAAATGGGCATTACTTTCCAGAACGTTCTACTGTGGAACTGGTAGTGTAGATGTTGAAGCCTCATTCTTCTTCTCACAAAGTACAAAGTGACCTGTCCATGGTGAACATTTCTGCTGTTCCTGTTCCTGATGGAATTGTTTGGGACACGGTCCCCTATGCTATTTTTTGTCCTACAGAACTATTCAAATTCCATATGTTGTTAAAGTAGCAATAGACAATGTGATTACACCCGGTATTGTGTCTGATGATTGGAGGATTGGGGTTTCTTTAATGCTTTCTGAGCTTGAATATTATACTGTATGTGAAAGTGAGGATATGTACATAAATTTTGCCAATTGCAATGAAATGTTTTGTTATCATCACTATGCACACCATTACCTACATACAGGTAGTACACCACATGCAGTTTTTAATCATACACAATGGGAACATTGCCCGACTCCACGAGGTGTGGGAACTAACCTTCGATTATAAATGTATGAGTGGGGAAAAATACGTTTTTCTTAGAGAAAACAAATTCAAAACTTCTCTAAACCATTCAATGATTTGTAAACAGGTGACATTGCACGGACCATTTAATGCATCTGTGGCCAATCTGGCATGTTACCTGAAGGGAGTACCAGTTTAATTGATTCGCCCAGTGTTCCAGTTACTTTCAGATGGAAGTTATATGGTGTTGAATGATCAAGGCTGTTGTGTTATGAGAATAGGTGTCCCATATGTTAGATTCTTTTTCTCAAATTATGACTTGTTGCGGGAACATGCTTTTCCTTCCCGTGCATGAGATTAGGGTAGCAAGCTTGTGTCCCTACATTCCTACCTTTAATATTAACTTCTACAAGCTGAGCTATCTCAAAGCACTGTTGTTTCAGAAACATGTGGCGTTTACATCTGCCAGTGAAACGTTCGTGTTGCAAGTTACGATGTCTGCCTCTGAAATTAAGTCACAGATAAAAACCAATTTTCCAATACATTTTCGGTGAACTTGTGAGTCACAATTTTAATGCCTCTAACACCACAAGTGTTGTACATTTTTAAAGCGATTGGGTCTGGGTTTGTCAGCACTTCCCAGACAGTTTTGGAGTGATCTCTTCTTTTATACACTCTTTGTTTTCAAGTGTGTTTGAAGGCATACAACCTGTGTTATTCCTAATTGGCAGTATCTTAATACTACTTTTGCTGCTCTGCAATGGATGTCCCATCTCGAAACCAAATAGTGATGGTACTACCACCTGTCCAGCTATGTCGTGAACGCGTGATACAGTACTTTGGCATACCATTATTGGAGGAACTGAATGACAACTGCTCTTTGTCTTTCTGGCAAGTTCGGTTCTACTGTGTGCAGCCTGTGTTCCACTATCTTTGGTGCCCTTTCGAGTGTACACTTGACATCCATTTTGCAACATAATTGGTGCTATCTACGGACATGAATCTGCTGTTGTCCCCGTTGAAGGTTCATTTCTGAGGTTGTACTATGAGGTTACGATTGCTTCAGGATGTTTCTTATGAGCCTGGTGTCATAAATCAAAGTAGGAACTTTATAAATGAATAAATAAATACAAATCTCTCGCAACATGGCAGGCAAGTGTTCCATAACAGGCCAATTTTGAACAACCTGCCATAGTCTGGATGGTCTAGAGACAATGCAGCAGAATTATCATTGAAATGGAGTATACGCTGCAATAACAAAAAAAAATCTCTGCTCATGACCAGTGCAAAGCTGTGTGTTTCCCAAACCGTGCAAGTAGACCAGCAGGACTGTACACTTGGTTTGTGTACTATCCCCATTTTAAGCGTAAGCCTCAGAAAATTCTTCCACTCCCCAAGTGAAGTTGGAGTCCACCGGTATGCCCTAGAATGAGGCCCAAGAGTGCCTCCATGCTCCCTTAACAACTGTTTGGCACTGAAATTTGTTTGGTGTAAAATTCCCTCAAGAAAGTCAGCATCCAAAAAGAGATGGACATAGTCAATAGGCAATAAAATTTGCTATATTGACTTTACATCCAGTGTCTGCAGTGGACGTATTTGGGATGCACTAGATTTGGGGGTTGCGCCCAAGAGATCACTCCGTCTGTACTTGCCGCCGCACGAGCCTCCTTTCTTGGTTGGTTTACTCTGCTACTTTCTTTTCACTGCAAAGATTGTGTTTGGGAAGAGACATCATGACTGCCATGGTCATGTTCCTCTGAATCACTGGAAGAAGGGTCATGCGATAGAACTCCACTCACTGAAAAATTACTTCCAGATTCTGCTCCATTTTCCTCTCCTTTGGATACTGTCTCAGTATCTGATCTTGCCTCAGACCTGTCTTCCATTACTTGAGTTTGCTTTTGTTCATTCTAGATTGTCTTGGATGGTATTTTACCTATCCAAAGCTGTAATACTGCCCCTTTTAGCTTGGCTTGGTTGGCACTGTGCTAATCCTATGCTTAAAAACTCTGCTAAAAGAATAGCCATTTGAGGTGAGCAGATTCAGAGTGTCATTGGTGATATACGGTGCTCCATATGAAGGAACTGCTCCCCGCCTAAACATGGGAATTACCCAGCTTCCTTGTTTCCTGTTTTGTATATTTGATGCAGCACTCTAAGCCTAGAAGGGTATTGTCTTGACCTATACCGGGTGTTCCCTTGTGTCTGGACAAATATATAAATCTCTGAAGAGCTCTAACTAGAGCGAAACACACGTTTCAGGGGTAAAAGGCTTTTGTAATTTCTCAACTCTGTGTACATGCCACTGTGCCAATCCTAAGCTTAACGACTTTGCTGTAAAAATTGCAAAGGGCACCCATTTCTTACTCAGCATGGATGTCACTGTGCTAATCCTATGTTAAAATATTCTTCTAGAAAAACAGACATTTAAGGTGAGCAGATTCAGAGAGTTGCTTGTGTTGTGGGGTGCTTCATATAAAGGATGTAAAGGAGCTGCTCTTCATCTAAACTTGGGAAATACCCACAGTTCCTTGCTTCCTGTTTTGCAGATAAACGTGTATATATATATATATATATATATATATATATATATATATATATATATATATATATATATATATATATAACCTACTGGCGGTCGCCAGTAGGTAGTTATAGTTAGGACCTTGTTTCTATTCAGAAAGCGTTTTACTTTTGCCAATATTTTTGGCGTCGTTTGACGAAGCTTCGCGAAATTTTCAAAACTAATGGGGTGCTCCGGTCAGCTCCTGTCTTGAAGGTTTCGGGGTGATTTGTCAAGCGGGAGCCGAGAAAAAAGGGGGGTCCCAAAACGCGGCTACAGCCTGAACTGCTGAACGGAATTACACCAAATTTGGCAGAAAGGTAGCTCTTGGTCCAGAGCACACTCTTTGCTTTAAATGGTGTAAATCCTTTCAGTAGTTTTTTTAAGTATTAAAGGAAAAATAAATGTATATATCTGGGCAGAGCCTAACCACACATCTCATCGTGAGATCTGATTGGCTGTCAGCACTTCATCCAAGAAGTGTTGGCAGCCATCTTGGGACCAATATACATGATAGCACCCCATTAAAATGCATTGTAGTGAATGGAAGGTTTGAGGGTCACCAAAAGAAGAACGTATAAAGGGTGATAACAGACTTTAGTTACATTATAAATCATTTGTTGATGGTACCATGCTAATTTTAGGAATTGTGGTGTGTTCTAAAGTGATTTTACCCAGTGAAAAAGCCTTCTGCTGGGATATCATGAATCATGTTTGAGAAAAACTATTTTCTCATGCTTTTCCCATAGAGGTGTGGAAGGTGATCCTGAATCTAAAATGGGAGCATGTTTTCTATAAATTCACATTATCTTTCTCAGTCCTGTGAGAATGAAGTCTGACATTCTCAGTAAATCATGTACATCCAACAAGGGCAGAGACTGTCAGTTGATTCCTTTGTTTTCTACTCACTGTTGCCAGATTTTGAGACCAGTCCGAAGCCCAAAGCTGTCCTAGTACTAGCCCAAATTCAGCCCAACACAGAGCAGTATCGGCCCAAAAACCAGCCCAAAGATGCAACTCTGAAGTTATGCACAAATAGCCTCCAGAAAACATTTGAAGGATACGTCTAAAGTATATTCAGTATACATATAGTTAGAGAAGGTACAATGGACTCCAATAGACATCTGCAATCATGCACAAAATCTATTAAAAACACTAATTTTGAAGACCAATGCCCACTGTGACCTTTTAATTGGCACTTCTGTTATCACAAAACTACACTCAGCCTGGCATTAATAACTCTACAAGAGCAGATTATAATCCATCTTAATTAAATCTAAGAACTGGAACATCAAAGCTTTTTCAGCAGTGTGGCCCAAATAAATAACACAGAATGGATCTTGCAGAAGTAACACCACACAATGCATAAATGCCAATAGACCTGATTCAGACGGAGACCCCACATTTTTAAGCCAAAATTTGGTTTATTTTGGCTGTCTTCCACCTCAAATTGCCTCCCAATTATTTTTTTAAAATCTTCCACTTTACTCTTCTAAAATGTTGGCATGCATGACAATGATATATGTTTTATGACACAACCCTTGTGTTAAAGTAATTCCTGTTGGACTTGTCTTGCAAGGTTTCCATTATATCGATTTACATGAAGATATTTGAACAAAAAGCTTCTTATTAGTGGCAGACTATTAACAATTGTGCTTAAATATGAAGTGACAGGGTAAAAACCTAGAAGACTAGAAGGAGAAAAGTCTTGTTTGACAGCAGCAAGGGACACTACAGTAAGATGAAGGGCTCACACCCTTCAGTTAAAATGTCAGGAAGAGGCCAGAAAAGAGTCAGTCACTTACTCTGATCAATTCCCTTCACTGCTCTCCACTCGGAAGTCCTTCACCATGACCACATAATCGGGCACTGAAAGTAATACAGTCCCTGTGTTGTTGGCTAAACTAGATTAAAGCTCCCAGTCTTGGCATGAAGCATATGTACTTGCTTGAGGTCTAAAAGACCCAATTTCCCAGAACTTTCGGCAACATCCTCCCCGCAACATTTGAACACTCTCTCAACTCTCTCAACTCTGCGAATACTGTCATCACTCCTCTAGTTCTGCCCCAATCGATTCAACTTCATCATTTGGGCTGTCCTGCTATAATACCACTGCTGACCTGGGCAATCTCATGTGCCTGTGCAACTGCTTTATACCCATCACCCACAATGGACATTACATGAGGGGGGCCCTGTAAGATGTAAATGCCACTTACTAATTAATTTTTTTATTACATTTTTTTATAGCGCTGTTATTCCTAATGTAGGGTGTCAAATTACTTTGCTACGGACAAACCTATTATACATAGACAATGAATCGTACAAGTGTGTAAATCAATGCACATGAGGTTTCTACATAAAGTAATCAGTGTTACAAGATGTAGGAGTCAATTCAATTCAATATATTTATTAAAGATTTGGAACTCCTAGGAGGTCCACATAAAAATGCATACATATTATTGCAAGTAAAAGAAAAACACATAACAAGCACAATCCACAAACCATCATAGAATTATCAGGAGCCTGCCTTAGATTAGCTAAATTTCCTGTAAGTAGAAACAAACAATATTGTCAGAGATCCCAGATCATACAGTACTTAAGATTTTCCACATTACTACTCCTAGGATGTACATAGGACATTAAAAATCTGACAGTTCATTTTAAAACGTCCAAAAGTTCAATTTCAGCTAGAAAATCAATTTAGAATTAGCAGCAAGTTGGAACATGGGCATATCCAGACCTATGCAGAAAGCAATTCAGTAGCAGCCTGCTCATAAGCAAAATACCTCCTGAACCCCACTACATTTAAGTTTTAAAATTAGCAACAAACCATAGTGGGAAGCAGACGCAACCTAACCCTAATTAAGAAAAAATAGCGGTTAATAGCTGCCTATCAATGTGCAAAATACAAATTAATAAAAACTAGAATACTGATACTTTGCAAATGGAAACACAATCTTGTAAGAACACCGGTACAGGTTTAAAATATGTACATGAACTCCTTAAAATAATTAAATAGTTTTACACACACTGCTTCGTTTTGTGGACAGAAGAGATATTCTCGAGCTGATGCTACATTTTTGACAGAGTTTTGTAAAAACATCGGGCGAAGCCAGCGATAACGGCTCAATGCCAATGCTGGACATACAAACAAAACATGGTCCAGAGTCTGGGTACTCAGCATACACAAATTACAAATTTTCCCATTAATCAGATTCTGAGACCAGTTTGCTGTAAGGTCGTTTAGAGGCAGAAGATTCATAAGACCTAAAATAAGCAAGCGTCGAATACCGTGTTCTAAATTCCAAAATAAATATTTTTGTGCAATTCTCGGTGAGTTTGTCCTAGTTATTAGTTTTAATCTTTCTTTAGAGTTGCAGAATTGAATGTCTCTATCGAAACTAATTTTGCCACTCAGAGTTTTTAGGAGAGACTTAAATCCTAATGATGGAAGGGTGAGCACTAATTCTTCTTGTATACCAAAGGCTTCTAGTGCCAATGAAAAGTCACGGTAAAAGGAGTAGTTACCTGCCTTAACATCAAAGATTTCATGGCATAGAACACCTCTTAGTGAATCTGGCTCGCTATGTTTTAGCTAATAACCCCAACGTAAAACCCTGGATAAGCCTTGAGTATAGGAGCTTATCAAACCAAATTCCAATCTGATTGCTGCCGTTGGAACTAATGTGTTAAAATTACATATTTTACGTAGTATCTGACCTTCAGACTTATCCAAAAAACTCCAGTCCTTAACAGGGATTGATTCGATTGCATAAAGCAGGGTTGGGGGGATTTCTGACTTAAAAACCGTCAATAAGTGTAAACAATGTCTTCTACCCATAGCGCTGTAAAAAATGTGCAAACCATTGGCGTGCGATGTAGCTTTACTAGTGCAGTGTGAAATGTAAGGTTTATTTTTCAAACTGCCTGTTAAAAGTTTCCCTAAGTAAAGGTATGAATCAACTACCTCCAGCCTTTCAGGACCGATTTGCCAATTAAAATTATAAAATTTTCTGCTTTTAGTACTTTTCAGAATTAAAATTTTACTTTTGGATACGTTTATTTTCAAAAAGTGGCCCACAGTATATTTTTGTAGGGAAGCCAACTTTCTATTCAACCCAATAGGGGTTAAGTCCATTACTACTATATCATCTGCATATAGTAGACATGCAAAAGGGTGGGTACTTATCTTCGGGGCATCTCCATCAGCTTGAGCAAAGCAATCGGGTAAATCTGCTATATATAGGGAGAATAGCAGCGGTGCTAACAAGCAACCCTGTTTAAAAAGGAATCAAAATTGTTCTATATGAGGAAATATCTCCCTTAATTTTCAACAGTCTAGCTATTGTCTACGGACCTGTCATGATCGTATTCTTGCTACCTCTCGTCGATCATTAACCCTTTGTGGGATTGTATATATGTATATTAAGCTTAATGTTTAGTTCTAATCATGGTACAACAACTGATGACTTGGAAACATAAATGGTTTTGGTTTTGAAAATGCAATTGTAAAGCGCTCTGATACCCTACGCAGGGTCATGTTCGCGCTATAGAAAACACCAAATAAATAAAAATTAAAAATAAGTCCATTTTCAGTAGGGATTACTTTTGATAGTCCTTGATTTCCACCCATTAATATCTTGCACCAAGTTTGCGAGTGGAGTGCTACGATCAAGGATAACAGGGGGAAGGCAAACCCATTTTTGCAGTTTACTCCATAATAAAGGTCGATCTACCTTATCGAAGGCTGTAGAGAAGTCAATAAAAGCCATAAATACATTTGATTTACGATAGATTGTGTATTTTTCCTCTATAAGTTTCAACATAAAAATATTATCTAGCGTAGACTGATTTTTTCCAAAGCCTGCTTGCTCAATGGGGAGGACTTTCTTCTCTACCACCCATTCCGTAAGGTGATCAAGGATTCTACGAGCGAATATTTTCCCCATCGCATCCAGTAAGGCTATTTGCCGATAATTACCTGGATGCGATCTAAGGCCCTTTTTGTAAAGAGGAATTAAAATACTTCCTGACCAAGATGGTGGGATTTTCCAATTAGAGTAGCAAAAATTAAATAATGGAGCTAAATAAGTAGCCCACAAAAGAGGCTCCTTTTTGATTAACGTCATGGGAATTTCATCAGGGCCCATTGCTCCTGAGGATCTCATTTTTTTAATAGCCCCAACCACTTCATCGATAGAATGGACATAGTTGGGTATTGAAATTAAATGCTGATCCAATGCCACAATATCAAATCTGCAGGAATCGAGATTCACAGAATACAATTCCAGCAAATAAAGTTTCCAATCCTCTTCTTTTATGGGTATTGGGAGAGATTTCACCCTAGTGCCGCAGCAGCCGGCGATTATTTCCCAGTACCTTTTTGAGTTATTTTTTTAAGCTGCCTCTTTTAGCTGTGTCCATGCACCGTCTTCCTTTATTTGCCTTAGGGAGCGCTTTTTCCTCTGTCTTTTCCTCTTTAGCAGGTTTATTAAATTACTTCGCTCGTGCGAAAAATACAGGAACTGGGCCCTCACTAGTTTATTTATTTCCCTATTTAAAGGGAGCAATGGGTTGAAATATGATCTTCGTTGAACAGGGACATGAGTTGATTTGCCAGATTTAGCCAAAAGGCCAATGTTATGGGAAAAGACTTCAAGTAAATCAGGTTGAATAGAGTCACACTCAACTGATTCTAAAAGCTGCTGATCTCTTATTAGTGTTCATAAATGCGCTTTTAATTTAGCGGTCGCTTGAGTGTTCCAGTGGCTTCTACCATTTGTTACATTAAACCCTACAGTAGCACCTTTGAAATTCCAGGAGCCTACCTTATCACAAATGAAATCAAATTTAAAGGAAATCAGCATGTGATCACTAAAACATTTCCCAAAACTTCCATGTTTGTAAGTTTGTGAAAAAAATCTGCAGAAACAATTAGATAATCCAAAATTGATCTCCCAGTAGGCGACTTATGGGTATAGTTTGCTGGAATATCTTTCCCCAACCTCCCGTTAGCAATTATAAGATCTAAGCTTCTCAGACCTTCTAGAAGTAGAACTCCTCTTTTGTCTGTCCTGCTATTATTCGGGAATTGAGCAGTGGGAATATTTAGAGCTTCATTTTTTTCAGTGTTAGAAAATACCCTTAAACTATGAGATGAGACTTTAGAGTTAAGATCTCCCACTAATATTATGGACCTACAGTCTTCAGATTCCAGGATGGAGGAGATAAAGGAAAAAAGATCTTTTAATAGGTGCGAAGAGGATGCGTCGGGAGGTAAGTATACATTTATTATCAACAACGAGTCCAACAGAACTTGGCCGACCTTATGATCCAACTTAACCGCCTGAATTAGGTTAGAGGCGTGAGAAAATTCTTTATAGGACCAACTGAGGCTTGTACTTAACAAAATTGCAATACCTCCTTTAGCATGACCTCTATTTACATGGAACGCCAGCCGGCTTAGCACAATATAATCTTCGGTGGACCAGTTCTTAGTTATCCAAGTCTCTTGGAGACAAATTATATCGGGATTCTGCTCTTTCAGGAATATAAGTTTGTTTTTATTTGTGCTAAGGCCGGCTGCGTTCCAAGATATCACATTAATTTCCTTGCTAGGAAGAATTCCCGCATCTTAGGCCTAAAGGTCTATTTGAATTAAGAGCACCTACAACCCAGCTCCATTTCTTATCTTCCTCCTCTGCGGGAAGCACATATTGAATATTTTTTTCGGTATGAGCGAGACCCTCCTACCATTTTACCAAGAAAAACCTGCAAAGTACTCTCTTTCTCCGGAAATGGTGTACCTCGTCCGGAGGATTCTACATCAATATTAGACAGCTTGATTTGGGACACTTTTTTTAAAGATAGCTCCACCTCTGGAATTAAAACATCAATGCCGCAACAACGTAGTTTATTGCTGTGTGCCAAAATCAGGTGGGAGATTGCTTTGGATGAGAATGTAACTCTTGCACCCCTGAGATTATTATAGTTTTGGACCTCCACCAGAGCTAAGTCATTACTTTCAATTATTCGCAGTCCCACAAGTTCAGCAAAGCAACCCAACAGAAAAGACCTGTTCATATATAATTCATGATCAAAAATAAACGAGAAATCCAAGCTGTATGGGGCAGGCTGAAAGTTATTATCAAAGCTAGATACCTCAGGGATGGTATTATTGGAGTTATAAATGACATTGGTATCTAGAGAGGAAGCAAACAAAGAAGCATTAGGTTTTCAGAGTACTCTGAACCATAGGAGAAACATTTGTATCTAATGTTACTACATCTTTGGTCAATTTAATAGGAACACATAAGTTCAAAGAGGAGGAACAGGAACCCAATGGATTGAACTCTTCTTGTCCATCTTCCATCTTCAGAACATTAAAAGCCAGCTTTGGAGATATAATATGGATAAAGTTGGGGTCGAAGCGTAACTGTTTTGACCTTTTTTTGTTTATCCTTCGACGTTTTTCCCTTTTTTCCTTCTTTTTTGTCTTACGGACGTTGCTACTTTTGTTCTTAACAACTTTTTCCTTACTCGGAGAGCATCCAACTTTAAAATCTTCCTCTATAGACTGCTTTGAGGAATTAATACCAGATTTTAGAAAGATAGGAAAGACCTTTTGAATTATATTTGAATTTGTATTTTCCATCATAGTTTGCGGGCGGAGCGTAGATGCGGCCACCGTAGCTAAAGGTTCGAAGTCGAAAAGCTGCAGTAAAGAAGAAGAAAGTGACTTGTCAAAAATATCACTGTTTTCTTTCGTTTTGGTATTAGTATTTCTACTAGAAAAAGGCTTGCCAGCCTGAGTGCCAAAGTCCCGCCCTTTAACATGTGGAAAATCGTCTGTTTGGGTAGAGTGAGACTTGTCAGAGTCTACCTTCAAACGAAGGGGAATGGAAGATCCTTTCTCTGGGTTAGGTATACTAAGGGGAAATACACAAGCTTTTCCTGACAATAGATTATGTTCGCAGGCAATATACTTTGTCAGGGCTAAGACGGAGTCCAAAATAGAGTCGGAGTTATCTACTGATTTCTCCATTAAGGCTAAGATGGAAACCAACACTCTTTCTAGACAAAGCAGTGATTCCGACATCAGCCTTTATGATTCTGGATTATGAATTGAAGGAAGAAAATTCCGGGAGAGATCAGGAGTAATTGAACCCCGTGAGTCTAATAAGCTTGTTCCGCTAGGTGTACTACTGAACAGTAGCAGTTTCGCAGGATGATCCTTAGAGGACGGTAGAGTAGCGGGAGTAAAAACCCTGGATGATTCTTGGTTGTGAGCGTGGGGCATTTTAAGTGACTGATCTAAATTTATATCAGGTAAAGTGAAATCTTCCATTATATATTCTCCCGCTTTTGAAACTAATTGCGAAACTCCTTCCGGTTCTGAGACTCCATTCACAAAAGGGTGGATAGTTAGATTTGCCAGCAAAGAGTCAGCCACCCCAGATTCTAAATATTGAAGATCGGAAGGCCGTGATCCCCTGATTATAGACGGTGAAATGGAGGGTACTACTGGTGAAGGTACTACTGGGAATGGATTTCCAGGACTTGAATTAGTCTCTATTTGATCAACATGTTCTTTTAGGAAAAACTCCGCCATCCCTACAGATTTAGAACTTATTTCTTTTTTAGGAAAAAAGGAAGGGATGGTATTGAAACACTTCAGAGAGTTTATTTGCAGGGAGTTGTTCCTTCAAGGGTTAGCTCTGGTTTTTGTGCAAGCTCTTGTATACACTAATCTACCAGAGCGTAATTTTGCAAACAAAAAAAAACCCAGCCGGGCCGACCAACACAGCACAACCAGGAAGAAAGACTCCAAGGGCTCAATGCGCCTGAGCGCCGATGCACCGATGCGCCGCTTATGCTACACCGTGCACCATGCGCTACTTAGCGCTACTTATCTAGCAACCCCCGACTAGGTGGCTAGAATGATCAAAGTCTAGAGAGCCTTAAGAGAAAAAATACACGAGGCGCTTGCATCTCAACAGCACAAGGAACAGCAGACCAGATGCCAACACTCACAGTGGACACCTGTATCCGCTACTGCTCAATAGACATGCTGCACTCCAACCAAACATGAGAACCCGGCATACAGGAGAGGGACACAGGGCAGGAAATGACTCTAGGCTTTCTCCCACAGATCCAGGAATGCAGAAAGCACCACTCTGCTCTGCAGCGCTCAGATTACATGACCGCTGCCTGCGCGGGGCTTCTCCTCGTCCTGATGGTGAGACTCACTTCACAAGACAGGGGAGACCAATGTACCTCTGTGGAGAACTACAAACCTTCAAGTCCCAGAATGCACCGGGATGGTGAACAGAGGAGTGCTTGAAAAGCCCCAGAGTCACTGGCAGCCCCTCCCCCTGGGGGCCCCTCTCACCGGCCGGGCTCGCACTCTGTCTCGGGGTGGCTCCGGTCTCTAGCTCTATCCAGCACAGCTCGGCGCCATCACAGCCCGCGAGCAGCGTCCATCCGGGTCACTGGCTCCGGCTCGCAGGGAGCTCACGCTCAGGATCCGGGATCCAGGGGCTCGCGCCCTCTGCATCAGGGCAGCTCGCGCTCAGCGTCCTCAGCGACGGCTCTGACAACAGCAGCGGCTCGCGCCCTCTGCGTCAGGGCAGCTCGCACTCACTACGTCCAGGTGGCGGCGGCTCGCGCTCAGCGTCCTCAGCGTTTTCTTTCAATAAACTTCCTCTAATGTAATGAATACCGAAAGAAGTCTTCAAGAATTGATCCACCATAGGTTGGATTCTCTCCCGGTGTAGGAGTCACATATCATCCATACTGTTAGATATTATATGTTAAGAATACGTGGTCAGGCTTTAAAACATAATGCAGTGGTTGCATGTGTTGATAAGACTTCATTATTACCCAAGTGCACCACTTTTAGCAACCTTGGAATAATGAAAGCTTGAGGGAAAACAGGACCAAAGCTATGCCTTGTAGTTTGCATATAGCTCCTTGATGCCTGTTCATTGTTCACTGTGCTATATTAGAAGGATTTTAACTTATTAACTGCCAGTAACGAAATGATCTTCGTAACAAACTCAGTAACCCACTGAGCGCTCTATATACAATACAAATCCATAATCTGCATGTTGCAAGTAAGGTTGTCGCCTGGTCGAGTTTGTACCAGCATGAGCAGTGTTTTAGGGTTCCAGAGTACTGCTGAGTGCCACACACAGCGGGTTAATGTGACTCATTATTGTGTCACCCTGTATTACCACAAGGTCACCAAATTGTCACGCTTATTAATCGGTCTGAGATGATAGCGCATTCGTTAACAGTCTGCCTTTCCTGCTTCTGGAGCTAAGAGGACTTTGTTCTGTCCTAGGACACAGTGGATACAGTTTGATTAGTTGTGAGTATTAGCGGTTGTGATCCTAAATCTGCAGCGGGTATTTGAAGTGTATCATCCACACGGATGGAACCACACCTTCTGACCAGCACGTGTCATTTGCAGTCCCAACAGATAAGAGTGCAGTTTGCAGCTTATCATACATGGACGAGTGGAAGCTGCTGCATTACATGTTCAAGCAGGTCAGACAAGGGTGAACAGACTTTGTCACTGCATGGGGTCTGCCCAGGAGTGTAGCTACAAATGATGCAGTAGGTGCAGTGGCACCAGAGACCGGGGCAGCGTGGTGCTCACTTCACCCTAATTGTGCCGCGCTGATGTACTGTGTCTTGGGAGTCTTGGCAGGCTGCACTGGACTAACGGAATAATCTCTGCCTTCAGCTAGATTAGCTCTTAGAAATGGCACAAGCTAGTGAACCCTGGAGAAGAGAGCCGAAGTGGCCATCATAAGTTAGATACAACAGCTTGAAACATGTAATGCAACGAAGTACAGGTCTGTGTGTGGAAGAATGGATGCCTCAGACTACGCAAAAGCTTGGCAGTAAGGGAAATAAGTGCAACTTAAATTCATCCCGTCATCATGTTCAGTTACAGTGCTGTTTTATTCACTGTGTTAATAAAGCACCAAGAGCTTCAAAGGCCGCCCACCCACATTACAAGGGTGGCAGGTAGGTTCAGCAATAGCCTGGAGGGAATAAGTGCACTCATTCAGGACGCATGAGAGCCAGAAGGATGGGTGTGCTCAAAGAGCTCCCCACACAGCAGCTGACTAATAAGGGAGACTTTCAGCAAAGACTGATTTAGTTGATAACACTACGCATCCTGGGATTTGGAGTATCACCACATAAGTCACGGTGTTACTGACTAAAACAGCCCTGGCTGAAATTCGCCATTACATTGGGTTGACTGACTGCTATAATGAAGAAAGTGAGTAATACCGACCCAGAGAGGGGGGATTCTGTACCACTACTGGTGGAGGGAATACTAGAGGAAGCCAGCCAGGTGTGTTGCTGCATCCTGACAAAAAAGAAGTGTGGTGTAGACTGGTAAGAGTGGGGGCACTGCAGAAGCACTGGGGAACATGGGGCAGTGAGTTCAGGCTGTAGGAGTCTGAAAGGAGGTACTGCTACAAGATGATGGAGGGGGGAGAGAACACTCATGTAGTGGCATGTTTTGGAGGGAATACCCTGCAGGGTCCTATTGTCACTAGAGAGAGTCCTTCTGCTGGAGCCGAAAGGGAGGGAGGTCTGGAGTACGACCCGTGAATACTGCAACAACCTGGATTAAAGCAGTCAGTGCTGCAGTTGCCTGGAGGGATAGTGGACTTTGGGTGCCTGGGAAGACAGGGTACTGCGGGGATCTGGAGGATAGGTGAGAGACTGCTACATCAGCTGTTCAAAAGCAGCGTTGGCATCAGGTCAGTCATGATGGCACCAAATTTCTGGTGCTGAGACAGACGGCATTGTACTCAATAAGGGGCATATTAACAACGAGGCGATAAACAATTATCGCCGCTTTAGCGTCCGTTTTCGGACGAAAAGCGGCGATAATCTTATCGCCTAATCAGCAAGGTCACGCTATCGCGTGAATCCTTGCACTATCGCCCTTTCCCTCAACGCCCATCTTTGCATCTCTAATGAGATGCAAAGTGGCGTTACTGGCGTACCCCGGATGGGCTACGTTGCAAATATCGCCGATGTGCACATCGCAATATTTACAAGGCAGCCCACAGGATTATAGCAGACGTTAAATTTTGGCGAAAACGGCCGTTTTCGCCAAAATCTAACGTCTGCTATAATCCTGACTTACCTATGTTAGACATAGGAGATGGATTCTGCTGATACGACCACAGGGTCGTATCAGCAAGGTTATCGCCGTTTTGAAGGGAACATCGCTGGAAAACCAGCGATGTTCCCTGCAAAGGGCGATAACCTCGCTATCTCTGGAATCTTTATCGCCCTGGAGTAACGCGTTGTTAATAACGCGCTACCAGGGCGATAAATACCAGAGATAGGCAGCGATAATAAAATTATCGCTAAGCACGGCCAGCGATAATTATCGCTGGCCGTTGTTAATATGCCCCTTAATGCGGGACAGAGTTCTGATTTTATGTGAGTACTAAGACCAGTCCAGGCTTTTAATTTTTATTTTGATGGCAGTAGTGTTTTTTATTTTATGATGAATGCAAGACTCAAGGTACGAGAGAGCAAAGGAAAGTTCTTTCCTGGATGAGGTTTTCACACATGGAAACAGTAAAGGACAACTTTGGAGCAATCTACCATGTCCATGTTATTTACTCCTGGGCATACTGCTGGTACTGCATGGAGTAATTAAATGCAGAGGGCACTATCTTGCACTGCTCTGGCAGTTTACCTGGCTCGAGTTAGTGATTAAACTTTCAGTGAAGTGTCACTCCAGGTGTCCCACAAAAGGCATACCAATGTCACACATAGGCATTCTGCAAACATGCAAATTTCACCCAAAAGCAGGATGAAAACTCGGCAGCCCTGGTCCCAGTTGGTAAAAAAAAATTGCAAAATCGCCAAAAGCCAGTAATTTTCCCCACGTCAAAAATGAATGCATTGGACTTTATGCAGGGCTTTAAGTGGGATGAAAAGACTGGGGTGGTCTCTCAAAATGGCTTGGCTGATTTAATTGGAGCACAGCATAAAACACACAGGCTAAAAACCTGTGCTTAGGGTAGTGTGTTGCCTGACTGGTAATTTGCTGCTTCTGTCATTGCATCCAGATATACACCTACACATTACACCTTACAAGTGTTAGTTAGGGTGTTAGTTTCATAAGCTAAATAAAGAACAACTATGGTTTTGTTGTATATAATATTGAAAATGTTGCAGTTCTGAAATGGCGAGACTGAAAGAACTATACCGAGTCTCTTTGAAGTTACATCAATGGCAGTGAAGGGTGGCACTGCTGCAGAGGTAAGAGTTTCTTTTTTTCCGATCTCAAGGGTGATGGCAAAAACAGAGAGCCTGAGAGCGATCCTTCTCAGCACCAGCTTTTAAAACTGCCTGCCCACTTAAAGCCCTGATTTCATGTAATCACAAATTATCTTACCTGACTTTAATCCTGTGTAAATTTGATGACACGCACATGCTCTACGCACAGCAGCATGCTAAGACAGTCAAGATGCCGGCTGATGCCCAAACTACGTGGAAATCCATAAAAACAAGGCCTGCCCCTGGAGACCACATTGGTCCAGTCACTCTGGGGGCAGGCCAGAAGCATTTAACAGGGCCGTCATAGGTAGCGCTTTCGGCATATGAAAGATTGACGGCCCTGCTCTGCTGAATCAGAGTGCTCTGCAGGATTTTGATTGACTTCGCCGCCCCCCTCCGAAATTTTGAGCACACAGGGCCAAATAAAGCCCAAGTTTCTGCCCCCCGCCTGGGGAGTTATTTCCCACAAAAATGGGAAAAATATCGCCATTTGTGCGGGAAATAGCCCAATCTGGCAACACTGGTTCTACTGCAGCTTCCCAGAGTGTTCTAAAGAACAACTACAGCACTAATAGTCTTATTTATGACAAAAGTATGGCACAGCTGAAGCCATCTTGGTTGGAATAAACTGGTAACACTTAAAACATTTAATTTCAAAAGGTAAAAAATGAGGGGGCTCATTTTGCCATAGAAATTATGATTAGTGCTGCAGAAAGAAAAAGTAGGGCACATTTTGAGTGACTTCTCAAATCCTCTTCTATTTCATTAAAAAATTCTGACATGCAGACTGAAACATGCACTTTCAATACCAGCAGCAGGCTTCCAGTTAACTCCCTGGTCGTGTTGCCAGATTTTGAGAGCCGTCCCAAGCCCAAAGCCAGCCAGGTACTAGCCCAAATTCTGCCCAAAAAGCAGCCCAAGGCTCCAACTCTCAAATAACACATAAATAGCCTTCAGGAAACATTTTCCTTTCTGAGGGGATACACAAAGCTGGTATGAATATATAATTCAAGGGGACAAGGTGCCATAATAATGCAATGTGTTACTCGTGCAGTCTATTCACAGTGCATTTTACCTGTTTATGTGCAGTGTCTTTTTGATGTATGTAGAATTACTGAAATAACATGAACCTAGCTGAGGGGCAAAAGAGCACTGCACAAACGTATGCAAGAATAGGTATTAGTGATATCCTCCCTATAATGAAAAAATTGAGCACAGGTCATGTGCACTTTGAAACCAATTAAGATCATTCCTCATTTTCTGGTGAATAGACATTGGTTCATTTCTACCAATGTTTCTACTACATCTGCTTCAGCACACATGTCAAGTCCCTCTAATTGCTATGTTTGGGACGGAAGATATCAAAGATGTTTAAAGTCACAAGCATCATTGCGATACAAGTAGTATTCACCTAGAAAAGGTGGCATCCCAGCCAATAGATAATGCCATTAATGACACATAGATTAGACAGATTTCAAGTTTGTATTCCAACCATCTAGGATCTGAAAACCCCTCACTCTGCACCCAACCCCCCACCATAGTAATAATAGCAAAAACGTAAGCTAACATTAAGTAAAACCTACAGCTCCCTTCTGTTCGCTACCATACGCTTCAAAGCCTGGTGGAACAAGTGGGTAAATAACATCCCTATTCTCTCCACTGGCAGCTAGAATGCCAACGACTCATCTATCATTGTTCAAATGTGTAAATAAATACTGCACTTCCACAGTTTGCAAACAGTGAATACTTTTCCGAAATGAGCTGTGTACAAATAGGCCAGTTCGGAAAATTCAGATTCAGAGTAGGTCGCAATCAGACCTACCACTTTAATATTCTTGAGGCAGGTCACAAATTGTGACTCACTCCCATTGGAGGCCTTCATAGGGGCTGTGGCCGGCTGGCACCAGCAGACCACCATGTCTGTGATCGTTTTTCAAAAAGGTAAACTCTTGTTTTAAACTGCCGCTCAATTTTCTTAACAAAAATGTACCGTGTTTAAAAAGAAAGTTTACTTTTGTTTGTTTGAGAGTTGAGTGTAACCCCTTAGGCCACTGCCTATTCCCCATCAAACGTTTTTCTTTTATTTAATTCATAAAGGGAAAGGAGTCCTAAAGGGGACCCCTTCCCTTTTGCAAATGGGTTACCTCTACAACTTGGGGAGCTGTAAAAAATTCAATGTTCTGAAAGTGGATCTTGGTTGCAAGACATTAATACATAGTATACCATCTCTGGGGCAGATTTACAAGCCCCTTGCGACACTTTTGCGCCGCCTTTGCGTCACTTTTGTGACGCAGCGGCGGCATAACAAATGCGGCCAATTTACAACGTGACGCATCTAGGGAGATGCGTCACGTTGTAAAGCCCTGCGCCACATTATACCTGCGCCAGGTATAATGTATGCAGGGTAGGCGTTCCCTTGCAAAAAGCCACGTAGAACTGGCGCAGTGAAATTTACAAGATTTCACTGTGTCATTCTCTGCCTTCACTGTGTCAAAATCCCTACGCCTGCTCATACCAGGGGTAAGGATTGACGCAGGGCTTTTTACATGGGACCTACCTATGTTTTCTGGCGCATTGCTGGAGTTGCGTCACTTTTGTGACCAACTCCATCAATGCGTCACTTTTGCTCCAACAGATGCATCAGAATTTCTGACGCATCTGTAATTCCTTGCGCCATGCTACACTGTATTGTAAATACAGTGCATCCATGGTGGCGCAAGGACATTTGGAGCTGACGCAAGGAAACTGACGCATCTATGCAGATGCGTCAGTTCCTTGTAAATCTGCCCCTCTATTTGGAAGAGGCGCCTACAACATGCCTCTGCCCACTATCCATTGACAATCCCGTTTTAGAAACTGGAAGAACTTTTCTGACCCTTAAAATGGGAATAGTACATCAGAAAAAACATTTTTATGACCACAAAAGCTAAATCAGTATCTTTGCAACTGCAAAAATGCTTAGTATATCTGGTCCTTAATTCCAGCTCCATAATAACAAGGGAAGCAATGAGGCATTGGTTGACATATTAGGGGGCAGATTTACGAGCCCCCTGCACCACCAGTACGTCACTTTTTGTGACGTACTGGAGGTACATTTCACTTCTCCATATTTAAAAGGAGAGGAAAAGCCACCCAGCGTGACTTTTCCTCTCCTTGTAAATATGGCCTTTTCACACGCAGCACTTTGCGTGGAAGGGGCGTTCCATGGGTGTTGCTGTGGGTGTTCCCACGCAACACCCATGGAACGAGACACATTTCCAGATTTACGAGGAATCGTAAATCTGGAAATGCGTGTCAATGCTACGCCTCCCCAGGGAGGCGTAGCGGCACAACGAGGAGAAATGTTTTCATTTCTCCTCGTTTTCCTCTTTCAAAGCGTGCTGCATTCTACAGCACGCATTGAAAGAGGAAAATGCCTGTAGTGATTATTTTTATGCAGGAAGGTGCCCCTTCCTGTACAAAAATAATCTCCCCATGACGCAGGCATCCTTGCACCATGGTGCAAGGGTGCCTGCGCCGGCACATGGCTGCAGTTTGTGCGCCAGCACAGGGAAGAGCACAGGAATGCGACATATTGTTGTGAATATGTCGCATTCCTCTGCTTCGGAAGTGCCGAAGCATGGCGCAACCAAAGGGCTTGCGTTGCCGCGCTGCAGCACTTCCTTGTAGATCTGCCCCAAGGTGTGTAGTACAAACTCTGCATGGAACTGCTTCTCAAACACAATCAAAAATGTGTGCAGAATAAAACATACAGAAGATAGAATTGCTTTCCAGTTTCAATGCAGTGAAATAGTGGGAGCTCCCTCTAATAAATGCCTTGTGAGTGATGAGAAGTCAGTCGTGTGCGCTTCATCCAGCACTGCATTGTACGTTTGTCCAGAAAACAGCAGAAGAGCTGCTTTACTATCTAAAATGTCCAGATAACACCCTCACTCACAGACTCTCAGCCTCCGTCAACAGTTGTCATTAGCCTGGAAAGGCTCTGAAAAACCTGAGCTGAATTTCCAGGACTGAATCAGGGTGGGAGACACAAATCTTGCATCCCACCAGCACACTTTCACCAATTTCAGTTTGCAGTGCTCGTCTACTAATCTATGACGTGTACAACACCACACATTCTCGTGTTGATACATTTTAAAAGGACCCCCAGACTTGCTTGTGGAAAATAGGCATCCCGGGCTCAAACACCCAAGACAATGGCAGCAGATTTTAAGAGATGCACACACAAAGATTTTGGTGTTTTTACAGAAATCTGACATTTGTTATGCACACAAATATATGTCCATACATGCTTGGACATGTATGGTTATGTATGCCGGCCTCCTTCTGCACACGCTCACACACACACACAACCCAAATGCTAAGGGCCCATGCGGGAGAGTTATTAACAGACATGCCTAATCTTGAGATTGCAATCGCTATTGGAAGTTATATGAAGGCCGTAAAAAGTTTTTAATGGAAAAATTGAAGGGTTTTTAGCGATTTTATAGGGTGAATATTAGTAGAATGGACTTATTTATTAACACAACATTTTAAATTATCTTTTAAAAGTTTAGTTGCTTAGCGGGGCTGTGCAGACAATGGTTACAGTAAGAAAGTATATTTGTATGTCATTCATTGTTAGGATATTTGTGTCGTTGTCTCCTCCATATAGATTACCTATTTTTATGAGAACATCGATGAATTTGTAATGATTTGGGGTATTTATAAACATTGTTTTATTGCTGTTTAAAGACTGTGGTCAAAATAAACATTGCTTTTGACTGACTGACTGACAAATGCATGTATTAACTTATTTATGCAAACTTTAAAAAGCCACTTCTAAAATGTACATATATTTCCCATCTTCCTAGACTCAGCCAGGTCTGACTTCGTTGTAGATATTGCTAGCTGTGTGTAGCACAAGGCACACTAAAGTGGATTCTAAAGAACAGAGTTAAAAAATGGAAGCTTGAGGGAGGTGGGAGGAAACACACGACTCGTGTCTGCCCCCCACCCCAAGGCAGGCAGGCACTCCCATACCATACAGACAAAGGCGGCAAAAGAAAAACATCACTCCAGAAATGTTCCTGTCAGACAACAGGTCTATTTGCTTCCTGCATAAGCATTTTGCATTGTGCTGTAGAACGTACCCACAGACTGATAATATGACTGTCAGAGGGTATGATAAATCTACTGTTCATGACCTGTTACTCCTAGTCCATAGAGTCTTTCCTATTCCAACACCCTCATGCCCACCCCTCTGTAATAGGTCAGAACCATTACACACACGATGGGACAGGCCTTATCATCCTCAAAAGGATGAATGCAAGTGGTGACCTACTGGAGTTTGAATGCTATATGTAACTGACACTAAGGTCTTTGTGGTATGACCATTAACACACTAAGTTGTATATATTAGAGACAGAAACTGCTAGACTGCATTGCGCGCACACACAAAATGTGGTTGCACAAACCTAAATCACATCCAAAGCTCAACGCTTACCCCAAAAAAATCCCATTGAAGGTTCCATTTGAACCACAGCTTCACTTAGTTTCACAAAGCACAGAAAGCAGCCTGCAGGATTCTGTACCCCGGCAGCAGACAACCTCCAAATTCCTCAGTCCAACACCCTCTGCAAGCATTGATGACCTAGCTCCAAGAAGCGATCCACATTAAAAGTGTATGACACACAAAAGTGCACCCTGCCACTTTGTGCAGCTGCGTCCCTGCATAGAGGACCACTAGCTGCTAAATAACCACCCATATACTAAAAAATAATAACCCTTGAAGTTCTCTTGGCCGAAGGACACTGCATCCCACACTGCACTGGGAAGTAAGGCATTCGGGACATGTATGTCACTGCAGCAGTGTCCAGACGATTACCCAGTATCTACTACAGATGAGGTACCTACATCTGGCTATCTGTGGAGCACTGCACCTCCCTGACTCTTCCTGGCACTAGCTGCAGAAACAACAGAAACACAATAGGATCAGGCTCTACCCTCTGTCGGACCGAAGAGTGCTCTCAGTGGTCGAAGTGGGGGGAAAAAATGTAGGGGAACTGTGGGCGCAGAATCAGAGGGCGTGAATAAGCAGAGGATTGGGTCAGTGTGCGTAGTCAGAAGTGTGGCTAGAAAAAGCAAAACATCCCAATTATTAGTATTTGTTTGGCATTTCACTGACCAGTTACAGCTTATTACGTTATTTAACTCAACCAATGGATACACATGTTTATTTAAGGTTTAATAGGAGTTATTGACATCACAATACATTCACAATGTGAGATACGTTTCCAATCACAGAATGTCCCAAATACGCTCAAAAGTGGAATCACAAGCCATTTGTCAACAGCACTTCTCCCTTTTTCCACAAGATCAGTTCAAACATGAATGGCAAAATATTGTAGTTTGCAAATGTTTTCCACATAATTATGGCTCTGCCATATTTGCCACATAATACATCATCTGTTGCATAATCTGACAATTCTAACTAAAATTTGTTTGTAGCTCAAATGCATCAAAAGTTACTAAAAATGTGACTTGTGTTGCTGCGAAGTGGAGACCCTTTGAAAAGGTTGACTGGTCACCTTTCTCACTGCTGCATTTGTATGTTACACTGGTACTGAGGCTAAATCTTTGCAAAGACTGTTAGTATGTGTAAAAATGTCAAACTAATAAAGTATCAGAAAATGTACCGCATTTCACTGCAGCCCTTCTTTTGCTGCATAATTTAGTTAACAGTGCGACATAAATTTTGTCCTCCATTGCTGCATTATTCCAGTGGCCCCAAAGCAGACAGCACATGTTAAAAGTGCTTGAGCACGAAGCAGAGAGACCCTAAAGCTTGCAAACTTAGTTTGGTGTGCGTGCAAATCCTGCATTGCAGATCCCGGGTGAGTTGCACTACTTCTGCAGAAACAAGGCCAAAGAGGTACCAATGGGTGAGGCGAACTAGCCTCAGGGTCCTGTGACTTCTGTGACAGAGTCACTATTGCTCTAGGGTGTGCTGCTTCGTAGGCCTGCCCGCAAGACTGAAGGTGAACTTCGGTATGGATTGTGGTGGACAGGCCTTCAAGGTTAACCCACACTTGACACCGCTAGGGTCCACCTGCTGGTGCTAAGACACCAGGGCTTCTAAGGTCTAGCGGGGCCTTCTAAGGTCTAGCAGGGGAATGTGCTCCCTTAGGAGAGAAGGCTGAACCTGGTTTCCCAGTTCCAAATTTGGCAGCTCTGGCTATAGTGCCACATCTTCTCCCCCACTGAACACCATACTCATCCACTAAAAGAAACTCGCACTGCCTTTAGATCAAACCCAATTGTGTCCCGCTATAAACGCCTGGAAGCAACTCAATTCAGATTATGCACTAGACGAGAGTAATATTCTGCCTGAAAAAGCAGTAACAACCTCCTGGAAAAAGCAAACACTCACAGGGAATGCAAGACTAAGTAAAGTATGTGAAATGTAAGCAGGAACAACATGCTTACCTTAATGCTTGTGCACTCGTTATTCAGAAATCAATGAGTGTTTTGCCTGAAAAGCTAAGGACATGACTACAGGGCCCGGAAGGGACCCGTTTCAATGTCCATTGCTTAAATCCTTACAAAACATAAGGAGTATGGTTTTAACAGACCACATTCATGAACATAAAGCTGCAGTACACATTTCATAAACTAATAAAAGGAAAACAGCTGCTAAGGATCACATTAAACATTTTCTACACCACGGATCAGCCAGATATCGCAGGACCTCCAGGAATGGTGAACTTCCTCACCTGAGGAAAACAATGCTATTCAAAGACGAGAAAAAATTAAAGTAGTGCTTCACTGGCAAAGTCTGTAAAGTGGCGCTAACGTGTTTGGGTGTGAATAAAACCAATCTGGCCACTTTGTGACCACTCTGTCTTGCTTTATTTATTTATTTGTTGTATTTTGAACATTTATTTCATCTCCATTACGAGGCTGCAGTTCAGAATCGAAAAATGTCAGAAAAAGACATTTCCAGCAAAGGTATTACTTCCCTTTAGATCGATTTCACTGGGGAACGAACAAAGCAAAGGAGAGGAAAGAGAGGGTAAGAGGCAGTTCTTGGAGTCACGGTTCTCAGCTAGACAGAGACAGAAAACAGGAGAGGTTATGACTTACTTCAAGCTGTGGGATCAGCAGCAGTTTTCCAGCTCATCAAGCAGGGCCGTCATTGCAAGCGCTTTCTCGCGCTCTTAATATTGACGGCCCTGCAGACAAACACCACTGTGGGGGGCTGTCAATAATGACACAAGTAGTTACCGTAAGGCGCGCCCCCTCGCGCCTTAAAGTAACTACTTGTATCATTTTGTGTGAGCCTGCTGCCTCATAGTTGACGGTGGGGGCTGACTTGGGGTAGGGTGGGAGGGGCAAGTTACGGAGTGCCTGAGTTTGCTTGAGAAAAACAAACCAGGCAGCTGAATTGAATCAAGAGTGAAACTTGGATGTAATCAGAGACATTTAAAGGGGCGTCGCCGCCCCTTAAAAAATTCCGCACACAGGGCCAAGTCCAGCCCAAAATGAAGTCACCCGCCACATGGGTTTTTTCCCCGCACAAATGGGAAAAATGTCACCCATTTGTGTGGGAAATAGCCCAATCTGTCAACACTGCTCCCTGGTGAGCAGTAGCTTTACTACAGTGATCTACTGAGTGCAGCTAGAGTGCTGACATTCTGAATTTATGGCAAATGTGTGACACATCTGAGTGCCTTATTGATCGAATCAAAGTAAAAAACTGAAAGCATTTCCTACTGAGGAGACTGCAGTAAATGAGGAAATTAGGAAACTTCATAACAAATAAGTCTCCCAAGATGGCCACCAGAGAAAAAGAGCCCAAATGTAGCACAAATATCACCCAGATGTAGCCCACGTATAGCCCAATGACAGAAGTGTGCAAAACACTTTTTATTTTTTTGCAATTTTTTATAATGCAGACTGGTCAGGTATTGGAGCGTTGCATCTTACTTGGATCCCTTATTGCGTATTTTGCACGAAGTACTTGAGATTGATCTTGCAAAACATTGAACTTTACTATTCTGTTAAACTGAAGTTGTTCTGAGCCGGGCTTTGTAACACCTGTTTTTACCTACTGGTTTTAATTAATTCTCATTGTATTGTATTAAGAAAGGATATACTGTTTTTATGTACACTTTTATGATCTATGTTTCTAAATCAGATCCAATAAAGTTTATTGAATTGAATTGAAGTCTCCCAAGATGGCCGCTAGAGAAAAAGGAGCCCAAATGTAGCACAAATATCACCCAGATGTAGCCCACGTATAGCCCAATGACAAAAGTGTGGAAAACACTTTTTATTTTTAGTTTTTTTGCAGTTTTATATAGTGCAGACTGGTCAGGTATTGGAGTGCTTCACATAAGCATTGGTTACATCACACAAGGACAAATTCATTTTGGTTGTAGACATGGGGAGATTAAGTGTTTTGACCAGAATCACAGAATGTCGAGCTGAAGCAGAGACTACAACCTGGTTCCCCAGTTGCAAAGTCTGCAGCTCTGGAAATAACACTGAAAAAGCGGGATTCTTATCTTATCTTACCATCAATAAGAATCCTCAGGTCGCCAGAATCTTTTTACCTGCTGAATAGTGTGAAGGGAAGAAAATCCAATCTCGTCATGTAACAATTTAAAATCCAGTTTACCTTCAAAGATCACTGACTCCGAATTCAAATTTTAGGGGTTTATTACAAAGCCAAGAATAACTGCACATACAAGCACCTCAACACGAGGTTAAAGAAATAGATGGGCACTAATACAAACATCATCCTACGCAGGAGTCTCATCCGACTCAGGATTAGAAGAATCGTTAGTTCCAAAAGCATTAAACTAGCAATGACGGCTCCAATCTCTATTTTATTCTTCATTTACCTAATAAAGGGAAAAACATTTATCTGTCCCTACTCTACCACTAAGGTGACATCCCTACTTAACAAGGGCCATATTATCAACGGCCAGCGATAATTATCGCTGGCCGTGCTTAGCGATAGATATCTTATCGCTGGCTATCTCCGGAAATTATCGCCCTGGTAGCGCGTTATTAACAACACGCTTCTCCAGGGCGCTAAAAATTCCAGAGATAGCGAGGTTATCGCCGTTTTGCAGGAACATCGCTGGTTTTCCAGCGATGTTCCCTGCAAAACGGCGATACCTTGCTGATACGACCCTGTGGTCGTATCAGCACAATCCACCCCTATGTTAGGGATGGCTAAGTCGGGATAATAGCAGACGTTAGATTTTGGCGAAAACGGCCGTTTTCGCCAAAATCTAACGTCTGCTATCATCCTTGGGCTGCCTTGTAAATATCGCGATGTGCACATCGGCGATATTTACAACGTAGCCCATCTGGGGTACGCCCAGTAACGCCCACCTTGCATCTCATTAGAGATGCAGGATGGGCGTTATGAGGAAAGGGCGATAGGGCAAGGATTCACGCGATAGCGTGACCTTGCTAATACAGCGATAAAATTATCGCCGCTTTTCGCCTGAAAACAGACGCTAAAGCGGCGATAATTTTTTATCGCCGGCTTGTTAATATGCCCCCAAGTTTCCCCAGGCAAGAGTAGAAGAAAAGGTGTCAGCTGTGAAGACTTCCTAAGAAGTGCACTCACTTAACATGTTGAGCTCGTTCTAAGATGCTCCTTCCTAACTAAGGGGCATATTAGCAAGACCGGCGTTAAAATTATCGCCGCTTTAGCGGCAGGAAACTGCAACTAAAGCGGCGATAATGGGCTTGATAATATGCGCTATAGAATTCCAATAGAAGCCCAGGTTAGATGTGCAGGACATCTAACCTGGGCTTCTATTGGAATTCTATAGCGCATATTATCAAGCCCATTATCGCCGCTTTAGCGGCAGTTTCCTGCCGTTAAAGCGGCAATAATTTTAACGCCGGTCTTGCTAATATGGCCCTAGGTCTCTCGCTTTCGCCCTTCTCTCAGGTCTCCTCTACCTCCAATCTGCTCTCCTCCCTCGGGGCACTATCCCTAATACAAAATCCGCATACAATAGGGCACACCCTTGTCACGCCTCTTCGGCCAGGTCTTCCTTCTCGTACTTTTCCATCGAAACTCTTACTTCATCCAAGACGGTTACAGTGACCTTGGGTGCCAGGCACCTTCTCTGCTGAAAGTATCATCCCTACATTCCAGTATACTCCCATCTCAATGTCTCCCACCATCCTAACTCCTAAAACAAAGAGCCAGTCTTTCACTAACGAGGCATGTGTCCTTGCACCTGCAACAGAAAATATATTCAGCAACTTTCCTCTGTACGAATCTACCAACCGTGCCCAGAGAGCCTTTCCAAGAGAACACCTTCTCTGCCTACAAAATAAGCTAACATAAGAACGAACAGGCCTTTCCTTGACGTATATGCAGTCGGGCCTTTACACAATTTAAACACACCATTTTAATTACTTCTCTAAGCATTGGTTCATACATTTCATATGCAAAAAGTGAGCTACACGTGCAACTTAATATGGTACACGTTTAACTATTGCATCTCGATTATACATGAGCTAATTCATTTATGCATCATTTTAAACGCGTTTCAGTTAAGCATTACATTTACATGATTTTAATAGCACAATTACACTTCTATTCACTCTAATAAATGCGGTTAGAACTACATTTTACTGGCCATGCACTAATATCTGTCTGAATATATGCGGGTGCGGACTAACAGTGAGTATGCTGCACCCCTACAAATTTCTCGAGAACATGGTGCCCCTATCAGTTCCCCCTTTGATGACTCCTGTCATCACACTTTTACAACTCTTCTTGGAGAAAGAACCGACCTAAACAGAACTTGTTGTCATCCTCCCTTGTCGGAATCTCTCCAGACTCTTAATGCTTCGATAGTGACTGTCCTGCAGTCTAGCCATTCTCGTCTCATTCTCTCTCAAAGCTCTCTCAACTCTGCTTGCTTTATACCACTTGTATGCTCTGATAAGACCCCACAAGCAGACCACACAAACCACAATGATAATGAGAGGTCTCAGAACATAGCCAAGGAACCCCTTTCCCAAATTCGCAAACCAGCTTCCCACTTGACCAAATCCCTTGCCAACTTTTTCCCAAACTCCCTCCTCAGTCAGATCCTTTATCTTAGTATGGATCGTAGTGATGTTACTTATATATTTCTCCTGATCTTTGCTGTTATCTGGTATATAAGTACAGCACTCTTGGACTTTCAACATTTTACAGACTCCGCCCTCTTTTGCCAATAAGACATCTAAAGCAAGACGGTTCTGCAAAACCATTGTCCTTATCGACAACATCTCTCCATCCACAAGTATCAATGACCTTGCTGTATTCATTGACAATTCATCAACCACAGTCGCCAATCTCCGGATCTTCACATCATTCAGGATCATTCCCAAACTTGGTATCATCGCTCCAAAGATATCTCCTACTATCGCTCCTCCACTCTCACCCTCGAATGCTTTCCGCCTTCCAAAAGTTCCAAATCCTCTGCATGGTAAACCTTTGGAAATATTATTCCCAAATAACACGTACCATACCAGTTCGCTGGCAATCTCACATAAGCATTCCTTCCACACACATAATACACCGTAGGTATCACTTGTACAGGTCCTTGCAGAAAATTCTTTGCTGATTCCTCCATGGTGAAAACATGATCACACTCACTCTGTCCCACAGAGACCTTATCATAATAAGTTTGTACACGTCTCACGCAAAACTTCCCCTTTTGCACCATATCCAATGCTATAGGGCCATAGCTTCCCTTCGCTCTGTGTGACCTTTCCTCGTCTGTCCAATCTACGGGACTATCTCCGGTATGACGTGTTTGTGATAATTTTCTATATCTATCTTCTACCTGATTTACAAACTTTTTCTCTACTTCAGTTAATGCACACGTTAAATTGTGTCTATGGGCATAGGCTGTATCTAAACTCGAAGACTGTATGAAGTACTTTCCAAGTCTATCATCCGCCTTGTAATAATCGTACTTGTTCAAATGTTTATAGGCAGGAACCTCTGGAAGCACGGCATCATAGTTGGAAAAGAAATACTCATAGTGACCTCTCCCATAAAACACACTAAGCAACAAACTACACAAAATTCCATACGTCAGGGGAAGATGGTGGTATCTAATACCCTCATCCACTGGCGCTGGCAACTGCATACACACATAACAATCTTTCGCATCCATCGCATCCACGTATTCATATAGCAGCTTGGCATACACGTTAAGCTTAAAATCACCTCTAGACAAATCTACATGCAACCTACGACTCTCTTCTATTAGCATAGCTCTTTCAGCTCCTATGACTCCCTCCTTTTTGCTAGGTGTAGTGGGTGTAGGAGTCCCTTGTACCCCCCCACCTCTAGCTTGTGTGGAACAAAATATGAAACTACAACTACTATGATTATAGAAGCTATCACACCCCCTAGCAAGGTGCATACTATCAATTTGGATCTACGGTGTGCATTTCCAGGCTCCATGATTTCAGAAAAGTTCTCAAAGTTCCTGGTTTCAGCAACGAACACTCAAAAGTCTCTGTTTTTGCCACACTTGACTTGCTTAACCAGTTCGAACGACACTCCGAAACAGCTGGAAATCCCCTTTTCAGCTACAGTTCCTTATTTACATAGTCTAGAAAAAGACTTCCCTTAGTTTTCGTTCCTCTTCTGTGGAAAGTCCCTAAGTTTATTCCTCTTCCACTCGGACCTAGGTTATCTTCTTCTTTAGGCTTTTTATTTACAAAAAGTTTATACTCAGTCAGAAATAAGATCAGCTCCAAGCGCTTCTAAAACATGATGCAAAAGTTCAAGACGAAGAATTATCATTTCATGTGCAGGTGGCTCAAATCCAAATGACGGAAATTCGAGTCGGTGCAAAATCAACTGTTGAACTTTACTCAGAAGTGGGGGATTCGGAACCGTGAGGGTCAGTATTCCTTCGACTTCGAGCCCCGGCACTAACAGTACCACCTTCAACACCACGTTCGGGCTCTTGCTGACCACCAGCACGGACCTCAACCACCCTGAACTCACTACACACGGCATCTGTCACGGAGTAAGTCCACTCCGGGGTAGCGTATCTCTGGCAAGGTACTCTCGTTCTTTTCTACCTTCTCCGACCCTCTTGAGCCTGCTCTCCGTTGCTTGCTTCCGATTCAGACGTCTCAGACACTGGAGCAAGATCTCTTTCGGGTGTCATCCTCAGATTCAGTCGCCTCTGTCTTTCAGGCCAAGCCTCCTCGGTTCTGGTCATTCTTCCGCTTTCTCCCTGAATACCCTGTGCACCACTTCCTTCTGCTGCTGAATTTGACTCTACTCCACCCACAGCAACACCTCCGTCATCTGAGTCAAAGTCGGGCTTCTGATTGTCGCAACCCTCTTCAGCTTGATCTGGTGCACAACCAGCTGCATCAGCGGCCCTCACAGCTTGACTTGTCCTCTCATGTGGCCCTGCCACATCAGCTGGATTTTCATTCACGGGAGGAGCTGTTTCTTCCGAGGGTGCTGAAACTCTGCGGGTATGGGAAGCATGCACCCAGTTCGGTAATCCTCCGCACTTCACTGCTGTGTTCGTCACCAGTATTACCTGGTACGGGCCTCGCCACCGAACATCCAGACAGCTCTTCCTCACGTGCTTTCGAACAAGCACCCACTCGCCTGGACACAGATCATGGCACAGATCACTCGAGGCTGGAACAGCCGCAGCTTGCACCTACTGGGATACAGAACGGACCACATCAGATAGTCCTTTACAGTAATCGAGAATCAAGTCATCAGTGATGTTTATCAAAGCTGTAGCTGGTACTGCTGGCAATCGCATCGCCCTCCCCATCAGAATTTCATGGGGTGACAACCCAGTTCTCCTGTCGGGGACACTGCGAATACTCATGAGCACAAGCGGCAGGGCATCAGGCCACTTCAGAGACGTTGACGAACACACTTTTGCCATTCGGGATTTCAAAGTTCCATTAACCTGTTCCACTATCCCAGAAGCCTCTGGTCGATAACTGCATTGTAGTCTCTGATCGACATTCAATGCGGCACAAAGCAACTTCATGATTTCACTGTGGAAGTGTGTTCCTCTATCTGATTCCAAAGAGGTTGGAAAACCAAATCTCGGGATAAGTTCCCTCAGCAATAACTTAGCTACTGTGAGAGTGTCACACCTGCGTGTTGGGTAAGCCTCCACCCACTGTGAGAATACGCACACCACCACCAAAATATACCTCAACCCATTGCACTTGGGCATCTCAATGAAATCTAGATGCATCCTATTGAAGGGTCCTCCTGACCTCCCAATGTGACTCAATGTAACCACAGATTTCTTTCCCGCATTCATCTGTTGACACGTAACACACGTCTGACAAACTGCTTCAGCAATTGCACGAAATCGTGGGTTATACCACGTCTGTCTGAACACACGCACCATAGCATCTCTACCAAAATGTACTGGACCATGTATCAGTCTCGCCATCAGGCTCAACAGATTCTCAGGCAACACCGCTCGACCATCACTGGAAACCCAAACATCAACATCTCCTCTTTCACATCCAGCTCTGAGCCATCCATCTCGTTCTTGATCTGAAACCTCATCCTGCAGTCGCTTGAGTTCCTCCCAAGTGTCTGCCATGGCCAACATCATGCTGAGCTCGGTTCTTTCTTGGCTCTCTCGTGTGTAGCCCCCTGTGAATATACATCCTTGTTCTACGAAAAAAAAGAAACGGGCAACTTCATTGGCGTAGTTGTTTCCCAGAGAGACAAAATCATTCCCCTTTCCATGTGCAGCACATTTGACTACAGCGATTTCCTTCGGACATTGCAATGCATCTAGCAGCTGTCTTACATATTCCCCATTCCTAATGGGTGAACCAGATGATGTCATAAATCCCCTCTGTGACCATAACTGTCCGAAGTCATGAACCACACCGAGCCCATACTGGCTGTTAGTGTAGATCGTGATTCGAATTTGATCCGCGGCCAAACAGGCACGAGTCAAGGCAATGATCTCAGCTACCTGCGCGGAGTGTACTCCTTCTAGACAAGCAGCCTCAACCACTCCTGAGATGGTACATACAGCAAACGCTGCTCTCAACTGACCAACACTGTCTCTTAGGCACGAACCATCGACAAAGAACATTTCATCAGGGTCAGCCAGTGGTTCGTCGACAATGTCAGGTCTCGATTTGGTGCATAGCTCAGTCACATCGAGACAATCATGGTCCTCACAATCTTCATCATCTGTATTCGGTATGGGCATTAATGTCACAGGGTTTAAGACAGAGCATCTTTTCAGTGTCACATTCTCTGCCGCAAGTATGACTTGCTCGTACCTTGTTAACCTGTTATTCGTTAGGTGCTGGGTCTTTGTCCTGGTCATTAACAATTCAACAGAGTGTGGTACATAAACTGTCAGAGGGTGACCCATTACAATGCTTTCACATCTTTCAATGCTGACACCTGTTGCAGCAACGGATCTGAGACATCCGGGCAACGCAGAAGCTACTGGATCTAAAGTAGCTGAAAAATAGGCAACTGGTCTACAGACACCTCCATGGTTCTGAATCAGGACTGACAATGCACACCCTTCTCTCTCGCAACAAAACAGTGAGAAAGCCTTGTTGTAATCAGCCATTCCCAAAGCTGGTGCACAACACAAACCCTCTCTCAGCCTTAGGAATGACATCAAGCATTCCTCGTCCCATGGTACCGGATCATTCACATCCTTGTGCGTCAGCCTCTGCAAAGGCTTTGCCCTCAAGGAAAAATTGGGAATCCACTGGCGACAATAGCCGACCATTCCCAAAAACATCCTGACTTCCCTCTGAGTGGTAGGCACAGTCATGTTCATTATTGCCTCAATTCGATCTGGTGACACCTTCCTCTTGCCTTTCTCTATCCTGTGACCCAAGTACTGCACTTCGTTCAGACAGTACTGTAACTTGTTCGGGGACACCTTGTGTCCATTCCCTGCCAAATGATTCAATAGGGCTATCGTGTCAACCCTGCAAGCGTCTTCCGTTTCTGAGGCGATAAGCAGGTCGTCTATGTACTGCACGAGAACTGAGTTCTGTGGCAATACGAGACTTTCAAGATTCTTCTTCAAGATCTGATTAAATATCGATGGACTCTTGGTATACCCTTGAGGGATACGACACCACGTTAACACACGATTTTCCAGCCGGAAAGCAAAAAGAAATTGACTTTCTTCGTGGAGCGGTATCGAGAAGAATGCTTGACACAAATCAACCACAGTAAACCACTCGGCTTCGCATGGGATCTGAAACAGTATCACTGATGGATTCGGTACCACTGGACAACATGGAACAACTATCGTGTTGACTTTCGCAGGTCTTGCACGATCCTGAACTTCCCACTCGGTTTCTGTAGTCCCATGATGGGTGAGTTACATGGGCTACCTCTTATTTCCTTCAGAATTCCCTGCTTGATCATGGACTCGATTACAGGTTTAATCCCTGCAACAGTCTCGGGTGACAGGTTGTACTGGGGCGTTCTAGGGAATTCAATGTTCTGCTTAACCTCGATCTGTACAGGTTCAACCCCTTTGATCTGTCCGATCTCTTCTCCTGTGAAGTCCCACACCTCTTGTGACCCAGAATCCCTCAAATCTAGTGGAAGTTCCTCCACTGTCACCACAGGATACATTTCTATGCACAAGTGCTGATTTGCAACCTTGAAGGTGGCATCACCACCCTTCGTCTGGACCTCAACTCCCCTTGGTGTGCAATAGATGGTACAATTTAACTTACACAATAGATCTCTTCCTAACAGACAGACTGGACTCATATCGCACACCACAAACTGATGTTTATCTCGGAAAGAGCCTATTCTCACTGGAATCGGTTCGGTCAATGGGCTAGTTATCCTCTTGTTCGCCACTCCAACAACTTGGATCGATTGTCCCGAGAGGGGTAGGTTGGGGACTACTGCTGATCTTACAGTAGACCGGGTAGCACCAGTGTCAACCAAAATAGTGGTAGGGTGACCATCAATGTCTGCCTCCACAAAAGGTCCTCTCTGGTCTACCTCCAAGACTGCTCCAAGTGTGCAGTCTTCCTCCCCTCTCAGGCACCGTCAGGCCAACGGGTCTGGGCTGTACTCATCATACCCTTCGAAAAGGGGCATCTGCTGGTAAGTCCGCATTCCTTGCGAAATTCTCGGTGGCTGGGGAACTTGCACCTGTGGGCTAAACGTCCCCCCTTGCATTGATCTGGGCCTCGTCACAGTGTTGACTACCTCTGGCACGGGTGCCTGAACCACTTCTACCTCCTGTTGCACCTGGTTGGCTGGGTTCAAAGGACACTCGCGCTTCCAATGTCCAATCTGATGACAAAGATGACACGCAGTGGTCTTCTTTAATGTCGCCACGTCCATTCCCGTATTAGGGTCTACGGGTTTCCCTTTTCCCTGTCCTTGCACATTCTGGTTCCCTTGGTTGTTTCCCTGTCTTCTTCCCAGCGTCCCTCTGTTGGGCTGGACCTGAGCTGGTTGCATCTGAACAAGCATCAGTTTGTCCTTCAGCTTCCGTTGCTTCGAGTCTACTTCATCACTACAGTACCTCGCATACCGCAAGATTTCATCCACTGGCTTGTTCTGCCAACAGATCAAATGTTGCTGTATCATAAGACTAACCTCTGGTCTCAATCCTAGGACAAACTTTGAGACAAACTGTCCCATATCCTTGGGGTCTAAGGTATCTAGGCCACTATACTGTTTAAAAGCTTGCAAGAGTCGTTCATAATACTCATGCACTGTCTCCTTAGGTTCCTGAACAGTTCGATCTATCTTAACCCAATCAATGTCTTGAGGTGAGATCATCAACTTCAACCATGTAATCACTTGTTCAAACTTTTTCATGACTATAGGTAACAGACCATTTGTGACAGCCTCCCTTTCAGGTTCGGAGCTCGGCCACTCAACTGCAATTTTACAAGCTGACCATAAGTCTCCTAGTACTACAATATCAAACAAGGTGTTCAAATCAATCCACAATACCTTAGAAATTTTAACAAAATGGTCAACCTGTTTGTACCACTCTACTGGTTTTTCCCTCAGCCGAGGAAAATCATTTGTAAATGCAGCCAAATCACTTCTACTCCATGGCACATGCACGTACCCTCCATTCTGTACTTCTCGTAAGGGATAGTTCTCTACTCCTGACGTCCCTCCCCCTGGAGGCGGCGTTTCTCCTACGTTCTTTTTAGAAATCTTCCTCTTAGACCACCTTTCCTCCCATTTGTTAAGCATGACCCATATACGCATCCCTACAATCAGGTCCTTGATATGTGTCCTCAGTCCTATGACCCTTTTCTCTTCCAGCTCTTGATCACTGTACTGCAACCTATGAGATCCTTGCAATGATTTCGTTTTAGTCAGATCCACCTCATATTTCTTTGCCAATTCTGTCAATTTCTCATGTTCTGCCCTCGCTTTACGAGTCACATCCTTTGCTACAAAAAGCAGCTCATCTGGTTCATAGATCTCTATTCTATCCAAAGGCAGATTCCCGCTAATCATTTCGTCTACCTCTGCCTTCAGCCTCACTACATCCAACATCCTTGCCCTCATGGCACTCCTCAAAATTTCTCAACAAGCAGCACCATTCTGTTCACTATAATCACAACTTTGTTCTCGTGGCTTAGTCTCTTCTATCGTATTCCTAGAAACTGGTCTGTTTCCTGAGTTGTCTTGCTCCACATCTCCTGCCATCCTATCGCTCTGATTCCTCACAGGTGGTACCCACATTCTCAAGTCTGATCTGGACTCGACCAAAGACCTTGGTCTTACCTGTCTCACATCCACCTGTCCCTTTCAGGAGTCTGCGGTGGCTGGCAATAGCGTGCTCGCTTCTATGGGCTTCGGAGAGTGAACCATTCCCTCCTCTACACCATTCCCTCCAACGCTGCTCTCCTCTCTCCCTGTCGTCAGCGATAGACGTCCTTCTCTTACTTGATCTGGGTCATACACTGACACTATAGGACCAATGGTAACAGGTACCGTCAGAGCATCCGGCAACCTCATACTTCCCATTGAAAGTTGTGTTCCCACTCCCTCAGTTCCTGTGGAGATTGTTCCCACTACTCTCACATTCGTCTGATTCTGTGACTCGCCAGTCCCTCCTGCCACAGTCGAATTTCCTCCACTATGATCTGGATTAAATGGAGGTGGTCTCTCTGACAACAGTCTCTCTAACAAGCTGTCATCCGTATCACTGTCATCTTCCTCTGCACTCCTTTCCTGCGTACCTCCCGTTTTCTCTAGCAACGGATATAATCTATCCCCTTCAATCGTTTCCACTCTCCACCTTTTCTCCAGTGCATCCCATCTCGCATCTTGAAATGCCCTGATCGACTTCTTCACCCTTTCCTGACTTCTGTCTCTCTTCCTGTCATACTCTGCTCTAATCCATGCGTGTAACGCCTCAAACTGTGTGGGTCTAGGTAGTGGTCGCAAAGAAGACATCACAGTTTTCAACTGGTACAAAACTTCCAACCTGAAAGTACCATAGCGTGGGAAAGTTAATTCTCCCTCTCCCTCTGTCATTTTATGCCAATTCTCAAGCCAAATGCAATCCCACATTCTTAGCCATGTAATGTGCTGGCATATCTTCGGAAGGAGCTTCCTCTCCACCCCGAGTAACCACATGTCTATCACCTCTACAGAGTTCTCGTAAAACTTTAAAACATTTCATGATGAAGCAGATTTTTGTTCGCGCACAAGATTTCGTTTTACTTCCTGATGTCAGTCCACCAATACCAGCGCGACTCACACCAACCGACCTATCGCAGCACGGCACTGTCTAACGTCACTCTTCCTCCGCAGCAGTTCCCCTCCATTATAGTTCACGTCTCACTCTTCACACACGTCACAATCACACTCTGAAGTAACTGTCTGTCCACGAAACGACTGGACAATCACCTCTCTGACTGTCTGTCCACCAACGACCGAACATTCTCTCAAAACTGTTGACCTCAAATCTGGAATCGATAGGATCCAAACACTCGATGTTTCACACACAACAACCTACGACCAGCTGCGGTTATTCACACACTCGCACATACGCTCCCTATAAATCAGTGGGTTAATCAACGACGTCTCATGACTCCCACAACCTCTGGTCAACAATCTCAACTCTGGGTGTCTTCTACACCACAATCTCTTATCCCGGGATATCGAATCAAATCTCTCGGCCCGCGCGCGCTCACGGTCCGATCCTCAATCACACAACTCTCATTCCAACTCCGCAAGACATCACACAATCAAATCAACACCGCAATCTAACAAGCATCACCCTGTTCATACTCACGCTACCATGAACTGCTACTTCCGCCGCACCGTTATTCTCCGTCAGTTTTCAGTGACCGCCGTCGTCGTCCTACTACAATCCACTAGATCACCATCACTCGGGCTCTATGGGGCAAGTAATCTCTTATCCTAATCTAGATCTCCCCTTATTATCAGAGGAAACCATCCTACTCTGCTACCAACTGAAAAAGCGGGATTCTTATCTTATCTTACCATCACTAAGAATCCTCAGGTCGCCAGAATCTTTTTACCTTCTGAATAGTGTGAAGGGAAGAAAATCCAATCTCGTCATGTAACAATTTAAAATCCAGTTTACCTTCAAAGATCACTGACCCCGAATTCAAATTTTAGGGGTTTATTACAAAGCCAAGAATAACTGCACATACAAGCCCCACAACACGAGGTTAAAGAAATAGATGGGCACTAATACAAACATCATCCTACGCAGGAGTCTCATCCGACTCAGGATTAGAAGAATCGTTCATTCCAAAAGCATTAAACTAGCAATGACGGCTCCAATCTCTATTTTATTCTTCATTTACCTAATAAAGGGAAAAACATTTATCTGTCCCTACTCTACCACTAAGGTGACATCCCTACTTAACAAGTTTCCCCAGGCAAGAGTAGAAGAAAAGGTGTCAGCTGTGAAGACTTCCTAAGAAGTACACTCACTTAACATGTTGAGCTCGTTCTAAGATGCTCCTTCCTAACTAGGTCTCTCGCTTTCGCCCTTCTCTCAGGTCTCCTCTACCTCCAATCTGCTCTCCTCCCTCGGGGCACTATCCCTAATGCAAAATCCGCATACAATAGGGCACGCCCTTGTCATGCCTCTTCGGCCAGGTCTTCCTTCTCGTACTTTTCCATCGAAACTCTTACTTCATCCAAGACGGTTACAGTGACCTTGGGTCCCAGGCACCTTCTCTGCTGAAAGCATCATCCCTACATTCCAGTATACTCCCATCTCAATGTCTCCCACCATCCTAACTCCTAAAACAAAGAGCCAGTCTTTCACTAACGAGGCATGTGTCCTTGCACCTGCAACAGAAAATATATTCAGCGACTTTCCTCTGTACGAATCTACCAACAGTACCCAGAGAGCCTTTCCAAGAGAACACCTTCTCTGCCTACAAAATAAGCTAACATAAGAACGAACAGGCCTTTCCTTGACGTATATGCAGTCAGGCCTTTACACAATTTAAACACACCATTTTAATTACTTCTCTAAGCATTGGTTCATACATTTCATATGCAAAAAGTGAGCTACACGTGCAACTTAATATGGTACACGTTTAACTATTGCATCTCGATTATACATGAGCTAATTCATTTATGCATCATTTTAAACGCGTTTCAGTTAAGCATTACATTTACATGATTTTAATAGCACAATTACACTTCTATTCACTCTAATAAATGCGGTTTAGAACTACATTTTACTGGCCATGCACTAATATCTGTCTGAATATATGCGGGTGCGGACTAACAGTGAGTATGCCTCACCCCTACAAATTTCTCGAGAACATGGCGCTTTATCAACACCACATCCTCTCCCCTAAGTGCAACATTTAATTAAGTGGTCAACTGGATAAAAAAACATAAAGATAACAAATAATTTAAAAGTGCTTTGTCGCTATTTGACAACTCCGAAAATATGTCCTCATTTTTTTTTTATAGAGTTATATATAGCGCGAACTAGACCCGAGAAATCGGGTATCAGAGCGCTTATGAGCACCAGTTGCGTTACATGAGGACACATTCATTTTTGTTAGGCACAGGGAGATTAAGTGATTTGCCCAGAATCACAGGATGTTGAGCGACGTTGCCGAGACTCGAACCAGGTTCCCCCGCTTCGAGGTCGAGCGCTCTAACCGTAAGGCTACATCCTCTCCCCTTTTAGTTTTTTAGAGCACTAACCATAATTTCGATGCACATAAGACCCTCTCATTTCTATAATTTCTAAAGGAAATGCTTAAGATATTACAGTTTTTATTACATCAAGATGACATCAGGCGTGCCACACTTTTGTAATAAATATAGAATGTTAGCAATCTAGTTGTTCATTAGGATACTGTTGAGAGGCAGAGGTCAGGGACACGGACTCGGAAAATTGAAGACAGGTAGGAGGGTGCAGAGGCGACAATTTGACCATACTGGGCAGGCAGGAAGGGCAGTGGCAGCACAACAGATATGGAGGGCAGTGGAAAGGCGGGCAGGGCCAACAAACCAACAATGCAGGACAGGTAAGAGAGGCTGTGGCTTGTGGGCAGAAGGAAGAGGAAGTGGTAGTACAACCATACATGCCAAAAGACCCGATACAGCCAGGAAATGTTTTTAAGCCCAAATGGACTTTATTTTATCTTTCTCCTGTCTGCAATCTCCTCTTTTTCAATGTAAGTCAATGAGGAAAATCAATTCCCCAGTTTTTTTTCAAAATCTCCATTTTACCAAGTTCAAAATGTTAGCAAGTATGGTACATTGGATAATGGAAGGCAGGAGGAATTGAGGTAGGGACATAGACTTGGATAACAGAGGACAGGAGGGACATGGACAGGTGCACCAAACTGACCTTACAGGGCAGGCATCAGGGTTTGCAGCAGCACAATACACCACACAGGGCATGCAGGACGGCAGTGAAGCACAACAATCCATGGAAAGCAATAGGGAGTGGACGGACCATGCACATGGACAACAGAGAACAGAGGGGAAAGAGGCAATGGCAGCAAGCTGACCATAATGGACAGACAGGAGAGAAAGCTGCAGCATAACGGACCATAAAGGGCAGGAGGGAGGGATCAGGGGCATTACAATGGAACAGACAAGCCAGGAGGGAGGGAATAGGGATCTGCAAATGGAAAACAGAGGGCAGGGGACAAGGGGGCAGGGCAGGAGCAACAAGCTGACCATGGAGGTCAGGCAGGGTGGGCACTAGAAGCACAACACACCATGGAGGGCAACAGTGGGACTATAATGGCATACACACAGACCATGGAGGGAAGGTGGGAGGGGGTCAGGGGCAGCAAGCTGACCACATAGGGAAGGTGGGAGGGGCCATGGCAGCACAGAAGACCATGCATGGCAAGCGGGAGGGTTAGTAGCAGCACGATGGCCATGATGGGCAAGAAGGAGGGGGCAGGGGCATGCACAAAGGACCATGGAGGATAGAAGGGAGGGATAGGAGCTGGGCACAGACAAGAGAGTTCAGGGGAAGGGGCCTCACAAAAGACCATGCGAGGCAGGCAGGAGGAGAAGTTGCAGCACAACAGACCAGGAAGGGCAGAAGGGTGTGGCAGTAAAATGGACCATGGAGGACAGGAGGAAGGGGATAGGGGCATGGAACGTGGACAGGCAGGGTGGAGGTGGCAGGGACAGGTTACAGTCATCTGACAATGCTAGGCAGGTGGGAGGGGAGTGGCAGCTCAACAGAACACTCAGGAGTAGATAGGAGGGGCAGGTCCATGGAACATGGTGGGCAAAAAGGATGGAGAAGGGGCATGCACACAGACATCGGAGGGCATGGGGAAGTAGAATAGGGGCAGCAAGCTAAGCACAGAGGCTAAGCAGGGGTCAATGATAGGGCATAGGATTGGGCAATGGAGGGCAGGAGGAGTGAACTGGGACATCATGCTAAATGGAGGGCAGTAGCAGCACATCAGACCATGCATGGCAGGAGGGAGGAGGCTAGTGCATGGATTCAGACAACAGAGGATAGGGAGGAAGTGGATGGGGCAGCAAGCTAACTGTTCAGAGAAGGCTGGAAGGCCAGTGGTAGAACAACGGCCAAACAGGGCTGTAATGAGGGAGCAGGGGCATGGACTTGGACAATGGATGGCAAGGAGGAGGGGAGGCAGGAGCAGCACGTTTGGGTGGGGGCCGCACAATGCCAGGCCAGGCCCTGCTTCCAACCCCCCACGATCCATTGTGATAGGCATCTTACTAATTAAAAACAACTAGAAATTCACAGAAAAAAACAAAGATTACAGGGACGTTATAGTTAAACCAGTGTAATTCAGCAGGTATAGTTACCTGAGCTAACTATAACTTACGCCCCCGCAATGCACTGCTTATGACCTCAGACATTACATCATTCATGACATGGTAAGTGACATCATTCATGACATCACTCATGACATCTCAAATGAGCTGTGAATGGAATGGAACTATAATCGCAAGAACTTTATTTAGGGATAGTGTGTGTATATTAACACCCCTTTTTTTCTTTTCTTTTGTGTAAGAACTATTATAATACGCAAAGTTCCCAGATCACTATGGCCGATAGCCTTTCACTTTAAAGTAATGTGTAGTCCATTGTTTATGTTGATGTTTGCAATCGTAAATATGGTTATTATGAACAAGTCACATTGACGAACATGCAGGTATGGCGGTCACGGGGCAAGATATGCTGAAATGACATTGTGTGCATATCAACACTTGTTTTCTATTCTTTATTGTATGAATTCCTGAATTTTCGCATCGTGACCAGGCCAATATGGCCGCCAGCTTTTTGGACTATTGTAATATGTAGTCCTATGTTAATGTTGGCAACTGGAGGCATTTGTACATTTAAATAAGGAAGCTACAATGACGTCTTGTATTGTTATCAAGGTTCGGATGAGCCGAAACGCGTGGATCGCGTCCTTTGCAGATTAAATACTTCCAAACTACAACCTGAGTGCTGATTCCTTTCTTGTGAGAGTGAGAGGAGATTGAATACATATATATAAAATTCACTGGAAAAAAACACAGGTTTCAGGGACGTTATAGTTAGAAATTAGCATTTAAAAAACCTTAGATATTCACTGAAAAAATCACAGGCTTCAGGGACGTTATAGTTAGTCTGACATTTCACTCGTACAAAACCAAAGAAATTCAGTAGTTATAGTTAGCTGAGCTAACTATAACTCACGCCCCCGCAATGCACTGCTGATGACGTTACATATTACATCACTCATGACATGGTCAGGGACATCACTGATGACATCACCCACTTAATCTCTGATGCACCTACTCACACCCTAATATAACTTTTCATACACCACTCTAAAATACAGACTACCATTCTCAAAAGATTGCATTCCAATAGATCAACAATGCAGTCACCTCCAGAAAGGATCGTTTTTCAATATGGAATTGCTGAGAAAACACACTTACTTTGCGTTCAGCAAACCCAGGAGTTATAATTATTTATCCTTTACAGAAGTGAAGCTTCTGGGGTGCACCTGCAATGTTTATATTTGTAAGTGCCTTCTGTTGAGGTTTAATTTCCGTGGTCCCCGGGGCAATTTAAGCCCTGGGGACCCCATCCCCCGGGGCCTGCCGAAATTGAATAGGGGAGGGGGCTGCACAGCCCTCCTCCCCGGGCAAATTTTGGAATCGGGGACCCCATACCCTGGGGCCAGCCATGTTACCCTCTGTGCCCTGGATCCTACCTGGGGCACCCAGTGTGCATCATGGGGACCGCAGGGGAAGGCTCAGGGCCTCTGCGGCCCGAGCTGGCTCACCACCTCCTGTGGGAGCCCGCATTGCTATTGCACACAGGAGCTGCTGGAAATGTAGCTCCCTGTGTGCAAGAGCATACAGCCACTGACACACCCATTCACACACCCATACAGCCACTCAGTCACTCACACATGGATGCACACTCTCACACACCCACTCAGATGAGATTCGTTACAAAGTATGACTAATTATTAGTACAGAACGAATAGTAATTTAACTTATGCTGTAGCTTACTATATATCTTTACTTCTCAGAAACTTTTACGAAACACTTACACTCACTGGATGATATCATCAGTGATGTGATCAATGATGTCATTTGACATGTCATCAGTGATGTCACTGACCATGTCATGAGTGATGTAGTATGTGACATCATAAGCAGTGCATTGCTGGGGCATAAGTTATAGTTAGCTCAGGTAATTGTAACTGCTGAATTTCTATGGTTTTATAATAGTGAAGTCTGAGCCTAACTATAATGTCCCTATAACCTTTTCAGTGAATTTCTAAGGATATATATACACACACACACTCACACACACATATTACCAGCTGTAGGCCGCCAATAGGTAGTTATAGCTAGGTCCTAGTCTCCATAGGAAAAACATTTTTTTACTTGATTATCACTTTGGCGCCATTTGACTAATCTTCACTAAATTTTCGAGAAAATAGTGGCACGATATGTCTAGTTCTGCACGAAAAGTTTTAGAGTGATCCATCAAATGGGGGCCAAGAAAAAGGGGGGGTTAAAAAATGTTTGTTTCCCATTCAATTTCCCAGGGATTTTAAACACGGCTACATCCCGACCCACTAGATGGAATTACACCAAGTTTGGCAGAGCGGTATCTGTTGGTCCAGAAAGAGCCCTTTTTCAGTTCAAACAAAAGTTTATTTGGACCAATTAGTCCTTAAACACATAAAATCTCCATAAATACAATCTCATATAAAACATATCTTAATAAAATCTAGCATAACATTCATACATATGAAATTCATTAATCGTTCCACCTTTCTGCTTAAAATTCCATGTATCATATAAATATCTATGCACATGCTATATCCAAATTATACATTTCAATTAAAAGATCTACTGCTTGTGACCGATTTTTAATATCATACTTTTTAAAAATTGGACATAGAAACATTTTCCTTATATCCAAGACCTTCCGGCAGCCCAATAAAATGTGCAATATGTTGCATGTGGTGCCCAGATTACAAGTGCACTTCCCTTTGGAATCAATCATAGCTCTTTTCACCCCGTCGTTAGCATAACAGGGGTTAATACCAATTCTTAACCTTAATAGTTCTTTTCTGATCCAATGACAGGGGAGTACATCTATATATGGGAAATGTTGTTCATTTTGCCATGAGTTAACCATGAAGCGTACAGATATTTTCCTCATGAGATATTGTTGATCGAGATCTGGAGAAATTTCTGCCCTTAGTGCCCTAAGCTCCCTCTTATCTACCTTGATTTGTAAATTCTGTGGGCACAACTTGATCCTCATAACTCTACAGGCTTTAGTTATAGTTTCACTTGTCCCCTTTGCCCACTCTAGCTCAGTCTGCAGTATCTCATTTCTACGCCACTGTGATATTTTGTACTCTTCCCCACAGCCCAGGCGCTGCCACAATCTTATTAGCGCCATACATGCCGTTATATCCCATGATATTATTCTGGTCTCCAGTCTTACTGCCTGAACCATTGAAGACGTGGGCAATGATAATGCATTTTTCAAACATTTCCCTTCTTCGGCGTCCCACCTATTTTTACCACTTAAATATAACAATTCTGCTCCACATTGAAACTGTAGTGGTATCACGGCTATGTAAGCTTTTAAAACCAGTCTGTCAGACATATCTCCATTGTCTCTGTTATATTTGTTTAGGCCACTAACAGAAGCAAGAGCCCTTACTCTTAATGCATCCAGGTGAATATATGGCAATTCAGATTTTTCTCAAACCACATCCCTAGGTACCTATATTAGTTTACCTTTTCCAACTTCGTGGAACCCAAGACCCAACTAAACCTTATTATTCTTTTACCAAATCTCAATACCTTTATCTTTTCCATATTTACTACAAGTCTTTTATGGCTACAGTATTCATTAAACATATTCAGCTTTCTTTCTAGGCCTATCTCTGTTTGATCTATTATTACAAGATCGTCTGCATACAATAAACATGCAATAGGTTTTCTATTTAACTTTGGGTTAGCACCCCTCATAGCACCCAAAACTGAAGGAAAATCTGCTATGAATAAGGAGAAAAGTAGGGGGGGCCAAAACTCACCCCTGTCTTAACCCATTTCCAAATGGGATTTTCTTCGATAGGATCCCCTCTATATCCAGAATTACCCGAGCCAAATTACGGGTATGTAACACTTGAATTATCATCACCAGATCTTTAGGGATGTTGTATCTAATCAACGCCTCCCACAGTTTCTTACGGTCCACTAAATCGAATGCTGCGCTGAAGTCTACGATGCAGCAGAACAAACTGCCCCTCTGCTTCATAGGTTTCTGCACAACGGACCAGAGCGCAAAACAGTGATCGACTGTAGAATGACCCTCCTTAAAACCCCTCTTTTTCGTGGGCACAGTCTGGTTTACTTCTACCTAGTCCTTGAGTATTTCCAAAATTATTTTAGAAAATACCTTTTCTCCTACATCCAGTAGGTTAATTAATCTATAGTTCTTCAGGACGTTTATATCTCCTCGTTTGTGAATAGGTTTTATAATTGCTCCTGTCCAATTTTCTGGTATGTGACCTGAGTTAAGTATGCCAAGGAACATTTTTTTTTAAAGAATTCTGCCCACCTCTCCGTCCTGGTTTTTATAATCACTGCTGGGAGATTGTCTGGACCTGTGGCTCGAGTCAGGGTTAGATTAGCTATAATTTCTTTAACATTACTAGTTGTAAAGAGATCCTCAATATTCTCCTTCACACCTGGCCAGATTGTAATTCTCAACCTCTCTGTTTCAGCCCACTTTCCATATATTTCCCTCAGGTACCTTACCCAGTTTTCTTCTGGTACTACACTATTCAAGGACTCCTGTATTTTGCCAGAACTTTCTTGAATCAACTTCCAAAATCCTTTTATATCTTTGGATTCTATTGCTGCCAATAATTGTACCCAACAACTCTCTTTATATGTTCTTTTTTTTGTTTCTAACGGCCATTTTATATCTTTTCTTTAATTTCTGGAGGTTGTGGAGCGTCTCTACATCTTACTTTCCCCTAAGTCTTCTTTACCCTTTTCTTATACTTGCTTTTAGTTTACGACATTCTTCATCAAACTCTTTGCTCTGGTTTCCATTTTTCCTACCGTCACCCGATCTATTTATTTTCATTTTGACCCTTAGGCCTTCCACTAGTTGGCTAATTATATTTTCAAACCATACAATATCCTTAATGTTAGGGATACTTCCTAGTGTTTGGTTCTGCTGAATGGCGACAAATTTTTCGATATGCTTCTCTGATATACGAGTTGTGAGTCGCCTTGGGTAATCAATATGTATAGGGAAAACTATATCGCTTTGCTTTTTACTTGCTCCTAATATTTCCATCTTTAATGGGTAGTGATCGTTTCCCTCCACTCCCTTGCCACCTCAAAACTCTTCACTAATTCAAAGTTCCAAACATGCAGAAATGCATAATCTATCAGGCATAATTGATGACCTGTTTTAAATGTCCGATTTGTTGGTCGATCTGTCTCCATTCTACCAATTGTGCAAATTAAGCCCAATGAGCCCAGAATTTTTCCTAAAGCCATATCTTTTGCTGTCAAATCCACCATAGGAAAGATTGCATCATTTATCTTATATGAAGACGGCAACTCCTGGCACCATGGGTCAATCCTACAAGGGTCTAATTTATGATTAAAATCACCCAGCACAATAAGTACATCTCTCTGGGAGCAATTGGTCAAGGACAATATGTCTTCTTTGAATCTTTCAAGTTCTGGCTTATATTCCTTCTCTTTCCCCTTCTGTATATAAACATTTACAATAACAATTCCTTCATATCGTGGCTCTGGGTCTAACAGGAGCACTCTACAAACCATTGCCCAATTGCATTTTACTTCCAGTGGGACTACCTTCCTGGCAATTATTGTAGATATCAACTTTATTTGCCCACCGGAAGGTCGTCCAAATTGCTTCTTCTTTGCTGACTTATTCTGTTGGACAAACACTTCAATCATTGTGGTTTCGTCGCACAGCCAGGTCTCCTGCAAACACACGATCCCATTACTGTTAATAACTCCTTTAAAACTTTCCAGTTTCATTATTCTACTATACCCATTGATATTCCAGGACAGTATAGCCAGGCTGTGCGACGACCCTACCTTCTAATCAATCTCATTTAGCCAACCGATTTCCTCATTTACCGGGGATGCAAGAACCCTATATCTATTTGGCCCAAGTAAACCCTCCCTATATCTATCTGTTTCGTTGCAACTTATAGTGATTTCAAGATCTTCCTTGACATCCCAATCCTGATCAATCAGCCTTACCTGCCTTTCTCCCAGCCCTGCATGATTCACAAGGTGTGGCTTATCATAGTTGTTACAGTTTAGCATTTCTGTCCATTGTACTAATCTGATTCTTTCTTTATGTAACTCGTGCTCTGCATTTACAAGTACTGCCTTCACCAACCATAAATATAGCAGAACTTTGGTTACTTCACTCACTTTCCTGTTTACAATAAATCCCACCTGTCTGAGATCTTCAGAGCCTATGTTCTGTAAACTTGCACATTTGGATAGGGAAAATAGCAGTTGTGACTGGTTTAATGGATTTCATTTCCTCACTTTTTTGCCGCCTTTCCCCTGGCACATTGGTTCAAAGAATAACCACAGATCCTGTCTGGTTATATTCTCAATTTCTAGTGGGCCACCCTTCAAATCCTCCCTCCTTCTACCTGGTTGTTCGATTTCCTTCCCTCTCCCCATTTGGTCTTTGCAAGTTCTTATTCCTCTTTGCCCACTCGTCTCGATACTCATATCCTCGTCACCCTCTTCTTTACTCATACAGTATTTCTTAGAACTTCTTTTTCTACCCTTAGGTTCCCCCACTTCTCTCTCCTTCCTGTCTACTTTTTCTGAGTTACAAGTAGCTGTTCCTCTTACAGGGATATTTTTTCCCCAAGCTTTTACAACATCCTTTGTTGAGCTCTTATACCCTTTTTCTATAACTACCTCCTTTTTTCCCTGCTGTTTTAAAGTTAGGCCCTTCTTTAGGCCTTTCCTCCATCTCCTTGGTCGCAGTATATACTGCTTATAACTCATCATTTCTCCCCGTTTCTTTATGATCATTGGGTATCATGATATAAATACGCTTTGCTCCTCCACCCGCGTTGGGGTACCATTCTTCTCCCCTAACTACAGGAATTTATCTTCCCCCGCTTGTTGGTCCCCACCAACTGGCCTAACTATGGAGGGCATGAGGTCTTTCATGTGTTTCAGTCCCCCCACCATAATTTGAAGCTGATATTTTTGAGTTTTTAAAATGTCATTATTCATTACTGATACCTCCAACAGGCCTTGCAGTGTCTTTTGCAGGATTAACATTACTTCCAAGCATAGAGGCACTTGAAGTTCCTGTGACCTCATCGTTGACCATGGATGGATCCGGATAGTCATTTACTCTATCATAAGGCATTTCCGCTCTTTCATCCTCTTCAAGGTGTTCTTCTCTAAGGTTATTGAACTGCTTACTTTGAGAGTCACCGTCTATGTCTCTCCCCTCACCCTCTCCTTCTGATTCTTGGTTGTCAAAAGGGGGAAGAGTCAGGGTGATAAGGATGGTCTTGGGTCCAAGAATAACTCTGATATATCAGGATGAGTTTGGTATGGTGAGTCCAAGTCCAGGGATACCAAACTGGCATATGTTAGCTGTTTTTCCACACCCAGGTGCCCTTCTACTAGTAGTTGATTCCTTTTAAAATGTTTCCCCACAAAGTCTTTGATCGACTTTGTGACTGAAGACCCTCCTTTTACCCCACCTAACTCACTTTGCTGGGGGTTTTTATTTAGAGGCAGTTTTCTCCTTCGTGTGGCTTTTTTGTGTGGGGTTACTTCTCCTTGAGGGCAATTGACTCTTCCCTTCTCTTTCTGGTTCACTTCCATTCCCTCTGCCCCCACTTCATTGGCGTCAGCCTTTTTATGACTCTTTAATCCTTTATGCGATTTTGTTCTCTCGGGTGCCATCTCTTTTTTAAGATTCTTTCTATATATCCTTCGTTTTGGAGGTCCGTCGGATGCTTCCCTTGTACTTTTCAGACAGGGCTCTTCCAGAGTACTTTTTGCCCAATTTTTCTTGAAGTGACCTGGGGCACTTCCCCTTTAATTACCAAAACATTCACTGCCTCCCGTCCTCCTTCTACTTACCTCTGCTCACCCGCTACGTGCTATGCTGCCCTGCTGAGTACTACCAGTATCAACGTCCGTCAAGGAGCATCAATCCAGGTTTTTATTATTTTTCTCAGTTGCTCCCATTTCCAGGTCCTCTTTATTTGCTTTAGTTCACTTGATGCAATGCCATGGAGTACCAGGGAGTGCCCTGCCCCACATTGACCCCCCCAGCCTATCCACAAGGGACCAGGAGAGGCCGACACAATCACACACTCTGTAGCACCACTTCCTACCAGTTTACTTATTCTGGTAGGAGGTCACTGGCTCCAGGCAGCAGTCCTCTCCAAACACTTCACTCAGTGATATTCACCACCTCTGCCCCCTCTTACGACTGTGAATAGACACCGATGCAGCTGCTTCTTTTCCCGCAGCTTCTTCTTCCGGTCCAGTCCTGCCCCTATCGCGCCCTTGTCTGCCTCTGCATCAAGGGGGCCGAAGGTGCAGTCCGGGAGTAGTCCGGTGAGGCAGGCCGCGTTACAGCGTTGCAGCGTTACGCACGTCGGTGTCGATGTCGGCAGCGTAGCGTAGCCTTTGGGGAGCAGAGTCTGACTACCAGGTTGCAATACAGCCCTTTTTGTGATTTGCTGTAAATCCATTCAATAGTTGCGGAGTTAATAAAGAAAAAAGAAATATAGATATCTATGGCCGCCGACCCTCTGCGGATTCCCCTCTGAGGATCTGCGAATTCATGCCTTACCAGCAACCCCGTAATTGGCTTTGCTCACTTAGTTTGCAGAGTTTTGGCAACTCCGCGTTCTGCGTAGAACGCGGGGTTGCCGAAATACTCCGCACTCCGCAACGGTGTGCAGCGCCCCAAATGCATTTTCACACGTGCAGGAGCGACTTACCGGGTGCTTGCGATCGCTAACGGGATTTCAGTGCTGTTTGTGAGCTCCATGAGATTTGCTAGGTCCCGCTAGAGTTTGCGATCGCCAACAAGTCATTTCGCACAAGTGCCAGTGGAGTTCCGGCTGGGGTTTTGTGACAAGCGCATCTTCGCGCATTAAAGTGCTGCCTCACCCCCCGCGGCGCGGGACACTGCTGCTGTTTTTCTTTGTTGTCCGCTGTTTGGGGGCACTGTTTTCTTGGAATCTACACACCCTGGTGGGACCGTAGTCCCTGGGTGCACCCCCACTAGCTGCTGCCCGCAACACCCTGGTGGGGACTACCAGTCCCAGGGTGCAACGCTGCCTAAGACCGGTGCCGCTAATGAGGGGGAGGCGCTAAATCCATCTTTGCGCATAAAGCGCTGCCTCACCCCCCGCGGGTTGGGACGCTGCTGCTGTTTTTCTTTGTTGTCTGCTGTTTGGGGGCACTGTTTCCTTGGAATCTACACACCCTGGTGGGACCGTAGTCCCTGGGTGCACCCCCACTAGCTGCTGCCCGCAACACCCTGGTGGGGACTACCAGTCCCAGGGTGCAACGCTGCCTAAGACCGGTGCCGCTAACGAGGGGGAGGCGCTAGATCAATTTTCACGCATAAAGCGCTGCCTCACCCCTGCGGCATGGGACGCGTGCGTGCCGGGCCAAGGGCGGGCCCGTCATTGACAGGAAGAGGCAGGGCAGGGCCACCCCCATTACATCTGGTGCCAGGATTAGCATCTGACTTGGGTAAGAAGCTTAATTTCTCCTCCCCAACTTCGAGGAAACTCCTACTTGCCCCTTTGTAACCAACTAATAAGGAACATACTTGGCTAATGACAATTGCACTGAAAGACTGAAAAACTGAAAGAGTTGAGGTAAGGCCCTTGGACAAGTACCAAGTTGTGTGGTCATTAAGGTTGGGGGTCAAATCGTGATCTACTGGCGCCAAACAGCATACCCTAGGTGCAATTTAGGATAGCTGCACTTAAAGATTTCCAATCTATTTCTTGTATTTAACAATAAAAAGATATAGAAGAAACATCTAAGAACAGACGTGGGCATATCACTAGGAATGGGACGTTTAGATTAAACTACACCACCTGTCAAAATGGGAAAGCGAAAGGCCACAGAGGGGTTAGTAAAAGGCAAATACTCAAAAATAAGAAAGAGTGCAGCAGAAAACTGCTCTATAGATGAAATTGACAACTTGATCGAAGAGGTCAAATCAATGTTAAATAGTAAATGCAAAACAATTAGCAAGAAAAAAGAGAAATTACTGCCTTTTACAATAAACGTTTAACAAATTCCCAGGTAGAGAACTCCATCACAAAGGGGCATACAACAGTCATAATTGAGCACCAGCCCTGTACTTCAGATATTTTTCCCCTACAAGAAGAGAATAACAGTCAGAGCCATCATGCTCTTCAGATAAGTAAACCAGAGAAAGGCGTAGAGTCCCTGACACCGGTTGAGTGCTCAAATAGGTACTCCCTTTTAGCCTCAGCACAGGGGACAGATATAGAAATTGTTGATTTACCACCATTATCTCCCAAGGCGAACATGCAATCACAACACATTGACCATACCTACGGAACACTTAGGGAACTGCATAACCCTTCAAAAGGACCTGTAACGCTGGCCAATAGCCTTTTAACTAATTAAAACCCGCAACTGATAGACAACCTTTTATCCAGAGTAGACGCACTAACCAAAGAGGTCGCTAACCTTAAGGCAATCGTAGGTAACTTAACTAGTTGCAATGATACTGCTAGGTTGGTCGAACTCTGTTCAAGCTGTGAGAAGAACAAGTCTGCTCCCCGTTCCCAAAAATTAAACAAACAGAGACTTTATGACTCAAATAAACCAGGGGGGAAATTGGAAGAGCAAAGATTTGGTAAACAACTAGAAGGCTCTAAATTAGCTCTACCACGTAAGACCAATGGGGATGAACATGGATGGGAAAATAGATCGTTTCGCACTCTTGGAGGAGCTAGATCAGAGAGTGCGAGCACATGGAGAACGGGAGGACAGAGGGACACTAGCCACAGAAATGCCCAAAGTAACAGCAATGGAGGGGAGTTGCAAATTGGCACAGTATGGGTAGGGCCAAAGGAGCTAGGGAGCAGGATTATCAAGCTGCACCCCACACGAGTGATGTATTTAGTAGCCAGGGGAAATACAGGCAGACCAATATCACATATAGGAAAATTGGTTGGAGAGTGCTTATGACTAATATTCCAAAGCTTAGCCTCTCCTCATACAGGGAGGATGAAGAGTCATAGAAGAACAAAGTCATACATTGGTTCCGATATAAGCGAGATTATCGGTAATACTCTCAGACCTATTGGAGGTGGAGCACTTATCGAGCAAAAATTCATCCCACAATACTATACTACTCACACTTAGAACAAAATACATAGCCGATGGGCTAATTGCACTTGATTTGAGAACAGGACGACATCATTGCAGCCCGGTGAGATTTAGATCATATAACCCCGGTGAAACACTAAAAGGGAGCCAGCATAACTATGTCAGTCATAGAAGACCTTCTAACCATGATGAATCGTTCAAAAACTTGGAGGCAGTTGATTGACAGCCACTGCCGCCTCTTTCAACCAACCTAAGTGAGGGATACTCTACCTCTTATAATGTAAACACATTAATATCCCCTCTTATTATCACGCATTTAGACAAGGAAGAAAGAGGGACTGACTTCGATCACGATGGCATCCAGATGCGGAGAGAATTAATACAGCCTTCTCAAGTACGATTGGTATCCTGGAATATAGCTGGCCTGAAATAGAAATTAAAAGACGCAGAATGGCAGGAGTATATTAACTCTAGTGAAATCTGCCTGTTACAAGAAACTTGGTCACTTGTAACTCCACATAAACTGGGGTACAAAACATTTAGTACATGTGCAACACCTTCTGTTAGAGGTAGAACTTCTGGTGGCTTTGTCACATGGATTAAAATCACTCTAGATGTAGAAACATCAAGAATGGATAGTGACTCACAAGACTTACTCAGGATAAAGGTATTAACCAAAGATAAAACCGAAATATGTATACTAAACATCTATAATAGACCAAGTCCCACTAGCAAGGAATCCCAAGTGATAGAGCCGATTGAAACGTTTTTAAGTACAATCGATCCAAGGGCTACGGCAATTATTGGTGGTGATTTTAATATAAAATTTGAACCTGTAGTAGGACTGGGTAATATCTTTGAAGATGAGGATGTGGCAAATAACATACCCTTGTTAGAGGTTGGTTCTGCAGTGCAGTGCACAGTAGCCACCTCACAGCTCATTCGACTAGTTTCTGGGCAGGGATTAAGGGCCTACAATAGCAGGTTGCCGTCTGACAGACCGAGTACTCCCACATTTATCAGGGGGTCTATTAATATTAGCATTGATTACATACTGGTATCAGTTCATTCCTGGTCCAGTATGTATGATATCAAAATTGAAGCTAGAGACTACAGCGATCACCTCCCGTTATGCTTAACAATAGCAGGCACTCTCTTTAAACCCTTGAGCAGGAGAACTAATGATAATGATCCATTCCCAACACAACCCATAATCAGTAATAATCGAAGATCTTTGAAATGGCCATCAATAGTGGGCAAAGTCGAGACTATGACTAAAATACATAACATCTTTTCAGAAGTCATTCTTCCTTATATTGAATTGCCCTCTGTAGAAATTCCCATAGTGAATATACACTAAATCATGATAGAGAAACTAAAATTGATCATGACAAAAGCACCCAGAGATAACGAGGCGGGGAAAGCAGATATCGCTACTTGTTCCAACCAGTGGTACAATAGTGAATGCCGCAAAGCAAAGACGGAGCTGCTATCAGCAGCAAAATCTAATAATATCAAGGTACTGAGAGATAAAAGTACAAGGTATAAAAGGCTATTAACCCATCGAAGAGAGATTGGGATGATAGCATATGGTCCGAGTTGATTTTAGCAGCCAAAACTAAGGACCATGTGGGCTTTTGGAGCCTAATAGCCAAAGGAAATAAAACAGGGAGAAGCAGCTTAAATCTTTTTCTCGATCTAAGCACTTGGGTGAATCATTTTACGAAGCTTTATGGTGAGGTTACCAGTGAAACAACTAACATTTATAGAACCATGCAAATCGCCCCTGTATCTCCCAACATGGCACAAAACTCCACTCTATTTTTTAGTTTAGAGGAAACACTAGCAGTTATAGATGCTGTCAAGCCGGGGAAAGCACCAGGTCCTGATAAAATTCCAGGTGACCGGTTGAAACATGACAAAGCTGTTTGGGGCCGTACATTAGTCTACTTTGCAATGCCGTGATGGCAGGAGCACCATTACCTGAATCCTGGAAGGGGGCTGAAATTATTCCAATTTTTAAAAAGGGTGAGTGTCAAGATCCAGCAAATTATCGCCCCTCATCGACACCCTACAAAAGATCTACGCAAGACAGCTTTTATAAAAACTTAATAATTGGCTAGAGGGAAACAATATTTTATCACAATACTAGGCTGGGTTTGGAGCTAGAACCAGTACAATTGACCAGGTTTTTAGACTTCTTTGTCTGGGTTGGAAATATACAGTTTTAAAGAAAGGACATTTGTACATAGCTTTTATCGACCTGAAGGCTGCTTTCGACCTGATCCTCTGAAACTTGCTTTGGAGTTCTTTAAAATCACAAGGCGTACCTGAGGATCTTCTTGTTCTGATAATGAGACTACACGAAGACAACTACGCGAAGGTTAGGTGGGGACCAAGGGGAGAATTAACTGACGCAATCCCCATAAGGAGGGGTGTAAGACAGCGCTGTGTGTTGGCACCCACCCTCTTCTCACTATTTGTAAATGACGCCCCAAAATATCTTTTGGGGTGTAGTCATGATTCTCCGAAGCTAGGAGGGGTGCCTGTTCTGGCTCTCCTATTCACCGATGAAACTATTTTAGTTTCACAAACTCCGAAGGGCCTTCAAAACCGATTAAATTCATTTAGTGATTATTAACTCCAACAAAACAAAATATATGGCAGTTAAACCGCAAAAATCATTCAAGAAGAACATTACCATCTTAGAACAGAGGCTAGAGTGCGTGCCGAATTTGAACTATTTAGGTATTATATTAGATACAAAATTGACGTGGTTCCCCCGTCTGAAAAAAAGCAGGACCATTTTGACCCAAAATTCAGCACTGATACTAAAAAACATAAGAATAGTATTACTAAGGCTGTATCTCCCGCACTTGAAGTATATAAATATAGGGCACAATCTGCTACCCTATATGGCGCAGAACTCTGTGGGGTTTCTTGCAGGGATATGTTCGCGAGGAAAGAAAATACGTTTCTTAGGAGGTTATTACGCCTCCTTGTAAGAACACCCATGATCCCTATTATTATTGATCTGAATCTAAAGCGCTTAGACCACCAAGCAATTTTAAGACCTCTGTTATTCTGGGTGTGCCTATGGAGCACCTCGGAGTTAACCAGATACTGAGGAGGATTAGAAGAGATCTTAAGATTCGCTCAATCTGTCTTTCTTCCGTGGGTCAAACATGTGCGCACATGGTTCTGCAAACTAGGGCTCAACCACTTTTGGGAAACTCCTGCTCTAATGACACCCTTTGCAAAAAAGACACTGAAAAGTACTTTTTGGGCGTACATGCAAAATAGTGTTTCCCATAGCTCTGCAATTTCTAGGCTGACGCATCAGTTTCTTTTATCAAAACCTTTTCCACTGTTTCAACCATATCTGGATGAAGTTCAACCCCAACTTGCAAAATCTTTGTATATGAAGTTCCGTTATGGTATTCTGCAAGTGCACTCTAATACAGCCAAATGGGGTTGTAAAAATGGTGAGACTAATGACGACAGCTACCATCTGTGTGAATCTAATACCCCAGAAAATGACTCCCACATATTGCTCTTTTGCCCAGCATATGGCATCCCTAGGCAAAAATGGACCAAGCCATTATGTCGGAATCTGGGATAACGCCCGCACTGTGCCCATTCCAGGAAGGTACCATACTTATGCATTTGTATTACTAAACACAGCCAACAGTTGTATTTTGTGGTCATTGTTGGCCGCAGTTTTATTACTCATTACATCCATCATACATGTGCAACTCCCCAGGACGCCTTCTTGGGGGCCGGGGTCATAAATCATCCTCATACGTTATTGTATTGCACATTGGGTATCACACAGTTGTCAGTGGGACATCATCAACCCCCCGGGTCATAAATCATCGGGGTATCATACATATTTCTGCCACAATCGGCCATCATTTTGTTGTCATAAATCATTCTGCCTGATCATCATAAATCAGCAGCCATAAATCATGGGTCATAAATTATCGTGGTATCATAAATCATTCTGTCACAAACGGTTATCATTTTGTTATCATAAATCATTCGGCATGATCATCATAAATCATCAGCCATAAATCATTGGCTGGTCATAAATCACTTGTTTGTCTTTTGCTCATTTGCATATGCAAGGGTCATAAATCACCCTGACAGTTCGTAGATTGTTCTTTGTTGTTTTCCACGCCCCTTTGCGTGTGAGGGGTAGCCTTTCCCCCGGAGTTAGGCCCCAACTCGCTACCTTGCTAGTCTCTTTTGTGCCCTGCCATCTGGCGGGGGCTGGGCTGCGTGTGCCGTCTCCGTTTGCTACCCCCTTTTTGTCAGGCCTACTCACCCTGCCGTAATGCATCCCAGAGTGAGTGGCCCTCCTTCTACGCACCGCCCTGTCGGTGTGTTTCTATAACCAAACCAATACACCTTTTGTTTCCGCCACGCCGTCAGGGAGGCTTCCGTCTTCCTGTGGCTCCCCCCTCCCTGTGTTTTCTGTTGTTTTCACCTCCTGCTGCTCTTTCTGTGCAGCCCGCCAGGTTAGATTACTAATCTTTGCTGTGGCTCCGGGAGGCCGACGTCTGGTAGGCTCCAAAGGGCATCCTTCCCCCAACTACATGGTGCGCTCTGCTCCATCCTTGCAGTTATGTAGTGCCTCGCTTGTGTCCTTTTCCGCCTCTTCCAGCACCTTCACCCGCTCACCATGGGTCAGACATGAAATCAAAAATTGGGAGACAGTCAGATACCGCTTAAAGGAGGCGTTATACCACATACAGTACTAAGTAACATCCTCTTGCATCATGCACAGCTTAGGACATTTATTGCCATAAAAGGAGTCAGGCCTGTCTTTCATTGCACTGCGCTCCTGCAGCCCCTCTCCTTTCCAGCTGTGCCATTGTCGCCAGGCTGTGTTTTCTATCACCATTTCCTATCCTATATATATATATATTTTTTTTTTAAACAGCTCTGCCTGTCATTAGGCTGCTCTGTGGGGAGGCCAGGAGCATTACCCAAAACGTTGCCTTGTTGCAGACAGGGGGGGGGGGTGTCTGCTTACTGACTGGGGGCCAAGTGCTTAGCGCACCCGCATGCCCGTAAGCCTACCATGCCGCGTGTTTTTAACGGTACCAAGTGAAATTTTAATAGTATGAGCATTTGAAAATATCACTTCCTTCTGTCCTGCGCATTGGAACAATTGTCACGGGCGCCGATCCATCTATTAACATGGACGCCTCAGAACGCACTCTCCTTTTTTCCTGGAAACTGCCTTTGACCTTCCCCATTGAAATACCGTGAATCGTTTCCCTGTCTTAGAGTTGCCTTGGCAAAGCGTTTGCTTAATGTTCCTGAGCTTGCACATTCAAATCTAACATTTTACAAATATATATATGTATATGTATATGTATATATATATATATATATATATATATATATATATATATATATATATATATATATATATATTTTACGCTTTTGTGGGTGCATTAGCTTCTTTCAAATGTTGGTGACTGACTTGTAGGTTTCTCTGCCCCTCATTGATGTCACATGGCTTCACCTCTGAAGAAGGTCAATGATGACCGAAACATGTAAGGACTGTCAGAGCCATTATTAAATGGGATTTTACCGTTGTGGAGTGTGGCTGCCTCTTTGTTCAAAGGAGAGGTTCTTGTGGTGATATATATATATATATATATATATATTTTTTTTACGCTTTTGTGGGTGCATTAGCTTCTTTAATTTGTCGCCTGTAACTTGATTGCACATTTCATAGTAGTACTGTCAATTTGGACAGTTATACTTTCCCTACCACGTAACTCAACTGTACTTATTTTCTACTTTAGAGGGATGAAAATCGCGAGTTGACCCATCCGGGATCGCAGGAAACCTAGCATGCATATTAGTAACGTGCATGTTACCCAAGGGTATTCTGGCGCTGAATAACAGTTGTTTATTGTTACCCACTCGATGGTACTGAACAGGATGAACAGCTGAGGGGCCCGCTGGGTTTGAACCAGTGGTCCTGAGGCAAGCACAGGCCCCAGCAACAGACGCATTAGTCCACTAAGCCACCGGATCAGGTTTGTTGCTACGCTTACCCTAGGAATATGCGATTTATAATGGACTTGTGGTATAATTAATTTGTTGCGGATACACTTTATTCAGGCATGGCTGGGTGTGCAGCCCTCGTTGGCGCGTGACTTAGGTATGTTGTTTTCACCTATCACCCTGCGCCTGGGGCCTCTGCAACATTCTTTTATACATGAAGCACACGCTGAAGGGGTTTGGGTTAACATTTCTCAATCACTAGCGTCTTACTCAGCCAGCTATTTACAATGAGTCTGTCCGGGGTGGGACCCCACTCCATAACAACCGTGCCCCGGCATGGTGTCGGGGACTTGACCTTGCCCCGATGCCTTACGCTGCGCCCTGCCGTGACCAGTCCGAAGCAGCGCGTGCTCTACCCCAGCTTTCCAATAATAGCATTGTCACTCAGCCCAGAAGGACCTCAGGGGACTGCTGCATGGGGACCAGCGCGAGCTGGCTGGGGGCTGAGAACGGCTCCCTTTAGAAAAACTGGAAACTTGCAGTGAGTTACTGTAAGCATTATTAGTGCTACAAACATGCGTTTTTTTTTTTTGTTTTTGCATTTTCCTTGGTTGGACCAGGGAGCAGCAGCAGCTGGAGCACAGGTGACCTAGCACTCGTGTGCTTGCGTGAGGTTACTATGCAGCTGGAGGCACCGCCGTCGGTGCACCATTGAGCCAAATGAGCCTATTTTCGCTTTTTTTTGTTTTGAGGGCCCATACTGATCCTTTCATGAGTCCTTTCTGTCCGTATGGCACTACAGCACATAAGTAAGACACGCAAGTTGACACGGCTCGCAGGTCGGCTGCTCTCTCCTTGCGCCCATTACACAAGCCTCTTAGTCTTTCACAGTTTGAAAATTTACCCCTTACGATACTTTGCCAGCAGAGGCAGATATGCCACCCTTGTCCTGCGAGAGCCTGTGCCACCAGAGGCACAAGACTTACCATTCAGCTATAGCTCCTTTGTTGTGGACTGTAACTGCTCTTCCCCATTGTTGGAGCCCATTTGCTTCAGCTACGCCGATAAAAACGAAAGCTAAAAACGCATGTGTTTAGCTTTCACATGCTTATTTTGATTACCATAATTTTTTACTTGCGCTTTCACAAGGGAGCTTGTGAAGTGCGAGATAGGACACAGTAGAAGCATTCTTCAGTTTCATTCTTCAGTAAACAATAATAACCCTTCCTGTGGGTTTATTTATGTATTTATTTTTGCAGATTTATACGGCGAAAGCGCAACCCAAAGGTATTGGAGCGCTTCGCATGAGCACCATTGGCGTCACACACGGACACCTTCCTAATGTTTTGGTAGGCACTGCGAGGTTACGTGATTTGCCCAGAATCGCAGGATGGGAGTCAACCCGAGGCCCAAACTCGGTTTTCCTGCTACGAAGTCGGCAGCTATGGCCGAGAGCTCATGTGTGCAGCAATAGCTGAATAGACGACTGCCTGATTTTTAGGTCGAGCTAGACAGCACAGCTGTCTCTCCGAGACCTGCAGTAATCATTCTGTGTGCATCAAGTCCATCCCCTTTTTAGCCATTCCTTTTCATTTGTCTATGTCAGTGCCCATTAAAAATCCTTGCTTGCTAGTTGTCAGTCCTGTCCTTCTTTCTCTCTTCTGATCCTCCCACAGAGCAGGGGCTTAGTACTGTCTCATTCCTCTATGGTTCTTTATCTGTTTTCTGGGGGACTCTTCTTTCTTGGTTTCCTGCTCTTTTACTGTTTGTCTGTGCTCTCCATAGCTTCTTGCATTTAAATATAGTATTCTTAGTAGGCATACCACGTGCGATTCGCCCCTGCCAGATTAGACCAACTAACCCACTTACTCTTTTCCCACCACAAAGACACCAAGGCAAGTAATTGGTCTTCACTGCGTTGTCTTTATTAAACTTTCAGATACCGCAATCTTTATTTGTTGATTCGCTGTCACCACTTGACCAACTTTATTATAAACCAAACCAACACACACATTGACATAAAAAGAAATAGGCTTGCGAAATATACATTTGAGCCACAGGATGAGATAGATTGTATTTACATTTCTGGATCTCCCGAGCCACACTTGATGAGTGTTGTGCCAGCAGGCCAGCACACACTTCTACTGCTCCCCACTGACCTGGGGTAACTACCCATCGTCTATCCCCTAGACGCGGCCACCAGGGCACTGCTTTGCGCCTTGCCCCCTGCGGGGGTTCCTGCGCCCAAGATAGACTCTCCAAAGTTGCTTACTACAAGCGCCGGCATCTCGGGTAGGGCCGGAGAGTCCAGGACCACCAGTAGGTCAGCCCCCTCTCCCGCCAGCCCGGAGCCCCCATTGACTGCCCGCCCTGTTCCAGGACCAGACAGTCCCCGCCAAAAAGGAGTCCCCGCCATTTCTCTTGCCCGGGACCCCGCCAGCTCTACCTCTAATCTTAGGGATGGGTGGGTAGGTAACTTGTTGCGGCTCTGATGGCCCGCCTGGCACCCGTGGAGAGAGTACGAAGAGGGCCTCCCCCTCGCGTCCACAGCTTTTATCTGTTCCTGGGAGGGGGTCGCCTGCGCACCTCAGTGACGCACCTAAGGGGACCTCTCGCATTTCCGGCGACGCCCCCTCCCACCCTCTTGACCGGAAGATATCCGGGATCACGAACGAGATGCCACTAACGGCCCCCCACCCCTAGGCGTGGGGGGTGCCTGCCATAGTAGGCATACCACGTGCGATTTGCCCCTGCCAGATTAGACCAACTAACCCCCTTACAATTTTCCCACCACAAAGACACCAAGGCAAGTAATTGGTCTTCACTGCGTAGTCTTTATTAAACTTTCAGATACTGCAATCTTTATTTGTTGATTCACTGTCACCACTTGACCAACTTTATTATAAACCAAACCAACACACATTGACATAAAAAGAAATAGGCTTTCGAAATATACATTTGAGCCACAGGATGAGATAGATTGTATTTACATTTCTGGATCTCCCGAGCCACACTTGATGAGTGTTGTGCCAGCAGGCCACCACACAATTGTACTGCTCCCCACTGACCTGGGGTAACTACCCGTCGTCTATCCCCTAGAAGCGGCCACTAGGCCACTGCTTTGCGCCTTGCCCCCTGCGGGGGTTCCTGCGCCCAAGATAGACTCTCCAAAGTTGCTTACTACAAGCGCCAGCATCTCGGGTAGGGCCAGAGAGTCCAGGACCACCAGCAGGTCAGCCCCCTCTCCCGCCAGCCCGGAGCCCCCATTGACTGCCTGCCCTGTTCCAGGATCAGACAGTCTCTGCCAAAAAGGAGTCCCCGCCATTTCTCTTGCCCGGGACCCCGCCACAGGACGAGGAACTTACTGGCACTCTCTCCCTCCCCCAAATGCCGCTTGACCTTCCTGAACTAACGCCATGGCCCCTAAAATGGTCTGGATGAACAATTCCAGCCCTGCGTTGGACAGATGCACTCCATCCGCCAAGTACAATTCCGACTTTGAGGCCTGTATTAGGTTATGCCTGATGGAACGTATGGGTGACCCTGCCAAAAGTTTTGCCACAGCCTGATTCAGTTTTTTCACCGACCTGTTTACTGCAATTGATGGCGCATTGTTAGCCCAGACCCGACGTGGAATCACCTCTGACCAGAATATAGTGGTGTCCTGCAGGGCCCTCCTCGCCCATGAAAGTGTAGAGAAGAGTGCCTCTTTCACTCCCCTCCGGCCCGCCAGGATCATGTCATTGCCCCCTGAATGAATCACCAGCATGTCCGGGATGGGCATGCCCTTATCTAGCGCGTTCTGTAACTGGGCCTTGAGATCCCTCAACCTTTGCTCTCTTATCCCTATCCAGTGGTGATCGATTCCCTTTCTCCTCTGCGCTCTTTCCTCCCTGGAATTGCCGAAAAATTGCCCTGTTCTGCGTATAAAAGAATGGCCACACCAGCATACCTGCGTCCCCTGCCTCGAGACCATTGTATGAAAGTTAAAAGAATAAAAGAAAACAGCTTCGTTAGGTGAGAGACACCGCGTTCGCCGCTGTGCCCAGCAGCTGTTTAAGCTAGCTGTGGTCTCACATACCGCTCAAAACAGGATGACTTCCATCTGCCTACCCTCTTGATGATTTCCGATGAGAGGCCTAACGTCGCTGCTGTCGTGGCAGCCCCAATGCGGAATGAATGAGATGTAAAATGGGCCGTTTCTTCCCACAGCAACACCAGGGAGCGTTTGCATATACGCGTGAACTGAAACCTTGTGAGGGGGCTTCCATCTGAATGTAACAACAGCCTATCATCTCCCCCCCCAGGCCGTATTTCCATGAAGTTCTGCATCAGAGTCACGGGACAATAAACGGCCCCATGCACTGCTCTCAGCTGGACCCACACTCCTTTCCCTAAAGGGTCTGTCTTTGACCTCCTCACTCTCACTTGCAACATGTCCTCTGAGATTATCACATCTGCCATGCTGATTCCCCCCTCGCTGTCCAACTTTGGGGCTGGTATGAGCTCAGATATTCGGAAAGCCCCGAAGAATGCCAAAGAATACGCTAATCTCAGCAGCTGCGCCTCATAAGAGGATATGCAGACCTGCGGTAACACCTTCAGAATACTTGATAGCCTACTGGCGTCTATGGGTCTCCTGTTGTCTTTCACCCCCGGGACCAAACGTTCCCAACCTTTCACTGCCCGTCTGACTCTAGGATCCTTGGTAGGATCGGCCACCCCTTCTAATCCTGCAAAAAAGGCAATTGCTGACAGCTGTCTCCTAACTAGAGGTAGGCGAATTCCCATTCTCTTTCTGATGTACAATGAATAGCAGCACCCCCTGTGGTGTAAATTTCTCTGTTCTCCCTGCTCCCTTTAAATCCGCTAAGTTTAACTGCCATGCCTTCTCATAATACTCTTAGTCTTGGGCGCAAGGGAAGCCGCAATCAAGTCGGGGCAATAGGGCACCAAGCTTCCACAGCTGTTCCGGGAAATTCGTCATCTGATTGTCCGCTTGCGGCCATCGGGCTCTGAATTCTGTTAACTTAAAATGAGACAGGGCATCAGCTACTGTGTTGTCCACCCCTGGCACATGCTTGGCAATAAAGTACACATTGCGCTTGAGGCAAGCCTAAACCAGTTCCTTAAGTAAGCGGAGGACCCATGGACATTTTGCCCTCTGATTGTTCACTGCCATCACTGCAGACATACTGTCAGACCAGAACACTATGCGCTTATTTTCCAGGAGGGTGCCCCAAAGGTGTAGTGCCACAATGATGGGGAATAGTTCTAAAAAAGTGATGTTGCGAGTCAATCCCATCTTGATCCATTCTGTCGGCCAGTGCTTCATGCACCACCTTGAGCCTAGCACTGCCCTGAACCCTACGCTGCCAGCTGTGTCCGTGTAAAGCTCTACCTCTGCATTCGCTTGCATTGGTTGTTGCCAAATCACTGACCCATTGAACTCTACCAAAAATTCTTTCCATGTGCCCAAGTCGTCTTTCACCTCTGCAGATAACCTAGTGTGGTGGTGTTTTGCTCTTAAGCCAGACATTGCCCTGGCGATGTTCCTAGAAAATGCCCTGTCCATGGGTATCACCCGGAGCGCAAAATTCAGCTGTCCCACGAGGACCTGCAACTGTTGCAAGGTAACCTTGCGTGCCACTAGACATTCATCTATGGATGCTTCAAAAGCTCTTACTTACTCTTGAGGGAGTTTGCATACTCCAGCTATACTGTCTATTTCGATGCCCAAGAAGGTTAGGCGAGTCGCTGGGCCTTCGGTTTTTTCGTCTGCCAGGGGTACCCCCAATGCCTCTGCTAACAGCTGGAAGCCCAGCAGGGCCTTCCCGCAAGCTGGCGAGCCAGGTGGACCCAGAAAAAGGAAATCATCTAGATAATGCACCACATCTCGTGATGCCACGAGGTCCTGAACCGCCCATTCCAAGAAACGACTGAATGTTTCAAAGACCGCATACTCAATGGAACACCCCATTGGCATACATAGGTCCATGAAAAAAGTCCCCTCAAACGTAAAACCTAGCAACCTAGTGTCTTCTGGGTGCACCGGCAGGAGACGGATTTGGCCATCAGAGCGCCCTTACCTAGTCTCTGTAGTTTCTGAATTGCAGTGTCAAAAGTGGTGTAACGCACTGCGCATAGTTCTGGATCCAACCTGTCACTGACTGACAACCCCGGTGGACTTGATAGGTTATGAATCAGGTGGTATTTCCCCGCCTCCTTCTTTGGCACCAGGCCCAGTGGTGAACACACTAAGTCTTGCCTTGGTAATTGCTGAAAAGGCCCAGCCACCCTCCCCAGCGCTACTTCTTTCATGATTTTTTCCCTCGCCACCTCCGGATTTTGCAAAACTGAGCGCTGATTGCGTGGGGGAACTGTGGAAGGCGGAGCACTAGATGGAATATGAAAAACAAATTTAAAACCTTGATATAATAGATGAGCCTCTTGCCTCCTCTCATATCTACTGAGCAAGTGGGCCAGGACATGCAGACGTATGGGAGTGGGTGGTTTCTTATGAAGACTGGGCAGGGCGGCTCCTGTTCTGTGTGTGGGCAGGGGTATGCTGTTCCTTGGGTTTCCCAACTTTCTTGTAACACTTGTTCTCTGGGTGACCTTGTATTCCACAGAAGGAACATATATGCCTGAACTTGCATGCAGGTCCCCTACTGCATTCATTCTTGTTAAACTGCCAGCAAGCTTGTTTCTTATCACCTGCCCTTTTGTCCCCCCAAAAGGAATGAGTGGCCTTGCTAACTGGCGCTGCCGAATAAATTTCAGCATGCCATATGTTGATCTCCCTCTGATCCCATGCCACTTCTGGCCTTACTGCCTTCATTTGTCTAAATTTGTTGCCGTACTGCAGCCAGGCCGTGCCCTGGAATTCTGAAGCCGCCCCATGAATCATTGACATGTAGCTTATCAACTGCGCCGCTAATGTTGGGAACCGCTCTACCATGATTGCTGCGTAAATAGCAAATCCATTAACCCAATTCTTGATTGACCATTCTACCCAAACTTTTTTCTGCTTAAATTCGCTCTCCTTGCCTGCCCTGTTCTTCCCAGGGACTACTCCCGCATTGATAAGATCAAATACATCTACAAATTCCCCCCTGAAAATCTTTTCTCTCGTTTCTGCCGGCATGTGCCATGTAATACCTGCTGATGGGGCTACTGCGAGCGACGCAGAACCATACAGCACCGGGCTCTGTGACAGCGGGGTCTGCACCGATACCACCGGGGGCGCCGGCGGCGCTGCTGGGAGCGTTCCTGACCCTGGTAATCCTGTATTATTGGTTGGTACTTGTGATGTCGCAGCGACCACCACAGGAGATTGCGCCACCCCACCTGACTGGACCCACACTTGTGCCACCCCGCTGCCTTGATGCGCTACTACCGGCGCGGGAGCCTGCGCAATAGGTGGTGTCGCCGTCACAGCCCCCCCCTGTGCTGCCGCTGCTTGCAGTGTACTTGCCGCTACTGGCATTGCTATTATGGGGAGCGCCGCGTTCTGTGGAAGCCCCCCCCATTGGGAGCGGCTCTACATTCGTCTGACCCTTCTGCGCAGCTGCGCCAGAAGCCTGGTTATTGTCTGTGCTCAGCAGGGGCTGGCCCACTGCCAACGCCACACCTGGGCTGCTCGCCTGCGATTCCGCGACTCGTTTGAGCTTTTCCTGCTGCGCTTCATTGAAATGTTCGGGCGTACGCCTTGTGCGTTTGGGCAACGGGGCCTCCTGCTGTGGACTCGCTCCGGCCCCCTGAGCTAATGTTCGCAGTGCCCAATCGATGCCGCCTTTCTTTGTGACCTCCCACAATGCTGACAACGATCGAAATTCCTCCGGTGTAGCTGGGGCCTCCTTGCCCCCCCCGTGCGCGCTTTGGTGGCAAACTGCCCACTAGAGAAAGCAAAAAGAGAGTTAAACATTGGCCCTTGCCTCATTCCTTTTGCCCTTTTGCCAGGCTTTGTGGCTCCGCACTTCCATAAATGGCCGAGGGCACCGGGAATACTCACTACCCTAGTGCCCACATGCGCCCTCTATCTTTCTGCCCCCCCAGGCGATCCGCCCATGCATTACATATCATCCCCCCCAGGGCTACTCAGCCTACTCACTAGCTGAGTGCCCTGGGTTGTCATGCTTTATCCTACAACCTCTCATGCATTATGTCCCCCCTGGGAGCGCTCAGCCTACTCACTAGCCAAGCGCCCCAGGTTGTCATGCTTTATCATAGAGAACCCCCCATGCATTATATCCCCTCTGGGAGCACTCAGCCTACTCACTGGCCGAGCGCCCCGGGCTGTCCTGTGTACTGTGCCTCACCAGTCCATGCGCTACCGGGTAGGCCCCTCCCCAACAGCACATGCGCTTTTTAATATCGGCCGATCTGCGCATGCAATGACCCGCTTTGCTCTCTCATCATGCCTTTTAAAAACTTGCGGTCAAAACGAGACAATTACATTTTTTAATATTTGTAACCTTCACTTGGTTTAAGCCTTTTAACTACATGCGGCACTGCTGACGCTCTCGGTCATACCCCACTTCCTCACATGTGATTCCTATTGCGTTCGCGATGTTAGCCGCGTTGAGGCCCTAACCGCTTACCGCCCCCATACTCGTGGAGTGCTGCGTACAATGCTGTGCCAGTGCTCCCGGCGCTTTTTGCCATTTTGAAAAATGGCGCGCCTGCCTTTTCCCCAAACGTGCGTTCAAAACGCTTACACCGCGCTCCTAAGTGCGGGCAATGGTGCGCCCGTGCTCCCCATCCGTCACCATATTTTTTTTTTTTAAACGCGCTTGCCTCCAAATGCACGCAATTTCAAGCCGCCGCTCCCAGTCAGCTAAACCATTTGCACTCGTATCGCGCTTGCCATTTGTGCCGCGCTTGCCCTTACCGCACCTCCTGCATTTAATTTCCTGGAAGACAAGCATCCGGACAGCACCCTACGCTAAGGTACGAGCGCTCTTTTTAAATTTGTAAATGCAGACCGCATACGGTCGACACAAAAAACCCTTCACTCCATTTTGCTACGCTATGAGGCCCTCTCACCTGGGTACCAACACCCGCCAGCCGGTCACTCCTCGCGCCCGCTGTAACTTGTTGCGGCTCCGATGGCCCGCCTGGCACCCGTGGAGAGAGGACAAAGAGAGCCTCCCCCTCGCGTCCTCAGCTTTGATCTTTTCCTGGGAGGGGGTCGCCCGCGCACCTCAGTGACGCACCTAAGGGGACCTCTCGCATTTCCGGCGATGCCCCCTCCCACCCTCTTGACCGGAAGATATCCGGGCTCACGAACGAGATGCCACTAACGGCCCCCCACCACTAGGCGTGGGGGGTGCCTGCCATTCTTCCACCCCTCTTAACACCCCAGTTGTGTTACAGCTGCCTCCCCTGACCTGCCTCCCACTGGGTTTCTTGTTAATAATTGTTGCATCAGGGCTGCTACTATTTCACCAGCGCTGCCCTGGTTTCTTTTTTATTGTGTATTTCCTGGCCCCTCGGTCCACTTTCTCTGCTCTCCCTCCCCTCTCTGTCAGTCAGCTGGCTCCAGTCTGCCTCTCAGCAAATCCATGCCAACGGAGAGGGAGGGTTGTGCTGCAGGCTGCCTCGGAGCAGGGGGCACTGCTGTCTGTGCCTTTCCTGCTCCTCGCAGCTGCCTGGGCCCAGGACAGGGTATGGTCTCCGCAGAGATTGTCAGGTTCTTTCTATTATGTTTATCGGCAGGCGCGGTGCCCTTTCACGAGCACCGCGCTGGTTTTGCTTTCATTCTCTTGTCTCCAACACTCCCCCCTCCACCCCACTTTTGCTGCTCTCCCCCCTCCCTCCCTTGCAATCAGTCACGGGGCTCCGGCTTGCTTGCTTCGCAGCAGAGCCAGGCGGACACAGAGGAAGGGTTGTGCTGAGTCACTGGCTGCAGCCTGCCTCAGAGCAGGGGGCACTGCTGACTCTGCCTTTTCTGGTCCTCGCAGCTGCCCCGGCCATGGACTGACTCTGGTTTTTGTTCGTCCCATCTCACACACAATGTGACACCCTCAAACAGGATGCGAAAACCAGAACCTGGGCAGCTGTGTTGATAAGCTGTTGCCGATAAGCTTATCTCTGCTCGAGGATCGGCTTGTTCACTCTTGTAACGCAAATACCATAGAGAGGGACACGTGTAAAGTTACACATAGGGGCCGATTCCGATGTCGGCCGGAAGGGCACCGAACGATGGTCGGAGCCCTTCCGACTGACTCGGAAGCTGCCGCTCGGATTCCTTTCCGACCGAGCCATTCCGATGGGCTCGGTCGGAAAGGAATCCGACTCGGATTTCCGGATGGCTCACGACGGGTTCGGAGAGCCCGTCAACCATCCGGAAATCCCTCTGTACTCCCCCGGCTGCCTCTTTGCGACCGAGGGAGTACGATGGCAGTTTTTCACTGCCTTTTCGTGCTGGTCTTTCCGGCACGAAAAGGCAGTCGGTAACTGTCTTTGGGGGCCCCCAGTGGGACCCCCATGGGTGCAAGGTCGCCGAATGGCGGCCTGGGGGCACCTATGGTGCCCCTCTGTTGAACCCTATACCCGGTGGCAGGCACCTTGGGGTGCCAGCCACAGGGTGCAGGGTTGAACTGCACCCCTGCTTTCTCCAATGCCAGCATGCATTCCGTCCGGAATGCATGCTCCCATTGTGGGAGATACGAGTGCGACCGAACAGGGTTCGTCGCATCGTACTGCCTGGGCCGTAACCGACGACAGCAGGTCGTTCGATTACGGCTCCGGACCGATGTCGGACGGACAAGAGTCCGTCCGACATCGGAATCGGCCCCTTAGTGTGTGGTTACCAGTTTCCCTTTAAATCGTTCGTTTATTGTCTCCGTTTGAAGAACACTTCTAAAACACCAGTCAATTAGTCCTTGTTTTCTTACTCCCATTTTTATTATGCACTGTTTCAACGTGATAATATTATTGAACTTCAAAAATCATTTTACAGTTCGAAAAAGAACAAAGTAATTAAAGAAGCCATTAGAATCAGTGCTTAATTTGTAAAATATTAAGTGCCAGGGCTCTGTCCAGGAGGCCACTGCAGCTTGCACCACCCATCGCCCCTGTCATTGCTGCCAAAACAACTACTAACCATCTCTCTCGCATGTATATGCGACAGTTCAGATTATTCCAGGTCCCCAAAGCTAAAGGAATGGCTGGGGAGGCAGGTATTAGTAATTTTTTAATGTATATTGTTTTCCTAAACAACTGTTATACTGCTCATCTCTAAATTACATGAGCAGCGCCACCCTGTGGCAGACTTCCCTAAGTGTGGTGTTGACAATTAGGTGCCGGTGCTGAGCACCGGAAACCAATTAAGTGCCGGTGCTCAGCACCGGAAAGTTCCGGCTCAAATTAAGCACTGGGAGAGGGTCATTGAAGTGGTTGGTAAGTTTAGTGGAAGACAGTAGTTTTGAGATGTCAGTGTCCTCAAATGTCTGAAAGATGGACCACGAGGCATTGTTTTTAGGTTTAAAGAGAAGGTTGCTAGGACAAATTTCCTGCGAGGTGGAGGTGCATTGTGACTGGGTTTCAGGCGGTAAACAATTCACAGCAATGCGGAGCTCATTGTCAATTGACTTAGTTTTATCAGAAAAAAAGGAGGAAAATGTTTGACAATTAGGTAGGGTTGTAGTGTCAGATGTGGAGGATTTACGCTTTCCATTAGTTTGTTGTTTCACTAGTTCAAAGAGTTTTTTGGACGGTTGAAAGCTGTGTCCAGTTGCTGACGGAAAAATGATGATTTGGCACTTCTGATGCACCTATTGTAGTTTCTTCTTTTTTTACACAGCAGTTTAAGGATGTTGAAGTGTTTGTGCGACCTTGTAGCTGCCTGCAATGTGAGAGATTAGTTAGGTGGGGATTTATTCATGTCTCCTTCACAAATAATAGAACAATGCATAGCAGAGGTAAAAAGACTTCTATTTTTTTAAATCACTAGTAAAACAGCTGCAGTGGAGAATGTATTTTTTTTTCCAAATAGCAAGTCATGCTTACGTGATAGCATTATTTTTTATTTTGGCATAGTTTACTTTTTTATATTTTTACAGCATATGCTTGCACAAAGGATAAACTTGCATTAGCATGTCAAGGCCATACCTATTGTATTTGCCAGAGTTTGTTTCTCTTGTGTCAATATTTTTGGCGTATCCCTTTTTAAGGTTGCAGACTACCACACAGTGCAGCTGTCTGGTTTTCTAAAGACATCTTGGGGACATTCAAAATGCATTCCGCCCATTGCTTACCATTGGCTTTGTGGTTTGTAACTCATTTTCTGGCTTTTTTTTGTTGGCTTTATTTGCTTTTTTTATTGGGACCAGTCAGGCCTTTAGGTATGATGTCACATATTGACAACTCTGCACCATATGACATATTTACACTCCACATAATACCAATAAAAGCCACATAATTACACTACACATAATTACACTCTATTCAATACAACATAAATACACCCCACATAAATGCACTGTATAACGCATACCAGCAATCCACATAAATGCACTCCACACCATAACATATAATTCCAATAAGCATAATTTCGCTCAAGCCTGCGATGTCTTCAAAGTAGTGATAAATAGTCCAGTGAACAAGATGTGTAAGTTTTGTAAATTACACAGACACAAAGTGTGAAGTGATTACACTGTTGCGGCTCAGGAGGAAGAGCGGGGCGGCTAGTTCCTGCCCTCTCTGTGATTTGAGTGTGCAGTGTGGCATTGCGTAATGTCATTGCTATATTTGGCCTAACAAAAAACACTCCAGGTGTAGTAGGGCCCTGGCTTCACCTCCTGGTGCAGGGTGGGCTGTGCTTTATGGCAGGCATGGAGGCAGGGATGGTCTCGGCTGCAGCTCTGGCCTCGTACAGTGCCCCTGCTATTTTTAGTGAGAGAGAGGCACTGAGGTGGTGGTATTGGTGGTGGTGGTATTGGTGGTTGTGGTATTGGTGGTGGTGGCATTGGTGGTGGTGGCATTGGTGGTGGTGGCATTGGTGGTGGTGGTATTGCTTGTAGTATTGGTGGTGGTGGTAGTGGTGGTGGTGGTGGTGGTATTGGCATTGGCGGTGGTATTGGTGGTGGTATTGGTGGTGGTGGTGTTATTGGTGGTGGTGGTATTGGTGGTGGTATTGGTGGTGTTGGTATTGGTGGTGGTATTGGTGGTGGTGGTATTGGTGGTGGTGGTACTGGTATTGGTGGTGGTGGTATTGGTATTGGTGGTGGTGGTGGTACTGTTATTGGTGGTGTTGGTATTGGTGGTGGTATTGCTATTAGTGGTATTGGTGGTGCTATTGGTGGTGGTGGTATTGGAGGTGGTATTGGTGGTGGTGGTGGTATTGGTGGTGGGGTATTGGTGGTGGTATTGGTGGAGGTGGTGGTGGTGGCATTGGTGGTGGTGCTGTTGTTAATAAAATAGGCTTTTGAAAACAACCCGTCAGGTGGCTTTAGTGCAGATGACATGTAACACAGATGTGCTGTTGTCAGCTTCAGCCCATTGGCACAGGATTATGTGCTACCTGGAATTCACATGACTTTTGCTAATCATTTCTAAATCCATTTTACTTGGGGGGGGGGGGGAGGGTTGAAATAGACACAAGATAATGCCGGGTTAAAGTGATTGAAAGCAGGCGCCCGTGTTACGTGGGCGGCCGTGCTGCTTAAAAAACCACAAGCGGTTACAGCTGAAGCAGCACATGTCCGGCCTGCAGTAAGAGAAACTCAATAAAGTAAATAGTACTTACAGACTAAATAACAGGTCCTGTGTAACAACCAAAGTAAAGGGGCCAGTCGCCATGGGAGGGTACAAATGAAGATAAGGCCATACTAAGGAGGGACTACTAAGCCTATTATCGAATCCGAAGGCAGCATTTACGACACAAGCCAATGAAAAATATGGGAGGAGAGTGGGCGCGGCCTCTCCCCATACTCTACTATAGCAGTCTCGCTGTCACAACTTGCTCCCTGCATTCCCGTGTCCACCACCAGGGGGCTGAATTGTGGGACACGCCAGTGGCATAATAAGCTACTGGACCCTCCCCTTCATGCATATTCTAACTTCCAGCCATTTGGACACTATTGGGGAATTGACATCCATTCCCAATCCATGCCAGGTTTTGTGAAAGCCAGCCTGCTCATGCTTGAAGCCAGCCTGCTCATGTTTGACACTCCATTACCCAGAATTCCCTGCTCACTGCTTCGACTCCACCCCTGCAGGCCAAGGATGGGTGGAGGAATTCAGCTCACCTGTGGCTGGCTGCTGCTAGCCTGCTCACACCTGATGCATGTAATTACTGTGAGCTTTTTTAAGCCTGAGCTCCCTTCAGTCCAGTGTTGGTCATTGTAGCTGTTTACCGGTGAGACCGATCCTTGTTTCCAGTGCTCCCTGAGCTTTTGCTATCCTTGTTTCCAGTGACTCCTGAGCCTTAGTATACCTTGTTCCTGAGCTGCAGCAGTTTTCCTTGTTCCTGAATTGGCACTGCCTGCAGTGCTACCTTGACTCCTGAGCCATAGTAATCCTTGTTCCTGAGCTGCAGCAAATTTCCCTTGTCCCTGAATTGGCACTGCCTGCAGTGCTACCTTGACTCATGGCCTTTAGCTCACTTCTAGTTCCTGCTCCTGAGCCTTAGCATTCCTTGTTCCTGAGCTACAGCTGGTCCCCTTGTTCCTGAACTAGCACTGCCTGCAGTGCTACCTTGGCTTTTGAGCTTTTGCTAAATTCTTGTCTTGCTTAAGCACTGCCTTCTAAGCTACTTTGTTTTCTTGATTCCTGAACCTTCACTATTCTAGTATACCCTTGTAGCCTCCCCTTCTGTATACCCTTTTCCAGTCCCTGCCTTTCTTCCCATTTCCTTGGTTCCAGTTCCTAGTTTGCTGTCTTTCTATTCTGCTGTCTTGCTTCTGTTACCTTGTATGTTTGTTACCTGCTTTCTGCCAAGTGTGCCCTGTGATTTCCTTCCTTTCCTGTTAAGCACTCCTCATTGCTAGCTCCTTGTCTATTGTGCTTGTGTTTAGTTCTACCCCTTGCTGTTACTGCCTTGCGTGTTCCTGTTTGATCGCCAGGATCCGTGGGCACAACTGACTACCTAGGTGGTGTTTCTTGTTCACTGTGAGTATTGTCTTTGAGTTACTGTTATAGCATCAACATAGGTATAAGCTCCACAGACCCTGCCTTTGCATACATATCCTATATGTGGGTATTTTCAGTCAGTATCTGTAACAGCAATTGTGGGTGAGGAACTTACTGAGCTTCAGTCTTACCGTGTGGAGCTCCTGAGTGCTTTACCCCACATTCCCTTTATTGTTAATGTTGTATTATATATATGTCTTGCACGTCCGTCCTGGGTGTAGTTAGTCTGAATGCTAAATTGCCTTGTGAGTGCCCTTCCTTTCTGAGTCTTAGCCATCTTGTTCCTTTGTACAGGCTTCCCCTTTAGGTCCCTTTTCTCCTCTGACTTCCTGTGTGATCCTGGGCAGCGCTGTACTCCTCTCTCTGTGTACGTTTTCTACCCCGTTCCCAGTCCTTGCCCAAGTCCCTGACTGTGTTCCTGACATAGTCCCGGACAGTCCCTGACACTCGTAGAGCGAGCAGTGCATGTTCGCTGCCGCTGGGGTCGACCTAAAAACACACACACACATACAAACACACAGGCACGCACACACACACAAACTCATGCATGCACACACATGCACGCACAGATAGATACAAAGACACATATGCATGCACAGACACACACAGACATACCCACATATGAGGGTGATGGTTTCTATTTGACCAGCATCAACAAAGTTTAGTCTCATTTTTGGTTATTCATTTCCAACCCATGCTTGTTTAATGAGCAGTGTATTTAAGCAGCGAGCATTATGAAGGGGCAGGTTATATTTTTGTAATATATCACAGGCAAACAGTCTCTACTATGGAGAGCTTTCACACTGGAATGCACTTTTGTTTAAGTGGCACTCACTGGTGTTCATTATTCAATGGGAAGTAGAGGCTTGCCAGTGATAGTTCATTACTACCACTTGCAGACCTTTCCCATTCCTACCTACTCGATCATATAACCAAGAGACAGCGGAATCACCTGGCAATAAAATAACTTGCTCCAGCAAGCCATCTTGCCAGCCATTGCTACTGTTACATCACCAACAGAAGCACTCTCTCCCCTACTGTTCCCTACCTCACCCAGGTCACCAGAGATTCACGTAAAGTGTCAGAATGGCACATAACAGTATTCTGTCTCACCCACCTTCCCTCTCCTCTCTCAGGGTATGTGCAGGCCTGCTACAGGTGATGGAACGCAGTGGCAGTCTACTGCCACCCACCCATCTTCCACATCAGCATGGTTGTCCACAGATTAGTGATGATGGGGAAATGGAAGCTGCACTGACGTGACTCTCATATAACCACTGCCTGCATGGGCCAGCTCCCTGCTCTCAATGTGAGTGTAGATTTTAAATAGGGACAGAATGCTTAATTGGCAGGATAACAGGCATTTGATTTTTTTCTATTTGGGTGGTGGTGGGGGTAACAATGCTTGGCTGACATCAGGTAATTTTTGTAAATATTTGTGGGGGTGCGGGAAAGCAAGGTAACGGTGAGTGTGGGGGTGGTTGGCAGCACAGAAGAGGAAGTGGGAGGCAAATCACCAGGTATATTTGTAAGACAATTTAAGTGAGGAGTGCTAAGATGCGAAGAGGCTGGTTGGGGTGGGTGTAAAGTGCATATAACATACAGTCAAGTGACTGAGAGAGATAAAACCCTCAACAATTGCATATATTCTGTGTTTATGAACAAACGCACAAATGGTCCCATTCAAATTGTGGGAGCAGGAGAACAGAAGAATGCTGTGTGTAAAAACTAGAGGAGAGTTCAGCACAATTTCTCAACATGACCACCAGTAATGCGGGCTGCCCCGGGTCCACGAAGGGGACCCTCCTAAGAGGGCGGCCCCCCTTAGTGCCACATGAGGGCACACGAGGCAGCCGCCCAGTGTTTGCCCGCGTCACTTCCGGGCAGGGGGGGGGGCGAGGTACAAATACCTCTCCCGCCCACTGGGCGTCCTCTTTTGCCCACTGCCCTGACACTTTCCGGGCACATGTTCACCACAAAAAGTCAAGCAATTTGCGGTACAAAATACAAAAAAAAACTTAGCACCCAAAGTTCAAGAAAATGCTGTCAATAGCCTTTTCAATGACTATACGAGATACAAAAATTTTGAAGAACCTTGGACAATGGACCTAGAATTTTAAAGTTTCATAATAAATTGCCAAGGATGCTTATAACAGCTTTTTTACAAGACAATGTTTCTGTAACAACTATGAAATCAACTAATGTATTCAATATAGTTGGAAATAACGGGGGTTGATGTTGGTAATTACCTGCACATGGAACAACTGTTATGAAGAACACCTGAAATTTAGAACTAGGATGAATTATTTATGTTACATATTGTGTTTCCTGGACACCCGTTAGTTTCAATACAGAATTCTAAGTCTGGTTATACACTGCAGTGATGTAGCAGCAGTGGGAATCAAAGGTTGTTGCTCACTGTAATGTTGTAAACGAATTCCAGGCTGCACTGACTGGACTCTGAGACAGCCTGTCAGTGTTGGGCTGGCTCTGTTCCCTGGATAGTAGAGAACACATCTTCTGGCTGGGCACGGGAGAGGGATTCAAAGAGGGTGGGTGCTGCGGATCGGTTGCAGGAGACCTGGTTTTATTTTTACATATTTGTGCAGTGGAAGGAGTGGATTGAAGAGAGGTAGTATGGGCAGGTGGAGGACACTTGGGGGCAGATTTACAAGCCCCTTGTGCCTCCTTGCACCGCTATTGCGTCACTTTTTTGGACGCAACGGCGGCGCTGCATCTGCTTCATATTTACATGGTTGCAGATGCGTCACTTTTCTACAGGCTGCGTCCGTTTTCGCCTGCGCCAACTTAGATTTTAATTTATGCAAGGTAGGCGTTCCGTCGGAAACGCCTGCCTTGAAAATGCAGCAATGGTATTTATTACTTTTTCTGTTTATGGCGCAGCCTAAAGGCTGCGCTGCCAATGCGTCACAATCCCTACGCCTGCTAAATCCAGACGTAGGGATGACGCATTGGCTGTACCCAACGGACCACACCAGCTGCAGTGACTTGATTGCAATCTGCAATCAAGTCACGAGGTAAGTATATGCACGTAATGTCACAATGTGTGACATTACGTGCTGATGTCACACATACAAGTGGGCACTAGGCCCACTTGAATGCGTCACATCCAGGACCAATATGTTTGAGTGCAAAGTGACTTTGTCACCTTTTTATGCTCCAACACATTGGTCCCCATTCAGTAGTCGATGCATCAGTTAAAACTGACGCATCGCCTCTAATTTTGACGCATTGCTGGAGTAGCATCGGCTTTCATGCCAACTCCAGCAATGCGCCAAAAAACCCTGTGTCATGGTGCGCCGTATTGTAAATATGGCACATTCATGGTGGCGCAAGAGTTTCTCCAGCAGGTGCAAAAAACTGACGCAGTGCTGCTTTAACGCAGCGATGCGTCACTTCTTGTAAATCTGCCCCTAGGTTTTATTTGCAATTTAGGAGAGGAGGTAAGATAACAGGAGAGGATGATTGGGGGTGTGACAGAAAACCAGGTATCATTTTATTTTAACATTTCGGTGGGAAGGAACTGAACAGCGGATGTTGAGAATGGGTGGCAGGACAATTTTGTTTAATTTGGGCAGAGGAGAGAAGTGCAAATGCAAAAAGGGGTGGAGTGGGTGGCAATATACCAGATACTTTTTTTAAGATTTGGGAGCGACAAGTAATGTTGAATGTTGTGTGTGAGGGTGGCAGGACGAGAAATACTGTTTTTAAAATGTGGGTGGTGTAGGGGAGAGATTGTCAGAGAGTGATGGGTGACAGGACACCACGTTTAATATGGTGCAGGAGTGGGCACACGTGTGGCCATGTTGTATATAAGCCTTCCTATGCTAGCTTGTGCGCTAGCTCAGGCTCAACCTAAAAAACATACTACCAGTTCCGAAAATGCAAACAGTATTTTTTTACAGCTCTGCCTAACGTTGAAAGCTGGGAAGAGGGTGTTCATTGCACAGCTAACCTTTTAATGAATCCCAAATTAAAAAACACAGTACTTGGTCTTTAAAGACCTGTGAAAAGCTCGGGCGTGCCGGAGATAAGACTCCAGACACTGCCCAGCAGAGCCCACAGCTGCAGAGAGACATGAAACTCACGATGGAGAGGAGGGGGGGAGCAGGAAATAATTGAACTTCAGAAATAGAACAGTTGTGTATAAATTCAATATTTTTTCTCCAGTTTTGAATAGCACAAACACAACCAGAAAATATTTGAGAGATTTTCAAAAGCACCGGTAACATTACACATGAACACATTCATTTTTGTAGGCACGGCGCGATTAGGTAATTTGCCCAGAATCACAGGATCCGAGGCCGAGACTGGAAACCTAGAACCTGGCCGTTTTGCCACATCCTCTCCAATAGGCCACTCTCCCGGGAGACTCAGGCCGACCCTCTGCCCCCCCTTCCCCTGTTCCCTCCACTTTCTCTCTTCCCCCCTCCCAATGTGTACTTCCCCTCAACTCGCCAGCCTTACCTCTGGCTAACACGCTCCTTTTCCACTCTGCACCTTCCCGGTACACCACCCCCTTACTTAATCCATCTTTCTTACAACCAGTTATCCTGGTTAACTTTCCATACCTTCCCCCCTTTTCCCCCTTCTCTTCTTCCTTACCCGTTCTCCCCCTCTCCTTGTACCCCGAATTCTCCTCAAACACCTCTCATCTCTCTTCATGCCCCCATTCCTACACTATTGCAGCACAACCCTGTATCCCCCCTCGGTAACCCCTTCCCTTTCCCTCCCGCGGACCTAGCAGAACCATATTATTTCTTCAACTACCCTCTAGTCCAATCCCCCCCACTCTGCCTGGTGCCTGTCCCCATACATTCACCTCTCCTAGCTCACAGGACCTTTCCAGACCCCTCTCCTCTCTTCTCCCCATCCCTCCGGCCATCCTATGACTACCCTCTCTCCCCTCCCCGCATTCCGACCTCCCTCCTCGTTTCTCACCTGTCTCCTCCTAAATATGATCTCAATTCTTCCCCTCTGTTCAACATCAGCAAAGATAACTCTCTCTCCACCTCAGATGCACCAACAACCTCTCTCAACCAACATCCATCCCCACCTTCTACTCTTGCACCCCAATAACCCCCCGCTCCCCCACCTCTCCCTGCTCTCCCTCACCAACTGCACTCCCTCCTGTATCCATCGAACCTCCTAACTTTCCGTGCTCAACCCTACTCTCTCTGGAAAATAAATTAGGATCTCTCATCACCTCTATTTCCCAGCTTGAAGCTACCATCTCACTCTTAAGCATTAAGTTATCCACCTTTCGTAACAACCCTATTCCCTTTGCAGATACTCACTTCCCCAATCTCCCGAGGAGTACCTTGCTCCCGCGCCCCAAAAAAGCCAATCACCATCATTCTCCACAATCTTGACCTTCTCTTCCTCACTGAGACCTGGTTCAATGACACCTCTCATACTATGTTTGATCTTGGCGGCTGGTGACATGTGAAAGTGGTGAGGCGTAAAATGATTGTTGTACTGCACTGTGGCGAGCGAGCGTAGCGAGCGAGCGTGACCAACATAGGGGGGATTCGGGGGGGTTTTCCCCCCGAGAAAATTTTGAAAAAAGAGTGGACAAATGGTGCATTTTCAAGCAAATTTGAGAAAGCAGGAAGTTTAATAAAGCAATTGTGAAAGTGCAGTTATTACATTAATAAAGAGATGTCACTTAACAACATAGGTAGCTGCTTATTCAGTATAACCAAGGTCATGCCGCCCGCTGCTCCAAGCATACGTGCCCGTGTTTCTAAAACTAAAATGCTGTAAAATATGTGTGTGACGTGCAGCCTCACATGCAGTCGGTTGCACCCTGTACTATCTGTGTAATGTGCTTAGTGCAGCAATACAGATATAAATACATAAGGAAGACAGCCACACAGACTGAAAATTGTTCCCTTATAAGCTATATGTATCATGTGATTGATTGGGGTAAGCAAGGTTCAGAGCTAACAGTCCACTATTTGTAACCTGATTAGGGTAGGGAGCCTGGGATGTCCCAGCACGTTATCACAGTCCTTAGAGAAGGCTGGAAAGAGATCTGTCCCCTGGGGGCAGGAAGAGCACTGTGCAGGGCTGAACCGAGCAAACACTGCAATACATTATCAACACAGCGAGCAGACACAGCACTGCAAGCATCGGGAAAAAAAAACACAGCTCTGTCTGGGAAATTTCTCTCCATAAAATCTGCTTTGCACAAGTCATTTACAAAAAAAAAGGGAAAAACGAATTTTCGTTTAAAGGAATGGAAAAACATTTTCAATTCATTTGGTTCGGAGCCCAGACGGAACAGTTATGTCCAGGTGGGGTGATGAGTCCAACTTAACCGGAAGTGATCCGCGAAGGTGTGCGTGGCCTGTACTGGGCTTGGTAAAATTACCTCACCCTGAGGGTTGTTGACTAGAGACAGCAGACACATACTTGTGCTGTGATTTGCCAGAAGGCCTACTGTTGAAATGAAAGGCTCCCTATTCTTCTGTAAAGCGGTTCTATAAAAGAGAACAGACAGACAGCCAGCCCCGGGCACCAAGCTTTTTTTACTAGTGGCACGCATTTTCTGTAAGAAATGTGGGCCAACAGCAACACAGAATAGTTTCATTACTAAAAAAAAAAAACCTTTCCGTTAAAACACAGTAAAAATACAGCAATGGATAGCATTTTGACTTCAAGCCGCACTAGTCCAGAGAAGTCCAACTATCAATGCCATTCACTTTGGGGCTCTGTTTGGAAAGAGGATAGTCCCTGCATAGAGAAAGAAACTCTAGAGTCACGACAGAACCCGGAGCCATGAGATGAGCAGCCACTTCTGAGTATATGTTTAGTTATGGAAATAAATCATATTCTGTAAAATACAACTGAAATAAATAGCATACCAGAATAACAAGCCCCACGTCTGTGTACAGAAAGGACTGATTTGTGTACCAACACAAGCGTACAAGCAAACATGAAAAGCAATGCCACCATCTCTACATTTAACGTGGTAATACATACAAACTGCTATGAAGAACTGGCGTTTGCATGATTTACCACATTAAAGGCAGACCTTTTGGCTTTCCCAAAATTTTTTGCTGCTAACACAATCCGAATTTTAAGAGTGAAGCCAAACAAAACAGTGCTAGGAAATTAATCAATGGCTTTCTTCGAAGTAACCTAGTATTAAATCACAGTATACCTTTTCCGTTTCACCTACTTACATGTAAACAAGAAAGAAGAGGTGATTCAGACATACACAGGGAGATTAAAGAGCCGATTTTCAGTTCATGCCAAAGTGTAACCCGCATGACCACTTTATAGTAAATGCATCAGTCTCTCTCTTTGCAGCGTTATCACGGAGCTGGCAGCCAGCTTGTGCACACAGTGTGGAATCCGATACTAAGTTCATAGATTAGAGATGGATCGACAAAGGCAAAGGGTTAATTGGACATTCCTTATACGGAAAGCGATCAATAAAGGTGACAGAAATCACAACCTCTGCTAAAATGTGAAAAATAATAAAAATTGTATATCTAGATGAGATTTGAACAGGAGCTCTATTTTACATGCAGTAGGAATACCACCCACAGCAATATGTAATTAGCAGGTGGTAAAGCCAGGCCATGTCAGGAAGACACACACAGATGGCACACACCCCGCAGTGACAGACAGGCGGGAGCCGGAGGGTGACAGAGAGCTCAAGTTTGAGAGAAGGTCAGAGAAGTGCGCGCGAGAGACAAAGACAGTAAAAGAAACAAAAAAAAGATGGTTTGAGAGGGGAACTCAGAGGAGAGAGTGAGTGTGATAGACGCACTGATGGAGAAGAAGAAAGCGAGAGACAGACGCAAAAGGGAGGAAGAGAGAGCGAGAGACAGATGCAGAAGAGAGGGAGAGTGTGAAAAGGGAGTTGTTAGGCCACAGTGAAAGAAACATTTTTAAAAAATCAATAATAGAACTCCTGAAACAACAAAACTCACCTGCTCATTACAGCCTATGAGACAAGGCCTGGGTTCGACCACGAGTTGGTTTCTGGCTGCTCTGAAACAAACCCACGTGTGACACACTGGAGCTTCAAAGGGGGAAGCAGCCATCTCGAGTCTGCGCAGACTCTGTTTGCAGCCTCTACCCCACCCTTTCCCAACACGTCATAGTGACGAGTTGGGAAAGGGCGGGGTAACCAATTCTCCACTCCCTGATTAACGTGAAGCCCCGGCGCTACAGGGCTTCACTGTAAAACGCCCAGGGCTGATTTTATCTCCACGGCATCAGGGGGTGGAGACTGGTCCGCAAGTCTATGCTTTTGCCGAGCTGATGACATCACAAGCCCCAGGGCAGTCAGATCGTCAGCCCGGTAAATGCTGTAGACTTTGCCACTCAGCATCAGCCTCGCTGCAGACTGCATCATCACGAAGTGAGTAGCAGGCAGTGTGTACTGCACCCTCGGCCCTGAAAAAAGTCAGAACCCGATTATGCATGTTTGGGCTGTGTGTGTTCACTGTCTCTGACTGTAAAACAAAACAGTAAAACACTACGAACACTTTGCTTTTTTGACCAGTGCCAGCTAAAGTAAAGGGGGCGGAGCCCCGACGCCCTCAACGAGAAACCGCCCCTGCGACTGACTATTCTATCCTTAGAAATGACAGAACAGACAAAGTTGGGGGAGGTATTGCAATCATCTTCAGAAACTCCTTCAAACTTAAGGCTTTCCCTAACAGCTCCTTTCGTACATTCGAATGCCTGTCTCTGGAGCTTCAAGTGCAACAATGCTCACCCCTCAGATTTCATGCGATTTATCACTTGCCTGGTGTCTGTTCTTCCTTTTTGGAGGAACTCACCGACTTCATCAGCGACCAATACGCTCAAAGTGACAGACAGATCTTCCTGGGAGACTTCAATCTTCACTGGGGCTCTTTGGAAGACTCTGCTGCCAATAAGCTTGCCACTTTTCTCTCAGCAAATGATCTCATCCAACACTGCACTGAAACTACACATTCTAAGGGCTCAATTCTTGACCTTGTTATTTCTAAAGCAGACATGCTTACTATTTCTATCCCTATTCAGGTAGACTGGTCTGACCACTTCCTCATGCCCTTCTCTCTTCACCTTTCACACTTTATAACTCTTGGCCAACCTAAAAGGACTACTACCTGGTTCCGTAACACTAAAAACATTGACCTTGACACTCTGTGTGATTCTGCTATGCTTTCACTTCCAAAGCTAGACCCGAACTTGGATGTCAACGATCCCATCTCCCAATGCCTCGCAGTCGCAGACGAAATTGATAATGTCGCTCCACTTCAAAGCAAAAGGAAAAGGCCTACTCCTTCAGCACCATGGTTCAATAAATCCCTTTATGAAGAAGGGAAGAGCCTGAGAATCCTGGAGAAACATTGGAGACAATCTCGGTCCACCACTAATCTTTCTATTCTACGTTCTGCAAGATCAAAATACCACAAACACATCTTCCATGAGCATCACACTTCAGAACCCTCCTCGACTCAGCCCAAAACAGACCCAAAAAACTATTTGACCTCATCAAAAATCCAAACTGCTCTCCCCCAACCATCAAGCCTGACGATTCTACAAAGAAAGCAGCAGAATTCGCTTCATTCTTTGATGAAAAAGTGAAATCACCGGTGGATCAGGTCATTCATCCTACCCCCCTGGAGGAGCGCAAATCCTTAGTCATTTGGCAAAACTTTGACTTAATCTCTGAAGATGCCCTCCTCAAATGCATCCTCGAAACTAAACCCTCTAACCATTCCTATGACCCCATCCCTAGTGACATTGCCATTGATTTCTACACCCATACTCTTTCCTACTGGACCTGTCTGGTTAACCTCTTCCTCAGCCAAGGCTCCCTTCCTGTTGCCCTTAAAACAGGACAGGTTACTCCACTCCTTAAAAAACCCTCAGCTGATGCGAACGACCTCAATAACTAGCGCCCCATCACCAACCTCCCCTGTCTTGCGAAAATCACAGAAAAATGTGAGCGAAACAACTTTCCAAACATATTATGGATAATAATCTTCTTGACAATTTCCAGTCTGGATTCATTCAAAACTGCAGCACCGAAACAGCTCTGCTGCAAGTGATCCACGATGCGCTGCGTATAATCGATTCAGGGGAGTCTTGCCTTCTGATTCTTCTAGACCTCTCTGCAGAGAATGGGCTTGGAAGGCACAGTGCTTAAATGGTTTGCCTCATTCCTCGCGGACAGATCCCAAATGATCAAGATAGCGAACAGTCTTTCGTCTCCATTGGCGGTAGGTCAAGGCGTCCCTCAAGGTTCTATTCTCGCACCCACTTTGTTTAATCTCTATTTGGAACCATTGGGAAATCTCCTAAGTAAATCTGGGATCCTCTACCATCTCTATGCTGATGACACTCAAATCTACCTTAAGGTGTTCTCTGCACACGATATCTCAATCCTCAACTCTACTCTCAACTCTATTCAAATCTGGATGTCAGCTCATCAACTCATTCTGAATCCTTCCAAAACTGAATTCCTCCTCCTCTCTACCTCTCTCTCTCTCCTCCTCCTGTTCAATCTTGGATGGCTCAGCTGAAGTTACTCAACAATAAACCTATCGTTGTCGACAGCACAAAATCCCTTGGTGTCATACTTGACAAAATGCTCAATCTACTCTCCTACATCAACTCCATTGCAAAGAATGCACGATACCAACTGCGCCTTCTCTGGGGGATTCGACGTTTCTTTCCGGAACAAGACCTAAAAACCCTGGTCCAATCTCTGGTTTTCTCTAGATTGGATTATTGCAATTCTCTTCTTGCTGGCCTCCCCAAATCCCACCTTTCCCCTCTTAAATCCGTTCTCCATTCAGGGGCTCGCTTTATATTTGGGGCCAAACGAAGTGACCACATCACACCCTTTTTGGCTTCTCTTTGATGGCTTCCCATCGAGGCAAGAGCAATCTACAAGACTGCCTGTATCACCCACAAAGCCTTGCACACTTCCCCCCCTCGATACCTGGCGAATAAACTGAACATTTCTTGAGGCTCTAGACCGTCTCGTAATGCGGAAAAGTTACTGCTTGAGCCCCCCACATTCAAGAGGGAAAGATCGATGGCTCAATCCGTCTCTGGCAATGCAGTGAGAATCTGGAACTCGCTTCCTCCATTACTCCATACCACCACCTCTACTCGGACCTTCAAAACTGACCTCAAATCTCTTCTCTTCCAAAGACACTTCCAAAACTAATACACCCCTCTTCAAATCCCTCAAGGAAGTTCTTTCTTTATTGTAAATTTGTAATCTATGCCTGTACAATCGTCATCCTAGAGTGTTTTTTTGTGTGTTTTTGAGTGACTGCCATCTACTGCTTTATTTTACCTCTCCTTGTTTCTCGTTTGTTTCTGTAACATGTAAATTTTGTAACCCTCTCCTCATGTAACGTACTTGGTTCTATTGTGAAGCACTCTGACACCTTTGGGTAAAGTCTGTGCTATATAAAAATGCATTAAATTAATAAATAAATAAATAAGTAAAAATCCTCTCCCTCCTTATTGTATAACTATTGTAAGCAGCCGCAGCACCATTGAACATTATAATAAACCCTTTCACCCTTCTAAAGTCAGATCATCTCATTTCCAGACTCCGAGCCGACATTCTTCTATTATTCTTGTAAATAATATGTTCAGATTTTCACTACGTTTGAATGAATTAGCTTAACTGTCTTCTTGTTACTCTCATGTGTTCAATAAAGTTAGGTAAAATAAACTGGATAAGGGCTCTCCTGCAACCAACTTGTCGACCTGTCCCCGCCTCATAGGCTGTTTCGGCCAATGATTCACGGCAATTGGTGTCCAAACAAGCACCACTGCCCACAGCTCGCTGGCCTTTGTTCTACATGGAGCTGAAAACAAGGGAAATTTGGAGCAGCGAGCATGGAGCTAAAAGCGAAGGAATTGTATCAGCTGCTCTCTGTGTCTCTTTTGAGATAAATATGAAGAAATGGGTAGGGTTTTAAATCAAGTACGTCTGGCAGGATGGGAATGGGTGTAGGAGAGATAGCACGGAGAGACGCGATGACCGAGGCGAGTGAGGCGGTGAATCTAATTACGGGGACAATGGCGATTTCCCCTCTCTGTATTATTTTTTACTTTTACCTGCTTGAAGACTTTTTTCTCCAAGCAACAGATTTCGTCTGTGATCGGATAACTGGCAGCAGGTAACAGTAAAATGTGCCTTATAAAGAAAATTGCTCGTTTGTGCATTTCGAAGATAAAGCTAGAGCGCTGTTGTGAAATGCCCACAGCATGCGAGCAGAAAAAAACAAAGCCACTTGTACCCGTTCCCATTTAAAATAAAAAATGCGGTTGTGAGTGTCCCGGCACCTTAGAAAGTGAAAGCGCGCACAGTGCGCTGAAAGTAAACAAAGCTCGTCCTCATGACTAAAGCAGGACAAACTCAATAAGGATAAAGTGCTTATGGTGAAGGAACCGAAGTAATGGGCCAGTAGCCATGGGACGATACAAATGACGACATGGCTGTACTAACTAAGCCTATTAACTAATCAGAAGACAGCATTTACAAAGGACAAAGACACAAGCCAATGATAAATCGGGGAGGGTGAGTGGGTGGGGCTTCACTCCCGTACGGACTACCCCAGAGCAGCACTTGCACGCTAGCTCAGGCTCGACCTAAAAAGCTGCTGGTTACTGTGCAGCATTTACATGTTAAGGACCCGGATGATGGCAATAAGGGCCAGTAGCTTTGGCAGCTACACTTCTGCAGGTCAGCAACATCTGTACCACCATATTACTAGAGCGAGAGGCCTTTCTGTCTCCCTTACCTCCCAGTCTGTCTTTCCAGGTAAGCTTCCCACCTGACGGTTTAGATGCGATCGCTTTTCAGCCCCCGCTAGCAAAACTGTAAAACTCCCCCCTCCCCCGCACTGGTCTTCACAGGGAGTCTACACAAACCAGGCAATCTGTGGGCTCAGTGTGATTGTTTGACTGCCACCTGCTGGGGAGAGACTCCCTGTCTGGGCCTGTTTGTATACATAGCCAGTGGCAGCTCTCATCACACCCGCCGTTCACTCTGCGTTGACTCCGTTTTATATTTAGCACTGTTCAAATGGCATGGATGCGTTTGCCACGTTCTCTGAAGATTGCTAATTTACCATGGAATGTAAGAAACTGAGAAACACACATTTGTCATTTAATGTGCCAGTGACACACCACTGAATGCAAAAGAAAACATTTAATAAGCACCAGCTTAAACAGAGAAAACGAGCAGAGGATTCCACCAAGAGAACTTCACTGCAAATGCAAACATTTTACATGGTGGCGCGCGCCTTTCATTTGTCCTGGGGCTGGCCAAAATACATTTTTAAACATTGTTTTTTTTTCAACAACCACAATTGCCACACTTTAACAAGGGCGCCCGTGTCCACTGTCAGCAGCTTCTAAATACTTTTAAGGTCCTAAAAGCATTTGAGAATTCGGACGAATGCTTTTTTGTAGGTGTTTTTTATATAAATATAGTGCTTCTAGAGTTCACAGCTTGGGCAGTAAACAATATATTCACCCTGTTTTATATCTCTATTCCCTTAATGTACACATTATCAATAGCCTCCGCCGCTTCAAATGTGGCATTTTATTATCGTATTTATATACTACCCTTATAAGGCATTGAAGCAGTTTAAAAATGTGTTGCTTCAGTGCATTGCTTGAGAGTTCCAAATAGTGTTTCATATTCAGGGCATTGTGTAAGGCTAAATGAGAACAGTAGATATAACACCCATGATAATGTGCTGCATGGCTAAATACTTTTAAAGTCCTAAAGGCGAGACCGATTGCATTGCAAATGCTTGTTTTTGTTCGTCCCATCTCACACGCAATGTGACACTCTCAAACAGGGTGCGAAAACCAGAACCGGGGCAGCTGTGTTGATAAGCTGTTGCCGATAAGCTTATCTCTGCTCGAGGATCGGCTTGTTCACTCTTGTAACGCAAATACCATAGAGAGGCAGACGTGTAAAGTTACACTCAGTGTGTGGTTACCAGTTTCCCTTTAAATCGTTCGTTTATTGTCTCTGTTTGAAGAACACTTCTAAAACACCAGTCAATTAGTCACTGTTTTCTTATTCCCATTTTTACTATGCACTGTTTCAACGTGATAAAATTATTGAACTTTAAAAAGCATTTTATATTTGGAAAAGGAACAATGGGGGATATTAGCAACCACTTGCGATAATTATCCCAAACCGCGCCTAGCGCGTTTTTTTTACCGCCGCGTATCGCTGGATTTTATCGCGGAGATAACACGTTATTAGCAACGTCTATCTCCAATGCGATAAAATATCCAGCGATAGCGGTAAATGCGTGAATATCTCTGGAAATCCAGCGATATTCACGCATTAACGCCATGGTGGACTTAGCCTGACAATCCACCTCCCATTGAAGAAACAGGTAAGTCATGTTTTTAGCAGGTGTTAAATTCTAGCGATAATCGCGCTTAACGCGACTTTTTTTATCGCTTCGCGTGCGTTGCTAATAGGGGGAAGTTGTGTTAGCGACTGTTTTCAGTCGCTTTTAGTTGGGAACGCCTACCTTGCATGTCATTAGCGATAATTATCGCTGGCATGCAAGGCGATAGGAAAACCGGCCGCTATCGCCAGAAAGCTGTCGCTAACGCCTGTTAGCGACAGCTTGCTGATAGGGCGATAAATATATCGCCGCTTTAGCAGCAAAAAGTGCCGCAAAAGTGGCGATACTGCCCTTGCTAATATGCCCCAAAGTAACTAAAGAAGCCATTAGAATAGTCTAATGCTTAACGCTGACAAATGAAAGGAGCAGCTCCACTGGGACATATAAACCTCCAGCCTGTTCCTCGCTGAAACCCTCAGAGGAAACAAGTTCACTCACACAGTAAAATGTATTGTTTATCACGTTTTAAAACAACAGCAATCTTCAGAAAAGTACACTTGAGCCCAGTTTTAGTGTGCCAGTCAGTGCTTAATTTGTGCCGGATAGGTTTCCGGTGCTCAGCACCCGCACTTAATTGTGATAATAGCTGTCTGCTACATGGTGGCACTCTTTGTGTGATTCAGAGATGAGCACAACAACAATTGTTTATTAATTCAAAAGACATTATAAATTACTAATACCTTGCGGCCCAGGTATTCTTGTAGCTTTGGGGCATGGAAGAGTCTGAATTGTCACACTTGTAGGAGTGTGATGGTGTGCGGAGGGGGAACATGGCGGCCGGAAGCTAAACGGTCGCGGCGGAGTTCCTAGGCGTGCACTGACCGGTCTCTCTGAGAAGCACGTACTTGCGCCCCTTTCTTCCTTTTCTTTTTTTGGCGACCTGATGTGCTGGATGGTGCCTGGGGGTCGGAGCGAGGCGATCTTGGAGCCCTCGTCGTTTCGGCTCATTGGTGCAGTGTGTGACTCGAGGCGGCAGACCCCGGGCTTGCAGCTCCGGGTTTCATACGGCAGAGTCAGCACATTCGGGCATCTGTCCGGGAGCTTTGGAGAGCAGATGCGAGGAGGCGTTTCACGGAACGAGTGCGCAGTGAGAGTGTGTTTGCTTTTTCCCTTTCAGTCCTGCGCCAGTTTGGGAGAAGATGATGGGAAAGTTGAAGGTGGAGGTAAGCCTCTAAGATACTTTATCCAGGATTTAACAGATTTTTCAGGCGTCAAGTCTAACCTCAGGGGTAACGAGGTTAATGTGATCCAGGAGTCTTTAAAAATAAAGACAGTTAATGTTTCGGAATCTAAGGAAGAAGTTCCATTCCTAAATCCCCCACGAAGGTTTTTCTGTTGGTTAAGGTGCCTTTAAATCCTTACTGCAAGGTACCTGTGATACAGAGATCCGCTAACCAGGTGGTTCGGACTGCGGTACTACGAGGGGGTTCCTGGTATTGTATGGCGAACGGTGGGAGTAGGGTCCCCTGTAGCGTCTTCAGCACTCTACCCACTACTAATCAAACAGCCAAGACAGATATTTGTCGCTATACTTTGCGAAATAGGGCTCCTAACCTGGTTGAATCCATCTCAGTTTCTCCACCAGTAACAGATGTTAGGGCCACCGTGAAACAGGGAAAAGTGAGAGTCATCGCAGAGAGCACCTCCCCCAGTCTGGTAGAGGGAGAGGAAAAGCCAAGAAAGTCTTGTCCTCCAAGCTCAGAATAACTCCGTCTTTGAAAACATACTACAAGGTATTATCTACTATACCGGAAAAGGGACAGAACAAAAAATTACTATGGCTTTCACTGGTATCCATGCAGGTCCCCCTTCTCTACCTTCTAAGATTGATTCTCAGCCCTCTGTTATGTCTTCTTTAGGAGAGACGAGTGGTGCAGATGAATCGATGGGCCAGCAAGTGGTCATCCATTCGTCTGTTGAGATCTCGAATAGATTCTCAGCCCTTGATAACCAGGACATTCAGGATTCCGTCCTAGGCCCCCTACCAACGGTCGAGAGAAAGGATATGCCTGAACCATCTTCGGTAGCTTCGCCAGTTAGATTGTCTGATTCAGCAACAAATATATCACCTAATACATCTTTGTCTGGATCGTTGGCTGACATTTTATTAAGCTTAAAGGAAGATATAGGGAAAAGGTTTTCCATCTCTGAGTCTAATCAAGCTGCAATCCAGGCCTCATGTGAGGTGTTGGCACAAAAATTGAAGAGGTTTCTCAGAGAACGGATGTTTTGGAGTCTGAAATTCCTAAAATTAAGGAAACTTTACTTTCTTCCTCAGTCGAGTTGGATAAACTAGCCCATCAAAATAGGGATCTGAAAGATGATATGGAGCGTCTTGAAAACCATGTGAGAAGAAACAATGTGAAAATATTGAATGTTCCGGAAGACCTGGAGGGGGGGGACATTAAAAAATTTTTGATCTCACTTCTAAAGGCGACAATCCTCAAAGATCTACCGGAATTGGATTTGGACTTAGACATTCAGCGAGCGCACCGCGATCCTTACAGGAGGAACATGGAAAAACAAAAGCCTAGGAAAATTTTAGTTAATTTCCTCACATACTAAGGAGAAAATTCTATCGCGGGCTCTGAAAGCAGGCCAGATAAAGAGTGAGTCCTTTTCTAGCCCATTTTCCTTTTCTATCAGATCGGACGTCTCCCATACTACAGCGACAAAACAGTGGGAGTTAGGTAAAAGAATGACTATCTTAAACTCCCTGGGGGCCAAGACACAACTGAGGTTCCCCGCATCCCTCCGGATCATGTGGAACAACCACATGCATAATCTTCGCCAAATTGAGGAGGTAGATGCCTTAATAGATAGAATAAGAAATGGGAGCGGGGTATAATTAGAAAGGGTGAAATATATGCTTCCCCATTGTGCTCTCTTGGAGAGATCGGTCTTCTATTAAATTTTAAGGGTTTCCTTTTTGAAATAATCACGTCTAGGGATCTTCGTCATAGGGCTTATGCCCAGAGGAGCAGGGTGGGTTCCCCAGGGTATTCAGGGGTTCAAGGGGGCACTTGGGGGGGCGGGGTGGGGGAGCACGGGTGGGGCTGCAGTGGAAAAAATATTAAAAATATCCTTAATCTCATCTATGCTTTAAGACTTGTGTCACTATTAGAAAGGTTGAATAGAGCCATGTCAGTAGATAGATATTGTAAGCCCTAATGGGTTCAAATATTAAATTTATCTCGTGGAACATCAATGGGCTCAGATGTCCACGTCGGCAGAGATTAGTTATGAAGTTTCTGGAACAATCGTCTGCACAGGTCTGTCTCCTACAAGAGACACACCTGAGTTACTTGGAAAGCAGGGTTTTGTTCAGAAAGTATCCGTGGGTAGAGATATTTTGTACATCTGATCAAATAGCCCATAATAGAGGGGTAGCGATATTAATTAGGTCAGGTGCTAGAGGCATCATTAAATCAGTTTTGTCGGATTGATCTGGGAGATGGCTACTCGCCCAGCTGGAGGTTGGGGGGATCGAGTTGACTATAGTTTCATTCTATGGCCCTAATGTTGATGACCCAGCATTTATTTATAAAATACAGGCTAAATTGATAGGAATCACAACTCCAATGATAATCGGAGGTGATTTCAATGTCCTTCTTAATCCCTTACAGGATAGATCTAATCATAGTAACTATGTAGGCGCCCCTCGTATTCGTCGGGCAATGATAGATATGATTCACGATCTTGGGCTTGCCGATGTATGGAGGGCAAAAATGGGTTCAGTTCCTGGCTTCACCTTCTATAGTAAGAAATGTGGTCATGCCTCTAGAATCGATTACATTCTTACTGACAGGCTTGGTTTAGAGAATCTGATTGATATCTCTATTTTACCAAGTATTCTTTCAGACCATGCTCCCATTTCTTTCCTATATGCAGGAAAACAGCAAAGTTCAAACTCTAGATGGACATTTAAAAGGGCAATGTTGTCTAACACCGAAATAATTAGGGCCCTTAAAGCTTCTATAATAGACTATTTTGCAATAAATATGGGTTCGACATCACTAGACTATGTTTGGGACGCATTTAAAGCGCATTTCCGTGGACAGTCGCATAGTTTGATTTGCTCTAAGAATAGGGAAGAGGCTTTAGAATTTCAGAATCTGGCAAGGGAAATCTCTAGGTTGGAAGGGGAAAGATTGAATTGTCCTCAAATAAAGTTGACGCAAGTTCTTAAAGATCTTGAATTTTTGCGTCAGGAATATAGGGGGAGGTTGGACCAAAAGATTAAAGCACAATGGTCTGTCTGTAACATGCAAAATTATGAGTATGGGGAAAAGGCGGGTGCCCTTTTGGCTTGGAAGGTGAGGAGGGATCGTGTTAAGAATAATATAAGTGAACTAGTTATGGATGAGAGTGGGGTAACTTCTTGTAAACAAGAGGATATGCAAAAATGCCTTCTTGCTATGTTCTCTGATTTATATAGAGAAGAGATAACTCCTAGCTCTGGGAGCATTCAAAATTGGCTTTCAAGTAAGGCCTTATCGGTGTTGTCAGAGGATGGCCGAACTGTATTGGATGCTCCCATTACTGAGATTGAGATAAAACTCTATATAGGTAAGATCAAGAATAGCAAGGCTGCGGGGACCGACGCTCTTCCAGGGGAGATTTATAAAATCTTTCAGGATGAGTTGTTATCTAGACTTTGTGAGTTATTTAATTATGTTTACAGCTTAGAAGGTAAAATCCCTAATTCTTGGAAGGGTGCTACGATCGTGCTTATTTTGAAGCCAGGGAAGGATCCCCTTAAATCAGACTCGTATAGACCAATCTCCCTGCTAAATGCTGATTATAAGCTTTTTATGAGTATTTTGGCGGGGAGATTGGTCAAATTAGTTCCGCAGCTGGTTAATATGGACCAAAAGGGCTTTATCCCTGGGAGGTTCATACAAGACCATACGCTGCAATTGATTGGAAGCATTGACCTCGCAGTAGTAAGATCAGAGCCTTTAGCGGTGGCAGCATATGATGCAGCTAAGGCATTTGACCGGGTCTGTTGGGTTTTTCTTTGGGAAACCCTTAAGATAATGGGATTTGGTTCCACTTTTATACAGACTTTGATCAGATGCTACGATGGTGCCTCTGCAGCTATCTTGTTGAATGGCTATTTAACATCAAGCTTTAATATAACGAGGGGAACTAGGCAGGGCTGTCCTATCTCGCCCTTACTATTTGATATCTACATTGAACCCCTTGCTCAAGCTATTAGATTGGAAGACTCAATTACCCCATTTCAAGTCCTTAACTATAGTAGTAAATTAGCTCTATATGCGGATGACTTGTTGATATACACTAACAATCCAATAGAGGTACTTCCAAGGGTTGAATCTCTCTTGAAGGAATTCGGTCAGTATTCTGGGTATTTGGTTAATCCTTCTAAGACGGGCTGGGGCGTCAACAATTGGGCTGGGAGAATGAGTAAGGAACTTAGATATCTTGGGATCACTATAGTTAGGGATCTTGAAGCTATCCCTCAGATCAATTTGAAGAAGGTCTCTAAAGAAATTGACCACCTTTTATCGAGATGGCAGAATCTGCCTCTGACCATTTATGGCCGGGTCAACCTTATAAAGATGGTCATCTTGCCAAAGCTAACATATTTGTTTGGTACTATTCCCCTTGATTTTCCTAGTAAGATTATAAGTAAAATACAAGGCAAGATAGGAAGTTTTATATGGTCTAATAAAAATGCCAGGTTATCCTGGAAAAAGCTAAGACGCAAGCTTTTGAAAGGAGGTCTAGCCCTCCCGGACTTGCTCTGGTATTCTTATGCCTTCCAGTTTAAAAATATACGTTCATTGCTTATTATTACTTCTGACACTAACTGGGGGAAGATCTTGGGTGAGATGGTTACGCTCGAAGGGGGTGGTCCGGGCTTTCTATATAAGTTCGGGGCTCCAAGGTTTTTTAAAAGGTCCGTCTAAAAGTCATAAAAACAGCTCTTAATGTTTGGTACGAGATTAGAAGGAAACTTGGGATTGGTTATTATTCGGACTTCGCTCCTATCTGGGACTCCCCAGGGTTACCTACATGGTTGGAAGATAGTCTTGCGCTGCCTATCAAAAAAGCTGGTATAGCGATCTGGTCCGATCTTATTTCATCAGATGGAGTATACCCCTGGGAGGTTTTAAGATCTAAAATAGGAAGCTCTTTCTCCAAATTTAAATACCTACAATTGTCCTCCTGGTATATAGCTGAAAAAACAAATATAGTGGGAAACTGGGAAATTGAGCTTCGTCTTCAAAATCCAAAACCCTTCAAGAAGGAGGTTGGGTACTGGTATAGAAATCTTGTAGACACAGATGTTGCAGATCTTCCTCCACATTATCATGTCTGGAATAAGTCAGTCCTGGACGATATTGCTGTTGATCTGTTTGGTCTTTCATTACAGATACTATATAAGTACGTTAAGCCTGCATCTCTCAAAAGAACCATTTCTTTGTTATAAACAGGCTTTATTATACTCCCATGAAAATAGCAAAATTTGCTCCCTCCTCCTCCCCGATGTGCCCAAGATGTGATCTCATCGCGGCGGACGATATCCACATATTTTTTGAATGTGCTATTTTAAATGGTTTTTGGAAGAATGTTGAACGTGCTTTACAAGCAATTTTCAAAGTTAAGTTGATTGTGAATCTTCCATTAGTTATATTTGGCCTGGATAATGACTCTACTAATAGGTTGCCGGGAACGCAAAAGGCCTGTTACTCCTTCTGATTCTTATAGCTCGGAGGGAGATTTGTAAACTCTGGAAAGATTCTAGGCCTCCCTCTATGAGAACTGGTTGAAAGCTGTATTCGGCATGGCTCGCTTGGACCAAGATGGTAACTCTAATATCTGGGCTCTGTTACTATTATGGGCTAGCGAAATGCGATTAGTCTAACGCCCCCTGGTCCAATGATTACACCAAGCTTCATACAAAGAAGCTGGCCTGGCCAGGCCTGAAGCCTATGCAGTAGCAGAAGACCGGGGTGCCCAGGTCGGATGGTGGTCTCTTCTGCTTTACTCTGCAGAAGTTTCGGTGAGATGAGGACAAAAAAAAAAAAACAAAAAAAAAACACTTGTAGGAGTGTGATTGCTAGAAGTTGTGTTGATACGGTTATTGGCAGCACCGGCAGGGTCAATGGATAGTGCGAGCTGTGGTAGCCTCATTAAGAGAGCCCTGGCACATATTGTTTTACAAATTAAGCACTGGTGCCAGTGGTAGCTTGATGCAAAGCATGGCATTCTATTTACTATCCAGCTGTTTTGTATTGGAAAGGCGCACATTTCACAGCGTAAAAAATGGAAGGCCCTGCTTTGTGTCAAGGGGCAAACAGTGATAGATTTTGACTCAAGGCCTGACTACGAAAATAGCCAGACCAGGCTTTACATTAAAATAGTAATGTCTACTTAAAGCAAGTGCAAACAACGGGGAATGTGTTCATTTCTCCCAAAAATGACACACTTCATATGTGCTACAGTGCACTGCACACATCCAATGTGTGGCAACCTTTTGAGTTTGTCTACGCATAGAAATTTGTGGTGGAAATGTGTGCCTCAAGTACAATTCTATGCTAGAAGCTTACACTCACCTGTGCACCCTGGTGTGAAGCTACCTGTCTCGCAGGGCAGCCCTGTTTGTGTGACAGCGCAGGAAATGCACTGTATTTTTCTCCTTGCACAAATCAGCACAGTAAATTAATTTGGATGCTGCACTGAGTGAAAAAATAGAAAATCTGGGCCTTGTTTACCATGAGCACGAAAGTAAAAGTGTGTAGTTTCGGTTACAGTGCCAACATGTATGTAACACTCTCTCCTCTCTTTTACTAGACATATATACACTGGCTGGCTGCATAACAATTACACTTGCCACATCTCTTACTAACCCTCTCTCATCTTCTTTCTTTGTCTCTCTATCTCACTCTCTCATTCCCTCTGTTATTTTTTCCTCTTTTCCTTTTCTCTTTCTTACTTTTCCTCTTTTTTCCCTTCTGTTTTCTCCCTTGCCACTCTTCCTTGGCCCTCTCTTTCATTTTCTTCTCCACAACGTTACTTCTCTCTCTATGGGGCATATTAACAAGAACGGCGTTAAAATTATCGCCGCTTTGGCGGCAGGAAACTGCCGCTAAAGCGGCGATAATGGGCTTGATAATATGCCCTTGAGAATTCCAATAGAAGCCCATGTTCTGGTGTAAACATGGGCTTCTATTGGAATTCTCAAGGGCATATTATCAAGCCCGTTATCGCCGCTTTAGCGTCAGTTTCCTGCCGCTAAAGCGGCGATAATTTTAACGCCGTTCTTGCTAATATGCCCCTATGTCTTTCTCTGGCGCACACACTGTTTTTATCTTCCCTTGTCCCTGAAGCAAAGACAATACCATTGCTCAGTTTAACAAGCATTTGCAATGCAATAGGTCTCGCATTTACGCAAGTTAAGCTATTGGCATTGTAAATGACAATGCCTTTTATTTATGTTTTAAAAACCAAAACATAAATAAAAGGCATTGTCATTTAAAATGCCAATAACTCAAACTCAAGTAAATGTGAGACCTATTGCATTGCAAATGCTTGTTGTACTATGTGCCCTCCTCGGAATGAGGTCAGCCTTCAGTGTACCTGAAATCTCGTTATGAGAGCAATAATGTGGGTGCACATTTTTTTTTTTTTTACTGAGTAGAATACACGTGCAATGTGGAGGAGGGGAAATGAAACTGGCTAAATTCCGTACTTATATTGCTGCCCTGGTATTACCCACAGTTATCCAGAAGGGCCCGCCCTCTAACACATAGTTACAATGACCTAATTTAACTTCGTCTGCACAAAGGCAGCTTTTTCGGAGCCCAATATCCCTATGCTCTAAAATTAGAGCGCTCGACAGGGAGGACTGGGAGGCTGCTTTAGTAGCCATGATTAACTCAGAAGCCATAATATCTTCCACTCTCGTTTACGATAAGAACACATGCTTCATACATGCATGTGAGTTCTAGCGCAAATTTTTTTTATTTTTTATTTTATTGAATTAGAGCGCTTTATAACCTGAAGGACACTACCTTACACGCTTTTCCCTTTTTATTTACCTGGAAATCAAGTGATATGCTCTGAACTGTAGAATGTTGGAACCGATGCAGGGATCCGAACCTGCTTCGCCATGTTCTAAATTGAGCAGCTCTAGCCGCTAGGCCGCATTTCCTTCCCTCTATGTTTTTACTCAATTCAATTCAATTTAAGCTTTATTTCGACAGAAATGTCATAAAAGCTATAAAATAAGAGTGACATTACTATTTTTTTTTTTTTTTTTTTAAAAGAGTGCAAATGTACAACATATTTGGTTAGCATGGACGTTGGTGCAGCCAGCTAATCAATTAGCACCTTTAGTCTAAAATACATATGGGGCATATTTACAAGAGCTTTATCTCCGCTTTTTGGCTTACAAAGCCAAAAAGCGGAGATAAAACCAGCGCCCTATTTACAAGAGGGTGCTAACATGCATAATTGCATGTTAGCACCCTTTTTCATAACGCTCACTTTGCATCTCCAATGAGATGCGAAGTGGGCGCTACTGGGCGTACCCAAGATGGGCTACCTTGCAAATATCGCTGATGTTTACATCGCGATATTTACAAGGCAGCCCACATGATTTTAGCACACATTAGATTTTGGCGAAAACGGCCGTTTTCGAAAAAACCTAACGTCTGCTAAAATCCTGACTTAGCCATCCCTAACATAGGGGGTGGATTATGCTGATACGACCCTGTGGGTCGTATCAGCAAGAGTTATCGCTTTTGCAGGGAACTTCGCTGGAAAACCAGCGATGTTCCCTGCAAAAGGGCGATAACCTCGCTATCTCTGGAATTCTTATCGCCCTGGCGAAACGCGTTGTTAATAACGCGCTACCAGGGCGATAAATACCAGAGATAGCCTGCGATAATATAATTATCGCTAAGCACGGCCAGCGATAATTATCGCTGGCCGTTGTTAATATGCCCCATATGACATTAAAAATATTGATAAAAAGAGAGGAACAATGGTAGATATATACATAATTATCCTAAAAACCAATATAAAAACAATCAATATTTCATCATTAAAGGTAAGCAGTGATACAGTACTTGAAAAGACTTTCAATTTGCTTAGTCTGACAACGGGAGTTTAAAAAGTAAAGTGCTTATGCATAATAATTCAAGCATCAATACTGTTGTGGCCTTAGAGTCCCTGCTGTCCTGTGTACAATAAAAGCTGTATCTATCTCGAAAGGGCTTTCCACCGTATGGGCCAGGCTTGACCCAAGAACTTTGCTACGCAGCAAGAAAAACAAAGGTCTGGAAACGGACTTGAGAATGCGTAGTGCGATGTGGTGGTCCCGTGTGCCAAGCTGCCGGCAAAGCGGTTTCAGCCATTTGGCCCGTGGTGTTTTGTACGCCGGGCAAGCAAACAGTAAGTGGGCAATGCTTTCTGTCAGGGCCTTGCAGCTTGGACAATTTTTCTCATTGTTTGCGGACCATTTTGCTGTCACTTTGCAAACAGGAAGGGATCCATACCTAAAGTGCATATACAGTATTCTATCTCTTGGTACCTTGATTAAATCAAGGAAGGGCTCATAATATCTAGTTTGTTTGTGAGAGTAGAATTCTGTTGTCAGTTTGCCCACATTGGGTCTGCTGATCTCTCGTTGGTCCACCCATTCCCAGTATAGGCGTTTAAGTTCCTCTCTCCTTGGGGGTTCCTGACTAGCCCAGCAGCCACATAGTCCTATCGCTGACACCGTTCTCTTAATGTCACGTATCCAGCCTATTTTCCCCCCAGTATCTAGGCTGATAATCTCGGTAAGGGCTTCTGCATAGGGAGAGAGCTCAGGGGTCCGCCTAATGCCAGCCCAGAAAAGTAAGGGGCGTAGCCTAGCTACGTCACCTATTGACCGCCTACCATGTCCATTAGTAACGGGGTGAGGGGGATGTATTTGGGTGCTGTGACTAGGTCTCTTAGGAATTTATGTTCTGATCTGCAGAGCTCATCTAGTTTATCGAATCCCCAGACTTCTTCTCCGTAAAGGGCAGCGCTAACCACCTTTGTATCATATATCTGGAGGGCTGGAGCTACAGGCCTAGTATGGGAAAGGCAATGTTCTTTCGCTATTGCTCCGGCCACACGTTTGTGTGCCATCAGCATCTTACCTCGGTGGGGTCTCCAGGTCATTTTATCGGAAAGTCTTACACCTAGATAATCAAAGGTGTCGACCTTTTCAAGGGGAATCTCGCCTAGGAGAGGGCTGCTCCTGCAGGACCTATGACAATTAAAGGCCATAAATTTGGTTTTGGCGCCATTTATGACCAATCCCCGATTGTCACAAAAAAGTTGGAATCTGTCAATTAGGCGCTGTAACCCTGCTGGGGTTTTGGATATCAACAGAGTGTCGTCCGCAAACAACAAAGTTGGTATCTTTTTGCCCCCCAGGGTGTTTATAATGTCCTTTTTTTTAGAGACCACGACTATTGAAACCCCAGGATCTGAACGCATAACCCACTGCTAAATCCCTGCTGATGACAGGGGTGGGGGATTCGCAGTTGCGCCCTGCAACCCACCTCTGCAGAGGCTGACCATCCAGAGGTCTTTAGCTTGTCACATGGCAATGATTACTAAAAGCATCGCTGGGTTCACAGCATAGTTATAGCCTTAACTGACGCCCCTCTACCTTCCGCTTCGTGCACCAGCACTCCCCCCAATAGAATGTCCTTGCTTCCTCCCATTGAACTCACCGTCACATGAGACGGAATGCTGGCTATCCGGCCCCAGCATACCTCCAGAGAAGATGTTAAAACAAACTTTCAACTTACACAACTCTTATGCACCACAAATCAACTTTAAAGCTGCACAAACAAGCACTCACACACCCACTAATATACTCATAAGATCACTCACAAACCCATATAGTCACTAGCACACCCACTCAAACACTCACAAAAACAGTCATAAATCCACTCATAGACCCATACCGCCACTCACATACCCATTTATACTCACCAATAGAGCCACTCATGCACCCAGTCACATACCCACAAAACCACTACACACCCACTGAGACCCTACAGTCAATCACACACTCACGCACACACTCATATAGCCACTCACATCCACTCCACTCACTCACTCATATAGCCACTCACATCCACTCTATGATGCATGAAGCCACTGACACACCCATCCTGCAAGGTTACAGGTACTCAGAAATTCATTAAAAAACAGAGATTACAGGGATGTTATAGTTAGGAAATAACATTAATAAACCTTAGAAATTCACTTAAAAAACAAAGGTTACAGGGAAGTTATAGTTAGGAAATAGAATTTTAAACACCTTAGAAATTTACTGAAAAAAACCAAAGGTTACAGGGACATTATAATTAGGCTCTGATTGTATATGCACAATCCCATAGAATTTCAGCAGTAATAATTACCTGAGCTAACTATAACTTATGCCCCCTCAATGCACTGTTTATCACCTCACATATTACATCACTCATGACATGGTATCAGCCCGGAGGACACCCACTTCCCGGGACTGGCCCTAAATAAAGGAAGAAGGGAGGCTGCCCAGCCCCCTCTCCCGGAGCCACTAATGGCTCTGGGGACCACCACTCCCCAGGGTCGGCTCCCTATGTCACAGGGTGCCAACCCCAGGACATAGCAGTTTGCTTTCGCTTGGTGGGAGCTTTGACAGGAAAACTACTCCCTGTCAAGCAGCAGGAAAACAGATGAAAAAATTGCTCCAACATGCATGGAGCAGCATTTTTGCTGCTCCCTATGTATGGGAGCAATGCTGGCTCCTGCTGGATGTGGGGAGCCAAATGCAAAAAGAACAATTGATGGACAGAATGCAGAACAATGTCATACATTCACACCTGTACAGAGATCTGGGCCTAAATCCATCGTTTTTTTGCTCACGATTCCTTTCCAGTTTGAACCCAGCCATATGCAAATCAGTCTTGACCCTGTGCCCAATGGGAACAGTCCAGCCCGAATTGCCAGGCCAGGTCCTCCCTGGACTGGAAACAAGCATCCTAGGACCGGTTTTGGGGTTTTATCCCTAATCAGCCAGGATAGCTTGACTCCAGTGGCATGGAGAGCACGGGACTCACGTCTGGCCATACCCGTCCCACTAGGGGTGACAAATGCAAAAAGAACAATTATGGACAGAATACATTCACCCCAGTACAGAGATCTGGGCCTAAATCCATTGTTTTTTTGCTCACCATACCATTCCAGTTTGAACCCAGCCATATGCAAATCAGTCTTGAACCGGTGCCCAATGGAAACAGTCCAGCCCGAACTGCCAGGCCAGGTCCTCCCTGGACTGGAAACAAGCATCCTAGGACCGGTTTCAGGGTTTCACCCCTCATCAGCCATGATAGCTTGACTCCAGTGGCATGGAGAACACTGGACCCACGTCTGGGCATACCCGACCCACTCGGGGTGACAAATGCAAAAAGAACAACTGATGGACTGAATGCAGAACAATGTAATACATTCATCCCAATACAGAGATCTGGGCCTAAATCTATCGTTTTTTTTCTCACCATGCCATTCCAGTTTGTACACAGTCATATGCAAATCAGTCTTGACCCTGTGCCCAATGAGAACAGTCTAGCCCGAACTGCCAGGCCAGGTCTGGGGAGGTCAGGGGAGCCAGCAGGGACCACAGGGGCATTGAGGCACACCATGCAGTCCTCAACGTAGCATACTGGGTGTCCTGGGTGGGCTCCAGGGCACCCAAGATGAATGAAGAGGCCGAACCCCGGGGGGGGTGGGATCCCCAGGCCACAATTGTACGAAGGAGAGGGGCCACGCAGCCCAACTCCCCTCTGTAGTAAGGAGCAGGTTCGTTCTTGGCCTCTCCTGGTAAGAGCCAAGTCCATGGTTCTCCCTTTAGATTACTACAAGTATGCAAATGTGTAAACTCACCTGGAAGCACTGTCCATTTGACCCCACCCTGTCCACCTTAGTAAGGTCTTCCTGCCTTTGGCCAGGATGGTGGACAGATTAACAAAAGGGACCCCAGCGCATTTCCTGCCGATTTTGGTGACACGTTCTTGATGCTGAGGAATATTAGGACATCTCCACCAAACAAAGAAGCACTTACTTCATATAGTTAAGAGGAAGTACCCTTGTTTAATCGAGATTTTCCTCTTTGTAGTCTTCTTGTCTACTCTATAGGATGATTCATGTAATCACAGATTTCTGGATAAAGACGCACAAGGAACAATCCTATTGGAGGAACACACACAAGGTCACTGGAGAAATTTCCATGTCCTTCATTACGCAGATGTAGTATAGAATATGCACTGGACATTTGCCCAATGAGGTAGCATTTAGTAATCAACCAGAAGAAAGTACTCCAGTTGGGTAGATATTTTGTGCAAAACTATGGACTCTTGTTGGATAAAGGGGAAGTATAGATTCCATTCTGGCCCAGTCATTCACACAGCTACTGGCACGCCCACACAGACACAAAGATACCCGCTCACACATCCCTTCAGCTACTTTCACAAATACTCACAGACCCGGACAGCTACTCACACAGCCACTCGCACACCCATACAGCCACTCACACACCCACAAAACCACTAACACAACCACACACAGACCCATACAGCTACCCATGCACCCATTCACACACCCATAGAACCATTCACACATCCACTTACAGATCCACACAGCCACTCAGACAGCCACTTATAGATCTATACAGCCACTCATACACTCCCTCACTCAAAAACCCCTACAGCCACTCACAAAACCAGTTACACGTCCAAACAGCAACTCATGCACCCACTCACAGACCCATACAGCCACTCACACCCAGTCACTGACCATACAACTACTCACAGACCCATACTGCCACTCACACACCCACTCACAGACCCATACAGCCACTCACACACCCACTCACTGACCCATACAGCCACTCACACACCTAGAAAACTATTCACACACCCATACAGTCATTCACACACCCACTTACAGATCCATACAGCCACTCAGACACCCACTTATAGATCTATACAGCCACTCACACACTCACTCACAGACCCATACAGTCACTCACAAAACCGGTAACACTCTAGCACAGAAATTCCTGCAACTACTTACAGACCCATATAGCCACCCATATCCAGTCACTAACCCATAAAACTACTCATACACCTACTCACAGACACATACTGCCACTCACACACCCACTCATAGACCCATACAGCCACTCACACACCTACTCACTGGCCCATACAGCCATTCACACAACCTCTTACAAATCCATACAGCCACTCACACACCCACTTCCAGATCCATATAGCTACTTAAACACTCACTCACAGACCCATACAGCCACTCACAAAACCAGTTACACACCCACACAGCAACTCACACACCCACTCACAGACCCATACACCCACTCACATACCCAGTCAGTGACGATTCATCTGTTCACACACCCACTCACAGATCCATACATACACTTACACGACCACTCACAGACCCATACAGCCACTCACACACCCACTTTCTAACCCATACAGTGGCTCACACACCCACTTATATACCTACAAAACCAGTCATACACCCATAAACCCACTTGAACACCCACTCACATACCCATACAGCCCCTCGCACACCCACTCATTGACCTATACAGTCACTCACACACTCACTCTCAAAGCTTAAAGGTTACGGTTAGGAAATATAAATTTAAAAAACCTTTGAAATTCACTAAAAAACAAAGGTGACAGGGACATTATAGTTAGGAAATAACATTAGAACAATATAGAAATTCACAAAAAAACACAGTATACTGTGAAGTTATAGTTAAGAAATAGAATTAAAAAACATTAGAAATTCACTGAAAAACCTAGTTAGGCTCAGATTTCACTCATACAAAACCAGTGACATTCAGCAGTTATAGTTACCTGAGCTAGCTATAACTTATGCCCCCTGCAATGCATTGCTTATGACCCCGCATATTACACCACTCATGAGATTGTCAGTAAGATCACTGATGACATCTCAAATTACATCACTGATGACATCATCCATAGAACCACTCACACCCACTAATACCCCAAACTCACATACACCTACTCACACACCCCCACACAATACGGCACATACTCATTCACAGAACAAATATGACCATTCACACACACACTCACTCACCCAAACAGTCACTTACACATCCACTCACCCATAACACCACTTATACAGCCAATCACTTACCCATAAAGCTACTAACAGAGCTACTCACTTACTCATACAGTCACTCACACACCATGCACTCACCCATACAACTACTTACACACCCATTCACAAAGCCATACAACTACTCACACAGCCACTCACTCACACAACCACTTACATACACATTTACACATCCATACAAGCACTCGCACGCCTACTCACTGACCTATGCAGACATTCACACAGACACTGACTGTGCAATACACCCTTTCACACACCCACTCACTAACCAATATGCCAACTCAAAGAGCCACCCACTCATACACCCAGTTACACACCCAGTCACTCACCCATAGACCCACTCACTCACACAGCCACTCAGTCACCCATACAACCACTCACACAGACAGTCACTCACCCATACAGCCACTCACACAGCCACTCACCCACCCCTGTAGGCACTCACACAGCCACTTGCCTGTATCTTCTTCTTACTTTTATGTAAGGTATTTTATGAAGCATATTGGAGTTTAATTTGCTGGATGATGTCATCAGTGATGTCATTTGAGATGTCATCAGTGATGTCATCAGCGGTATCACTAACGATGTCATGAGTGATGAAATATGTGAGGTCTAAAGCACTGCATTGCGGGGTGCGTAAGTTATAGTTAGCCCAGGTAACTGATTACTAAAACTGCTGAATTTCACTGGTTTTGTACATGTGAAATCTGAGCCTAATTATAATGCCACAGTAACTTTTGGTTTTCTCAGTGATATATATATATATATATATATATATATATATATATATTACCTACTGGCGGTCGCCAGTAGGTAGTTATAGTTAAGAGCTAGTTTCCATAGGAAAAGCGTTTTTTCTTTTGCCAATATCTTTGGCGCCGTTTGATGAATCTTCGCAAAATTTTCAAAACTAATGGTTCACTCAGTTCAGCTCCTGTCTTGAAGGTTTTGGGGCCGAGAAAAAAGGGGGTCCCAAAACGCATTTTCTCTATGTTAATTTCCATAGTAAACTTTAGACAAAGCTACAGCCCGAACTGCTGAACAAAATTACACCAAATTTGGCAAAAAGGAAGGTGTTTTGTTTCAGAAAGCGTTTTTTAAAAAAATGGTGTAAATCCGTTTGGTAGTTCCTGAGAAATTCAAAAATAAAATATATCAATATCTGGTGACGCAGTGGATCAGCGAACCCTGCCGATCACAAGCTTCATTTTAATTGGCTGTCAACACTCCAAACCAAGAAGTGTTGGCAGCCATCTTGTGACTCAGTAAAACCGAGTCACAAGAAAATGGTTAAAAAAAAAGAAAAGGGTGCAGGGTAGAAACACCCTGACCCCCTAGGCCTGGTCAGGGACCCCCAGGGCCTCAAAAAGATTTTTTTTTTTTTTAAACGGCAGGATTTGCACTGGGTGCACGATTTTCACCAAGAAATAAAAAAAACGAAGCAGGGTGTCTTGCACTTTGTTTTATTCAGCCCCCGGGTGGGCCAGGTCCCGGGGGCAATAAGTAAAATATATGCAGGGGCCAGTGGGTGCCCCTGCAGCCTCGGGGACCGCCACCTCACCGGGGCCTGATTAATATAATGGGGGCACTCAGCCCCCCGCAGCCCCGGGGACTGCCACCGCCTAGGACTTTTATAATTTATGCATGGGGGCTCCTGCCCCCATGCTGCCCCGGGGACCACCACCTCCCCGGGGCATTAGTTAAATTATGTGGATGTGGGGGGGGCCTCGTGGGCCCTCCAAGCCCTGGGAACTGCCACCTCCCCAGGGCTTCAATATAAATAAAATTGTGGGTGGGCTTCTGGCCCCCCACACTGCCCTGGTGACCACTACCTCCCCGGGGCACTGACTAAATTAAATTTGGGGGTCCCTAGTGGACCCCCAGCCCTGGGGACCTCCACCTCCCCGGGGGATTTAAGAATATTGGAGGGGACCTCGTGGCCCCCCTCGTGGAGCCCTCAATGGCCCTGGGGACCCCTACTCCCCAGGGCCGGCTCTAGCAATGTCCCGGGGTGCCCACCCCTGGGACATTGCAGTTTGCAATGGCAGGGCAGGAGCTCCTGCCCTGCCATAGCAAACACTGCTTACTTTATGAAAGTGAGAGCAGGAAACTTGATCTTGCTTCCATGAAGCGAAGCAGAATTGCTTTTGGACAAGGGGAGCTGCATGTCAGCAGCTCCCTTTGCCCAAATGCAATGCGGTCTCCCGCAGGAGGCGGGGGGCCGGCAGGGACCACGGGGGCCTTGGGGCTCCCCCTGCAGTCCCCAACCTGAGGGCGGGCCCCAGGGGATGGGGTCCCCGGGGCCAAAAGTGGCCTGAGAGGGGGGCCACTCAGCCCCCTCCCTTTTTATTTAAACGGAAGGCCGTCTCCGAGGGTTGGGGTCCCGGGGCCATAATTGGCCTCAGGCGGGGGGCCATGCGGCCCCCCTCTAAAAAATTTTTTTTTAAATGGCTGGCCAGGCCCCGGGGTGTGGGGTCCCAGGGGCCAGAAGTGGCCCAGGGAAGGCAGGCCACGCGCCCCCCCCTCTTGTAATTAAAAAATAAAAAGACTAAAAACTAAGCCTGGCCCTGGGGGATGGGGTTCCTGGGGCCAAAAGTGGCCCAGGGAAGGGGGGGGCTATGCGGCCCACCTCCCATATACATAATAAATAAAAAACGAGGCCATGCCCCGGGGATGGGGTCCCCAGGGCCGAAATCGGCCTCGGGAGGGGGGCTGCTCAGCCGCTTCCCTTTTAAAAAAAAAAAAAAGAAATGTTGCAGGCCCTGGGGGATGGGGTCCCCAGGGCCCATAAAATATTGAGAGAAGGGGGGCACACAGCCCCCCTTCTAACTATAAACAAAAGGAAAAAAAAACCTGCATCTCGCTGGAGGCCCGCTCCCTCCTTGCACCACTCTGCAAACACGCCTCCTGTTGCGTTCTGCGTTGGGGAATTAAGTTCCCTAGATCCTTGAGGGTCCTAAGGGGCCAACTAGCCCACCAGGTACCTCCAGTAATCCCCACACAGTGGGATTGCGGAGAGGTGGTCCAAGGCCATGCCCCTTTTTACACCACTCTGCAAACGCACCTCTTGGCGCACTGCTGGTGGGGCGATGAGGTCCTCTTGTGTCCGGAGGACCTCAGGACTAAAGAGGACTTCATCCCCTGAGAAGCAGTGCGCCAGGAGGCGCGTTTGCAGAGTGGTGTCAAAAGTGGGCGTGGCCTCGGACCACTCTCAGCAATCCAGCTATGTGGGGCTTACTAGAGATAACAGGAAGGCTAGTTGGCCCCCAGGGACCCTCAGGAGGCAAGAGGACTTTATCCCCCAACCAGGAGTGCGCCAGGAGGCGCATTTGCAGAGTGGTGGAGAAAGGGGGGTGGCCTTTGTTCACTCTCAGCAATCCCACTATCTGGGGCTTACTGGAGGTTTCAGGTAGGCTAGTTGGACTCTAAGGACCCCCAGCATCGAAGGGGACTTTAATCCCTATCCAAGAGCGCGCCTGGGAGTGCGTTTGCAGACTGTTGGGCAAAGGAGGCGTGGCCTGCTTTGAGAACTTACCAATGCTGCTGTGTGGGACTTACTGGAGGTAATAGGAGGGGTAGTTGGCCCCCAAGGGAGTCCTTGGGGGCCAACTACTCCCTCCTGTTATCTCCAGTAAGTCCCACACATTGGTATTGCTAAGAGGTCTTCGGAGGCCATGCCCCCTTTCTTGACCACTCTGCAAACGCGCCTCCTGGCACACTACAGGTTGGGGGATGAAGTCCACTTTACTCCTGAGGGACTTTGAGGGCCAAGAAGCCCTCCTGGTACCTCCTCGCAGCAGAATTCCTGAGCGCTGGTCGGAGCCCCAGCCCCCTTTCTGCACCACTCTGCAAACGCAACTACTACGTTATAGGTCGGCACCAAAAGGAAAGGGGGTATTCTAAAAACGTTATCTTACAGGGAATTCTGTTCTTAAACTGTACTTTTAGCTAAAGACTTTCCCTTTTAACCTAAACCGAGAGTCTTGCTTTTAAATTCATTGATTGGCTCATTTGTTCTATTTTATTGTCAGCACGTAGTTGTTTCATTTTAAATCGCGCTCACTTGTATATTTGCACCTGCACTTTGCACTGACTGCAGCACTTCCGGTCCGTCGCGGCATCCTTGTTGCCAATTGTACGGAGAAACTATGTTTCACCCTGCTCCCTCCACCTAGGCCACCCCCACTTCCGGTAGGCTAGCGGGTCGGTGGCGGGAGTTTGCCTGACTATTTAAAGAGCCGTTTTGCCAGACGCGCAGCGGATTAAGGTCAGCACCAAAAGGAAAGGGGGAATTGTAAAAACGTTATCTAAGAGGGAATTCTGTTCTTAAATTGTACTTTTAGCTAAAGACTTTCCCTTTTAACCTAAACCAAGAGTCTTGCTTTTAAATTCATTTATTGGCTCATTTGTTCTATTTTACTGTCAGCACGTAGTTGTTTCATTTTAAATCACGCTCACTTGCATATTTGCACCTGCACTTTGCACTGACTGCAGCATTTCCGGTCCGTCGCGGCATCCTTGTTGCCGATTGAACGGAGAAACGCTGTTTTACCCCGCTCCCTCCCACCTAGGCCACCCCCACTTCCGGTAGGCTAGCGGGTCGGTGGCGGGAGTTTGCCTGACTATTTAAAAGAGATGTATCACCGGACGCGCACCGGACGCGCGCACCGGGCGCGCCGGCGGTGTGCCGTAGGCGCGCCAAAGGCAAGCCCGTATGCGCCCGTCCGCGTCCGGACAGTGGCCAGCACCAGCCATGCTGCTGATTTTAAGCCAGGCGAGCTGCTCTCGCCTACGTTGTTAAGGAAACTGGACATCTATGGTAAATGTGATACTCATTTAAACATTAATAAAGTTACAGGACCTATTACCTGTATTTTCTGTCATGCTGAGCTACCCTTTATTGAACCAGAGCACACAGTATGCGAAAAGGAAAAAGATCACGCTCCTGGCAAACCTACGTTAAAAAGGGGACTGATTAATGCCCGCTCTATGGTTAAACACGCACTGGATATTAGAGAGTTAATTGTAGAAAAGGAATTAGACTTTATGTGTATAACTGAAACCTGGCTTAATGATAAGTGTAACCCAGATATTGTAGCTGCACTCCCTCCCAACTACACAATTTGTAGGAAGGATAGAGGAACAGACAGAGGGGGAGGGCTGGCTATCATTTACAGGGACACACTACAATGTAAAAACTTTGAGCTACACTCTCTTAAGGGAGCAGAAAGCCTTGGCTTCTGCTTCACAATAAACCCCTCTCTCTCGTTTTCCGGAGCACTTGTCTATTGCCCACCCGGTTCCAGTACCACCTTTTTAGAAACGCTAGGAGAAACGCTCAGCCACTAACTGCTTAGATATGCTAATTTCACCATTCTTGGTGATTTTAATCTCCACTTGGAAAATGGCAGCGAACCAGGGGTGGCTACTTTTAGGGAAATAATCAAACAATTTGGATTATGCCAACTAGTAGGATCGTCGACACATCGGGCAGGGCATACACTTGATGGGGTTTGTACTAATTTTTCCCCCCTCTCAACTGACCCTCCTATAACCCAGATATGGTCAGACTATAATTTCATTCCTCTGAAAATTACAATTCCTAATACCACATATATAGCCAAGAAGGCGGTTGTGATACAGCCCAGGCGTAAGTGGTCTCAACTGGCCTCCAACCCTAGGTTGGCCAAAATTGCACAAGATCGTACCCCAGCTCTCAGTGGGGATTGTACAGACGACTCCCATCGCTTTTACACATGGATGACGTCAATAAGTGATGAATTAATTCCTCTTAAACCTTCCAAGAAAATAAGCAAAGCTAAATTGCACAAAGAGCCCTGGTTCACTCCAGATTTAGCTAAACAATGCCTCCAATGCAAGCAGTTAAAACGCAGATGGAGAAGGGCTTGTGACCCAGTAGACCGACAAACCTTAAAAACAAGTAGGAAATTATACCAGATGTCCGTCAAAGTAGCAAAAATAAGTTATTTCCAGAACAAAATAGTGGAGGACAATAACGACCAAAAATTGATTTTTGCGATTGTAAAATCTTTTATTGATCCTAAAGCATTGCATAAAGAAATTCCCCCCTACCAGACCCTATGCAATGAAATTGCAAACTATTTTGATGACAAGATAAAGACCATTCTAAAGGATTTTGGAACAGTTATGTTACTAGACTCCAACACTGACCAGGAACTGGAGCCTGCGGACAGTAGGACAAACATGCAAGCCTTCCAACCAGTCTCATTGGACGACACATGGTCAGCAACCGCAGCCTGTAAATCATCAGGCTCACCAATGGATGCTGGTCCCCCAATGATTTTACACCAAATGTTACACATCGTCAACCCAGTGATTAACCACATTGTAAATTCATCATTACGCACTGGTACAGTTCCTGATGAATGGAAACTTGCGATAGTGGAACCCTTAAAGAAAAAGCAGAATGTAGACATCTCTAACCTATCAAATCTCGTCCAATATCCTTGTTACCAATCCTGGGGAAGATTACGGAAAGATTTGTCAACAAAGAGCTTTCGAAAATCTTCGAGACCTTAATGTTATTCCATCCACGCCAATCAGGATTTCGCCCAAACCATTCCACAGAGTCCGCCCTATTAGAAATATCAGACACATTCAAATTTATCGCAGACAAAGGAAGGAAAGCAGTTCTGATCCTGGTCGATTTGTCTGCGGCATGTGACACCATCTCCCATGAGATACTTCTGGCTCGAATAAAATCAAGTGGCATTTCAAATACCGTCTTGGCCTGGATCAAGTCCTTTTTGACTAACCGCAGGCAAGCGGTCTCATTGGGCACTTTCCTCTCCCCTGAGCAGTCTAATACAGCTGGAGCACCTCAGGGCTCCTCCCTTAGCCCGCTCCTATTCAATATATATATGTCCCCTCTCATCTCGTCATTTGGGATCGAAGTTGCATCCTATGCCGACGGCACCCAGTTGATTTTGTCTCTGGACAAAGACTCTACGTCGGCAGAAGCAAACTTCAAGCTCTGCTTCTCAGCAGTCATCCAGTGGATGAAAGATAATCATCTCCGCTGCAATACGGACAAGACAGAGATTCTTTTGATGGGGAAAGATAATCCATTTCAACCCAGGGTCTGGTGGCCGGATGACGCCATAGCTCCTCCGGCTACGGTTGAGGTTGCAAAAAATCTGGGAGTATTATTTGATGCTCCCCTTTCTTTCAAACCTCATGCACTAAAAGTGACAGGAACCTGTTTTGGTCTAATTAAAACGCTAAAAAAATTATTTGATTTAATCCCCCTAACGGCTAGGAAAACAGTGGCAGTGGCGTTGATTCTTTCACGCTTGGACTACTGTAACAGCCTTCTGGTAGGGATCAATAAATCAACACTGAAGAGATTACAGGTGGTCCAGCACGCAGCAGCTCATCTGGTCCTTAAACTCCCACGCAGGGCCTCTGCATCGGCTGCCCTAAAAGTTCTACACTGGCTCCCTCTACATAAGAGAATTTTATTTAAAATCCTCCTAATCACTTATAGAGCAGCACCCAAGCAGGGCCCAACCTACCTGTTAGCAAGATTCACACCTTATACCACAATTAGGACCCTTAGATCTTCCTCAGCGCATCTTCTTAAGATCCCCTACTACAGATTCAAAACCAGGTGAGGAAAATCAGTCACGGTCTTAGGATCCAGAGCGTAGAACTTTTTACCAGTCAAATTGAGATGCCTTGAAACAGAAAATCAGTTTAGGAAGGATTTAAAGACCTGGATCTTTGGCTTACCAGATGAAATTTGTCATTCTCTCATATAGGGCCCTCCTCCTTCAGCATGCTTGACCTTATCTGGATAGCGCAAGGATGCTCCTTTCGGAGTGACAGTATGCGCTTTATAAGTTCCTATTCAATTCAATTCAATAGTTATACATTTGCATTTAAAAAGCTATGAAATTCACTGAAAAAACCATAGGTTTCAGGGACGTTGTAGTTAGAAATTAGCATTTAAAAAACCTTTGAAATTCACTGAAAAAACCATAGGTTTCAGGGACGTTATAGTTAGAAATTAGCATTTAAAAAACCTTAGAAATTCACTGAAAAAACCACAGGTTTCAGGGACGTTATAGTTAGTTGGACATTTCACTCGTACAAAACCAGAGAAATTCAGCCGTAATAGTTAGTTGAGCTAACTATAACTCGCGCCCACCTACGCGTTTTGACCACACTGGTCTTGATCACGGTAAACAATTAGTCCAACATTGCTTTCACCTTTTATACCTCTCTCCCTCTTAGTCCATTAAGAGGCTTTGTGGGAATGGTAGTTTTTATAAATTATGCTCAAAATGAATTACATAAAGACAATTCATAATTGATCAAGACCACAGGCTTGTGGTCGAAACGCGTCATCCTGACATGCTAAGACAATAAATTATCTTTATTGCATCTTCAACTGGAGTCTGTGCCCTTGTTTGGCCCACCGCGGTCGTTCTTTGGGATCCTGGTTTCATGTTCAAGCGGAGCACGACTGACTCTGCACCACAGACCCCCTCTTTGCCACGAAGGGCTCGTGTGATTTCTTTCAGGCGTACGAAGGATTGTCTCTCCGGGAGGAGAACGAAACAAATCACTGCCCCCTGCCCAGCCCGGATAAAGCTGCTAATATCTATATTATCTACTGGCGGTCGCCAGTAGATCGTTATAGTTAGGACCTATTTTCCATATGAAATCCGCGACATTCTATTTGAAATAACTCTCTTGCCGGTTGACGAATCTTCGCGAAATTTTCAAACTTTATGGCCCGCTCCGGTCCGCTCCTACCCTGAAAGTCTCGGGGTGATTCGTCAAGCGGGGGCCGAGAAAAAGGGGGTCCCAAAACGTGTTTTCCCCATTCATTTTCCCATAGGAAACTTTAGACACGGCTACAGCCCGAACTGCTGAACGGAATTACACCAAATTTGGCAAAGAGGTAGTTCTTGGTTCAGAAAGAACCCTTTTTGTTAAATGGTGTAAATCCGTTCAGTAGTTCCTGAGAAAATCAAAATGAAAATCACATATATATCTATGGCCGCGTTGGATTCGCGCACCCTCCCGATCACGAGCTGCATGCTAATTGGCTGTCAACACTCCAAACCAGGAAGTGTTGGCAGCCATTTTGTCCTCGGTAGAACCGAGGGACAGAAACAAGTGCGCAAAACGCACAAAGGGGGCAGGGTGAAACACCCTGACCCCCTAGGTCTGCTCAGGGGGTCCCACAAGGACTCCCTGGGCAGAAAAAAGCATTTTTTTTTTTTTTTAAATCGGCAGAATGCGCTCAGGGTGCGCGGATCCTGCCGAAAAAAAAAAAAGCGAAGCGCGGGGTCCCGCGCGTCGATGCATATTGGCCCCCGGGTGGCCCAAGTCCCGGGGGCATGCGGGGGGTGTGTTTATTGTTTATATGGGGGGCCTCTAAGGCCCCCCAATCCCTGGGGACTGCCACCCCCCGGGGCTTAATAAAAAAAATGGTGCGGGAGGGCTCTTTGCCCTCCCACTGCCCCAGGGACCGCCACCCCCCGGGGCTTCTTTTTAATTTTAATAACGTGTGGGGGGCTCCAGCCCCCACACGCCCGGAGACCACCACCTCCCCGGGGCACATAGAAAATAAATGTGGGGTCCGTTACGGACCCCAGAGCCCCGGGACCACCACCTCCCCGGGGCTGTGCAATTCAAGGGAGGGGGCCGCGCGGCCCCCTCCTGGAGCCCTCCATGGCCCTGGGGACCGCCACCCCCAGGGCCGGCTCTTGCAGTGTCCCGGGGTGCCTACCCCTGGGACACTGTAGTTTGCAATGGCAGGACGGGAGCCTCGCGGCTCCCGTCCTGTCATTGCAAACTAGCTGGATATTGGAAGACAGAGCAGGAAACCTGCTCTCGCTTCCAATATCCAAAGCACATTGCTTTTCCACACGGGGAGCAACATGTTAGCTGCTCCCCATGTGGAAAAGCAATGCCGGCTTGCGCAGGAGGCGGGGAGCCGGCTGGGACTGTGGGGGGATTGGGGACCCCCCCACAGTCCCCAACCAGAGGCCAGGGCCCGGGAGATGGGGTCCCCGGGGCCATAAGTGGCCAGGGAGGGGGGCCACGCAGCCCCCCTCCCCAAATTTAAAAAAATTAAAATAAAAAATAAAAAGTGCAAGGCCGGCCCCGGGGATGGGGTCCCCGGGGCCTTAAATGGCCTGAGGAGTGGGGCCACGCAGCCCCCTCCAAATCTATAAAATAAAAACGAAGGGCATGCCCCGGGGGATGGGGTCCCCGGGCCAATACAGGCCCAGGAAGGGGGCCACGCGGCCCCCGTTTTTTTTTTTTAAATTAAATAATAAAATAAAATGCTCAGGCCCCGGGGGATGGGGTCCCCGGGGCCAAAAGTGGGCAAGGGAAGGGGGGCCACGCAGCCCCCCTCCCATTAAAATTTAAAAAAAAAAAAAAAAACGACCGGCATCTGCCGAGGCCCCGCCCCCTCCCTGCAGTACTCTGCAAACGCGCCCCTGGCGCGTTTTAAGAAGGGGAAGTAATTCCCCTTGAATACTGGGGGTCCTGGGGCCAACTAGCCCACCAGGAACCTCCAGTATGCGCCAGGGCTGCGTTGCAGAGAGGTGTACAGAGGCCACGCCCCTTTTACACCTCTCTGCAACGCAGCTCTGTGGCGCTTTTAGAAGTACATGGTGGGCTAGTTGGACTCCAGGGACCCTCAGAATTGAAGGGGACTTAATCCCCCAACTTAAAACGCGCCACGGGGCGCGTTTGCACAGTGGTGAAGGGAGGGGCTGGGCTTCAGGTGACATGTGTGCAAACAGGCCCCGTGGCGCGTTTTAAGATGGGGAATTAAATCCCTTCAATCCTGAGGGTCCCTGGGGGCCAACTAGCCCACCATGTACTTCTAAAAGCGCCACAGAGCTGCGTTGCAGAGAGGTGTAAAAGGGGCGTGGCCTCTGAACACCTCTCTGCAACGCAGCTCCCTGGCGCATACTGGAGGTACAGAGTGGGCTAGTTGGACCCCAGGGACCCTCATGATTCAAGGGGCCTTAATCCCCAACTTAAAACGCGCCACGGGGCGCGTTTGCACAGATGTCACCTCAGGCCCCGCCCCTCCCTTCACCATTGTGCAAATATTCCTCTAAAATCAGCCGAACTACGAATTCCGATTTACTCACCTGTTATCAGGAGAGACCTCAGTGCTGCATCTTTCAGCCCAGTACTGATCCTGAAAAGTAATTTTAACCGTACTTACCAGTAACTTGAATTTCCTTCCTAGGATATCATTGACTGGATTCACTTGGAAATTCTTCTAAGTGTGGAGTTTTGGAACTTTATAATATTCCTCTAAAATCAGCCGAAATACGAATTCCGATTTACTCACCTGTTATCAGGAGAGACCTCAGTGCTGCATCTTTCAGCCCAGTACTGATCCTGAAAAGAAATTTTAACAGTACTTACCAGTAACTTGAATTTCCTTCCATATAATATCATTGACTGGTTTCACTTGGAAATTCTTCTAAGTGTGGAGTTTTGGAACTTTATAATATTCCTCTAAAATCAGCCGAAATACGAATTCCGATATACTCACCTGTTATCAGGAGAGACCTCAGTGCTGCATCTTTCAGCCCAGTACTGATCCTGAAAAGAAATTTTAACCGTACTTACCAGTAACTTGAATTTCCTTCCATAGGATATCATTCACTGGTTTCACTTGGAAATTCTTCTAAGTGTGCAGTTTTGGAACTTTAGAATAATCCTCTAAAATCAGCCGAAATACGAATTCCGATTTACTCACCTGTTATCAGGAGAGACCTCAGTGCTGCATCCTTCAGCCCAGTACTGATCCTGAAAAGTAATTTTAACCGTACTTACCAGCAACTTGAATTTCCTTCCATAGGCTAACATTGACTGGTTTCACTTGGAAATTCTTCTAAGTCTGGAGTTTTGGAACTTTATAATATTCCTCTAAAATCAACCGAACTACGAAAACCGATTTACTCACCTGTTATCAGGAGATAACCCAGTGCTGCATCTTTTAGCCCAGCACTGACCCTGAAAAGTAATTCTAACCGTACTTACCAGTAACTTGTATTTCCTTCCATAGGAATCCATTGTCTGGTTTTCAGCAGAAAAGTTTCAAAGTGTCGATTTTCACAAACTACAAATATTCCGTAAAAATCGCCTGTATGACTTAAACGCATTCTTTCAACTGTTTACAGGAGATGCACCAGTGCTGGATCCAGGATCCAACACTGAGTAAGAAAAAGTAACGATAACACTACTTACCTGCTAAGTGAATTTCCTCCCATAGGATAACACTGGTGATTCTATGTGAAAAAGTTTCTAAGTGTCAACTTTTAAAATACAATAATATTCCTTAAAAATCAGTACTGTAACCAAAACGCTTTTACTCAACTGTTTACAGGAGATGTCCCAGGACTGAATCTAGGATCCAGTCCTGTGGTTAGAAAAGTAATCCATAAAGTAACTAATTGCATTTAACTACAAATTCACATTGAGCTCAATGTTGCATTGTGTTTGAAATTGTGTTGCCCATTGCAACAACTGTAACTACTGTACTTAAAACTCTATTGCCTATTTGCAAACTATTTAAACTAAAGTAATTCATTCTGAGAAAGTATATTTTGTACTGTAATGTATAATGTAATTACAATGTAATTTAATAAATAAAATATCTACAAATAAATAGTTTTAAAAAATGTAGTAAATCAGTATCAAAAAAATAAATATAACAATTAATACATTTAATAATTGTCATTTACAAAACCTTTGAAATTCACTGAAAAAACCATAGGTTTTAGGGGCGTTATAGTTAGAAATTAGCATTTAAAAACCTTTGAAATTCACTGAAAAAACCACAGGTTTTAGGCACGTTATAGTTAGAAATTAGCATTTAAAAAACCTTTGAAATTCACTGAAAAAACCATAGGTTTCAGACACGTTATAGTTAGAAATTAGCATTTAAAAAACCTTTGAAATTCACTGAAAAAACCATAGGTTTTAGGGACAGTTATAGTTAGTTGGACATTTCACTCGTACAAAACCATAGAAATTCCCCGTTATAGTTAGTTCAGCTAACTATAACTCGCGCCCGCAATGCACTGCTGATGACGTCACATATTACATCACTCATGACATGGTCAGTGACATCACTGATGACATCACTGATGACATTATCCATGTGATAATTTCATGCATCTTCTCACACCCTAATATAACTTTTGATACACCCACTGTAAATTACAGACTGCCATTCTCAAAACCATAGACACTCCAAAACCAATAACTACATACCCACTCACTGTTTCTTAGGTCTACACACACATCCACTCACTCACCCATACAGTCACTCATGCTTACGGTCACTCAGTACAGGACTATCATATGCACTCATACACCTACATAGACACTCACACACCGCCACTCATCCATAGAGGTACTCACACACCTAGTCAGTCATGCAAATAATTAATCACACTGCCATTTACTCACCTATACAGTTATACACACACCAGCTCACTTACTCATACAAATACTAGCACAATCTTACGCTCTTATACAATCACTGATACAAGCACACACTCATCCATACAGTCACTCTCACAATCACAATCACACACTCTCGCTTCTAGCTATTTATATACTCGAACACACATATATACTGCCTTTCACATATGTAGTTACTCACACATGTACCACTGAGATATACATTCACTCACTAACACACCCATACACACACTCACCCACCCATACAGTCCATCACAGATGCACTCTTGAAACCATGCACCCAGTGAATCACCCACTGATACATCTATGTGCAGCCACACACACCCCATCCACACAAACACTCAGACACCCATACAGATACTCAGACAACCAATCAATAACTCATAGACACTCATGTAGCTATTTACAAACACATGCAGCCACTTACACACCAACAGACAGACGGATAAAGACATTCACACAGTTTAGTCACTAACCCATGCATTTAGTAAGATACGTTTAATCACTCACTTATAGAGTCAGTCACGCACCTACTAAATCATCCATCCAGACACTTATACACCCACTCATTATTCAATACACTATAGAAACACACAGTCACTGCATGATGTCATCAGTGATGTCATTTGAGATGTCATCAGTGATGTCATCAGTGATGTCACTGACCATGTCATGAGTGATGTAATATGTGACGTCATCAGCAGTGCATTGCGGGCGCGAGTTATAGTTAGCTGAACTAACTATAACGGGGGAATTTCTATGGTTTTGTACGAGTGAAATGTCCAACTAACTATAACTGTCCCTAAAACCTATGGTTTTTTCAGTGAATTTCAAAGGTTTTTTAAATGCTAATTTCTAACTATAACGTGTCTGAAACCTATGGATTTTTCAGTGAATGTATTTATTGCTAAACACACCCCTCTAGTCTCTTTATGAGGCTAGAGTTCGAAGTACACAAGTTATAAGTTATTTAAACACAGTAATAGCACAAATACACGTTTGGGCCCTAGGGCGTACCAAACCATATACCAATAAAGTGGTATAAGAACCACGACTGAACTAGACACTAGGCCTAGAGCCTCTAGAAGTGCTTGGACCACAAGGAACCACCCAAGGTAGTGACACAGGGGACCCACGGGGGACGCGTGCAGTGTAAATACACAACCGCGATACGCCGTTAACTTCTATGGAGAAAGTCACGATCAGGAAATTAAAGAAAAGGGACACTTAAAGGAGGACTTGGAGCAAACCCTTTGAGAACTAGGTCGTTCTAGAGTCTCTACCCATGGGAGCACCGGGGTACTCGTGTTACCTCACCCAGGGAAGCCGGGTGCATAGGTGCCTTTCGGGGTCGGGTTTCGTCGTCGATTTGAATGGCGATCTGCTGCAAAGTGCTGCTGGCGACCAAGTGGAAAGTGTCCGGTTGGATCCAAGAGTGGATCGGAGATCTGAAGAACCTGAAAGCAGAGGGGACAGAGTCTGGGTCACTAGCCAGTGACCAGGAAGGCGATGCACAGATGCCCACCGATGTTGCTTGCTTCAAGTGTGTTGACAGTTGTCTTGACTCTTCAGCCACGAGGTCCGGGAGGCGTTGTCGGTGACCAGGAGCAGGATTTGGGCTGGTACACAATGTTTGTCGAGTGCTGAGGTGTCAGCAACCGGATTGGACCCAACAAGCCTTGGTAACGGCAAGTCTCGATGAAAATGAAGATCATCGATGGTACAGACCAGCAAGGTCTGAGGAACTCACCCAGCAAGGGTAAGTGAGGGCAAACCTGGAGCAACCAGGGATCCCAAGAAGAAAAGGATTGGCCTTCGTGAAGGGCTACTAGCCAACAGGCTAGCGACCACAAAGGAGCCTCAAGACGTCGCACGTGGATCTGGCTCACAGGACACTTGTGGAGTGGAGGCCAGTGATCTTCGGTGCAGTTGGTGCTGGAGGCTAGTTCTACTCGGAGCCCAAAGCATGACTTCGTGGGATACCCAGAAGAGGATGCACTAGCAAATGCGTGCGGTGTCCAGGGGTCACGGTTCCACGTTACCCACGACAGCTACAGGCCTCAGCTTTGCTGGGGACTCAGGGCAGCCTCGGGGAAGTCTGGAAATTTACCTCTGGTGATGCAAAGACTTCGGCGTCCGACGGGAGCTTAGGCGATGCAGACCGGACAATTGCTTCTTTGGTGCCTGCCAAACAGGGGAGTCACTCCTTGACCCCAAGGGAGATTCTTCTGTCCTCTAGTCTTGAGTAGAGCGTCAAAGGTCCAGGATTCTGTTTCAGAGTTTCGTCCAGGGATAATCTAAAGTCCTAAGGACTGGGTTCCTATACTTATACCAAGTTTAGGGGTTGGACTACTCTGTGGCCCCACCTATGGGTGGGTCAGGGCAGAGGGGTGGCTACACCCCTTTCCCTTTGTCCAGTTCGCGCCAAAGCAGGGGCTGCAAGCCCCTGATCCGGTTTGAACTGGGGTATGCACAGGGACACCAAATGTGCCCCCAGTGCAGGACTTCAAAGCACCCGAAAGTGCTCCCGCCCAGCCCCAATACACATTATCCTGTCTGGGGAGGTGGTCACACCTCCCTGGGACAGGAAACCTATTGTACAGGCCTCCCCTGCCGGAGTTTCGTCCAGCAGCAGGAGGCCAGACTCATGTCTGTGGCAGCAGCATCCATTTTGTGATGCCAGGGCTTTAGAAAGAAGTTATCGGCCAGGCCAGAGTTAACATGTCTCTCCCTCTAGAAGGGTGGAATGCTACCCCCGCCGCCAGAATTGGCGGGGGGCTAGTATTCCAAGATGTTTGACACCAAACACAACATGTTTAGGTGCAGCCATTCCAAAGTTAGCATTTAACGCGAGGTTATAATGCACTTAAGAGTATATGGTCAGGCTGCACTACAAACAGCATCAGAGAAGGGTCTCCGAACGCTGCAGAGGGGCCCTGCTCATGCAGGGGCACCCTCTCACATAGGAACCATGCACTCTGCCTTCAGGATTGATAAGGCCTGCCATAGGAGTGACTTATAGGTTTATATGTGTGTATGTATTTAGTGATATAGGTAACCTATATCACAGTAAGGGGTGCATGCACCACCTTACTCAGGCTGCAGTAGCAGACCTGTGGTGTCAGTTTGGATGGCCTTCCAGGGGTAGCATAATACATGCTGCAGCCCCTGGTAGGCCTCTGAGGTACCTATGCCCTTGGTACATAGTATACCATATACTAGGGACTTATAAGGGCACTCCAGATTCCAATCAGTGATGTACCTAAGGCACATGGAAACCTTTTTACAGAGAAAGCAGATAGACTGGGGCCCTGAATAGCAGGATCCCAGTCCAACTAAGTCATAAACCAGCAAAACACCATAAGAAAAGTGGGGGCAACCATATAGTCAGATTCCACCTTCCTACATAACCCCCCCCAAACGAAAGGAGATAAGGCTAACCTTGGCCAGTTGAGCCTTCATTGACTAAGTGGCCATATAAGGAAGCACCTGCACTAGCATGGTTGCCCCCTGTCTTATGGTCCACTAAGCAATCCCTCACCCTAAGGGTATGAGAGGGTCTCCACCATGGGGAATCACTACCTGTGGTGTGCTTAGGTAAAGTACAAGGCTGGTGAGGTGTCTGAGTAGGGAAGTGAGGCCCTAGGAATGTTGGTCTCAGCCTCCTCAGATCACTGGTCACCATGTATGCCTGTCTTTCCATGACTGAGTTGCACTTTGCTCTAAGGGTCAACCTTTGGCTGCCTACAGCTGGGGGTTGGGTCCCTTTGGATGGACTACTGGAGGGACATGGCAGGTTTGGAACCTTCTGGTCCCAGGTTTGCTCTTGCCTACCAGAGTCCTTCTGGGGGAGGTCCCTACATAAAGGTATGGGGGATCCCTCAGTGTGTAGAGGAGTTTTCACCTGGCTAGGGCTACTAGCCTGGGTGCCCCTAATCTGCTGATGGGGGGTTCCTCTGGACAGGGGGCCCTGGGGGTCCACTGACCTCCCTGACCTCTGCAGCCCTGGGCTGGCTGAGGCAGGGTAGAGAGGGGCAGGTTACCTGCTCCAGACTGGGTACCACCTTGGAAGGGTCCTCTGCCATCAGGGGTGTGGCCAGGCCAGGCCTGACTACCTCTGGGGCAGTTCCTTCACTAGGGGTAGGGTCAGTTCCCTGAGGAGGCTGACCCGTACCTACTGTCTGGAGGGAAGAAGACTTTTCTTCAACCCTTGTGCTCTCTTTTGGGGGAGAGTGGGCCATTCTTCCAGGCTCCATCTCTCCAAAATCTTGGGCTGGGGCTGTGGCCATCACAGCCCCACTAACCTTTACAGGGACGCCCAGCATCCTGAGATGGGTTTGGTGTTCAACTTCAGCCCAGGCTGAAATTTCCAGATCATTGCCCATCAGGCAATCTACAGGTGGGGTTGGGGACACTGCCACTCTTTTTGGGCCTGTGACCCCCTCCCAGCTGAGATTGACTATGGCCATGGGGTGATCTGTTCTGACACCATCAATGTTGGTCACCTGGTATTTAAACTCAGGTAAAAGCTGGTGAGGGGGACTAGTTTCCCTGCCACCATGGTGACACTAGCCCCTGTGTCCCTAAATGCCACAGCTTTCTGACCATTAATTATTGGCTCCAATCTGTACCTGCCCAATGCTGTGGGACCCATGGTAAAGGTGGCAAATCCTATACCACCATCAGAGTCAGAGGAGTCTGTTGAGGGGTCCCTGTCTAAACTAGGGCCCACCTCTGTTCCTCTTGCAAAAGCACCTAACTTTTTGGGTGCACTACTCCCAACTGGAGGATTACTACTGGTAGTACCAGGAGGGTGGTAGTAGTTGTGGGAGGAACATTTTCTTTATTGCCAATCCTGGGGCAACTGGGATCAGTTTTCCAGTGCCCAGGCTTTTTACAGACATGGCAATATGGTTTCTTTTCAGGAGAAGAAGGAGTTTGGGACCCACCCCCAGAAGAGGAATTTTGGGGCCCTGTAGGGGACTTATCCTTAGATTTATCCCCACCTTTCTCTTGGGACTTAGTAGAATCTTTCTTCTGGTCACCACCCTGATTTTTTGTTTTTACTCTGGTTCTGACCCATTTGTCTGCCTTCTTTCCCAATTCTTGGGGAGAGGTCAGATCAGAGTCCACCAGATACTGGTGCAAAAGCTGGTTTTGACAATTATTAAGGATCTGCTCCCTCATAATCAAATTGTACAATCCTAAAAAGTCCTGCACTTTGTTGCCATGTATCCAACCTTCCAGAGCCTTAGTAGCACAATCTACAAAATCAACCCAGTCTTGAGTCTGAGCTTTTTGGGTGTCTCTGAACTTCAACCTATACTGTTCAGTGGTTAGGCCAAACCCATCTATCAGAGCACTCTTCAAGACTGTGTAATTGTCAGCATCCTCTTCTCTTACAGTGAGGAGCTTGTCTCTACCTTTGTCTGCAAAGGAGAGCCACAAGATTGCTGCCCACTGCTTCTGGGGGACCCTCTGAACTTTACAGGCCCTCTCCAGTGCAGTTATCCATTTGTGGATGTCATCCCCACTCTGGTAGGGAGGGACAATCTTGTTTAGGTTTCTATGGTCATAAGACCTTTCCCTATCTTTAGGGATATTGCTGCCACCATGGGACTCTAGTCCCAACTTTTTCTCTCTTTGTAGAGATCTAGGGACTCCCTGTCTATAGCCAGTTGCTGTTTTCTGAGTTCAAGCTGAGCTTCCTCATATTGAATCAGCCTCTTTCTTCTCTCATGAGAGAATTCCCTCCTATGAGAGGAGACAGAGGTCCCTATTGAGGTGCCAGAGTGGTTAGACTCCTGAGAAGGAGACCTAGACCTTCTGGGCACACTCACAATCCTTCCTGGGGGACAAAGTGGAGGTCATCTTGAGCCTCCTCCTCATCCACAGGAGGAATTGGGTTATCCAGGTCAGGGTCATTGTCACCCTCCTGGCCAGTTTCAGAGGGGGGGCTGGGGGTATTGCTACCACTGGCCCCACCCACATCTTCTGCCCCACCCTCAGCTCCTACCCCTTCAGTCCCCAAGGGCTTACTGAGATCATAAGCTTCCAGCATCTCTCTAAGATGTTGGGTGGTGGGACTCTGTCCTGTCTTCAATTTCCTCAAGTTACATAATGCTCTCAATTCCAAGAATGGGAGTGTATCATACTTGGAGGGGAGAAGCCCATGGGCTTCTGGCAAGGACTCACTGGGTCCTGGCTTTGAAGACATCACTAGTGAGGTGTGGTGTATGCACTACCTACTCTAGTGTGGCCTACTAAACTCTCTTGAGTTGTAGAAAGGGTGTGCTATCCCTTAACACACAACTCTAAGTTCAGTAGAACTTACTGTATTCTAAGCTTAATATTATTCACTGAAAAAACAATAGGTTTTAGGGACAGTTATAGTTAGTTGGACATTTCACTCGTACAAAACCATAGAAATTCCCCCGTTATAGTTAGTTCAGCTAACTATAACTCGCGCCCCGCAATGCACTGCTGATGACGTCACATATTACATCACTCATGACATGGTCAGTGACATCACTGATGACATCACTGATGACATCTCAAATGACATCACTGATGACATCATACAGTGACTGTGTGTTTCTATAGTGTATTGAATAATGAGTGGGTGTATAAGTGTCTGGATGGATGATTTAGTAGGTGCGTGACTGACTCTATAAGTGAGTGATTAAACGTATCTTACTAAATGCATGGGTTAGTGACTAAACTGTGTGAATGTCTTTATCCGTCTGTCTGTTGGTGTGTAAGTGGCTGCATGTGTTTGTAAATAGCTACATGAGTGTCTATGAGTTATTGATTGGTTGTCTGAGTATCTGTATGGGTGTCTGAGTGTTTGTGTGGATGGGGTGTGTGTGGCTGCACATAGATGTATCAGTGGGTGATTCACTGGGTGCATGGTTTCAAGAGTGCATCTGTGATGGACTGTATGGGTGGGTGAGTGTGTGTATGGGTGTGTTAGTGAGTGAATGTATATCTCAGTGGTACATGTGTGAGTAACTACATATGTGAAAGGCAGTATATATGTGTGTTCGAGTATATAAATAGCTAGAAGCGAGAGTGTGTGATTGTGATTGTGAGAGTGACTGTATGGATGAGTGTGTGCTTGTATCAGTGATTGTATAAGAGCGTAAGATTGTGCTAGTATTTGTATGAGTAAGTGAGCTGGTGTGTGTATAACTGTATAGGTGAGTAAATGGCAGTGTGATTAATTATTTGCATGACTGACTAGGTGTGTGAGTACCTCTATGGATGAGTGGCGGTGTGTGAGTGTCTATGTAGGTGTATGAGTGCATATGATAGTCCTGTACTGAGTGACCATAAGCATGAGTGACTGTACGGGTGAGTGAGTGGAAGTGTGTGTAGACTTAAGAAACAGTGAGTGGGTATGTAGTTATTGGTGTTGGAGTGTCTATGGTTTTGAGAATGGCAGTCTGTAATTTACAGTGGGTGTATCAAAAGTTATATTAGGGTGTGAGAAGATGCATGGAATTATCACATGGATAATGTCATCAGTGATGTCATCAGTGATGTCATTTGAGATGTCATCAGTGATGTCATCAGTGATGTCACTGACCATGTCATGAGTGATGTAATATGTGACGTCATCAGCAGTGCATTGCGGGGGCGCGAGTTATAGTTAGCTGAACTAACTATAACGGGGGAATTTCTATGGTTTTGTACGAGTGAAATGTCCAACTAACTATAACTGTCCCTAAAACCTATGGTTTTTTCAGTGAATATATATATATATATATATATATATATAGCACCTCACGTCACGGGTGCATAACTCTTGCAGTGGTGAGCCGCAATACAAGAAATCACAAAATGGACCGTAATTTAAATCAAAGGTTTACTGCGCAAGCCTCCAAACACTGACAGACACGTTCAGCATGCTGCCTTTTTGAATGTCAATGACATTCAACAAGGCAGCGTGCCGAAACCGCGTCTGTCAGTGTTTGGAGGCTTGCGCAGTAAACCATTGATAATACACCCGTGAGTGCACTCGTTATTGTATATATATATATGTATGTGTATACATATATATATATTCACTGAAAAAACCATAGGTTTTAGGGACAGTTTTAGTTACTTGGACATTGCACTCGTACAAAACCCGTGAAATTCCCCGTTATAGTTAGTTCAGCTAACTATAACTCGCGCCCTGCAATGCACTGCTGATGACGTCACATATTACATCACTCATGACATGGTCAGTGACATCACTGATGACATCACTGATGACATCTCAAATGACATCACTGATGACATCACTGATGACATCATCCAGTGACTGTGTGTTTCTGTAAAGTTTAAATATGTTTAATATATATAGGGAAAGGCATATTGAAGAATGAGTGGGTGTATAAGTGTCTGAATGGATGATTTAGTAGGTGCGTGACTGACTCTATGAGTGAGTGATTAAACGTATCTTACTGAATGCATGGGTTAATGACTAAACTGTGTGAATGTCTGTATCTGTCTGTCTGTTGGTGTGTAAGCGGCTGCATGGGTTTGCGAATAGCTACATGAGTGTCTATATGGGTTATTGATTTGTTGTCTGAGTATCTGTATGGGTGCCTGAGTGTTTGTGTGGGTGGGGTGTGTGTGACTCTGTGCATAGATGTGTGAGTGGGTGATTCACTGGGTGCATGTTTTCAAGAGTGCATCTGTGATGGACTGTATGGGTGGGTGAGTGTGTGTATGGCTGTGTTAGTGAGTAAATGTATATCTCAGTGGTACATGTGTGAGTAACTACATATGTGAAAGGCAGTATATATGTGTGTTGGAGTATATAAATGGCTATAAGTGAGAGTGTGTGATTGTGAGAGTGGCTGTATGGATGAGTGTGTGCTTGTATCAGTGATTGTGTAAGAGCGTAAGAATGTGCTAGTATTTGTATGAGTAAGTGAGCTGGTGTGTGTATAACTGTATAGGTAAGTAAATGGGAGTGTGATTAATTATTTGCATGACTGACTAGGTGTGTGAGTACCTCTATGGATGAGTGGAGGTGTGTGAGTGTGTATATAGGTGTATGAGTGCATATGATAGTCCTGTACTGAGTGACCATAAGTATGAGTGATTGTACTGGTGAGAGAGTAAATGTGTGTGTAGACCTAATAATCAGTGAGTGGGTATGTAGTTTTTGGTGTTGGAGTGTCTATGGTTTTGAGAATGGCAGTCTGTAATTTAGAGTGGGTATATCAAAGGTTATATTAGGGTGTGAGAAGATGCATGAAATTATCACATGGATGATGTCATCAGTGATGTCATCAGTGATGTTATTTGAGATGTCATCAGTGATGTCATCAGTGATGTCACTGACCATGTCATGAGTGATGTAATATGTGACGTCATCAGCAGTGCATTGTAGGGCGCGAGTTATAGTTAGCTGAACTAACTATAACGGGGAATTTCACGGGTTTTGTACGAGTGCAATGTCCAAGTAACTAAAACTGTCCCTAAAACCTATGGTTTTTTCAGTGAATTTCAAAGGTTTTTTAAATGCTAATTTGTAACTATAACGTGTCTGAAACCTATGGTTTTTTCAGTGAATTTCAAAGGTTTTTTAAATGCTAATTTGTAACTATAACGTGTCTGAAACCTATGGTTTTTTCAGTGAATTTCAAAGGTTTTTTAAATGCTAATTTGTAACTATAACGTGTCTGAAACCTATGGTTTTTTCAGTGAATTTCAAAGGTTTTTTAAATGCTAATTTCTAACTATAACGTGCCTGATACCTACGGTTTTTTCAGTGAATTTCAAAGGTTTTGCAAATGACAATTTTTAAATGTATTAATTGTTATATTAATTTTTTTCATACTGATTTACTACATTTTTAGAAACAATTTTTTTTTACATATTTTATTTTTTAAATTACATTGTAATTACATTATACATTACATTACAAAAAATACTTTCTCAGAATGAATTACTTTAGTTTAAATACTTTGCAGATAGGCAATAGACTTTTAAGTACAGTAGTTACAGTTGTTGCAATGGGCAACACATTTTCAAACACAATGCAACATTCAGCTCAATGTGAATTTCTAGTTAAATGCAATTAGTTACTTTATGGATTACTTTTGTAACCACAGGACTGGATCCTAGATTCAGTCCTGGTACATCTCCTGTAAACAGTTGAGTAAAAGCGTTTTGGTTACAGTCGTGATTTTTAAGGAATATTATTGTATTTTAAAAGTTGACACTTAGAAACTTTTTCTCATAGAATCACCAATGTTATCCTATGGAAGGAAATTCACTTAGCAGGTAAAAACTGTTATCGTTACTTTTTCTTACTCAGTGTTGGATCCTGGATCCAGCACTGGTGCATCTCCTGTAAACAGTTGAAAAAATGCGTTTAAGTCATACAGGCGATTTTTAAGGAATATTTGTAGTTTGTGAAAATCAACACTGAAACTTTTTGCTGAAAACCAGTCAATCTTAGCCTATGAAGGAAATTCAAGTTACCGGTAAGTACGGTTAAAATTACTTTTGAGGATCAGTACTGGGCTGAAAGATGCAGCACTGAGGTCTCTCCTGATAACAGGTGAGTAAATCGGAATTCGTATTTCGGCTGATTTTAGAGGAATATTTTAAAGTTCCAAAACTCCACACTTAGAAGAATTTCCAGGTGAAACCAGTCAGTGTTAGCCTATGGAAGGAAATTCAAGTTACTGGTAAGTACGGTTAAAATTACTTTTCAGGACCAGTACTGGGCTGAAAGATGCAGCACTGAGGTCTCTCCTGATAACAGGTGAGTAAATCAGAATTTGGATTTCGGCTGATTTTAGAGGAATATTTGTATGTTTCAAAAATCAACACTTAGAAACTTTTTCAGCAAAAAGCAGGCAATGATATCCTATGGAAGGAAATTCAAGTTACTGGTAAGTACGGTTAAAATTACTTTTGAGGATCAGTACTGGGCTGAAAGATGCAGCACTGAGGTCTCTCCTGATAACAGGTGAGTAAATCGGAATTCGTATTTCGGCTGATTTTAGAGGAATATTTTAAAGTTCCAAAACTCCACACTTAGAAGAATTTCCAAGTGAAACCAGTCAATGTTAGCCTATGAAGGAAATTCAAGTTACCGGTAAGTACGGTTAAAATTACTTTTCAAGATCAGTACTGGGCTGAAAGATGCAGCACTGAGGTCTCTCCTGATAACAGGTGAGTAAATCGGAATTCGTATTTCGGCTGATTTTAGAGGAATATTTTAAAGTTCCAAAACTCCACACTTAGAAGAATTTCCAAGTGAAACCAGTCAATGTTAGCCTATGGAAGGAAATTCAAGTTACTGGTAAGTACGGCTAAAATTACTTTTCAGGACCAGTACTGGGCTGAAAGATGCAGCACTGAGGTCTCTCCTGATAACAGGTGAGTAAATCGGAATTCGTATTTCGGCTGATTTTAGAGGAATATTTTAAAGTTCCAAAACTCCACACTTAGAAGAATTTCCAAGTGAAACCAGTCAATGTTAGCCTATGGAAGGAAATTCAAGTTACTGGTAAGTATGGTTAGAATTACTTTTCAGGACCAGTACTGGGCTGAAAGATACAGCACTGAGGTCTCTCCTGATAACAGGTGAGTAAATCGGAATTCGTATTTCGGCTGATTTTAGAGGAATATTTGCACAATGGTGAAGGGAGGGGGCGGGGCCTGAGGTTACATCTGTGCAAACGCGCCCCGTGGCGCGTTTTAAGTTGGGGGATTAAGTCCCCTTGAATCCTGAGGGTCCCTATGGGCCAACTAGCCCACCAGGAACCTCCAATATGCGTCAGGGGCTGCGTTGCAGAGACGTGTAGAGAGGCCACACCCCTTTTACACCTCTCTGCAACGCAGCTCTGTGGCGCTTTCTGGATGTACCTGTTGGGCTAGTTGGCCCCCAGGGACCCTCAGGATTGAAGGGGATTTAATTCCCCATCTTAAAACGCGCCACGGGGCCTGTTTGCACACATGTCACCTGAAGCCCCGCCCCTCCCTTCACCACTGTGCAAACGCGCCCCGTGGTGCGTTTTAAGTTGGGGGATTAAGTCCCCTTGAATCCTGAGGGTCCCCGGAGTCCAACTAGCCCACCATATACCTCCAAAAGCGCCACAGAGCTGCGTTGCAGAGAGGTGTAAAAGGGGCGTGGCCTCTGTACACCTCTCTGCAAGGCAGCCCCTGGCGCATACTGGAGGTTCCTGGTGGGCTAGTTGGCCCCCAGGGACCCCCAGTATTCAAGGGGAATTGTTCCCTCTGCAAACGCGCCACGGGGCGCGTTTGCAGAGTGGTGAAGGAAGGGGGCGGGGCCTGCGGGCCCGATCGTTTTTTTTTGTTTTTTTTGTCCCCTGAAGGGGGGCTGTGTGGCCCCCCTTCCTTTTTTCTGTTTTTGGGCCCTGGGGACCCCATCCCCCAGGGCCTTACCCCTTTTTTAAAATTACCAAAAAAAAAAAAAAAACGGGAAGGGGGCCGCGTGGCCCCCCTTCCCCGGGCTCTGTATTGGCCCCGGGGACCCCATCTCCCGGGCATGGCCTCTATTTTTATTTTTAATATTTTGAGGGGGCTGCGTGGCCCCCTCCTCTGGCCATTTTAAGGCCCGGGGACCCCATCCCTCGGGCCGGCCATACCCTTTTTTTTATTTTTTATAATTTTTCAAAACTTTGGGGAGGGGGGCCGCGTGGCCCCCTCCCGGGCCACTACTTGCCCCGGGGACCCCATCCCCCGGGCTGGCCCTCTCGTTGGGGACTGTGGGGGTCCCCAAACCCCCACAGTCCCGCCGGCTCCCCGTGTCCTACGGGAGCCGGCATTGCTTTACACATGGGGAGCAGCTAACATGCTGCTCCCCATGTGGAAAGTAATCGGCTTTGGATATTGGAAGAGAGAGCAGGTTTCCTGCTCTCTCTTCCAATATCCAAAGCAAGTTTGCAATGACAGGACGGGAGCCGCGAGGCTCCCGTCCTGTCATTGCAAACAGCAGTGTCCCGGGGTAGGCACCCCGGACACTGCAGGAGCCGGCCCTGGGGGTGGCGGTCCCCAGGGCCACCACAGGCTCCAGGAGGGGGCCGCGCGTCCCCCCTCCCATCGTGTGCACAGCCCCGGTGAGGTGGTGGTCCCCGGGCTCTGGGGTCCGTAACGGACCCCCATATTTAAATGTTTAGTGCCCCGGGAGGTGGCGGTCTCGGGCGTGTGGGGGCTGGAGCCCCCCACACAGGTTTTTCATTTAAAAAAAGAAGCCCCGGGGAGGTGGTGGTCCCGGGGCTGCGGAGGGCTCAGAGCCCTCCCGCACCATTATGCATAAAGCCCCGGGGGTGGCGGTCCCCGGGCTTGGGGGCCCTTAGAGGCCCCCACACATAAAATTAACCCCCCCAGCATGCCCCCGGGACTTGGCCCACCCGGGGGCCAATTACATCGAGCGCGGGAGACCGCGCTTCGATTTTTTTTTTTCGGCAGGATTCGCGCACCCTGAGCGCATCCTGCCGATTTTCTTTTTAAAAAAATGCTTTTTTGCCCAGGGGTCCTTGTGGGACCCCTGAGCAGGCCTAGGGGTTAGGGTGTTTCTACCCTGCCCCCTTTGTGCGTTTTGCACACTTGTTTCTTTTTTTTTTCTCGGCGGGATACGCGCACCCTAAGCGCATCCCGCCGATTTAAAAAAAATATATATATTTTTTCTGCCCAGGGGGTCCTTGTGGGACCCCCTGAGCAGACCTAGGGGGTTAGGGTGTTTCTACCCTGCCCCCTTTTTGCGCTTTCCGCACTTGTTTCTGTCCCTCGGTTCTACCGAGGGACAAAATGGCTGCCAACACTTCCTGAATCGGAATGTTGACAGCCAGCTGACAGCCAATTAGCATGCAGCTCGTGATCGGGACGGTGCGCGCAGGGTGCGCTGAGGGTACGCATATCCGACGCGCCCATAGATATATATGTACTTTTACTTTTGATTTTCTCAGGAACTACTGAACGGATTTACACCATTTAAGCAAAAGGCACCAGTCTGAACCAAGGACTACCTCTTTGCCAAATTTGGTGTAATTCCGTTCAGCAGTTCGGGCTGTAGCTGCGACTAAAGGTTCCTATGGAAAAATGAATGGGGAAAACGCGTTTTGGGACCCCCCTTTTTTCTCGGCCCCCGCTTCACGTATCACCCCGAGACTTTCAGGGTAGGAGCGGAGCGGAGCGCCCCAACAAGTTGGAAACTTTCATGAAGATTCGTCAACCGGCGCCAACGTTATTTCAAATAGAATGTCGCGGATTTCCTATGGATAATAGGTTGTAACTATAACTATCTACTGGCGACCGCCAGTAGATAATATGTATGTGTATATATATGTGTGTGTGTGTGTGTGTGTGTGATCAAGGCCACTTGTGGTGGCCGAAACACGTCATATCAACATGTTTGGAGCAATAAATCATTGATAAGCACAATAGTTTGGAGTCTGTGCCCTTTTCAATGCAAGGAGCTGCATTTGGGAGTGTTAAATAATATATATATATATTTTCTAGACAATTTCAGTCTGTAAAAAGACACAAGTTCACCAGAATCGACACAGTCAGTCATGATGATAAGATCAACACCCAGAATACCAACACCGTGTCTACATCCGATATCAGTTTGGCACTGGAGAGTGAGACCGACTCAGAGGATGGGGTAGGCCAGATGAGACGGAATGAAACAGCTACGGGCAATTTTACCTTAGCGGAGGAACTTGATTGTTTACGCTTAGATCGGCGGCAGACGCTCCACCCAAGACCTCCCAAGAAGCAAGGCACCAAAGGAATAAGAAAAGAAGGCTAAGGAGACAATGCAGGCGGTTACAACAACAAAAAACAACAAATGAGCAACTGGAGACGCAAGTGAATGAAAACACTGTCGTTAACCTCACTGACATCAAATTGAACAACGCTGAGATTCAACTTTTGTCACTGGGCTTAACATATTGCCCAGAGAGTAGCTTCAATTACAGTTGCACTCGAGTGGACATTTACAAGTTCATAAGGAAATTGAAGCTGATCAAATTCTTCCAGCAGAAACAAGCAAGCAATAAGATCAACAATCCTATTACTGGTCAAGAAGCTGTAGTATCCAACTTAGCTGTATCTGACATTCAAACCATATGTTCAATGCATGATCTTCAATCTATAACACAGAGTCTGTCTACTCAACAGATCATGACAAATGAGGGCATCAACAAAGCGGAACCCATTAGAAGTCCATTTAAACCTCAATCTACATTTACCCCGATAATGCCACGGGACTCTATTGATACATTCAACAAAGTAGTAATAGAGGAATTAAAAGATCTTTATCATAAAACAACACAGAGGCAGAATAAGTATAACCATCAGAAGAGCCAATAGTTTGCCTTAATACAAAAATTACAAAAGAACACTCAGGTGATCATAAACAAATCCTACAAAGGTGGGTACATTGTGCTATGGCCCAGAATGGAATATATGAAGGAAGCGTATAGACACCTTAACGACCACACCTGTTATAGAAAAACCAACATACAAGCAATTAAGGGAGTGAGGAAATAGCTGAAACAAAAACTCAATCAGTTCAAACAAGATGGAGTACTAACTAAAGGTGAATTTCAATAATTCAACAATGAATCCCCAGTTATGCCGGAATATTTCATACCCAAGAGTCATAAAGTGAGTACACCAGTACCAGGACGGCCCATTATTTCAGCTCGCAACAGCCTCTGTGAACATATCTCCCAATATGTTGACTATTTTTTACAGGAATTTGTGGTCAAAGTAAACTACCTTCCTACATAAGGGACACTGGAGACTTTTTGCATAAAGTACATACAATACCATGGTCAGAAGAATACAAACTAATGAGGATGGACATTACATCTTTGTACACTAGTATCCAGCATAAAGATGGTTTAAGAGCATGTGAACACTTCCTCAAGGAAAGACCAATTCAGCTTCTTAAACATAACAGGTTAATTCTGTTTATGATTAGTTGGTGTTTGAATAAAAAAGTTTCTATTTGACAACGATATTTTTCAGCAACTAAGAGGTGTGGCTATGGGAGCCTGCTTCTCCCCCATCTACGCGTGCCTTCATGTGGGCTGGTGGGAGGAGCGGGTTCTCACATCCGTATACCACAGTGAATGGACCAACAATATTGTGGCCTGGCTCCGCTACATAGATGATGTGTTTGTAGTATGGAGAGGGATTGAAGCCAGTGCAATGAACTTCGTGAAGGAATTGTTGAACAAAAATTATATGAATCTAGAATTCACGGCCAACATCAGCACCACATCTATTGATTTTCTTGATGTAACGGTGTATGTTAACAATCAGTCACTACAATCCAAATTACACCGCAAATCCAAAGCTGGAAACTTAACGCTACATGCTTCGAGTTTCCATCCCCGGCACCTAATAGAAAGTATTCCCTATGGTGAGATGTTGCAGTTGCGTAGAATTTGTAGTCTTGAAAGTGACTTATCTCAATGTCAAACTGAAGCCTTTAACAGATTTGAGCAAAAGAAACAATTGATGGACGGAATGCTGGACAATGCAAACATTCACCCCCAGTCACAAAGATCTGGGTTTAATCCATCATTCTTTTGCTCACCACACCACCCCAGTTTGGACCCAGCCATATGCAAATCAGTCTTGACCCTGTTCCTTGTGGGAACAGTCCAGCCCGAACTGCCAAGCCAGGTCCTCCCTGGACCGGAAACAAGCATCCTGGGACCGGTTTCAGGGCATCACCCTTCTTCAGCCAGGCTAGCTTGAATCCAGTGGTGTAGTGAGCACGGGACCCACGTCTGGGCATACCCTTCCCACTTAGGGCGACATATGCAAAAGAACAATTGGTGGACGGAATGCTGGACAATGCAAACATTCACCCCCAGTCACAAAGATCTGGGTTTAATCCATCATTCTTTTGCTCACCACACCACCCCAGTTTGGACCCAGCCATATGCAAATCAGTCTTGACCCTGTTCCTTGTGGGAACAGTCCAGCCTGAACTGCCAAGCCAGGTCCTCCCTGGACTGGAATCAAGAATCCTGGGACCGGTTTCAGGGCATCACCCTTCTTCAGCCAGGCTAGCTTGAATCCAGTAGTGTAGTGAGCACGGGACCCACATCTGGGCATACCCTTCCCACTTAGGGTGACATATGCAAAAGAACAGATTTAGGGCACAAGACTACACAGCACAGAACATCACCAAAGCGATCAATAAAGCCAACACAATACCAAGAGAGCAGACACTGACAGTTACTAATGATACGACGCAGGGTGCAAGTGCTGTAACTCCAGAAACCCGTGATACAACACTGACCAACACAGTAGAAGCACACCTTATCCTTACATATAGTAAAGAAGAAAGAACTATTAGATCCATCCTTAACAGACAATGGCAAATTATTTTTACTGACCCTGTAATAGGGGCTATAGTTCCCAAATGGCCAACTGTAACATATCGTCGAGCATACTCCATGCGGGATGCTTTGGTGAGAAGTAGCCCAGAGGTGATTCCCAAAACCAACTGGCTGTCTGATAGAAAAGGCTTTTTTAAGTGCAGCAGTTGTAGAGCATGTCCGATTTGGCATCAACACTACTCAAGTAACTGTGGAATTTCGCACCAAACCAATTGTAATCAATCGCAAATACACGTGCAGAACAGAATCCGCAATCTATGTTTTACAATGCACCTGTAATCTCAAATACATGGATAGCACCAAATTATAGGTGCATGTGCGCATTCTGCAACACCTCAGGGCGATCCTCAATTCGGATCACACATACCCAGTGGCACATCATTTTAAGGAGGCACATAATAACAATCTCAGCCATCTGCAATACTATGCTATTGAAGGAGAGGTGGCAACCGAGAAAAGCTTCTACGACAACTCGAAACTGAGGGGCCGATTTACGTTTCCTGGCGCATCCCTGCAAATCAGCAGAGATGCACCAGGAAAGATGCGTGAGCAAGTTTACCCTTGCGCCACCACAGATGCGCCGCATTTATAATGCGGCGCATCGTGGCGCAAGGATAAACAGATGCGTGACGCATCCCCCGTCGGAAGGGTGGGGCAGTGCTGAAGTTGTGTCGCGGGCGCGACGCAACTCCAGCACTGTGCCAACCTGCCCCATCTGTAACATGGTGCGTCACGCCTTATGCCTGCTTCAAGCAGGCGCAAGGTTTTGACGAACCAGCGTCGGAAAAGTGACTGAGTGGAATCTTGTAGATTCCACTCAGGCACTTCTCCGAGGCTTGACTGCGCCGGAACGCCCCCCCCCAGCGCCGGAAGGCCCACATGAAACCTGACGCAGGTTTCATGTGGTGCAGGGCTTTACAACTTGACGCATCTCCCTAGATGCGTCACGTTGTAAATCCCCCGCAGCATGGCGCTAGCTTTACGCCGCCGCTGCGTCACAGAAGTGACGAAACGGCGGCGCAAAAGTGGCGCAAGGGGCTCGTAAATCTGCCCCTAGGTATATACTCGAACTCAACACGAAAACACCTAATGGGCTCAATATAAGTGAAGATATTTACAATTATCTATAAACGAGTATATTCTAACCACTGACTGTTTCTTTACCAAGGACTGTCACTTACATCTAGCTTCCTTTTCGCTGATATGCTTACACATCTCTCAGCGTGCCTTCTAGTGTTACCCTTTCATCTGCATATAGAATTACGACTTTCATATGCATATATCAGGTTCTTAGGATTCTTCTTTCCGGTCTGTCTGGATATGGAAGGCCATGACCCTACCAATACGTCCCCGTGCACATACAAGTCAAATAGGGATTTCCCTATATAGTAGGACTTATAGTATGAGAGCCAATATCCAACAACATCCGGTGTAGAGTCATCACTTGCACAAAGGCCGCTGCACTTCGCACTTTATTGTATATATAGGTTTTTACACATTATTTTACACATGAATTAAGATGTCTTTAGAGACAAAAAACATATACGTGATGTACAGCACTAGCACTCTACACGGAAGCACATTGCAGTTTTGCCCTTCAAACCTTGTGGCATAGTTTATAACCATTATACTTGTCTTGACAGATATATTATTGTGACAACCATTGTAAGCTTGAGCTCAACATATTTAATACCATAGAAAGAGTTTTTAATGAATGTATATAATAGTGGGTTTGCAAAAATTGTTGCTTTTATTTAGTACAGGATGATTCTAATTGTTAAATAGCAATTCAGTCCTATATTTTATCTCAACAGTTAGTTAAATACACAGTTAATTGACAGAAGAATGGTGTTTTATAAAAGATTATAATAGCACACTGTGCACCAACATCTTGGAAACACGTTATCATTAACTCACGTTGGCATTTCATTTTCATTCATTTTCATTCTTTGAATGTCCAAATCAGAGCAACTACGAGCCCCAATATAGAGCAGCATTCTGTATGTATTTGAGACAAAAATATAGGGGCCGATGCCAATCTGGGTCGGAAAGCTCTCCGACCGATCCGGATCCGGATCGTTTTCCGACTGAGCCGGACCAATACAGTCCGACCGAGTGAGTACGATGCAGCCGTATGCTGCCGGACTCGGTTCGGTCGGACTCCCATTGAAGTCAATGGGAGCCGGTCGTACGACATGTACATGGGCTCCCATTGACTCAATGGGTACGTTGCGCACAAGGGGCCTCCCTGTAGTGGGTACGCGTTGGTGCAATTCGCACCGTACACGCATGTATAGGGGGGACCCATGGGTCCCCCCTGTGTCCGACTCGTACGGCTACGGGTGAAGGGGGGTCCGGCACGGACCCCCGAAGTCCTCTACCGAGAGCTTTTTCGTGTCGGAGGCTCCAACTCGATCCAGCTGTCCGGATCGTGCATCGTACTGGCTCGGTCGTAAAACGTCTCCATTGCGCGGTACGAATCGAGTGCGAACGAGTCGGACGGCGTGGTTCGGACCCGGAAACGAGTCGGTCGGCGAATTTGCGTTCAATCGCATCGTACTTGCTCGCTCGGACGACTGTACAAATCGGTCGGGTAAACCGCGTTCGGCTCGTATTTTTTCCGGACGAATCGGATTCGGTGCGCTTCCGGCCGAGATCGGAATCGGCCCCATAGTCTTTTTTCAATATCTACAGCCATTATGTCACAAGGTCAGAATCACGTGTTCCAAATGCAAAAAAAGCACTTTATGTAATAAAATTGGTGGGTGTAACAACCAGTTAAGTAGACGTAAGCACTACATAGCGCCTGTGTGATCAAGGTCGCAGTACGGCGGCCGAAACGAGTCAAATGGACTGTTACTAATTTTCAAATAAACAAGCACGCTATTGAGGAGTCTGTGCCCGAACCGGGAATTATTGAATATATATATATATATATCTCTATATATACACATACATACATACATACATATATATATATATTGACAAGGCGAAACGCGTCTCTATTTTTAATTATGGGATTGAGGCTGATCTGATTAAATAAAACAGATGCCGTATCCTAACTGCCTGGAGTCCGTGTCTCCTTCCATGGTTCATTCTGTGGGAGTTGGTTGTTTGTGTTCATATATATATATACATTATCTACTGGCAGTCGCCAGTAGATAGTTATAGTTAGGACCTATTTTCCATAGGAAATTTGCAACATTCTATTTCCAATACCTTTGGCGCCGGTTGACGAATCTTCGCGAAATTCTCAAAACTTATGGCCCGCTCCGGTCCGCTCCTATCCTGAAAGTTTCGGGGTGATTCGGCAAGCGGGGGCCGAGAAAAAAGGGGGGTCCCAAAACGTGTTTTCCCCATGCAATTTTCCATAGGAAACTTTAGACACGGCTACAGCCCGAACTGCTGAACGGAATTACACCAAATTTGGCAAAGAGGTAGTTCTTGGTTCAGAAAGAACCCTTTTTGTTAAATGGTGTAAATCCGTTCAGTAGTTGCTGAGAAAATCAAACGTAAAAACACATATATATCTATGGCAGCGGAGGCTCCGCGCACCCTCCCGATCACGAGCTGTATGCTAATTGGCTGTCAACACTCCAAACCAGGAAGTGTTGGCAGCCATCTTGTGCCTCGGTAGAACCGAGGCACAAGAAAAGATGAAAACAGACGCAAAAAACGCGAAAAGGGGGCAGGGTAGAAACACCCTGACCCCCTAGGCCTGCTCAGGGGGTCCTACAAGGACCCCCAGGGCCCCAAAATGTTTTTTTTTTTTTAAAAAATCGGCAAAAATGCACTGGGTGCGCGGATCCAGCCGATAAAAAAAAAATCGAAGCGCGGTCTCCTGCGCTTCGATGCTATTTGTCCCCCGGGTGGCCCAAGTCCCGGGGGCATGCGGGGGTTTTGATTTTTATGGTTGGGGGGGCCTCTAAGGCACCCCCAAACCCCGGGGACCGCCACCCCCCGGGGCTTTAAAAAAATAATGGTGCAGGAGGGCTCTCGGCCCTCCCGCAGCCCCAGGGACCGCCACCCCCCGGGGCTTCTTTTTAAAAAAAATAAAATGACCTGTGTGGGGGGCTCCAGCCCCCCCACACGCCCCGGGGACTGCCACCTCCCCGGGGCACTAAATATTTCAATTGGCTGTTGCCAAACGTGCACCCATTTGGGTAGAGTTTGCTGATCCAGACTACAACGCCCACAATTCAATGCGCTCAACGGAGCAGCCCATCGAAGGGTGAAATTTTCCATTGTGTGTGGGAGGGTCAGAACAGCACGAAAGACTGTTGAAAGCCTCTGAAGGAGTGCAGCAGCACAGATACGCGTCAGGCATGCATAACTCGACACGAAAGCTGTTATTTGCATCGGCATGTTGGTTCCGTTCTTACCCATTAAAAGCCTGCTGCTAGCGGATGTTCGAGTGCGTCTTTGCCCTGGTGGGGAACTTTGGAGCTTTCATTATACGCGGCGGCCCTGGCCGCGAAAGATGCACCACCCTATTAATGTTGGGGGCCACGGGCTCTGTATTTCACGGAGCCAATACGTGGGACATATGTTTGGGATAAAGGAACGGCACCTACATGCAGAGGCCCATCTGTGGGCTTGGAACTTTTTTGGCAACAGCAATAATAACGTGCACCCATTTGGGCAGAGTTTGCTGATCCAGACTACAACGCCCACAATTCAATGCGCTCAACGGAGCAGCCCATCGAAGGGTGAAATTTTCCATTGTGTGTGGGAGGGTCAGAACAGCACGAATGACTGTTGAAAGCCTCTGAAGAAGTGCAGCAGCACAGATACGCGTCAGGCATGCATAACTCGACACGAAAGCTGTTATTTGCATCGGCATGTTGGTTCCGTTCTTACCCATTAAAAGCCTGGTGCTAGCAGATGTTCGAGTGCATCTTTGCCCCGGTGGGGAACTTTGGAGCTTATATATATATGTACCGCTTCCCTGTCTTTCCATTTTGCCCATAAACGTGGAGACGCAACGTAGAAATTTCAAATAAGGGAATTGATCCCGATACAGGCATTTCCCCAGAATCTGGCTAAAGTCAAATGTTAGTCAGCGCACCAGAGGAATCTCTACAACAAAATAATAAACCATTGGATTAAAACAAAACGGATAAAGAACAACTACCAATCCTGAAACTGAATATTCCATTATGGCTGAGAAAAGTAAAAATAGAAAACAACGTGCAAGTGAACTGCTGAATGATGATGTAGCACCATCAGCTAGCAACACCCTGGGAGAATCCTTGGAAAGAAAAAAAGGTAAAAGAACAATTACCTGTGTACTTAAAGAACTACAACAGTTTCGAATATTGGAAGTGAATAAATGGTGGGAGAAGGAAACCTTGGAGAAATATATCGAATTTAAGCGAATCCCAAGGGGGTTGCGCATTCTTATTATGCCAACCTTAAATGATCTGGATGCAGACCTAATAAAACAATGGCAGATAGACACCAATGAATGTTCATTCAAATTGATGAGAACTTTGATTCTGCACGCGGAGAGAAAGTTGGAGAAATTGGTTGCTCTCATTCAAGATCTGGAAGAAGAACAACAACAATATTCTGGAAATGAAGAGAATAAAGCACTCATCGAAACATTGGAAAAGAAAATCAACAAACATGAAGCTGATGTTGAGAAACGCAAAGCCAACAAATTTAACAGAGATAGACTGGATTATGCCCATGGACGCATATATACTTTCGCTGAAAGTATGATATGTTTAGAAATCGGGTAGTTATGGACAAATGTGCTGAACATGAAACCCCTGAAACGATTGACAGCTCCGACCTAAGCTCTGCTGATGAAGAAGCAAGCACCCCAAACTTGGATTTTTCAGGGGAGTTGAGACTTATGCAAATGATAACGCGACAGCAAGGGAGAGGAAGAGGAACAACTTGGGGGAGAGGCCAATCAAAACCACAATCAGAAGAAAAAGGAGAGGGGGTAAGAGGCAAAGGAGGAAGAGGAAGGACAAAACGAAATTAAAGAAAACCCAACAAGATAACTTGGTGATCAACATTTCCAACAAGACCCTTTCTGTAGCACAAATATCATTATTAAATAAGGGACTATCATTTTGCCCCAACAAAGATCTGAACATACCAAATTTGCGCATTGATCTTTACAAATTCTGTCGGAAAATAAAATTGAGGAAGTTCTTTGAGGAAAAAACACCAGTACACCAACAGCCATTAACAACTATTCAAGAAATCTCAACTCTGAAGCAAAGAGATATACCCACATTACGAGCACTAACCACCTTACAAGAAGAACAAGAACTAACAGTAGAACAACAACAATTTTCGTTAGAAACTGATCAAGAATTGTGTGAGAGAATAGGAATTGAAACAAACAAAGGAGGCAACAGTGGCCTAAGAATGAGATCCACCTTTTGTCCACAATTGCCAGCAGGAAACAAGGTCGACCTGTTTCACGAAATCATGGTGGATGAAATCAATAAGATGGCATATAACACCTTTGGGAAAAATAAAGATATCTCGAAACACACTGATGAAAAGAAGAACAGAGAAAAGAAAAAGAAAAAAAAATCATGGAACTTATCACTTGGTGAACATCAAGCCCTCAAAGAACTACGAGAAGATACATCGATTATTATAAAAGCCTCAGATAAGGGCGGAAATATCGTGATTCAGAACCGAAAGGATTATATAGCTGAAGCTATAAGACAATTGGACCATCAAGATCACTATGAGAAATTAACATCAAATCCCATAGAAACTTGGACTGAAGAGTACCATCAGATGCTACATACATGGAAAGAAAGAAATCTAATTGATATAGAAGAATTTTTATACTTGAAGACTGATCACCCGGTTATGGCTACAATCTACTTTCTCCCGAAAGTCCATAAATCACTACTAAGTCCACCTGGCAGACCGATAGTCAGTTCCATTGGATCTTTGCTGGAATCCACCTCACGCTTCTTGGATATCTTCCTAATGAATTATGTTACTGCACTTCCGTCATATCTGAGAGATACGATGGACTTTTTGAATAGAATTAGAACAATCGAATGGGAAGATAACTTTCTGATGGTCACGATTGATGTCACATCTCTTTACACGTCAATTCTCCACTCGGATGGTATAGCTGCTGTAAAACAGTTTTTACAAACCAGATCAATCAGCTATCTTGAACATTCAGAAATGTTAATTGAAATGCTCAAATACTGTCTGACACATAACATCTTTCTATTTCAAGGCGACATCTTTCTACAAAAACAAGGGACTGCCATGGGTACATCTTTCGCGCCAACCTACGCGAATCTACTCATGGCAGTCTGGGAGGCAGGAGTATTGAAGAATCGGAAAACTCAGAATATAAAATTTTGGTCTAGATTCATCGACGACCTCTTCATAATTTGGGAGGGAAACCACATTGACCTCCAAAATTTCATTGAATCACTGAACTCAAATGAGTACAATCTATCCTTCACATCAACAATAAGTTCCACTAACATCATCTTCTTGGATGTGGAGGTGTTCATTGAAAATCAGAGAATATGCACCAGAATGCATAGGAAACCTACTTCATGCAATAGTATCTTGCATGCTAATAGTGGGCATCCACAAAATTTAAAATGGTCTATACCTTATGGTGAAATGTTGCGGGCAAAAAGGAACTGTTCTGAAGCAACAGACATCAACTCCCAAATTGAAGAAATGAGTAACCGCTTCTTGAAACGAGGCTACCCACAAGATGTAATCAAAACAGCGAAAGCAAGAGTGGCCTTAAAAGCAAGGACAGAACTGTTAAAACCAAAACAAGAGATGACAGGAAAAAATCAAGATGAAAATAACATCATTCGATTCATAATGGACTTCAATAATCAGAGTGATAAATTAAAGAATATTGCTCGAAAAAATTGGAGCATTTTAATGTTGGATGAAACATTACAAAAGACGCTGTCCCCACATCCTAACATTACGTACAGAAAAACTGCATCCTTGGGGGACATCCTCACACAAAGCCACTTTGAGACTCCAAAATCAATAACAACTTCATGGTTGAATCTACCAGGATTCTGGAAATGCTTTAAATGTAAAGCGTGTGAACATGGTGAAAATGCTGCATCTTATCGATTGTATAATGGCCAAATTGAAAACATAAGGGACCACATAACTTGTGAATCAAAATTTGTAGTATATTTACTCGAATGCCCCTGCAAAAAACAATATGTAGGAAGCACTATCAATAAGTTAAAACTGAGAATACTACAGCATCTACGTGCCATTAAGAATAAAGACTTCACTTACCCCATGGCCAAACACTTTCATGAGTTCCATTCAAGTGATTATCAACTTCTAAAATACAGGGGGATTAAAATTGTGAAAGCCAAAGAAAGAGGTGGGGACAGAACCCTGGATTTGCGAAAAACAGAATCCAGATTAATTTTAGCAATTGGTACGGAAAAACCTTTTGGTCACAATCTGGATGCAGAATTGCACATCCATCTGCAATAAATAAGGACATGCAAATTGATCAAGGAAATTGTAGATGAACTGAGAACATCAATGATTAACAATATTACAATCATCATTATCATTATTAAGGAAATTACAAACCTAATCATAATTTGCCTGTATACTTATTGAATTCTCAAGAAATGATTTTTGGGTCTCCTTAGAAAAATCAATAGAAAGATGACAGCCTAAATCTATTGGCCGTACCACTATTAAGGCAGTAAAGAAAAGACAAGTAGTGATTAATTGGGACATTGTCATCACCCAGTGGAACATTGTGTCATCATTATAATTTTGAAAGTCGTGTGTAGAAATCCTATCTTCTTCTGAATTATGAAAGAGCTAGTAAGAACTGAATCAAAGAAATGAGGCAATATGGGGATCATTACAATAGAATGTACTTTACAGAAAATGTTAATATTAATTTTTGCTAAAATTATTATTGTTTTAGGACATGCATTAGTCACTTTAAAATTGAAGATTGAAGAACTTTATTCCTCAATGTTCCCCTATCTTTCCTCCCCTCAAACTTTATTTCATTGTTAGGGCAGAAGAATTGATCTATAAAAAGCTTGACCTTGTAGCTCTCACTTTTTACTCTTTGTACTTCTTGAATATCAGACAATTAGAATTCTACATTTCGAATCTTATGTAACAAAGAATGATTCATTTTTATCTAAAGTGAACAGGCGCAATGAGTGAAGTGTACTTTACAAATCACTATCCATATAACTTATGCACCAGTCACTTTATTTGGATCTCTATGTTTTTGTTTTAAACACACAACTATAACAATGTACTTTACATTTTATGATACACATGTGTGTTTTTAATAATGATTTTGACAACAATCACTTATGATATTTTACAAATCACTTAAATCTTGTACATTTTCTTAGAAAATATTTTGTAAAAAAAAAAACATTTTGTATAAACTTGCACAGTAACATACTAATCTATACGTATTCATCTCAACTGGAATTGGAATGGATTGTAATATATGTACTATTTGTTAGGATTTTTCAAGCCTAGTCTTTCTTCTAATAGAAAGAATTGTAGTTAAACGCACTGAGCACTTTAAAAAGACTTTCTAGGCATCAGGACTCTATGGTCCAGTAGAAGGCTGGGAGCCGAAACGCGTAGACCGTCCTCTACCGTTTTTCTTTTAATGTATAATGGTTTAAAATAATAAAAACAGCACGTACTTGAAACCTCTGAGTGTGGTGCTGTGATCCTTCACCGAGTGATTGGAGCGGAGGAGTTTGGAGCATATATATATATATATATATATATATATATATATATATATATATTCACTGAAAAAACCATAGGTTTCAGGCACGTTATAGTTAGAAATTAGCATTTAAAAAACCTTAGAAATTCACTGAAAAAACCATAGGTTTCAGTGACGTTATAGTTAGTTGGACATTTCACTCGTACAAAACCATAGAAATTCCACTGTTATAGTTAGTTCAGCTAACTATAACTCGCGCCCCCGCAATGCACTGCTGATGACGTCACATATTACATCATTCATGACATGGTCAGTGACTTCAGTGATAGTTAGGACCTATTTTCCATAGGAAATTCGCAACATTCTATTTCCAATACCTTTGGCGCCGGTTGACGAATCTTCGCGAAATTCTCAAAACCTATGGCCCGCTCCGGTCCGCTCCTATCCTGAAAGTTTCGGGGTGATTCGGCAAGCGGGGGCCGAGGAAAGAGCGGGGACCCAAAACGTGTTTTCCCCATGCAATTTTCCATAGGAAACTTTAGACACGGCTACAGCCCGAACTGCTGAACGGAATTACACCAAATTTGGCAAAGAGGTAGTTCTTGGTTCAGAAAGAACCCTTTTTGTTAAATGGTGTAAATCCGTTCAGTAGTTGCTGAGAAAATCAAAAGTAAAAACACATATATATCTATGGCAGCGGAGGATCCGCGCACCTTCCCGATCACGAGCTGTATGGTTTTGTACGAGTGAAATGTCCAACTAACTGTAACGTCCCCGAAACCTATGGTTTTTTCAGTGAATATGTATATATATGAAGCACTTTGTTCGCACTGCCGCGCTCACAAGGAAGACCGCACTCCAAGGTAAATTCTTTAGTAATTTTATTCCAACTGACGCGTTTCGACCACAATGGTCTTTTTCAAAGCATATATATATATCGTTAACAGTTGCTCTGAGTTTAGAGATGCACTGGAACTGAAGCTTTGACAAAGTCTTTATTCTATGAAACAGCAAATGCAAAATGATGGTTGATGCAGCCTGACGCGTTTCGGAAACATTTTTCCTTAATCATAGGCACAGAACAAAGCTCCACTTCGAGTGCATCCTTAAGCTCCAGAGCAATTGTTAACAATATATATATATATATATATATCCAACAAACAGGGTAGCCCCAAAGGAAGAGGCCACAGGTAGGTATATTCCATTTTTATTGATGTCAGCTACAGACCGGCAAAACACAAACAGAGACATCACATCTTGAGCCAGACGCGTTTCGGGTGTTCAGATCCCTTATTCATTGGCATTTTCTCCGCTTGTAACACGATGGATTGCGCACCTTTTTCAATAAATAGAACCTGCCCCAGTGGGCGGAGCCATTCCCATGGCCTACTGGTCCTGGTAGTGTCACAATGTATTCTCATGTGAGTCCGTCATGCTATAAGCATAAAATATCATAAAATGTTTACCCCAGTGGGTTGATGCATCGTTTTGTTTCGCCAGCTGTCTCTATCGTGCTGCACATCCTGGAAACACTGTTCTCCCGTTATGTAGATGACGCCGGTTGGCGCCATCACGGACCCACACTCGTGCGGTGGGCCTCTTCCGCGGCTGGGCTTAGCCGCTAAACATCCATCAAACAGGGTAGCCCCAAAGGAAGAGGCCACAGGTAGGTATATTCCATATTTATTGATGTCAGCTAGAGACCGGCAAAACACAAACAGAGACATCACATCTTGAGCCAGACGCGTTTCGGGTGTTCAGACCCCTTATTCAATGGCATTTTCTCCACTTGTAACACGATGGATTGCGCACCTTTTTCAATCAATAGAACCTGCCCCAGTGGGCGGAGCCATTCCCATGGCCTTCTGGTCCTGGTAGTGTCACAATGTATTCTCATGTGAGTCCGTCATGCTATAAGCATAAATATCATAAAATGTTTACCCCAGTGGGTTGATGCATCGTTTTGTTTCGCCAGCTGTCTCTATCATGCTGCACATCCTGGAAACACTGTTCTCCCGTTATGTAGATGACGCCGGTTGGCGCCATCATGGACCCGCACTCGTGCGGTGGGCCTCTTCCGCGGCTGGGCTTAGCCGCTAAACATCCATCAAACAGGGTTGCCCCAAAGGAAGAGGCCACAGGTAGGTATATTCCATCTTTATTGATGTCAGCTACAGACCGGCAAAACACAAACAGAGACATCACATCTTGAGCCAGACGCGTTTCGGATGTTCAGACACCTTATTCATTGGCATTTTCTCCGCTTGTAACACGATGGATTGCGCACCTTTTTCAATCAATAGAACCTGCCCCAGTGGGCGGAGCCATTCCCATGGCCTTCTGGTCCTGGTAGTGTCACAATGTATTCTCATGTGAGTCCGTCATGCTATAAGCATAAATATCATAACATGTTTACCCCAGTGGGTTGATGCATCGTTTTGTTTCGCCAGCTGTCTCTATTGTGCTGCACATCCTGGAAACACTGTTCTCCCGTTATGTAGATGACGCCGGTTGGCGCCATCACGGACCCGCACTCTTGCGGTGGGCCTCTTCCGCGCCTGGGCTTAGCCGCTAAACATCCATCAAACAGGGTAGCCCCAAAGGAAGAGGCCACAAGTAGGTATATTCCATCTTTATTGATGTCAGCTACAGACCGGCAAAACACAAACAGAGACATCACATCTTGAGCCAGACGCGTTTCGGGTGTTCAGACCCCTTATTCATTGGCATTTTCTCAGCTTGTAACACGATGGATTGCGCACCTTTTTCAATCAATAGAACCTGCCCCAGTGGGCGGAGCCATTCCCATGGCCTTCTGGTCCTGGTAGTGTCACAATGTATTCTCAGGTGAGTCCGTCATGCTATAAGCATAAATATCATAACATGTTTACCCCAGTGGGTTGATGCATCGTTTTGTTTCGCCAGCTGTCTCTATCGTGCTGCACATCCTTGAAACACTGTTCTCCCGTTATGTAGATGACGCCGGTTGGCGCCATCACGGACCCGCACTCGTGCGGTGGGCCTCTTCCGCGCCTGGCCTAGCCGCTAAACATCCATCAAACAGGGTAGCCCCAAAGGAAGAGGCCACAGGTAGGTATATTCCATCTTTATTGATGTCAGCTACAGACCGGCAAAACACAAACAGAGACATCACATCTTGAGCCAGACGCGTTTCGGGTGTTCAGACCCCTTATTCATTGGCATTTTCTCAGCTTGTAACACGATGGATTGCGCACCTTTTTCAAACAATAGAACCTGCCCCAGTGGGCGGAGCCATTCCCATGGCCTTCGGGTCCTGGTAGTGTCACAATGTATTCTGAGGTGAGTCCGTCATGCTATAAGCATAAATATCATAAAATGTTTACCCCAGTGGGTTGATGCATCGTTTTGTTTCGCCAGCTGTCTCTATCGTGCTGCACATCCTGGAAACACTGTTCTCCCGTTATGTAGATGACGCCGGTTGGCGCCATCACGGACCCGCACTCTTGCGGTGGGCCTCTTCCGCGCCTGGGCTTAGCCGCTAAACATCCATCAAACAGGGTAGCCCCAAAGGAAGAGGCCACAAGTAGGTATATTCCATCTTTATTGATGTCAGCTACAGACCGGCAAAACACAAACAGAGACATCACATCTTGAGCCAGACGCGTTTCGGGTGTTCAGACCCCTTATTCATTGGCATTTTCTCAGCTTGTAACACAATGGATTGCGCAACTTTTTCAATCAATAGAACCTGCCCCAGTGGGCGGAGCCATTCCCATGGCCTTTCTAATCCTGGTAGTGTCACAATGTATTCTCAGGTGAGTCCGTCATGCTATAAGCATAAATATCATAACATGTTTACCCCAGTGGGTTGATGCATCGTTTTGTTTCGCCAGCTGTCTCTATCGTGCTGCACATCCTGGAAACACTGTTCTCCCGTTATGTAGATGACGCCGGTTGGCGCCATCACGGACCCGCACTCTTGCGGTGGGCCTCTTCCGCGCCTGGGCTTAGCCGCTAAACATCCATCAAACAGGGTAGCCCCAAAGGAAGAGGCCACAAGTAGGTATATTCCATCTTTATTGATGTCAGCTACAGACCGGCAAAACACAAACAGAGACATCACATCTTGAGCCAGACGAGTTTCGGGTGTTCAGACCCCTTATTCATTGGCATTTTCTCAGCTTGTAACACGATGGATTGCGCACCTTTTTCAATCAATAGAACCTGCCCCAGTGGGCGGAGCCATTCCCTTGGCCTTCTGGTCCTGGTAGTGTCACAATGTATTCTCAGGTGAGTCCGTCATGCTATAAGCATAAATATCATAACATGTTTACCCCAGTGGGTTGATGCATCGTTTTGTTTCGCCAGCTGTCTCTATCGTGCTGCACGTCCTTGAAACACTGTTCTCCCGTTATGTAGATGACGCCGGTTGGCGCCATCACGGACCCGCACTCGTGCGGTGGGCCTCTTCCGCGCCTGGGCTTAGCCGCTAAACATCCATCAAACAGGGTAGCCCCAAAGGAAGAGGCCACAGGTAGGTATATTCCATCTTTATTGATGTCAGCTACAGACCGGCAAAACACAAACAGAGACATCACATCTTGAGCCAGACGCGTTTCAGGTGTTCAGACCCCTTATTCATTGGCATTTTCTCAGCTTGTAACACGATGGATTGCGCACCTTTTTCAAACAATAGAACCTGCCCCAGTGGGCGGAGCCATTCCCATGGCCTTCTGGTCCTGGTAGTGTCACAATGTATTCTCAGGTGAGTCCGTCATGCTATAAGCATAAATATCATAAAATGTTTACCCCAGTGGGTTGATGCATCGTTTTGTTTCGCCAGCTGTCTCTATCGTGCTGCACATCCTGGAAACACTGTTCTCCCGTTATGTAGATGACGCCGGTTGGCGCCATCACGGACCCGCACTCGTGCGGTGGGCCTCTTCCGCGCCTGGGCTTAGCCGCTAAACATCCATCAAACAGGGTAGCCCCAAAGGAAGAGGCCACAGGTAGGTATATTCCATCTTTATTGATGTCAGCTACAGACCGGCAAAACACAAACAGAGACACACATGAGAATACATTGTGACACTACCAGGACCAGAAGGCCATGGGAATGGCTCCGCCCACTGGGGCAGGTTCTATTGATTGAAAAAGGTGCGCAATCCATTGTGTTACAAGCGGAGAAAATGCCAATGAATAAGGGGTCTGAACACCCGAAACGCATCTGGCTCAAGATGTGATGTCTCTGTTTGTGTTTTGCCGGTCTGTAGCTGACATCAATAAAAGATGGAATATACGTAGGGGTTGGCTACCCCGCCGTGTGTCCGCCATAGAAAGTGGCTCGGGCTACGCCATTTGCATTTGTAGATATATATATATAGATATATATCCTACTGGCTGTCGCCAGTAGGTAGTTATAGTTAGAACCTAGTTTCCATAGGAAAAGCATTTTTTCATTTGCTAATAACTTTGGCGTCGTTTGACGAATCTTCCTGAAATTCTCCCCCAAAAAAAGTCTATGGAGGTCAGCTCCTATCCTGAAAGTTTGGGGGTGATTCGTGAAGCGGGGGCTGAGAAAAAAGGGGGGTCCCAAAACTCGTTTTCTCCATTTTAATTTCGATAGGAAATTTTGCGACGAGCAACAGCCCGAACTGCTGAACGGAATTACCCCAAATTTGGCAAAAAGGTAGAGCTTGGTTCAGAAAGCGACCTTTTTTTAAAATGGTATAAATCCGTTCAGTAGTTTTTGAGAAATTCAAAAAATAATAGTCAAAAAATCAATTTCCCATAGGAAACTTTGTGCAAGGCTACAACCGAAACTACTGAACAGAATTACTCCAAATTTAGCAGAGAGGTAGTGCTTGGGTCAGAAAGCGACCTTTTTAATAATGGTGTAAATCCGTTCAGTAGTTGATGAGAAATTTGAAAAATAAAAGTTTCGATATCTGGGCGGAGCTTAAGTTGCGTGTGCGAGCTTCACTGTGATTGGCTGCTAGTAGTCCAAACCAGGAAGTGTTGGCAGCCATCTTGTGGCTCGGATAAAGCCAGTTACCCGAAAATTGAGAAACAAAGGTATAAAACAAGAGAAGGGGGCAGGGTAGAAAAACCCTGACCCCCTAGGCCTGCTCAGGGGGTCCCAGAAGGAGCCCCAGGGCCCAAAAAATCATTTAAAAAAAAAAAAGCGGCAAAAATTCGCGCTGGGGTCGCGGGTTCTCGGGTTTCATTTTAATGAGGCACTTGGGTGGGCTATGTTCCGGTGGTATTTCTTAAAAAATAATAGCAGGGGCTCGCAGGAGTTGCGGGGGTGCGCTGGTAGCTCTCCCTGTGCGAGCCGAGCCGACGGGCCGCAACTGTCCGTCTGCGAGCCTGCCGGACGGCCCGCAGGTCTCCCTGTGCTAGCCGGATCGCAGCTGTCACTCTGCAAACCGATATTGGGAATATAAGGCGGCTCTAAAAAGAGCCCTTGTGTTTATTAGTTGGAGCTACATGTAAGTGCGAATGCACAGCTTCAAGTTAATCAGGAAAACTCAGTTTCCCTGATCTGTGAAGTGTACTCCATCACTTCTCTAGATATCAGCCATATCAAAACGTATGTTGTTGTTGTAGATCGACCCCATTCTATGGTCTCTGAGGTATGCAGACACAGCTTTGTTGACATTCTTCCTAGATTTTTCAATCTGAGGACAAAATTGGTTTGACCATTTCCACTTCTGTCTTTGGCATATATTGGAATATACAAAGACAGTTTGAGGCAAAAGCAACATCAATTGTCGAAAGGTGTCTTTCATTAGCATTTCCAAACCTACACCAGTCAATGTGCCTAAGTCGTTTCCACCACAGTGCACAATCATGAGGTCAGGGTGTTGGAGATGCAAACAGGTTTTAACCAAAGGCAACAATTGGTGACACTTCAATCCTCTCTGTCCAAACCATTTAATGTCCACATTTTGTAAACCTAGGTCTAAGTCAATACGTCTCTGTTCTGCATACCTCTTGCACCAGAAAACATAGCTATGTCCTACGATCCACACTAGCATTTTGAAGGTATGGCTGGGAAGTATGGATAGATGTCTGTAGCTCATGCAGTCCGTTCGTAGAATAAGAGATATGTTTAAAGGTGGGGAACTACTTTTGTTTCTCATTCAAAACGATAACTGATTGGGAGATGAAAAGCATTGTTTTTTAAAAGTAGGGTGCACATTCGTTTTTTGGAAAAGCATCTTTGTGATTGGTTAAGAAAAAGCAGTTTAAACGTGGAGTACATATGATAGAATAAAATTTGGTCAACTCAACCACACCTGCTACTTGCATTTGGAAGGCACTGTTCAAACTTAAAACAATCGTGAACTTTTAACCTGCACATGCCGTTAAATGTTCGAGAAAATGTTGCAAAAAAATATCGTTAGGTTTAAAAAAAATTATGAACTTTTAACCTGCACGTGTTGTAGAATGTTCTAGAAAGTGTGTTGATAGAATACGTTGCACTTCTGACTTCTATGTGTCCTTGAATATTAAAAAAACTGTTTATATGGAAAATTAAAAATAACCAATAGAGAGAAGTTTTGCAATCTAAAAGAATGAAGGAACTATTCAAATTTGTTCTTTACATGTATTTATGTGTGGAGTAACACAATTACAGACACAACAGCACCAGGAAGAGGAACAAGCAGGGAGTGGGGGGACGGGGGAGATGGGCACAATGGCACACATGCACAATTAAGTACAGCACAACTACAGACAAACCATGGTTAAAATGAAACACACCAACAAGGAGCACAAGTCACACTACCCGCCAACATCACAGCACTGAACAAGCACAGAAGTGAAAACCACACTGCCTGAAAGGGAGAAGGGTGAACAATACCTCACATGAAGGGACATCTCACACAGAATGCAGCACACACACACAGGAAGCTCAGCACACCAACATCCAACACAATGTTGTCCAAACACAAACATTCGCACAATCGAACACAGGACACAAATGCACTCGCCTGTGGCGGATAAACGTCCAAAAGCGACAGTACGAAACAGGCACATGAGAACGCATAAGTACAAACCCACAGTCCGGATGGGGTAGCAATTCAAATATGGGAAGCAGCCAGAGAGTCCGTGACACACACATTGGCATACAAATGAAGACACAACACATTTGGTGACAAGTGAAAATGTGGAAACTTTATAAAAAAAAGTGCATGTCAGTACAGCCAAGAGTAGTGCCACGATATGCAGACAAATGCAGCAGCATGCCTGAATAAGGAACGTAGGAAAACGTCCATGTTCACGTCGGGGTAGTCCATCACCAACACATGTCAGTGTCAAGCAGCATTGGTTGTCCGCGCCTCGGACATGAGTCGACACCAATGCAGCCATGTCCACTGTCGTCTTGGGACATGTGACCAGATGCACAACGTGCAATGATGCGGCGGGACACGTGCAATGTGGCACATCGAGTCGTAGTTGCAGGTACCTTGTCACTCGTCCATGAACGTGAGTGCAGCTGCGTAGGCCACTATCTCTAATGAGTGATGGTTGGCCACAATATTTGACATGTCGTCGACGTAATCCATCAGCTGACCGGGACAGATGTGCTGACTCCAACCACTGTACCCAATGTGCACCAAAGCAGAATTCGGAAGTGGGTCTATTTGCTCACTGCATACTACGACACGTGCAATCTCCCAGGCCCAGTTCCCAACATACATGCCAAACATCCATGCATGCCATAAATAGGCATCACCATGACACTCCTGGTCGTGGGCCAACAGGGGCCGCACACACCCGTCATAATCCATGTCAGCTACGCACACGTTGGAGAGGCACACGTCCATGCACCACTCGGATAGGCACGTGTGACATTGCAATACAGGTTGAACGCAGGTGACGTTCGCAATGCGGAAGCTCAGCCGGTAAGTGATCCGCAGCACTGCCAAAGGCAGTGCACCCAGGACATGCAGCAGATGTGCAAGGTATAGGTGGACGTGAATGGAGTCGACCATGTGTTCGGGATGCCTTGCCATTGCGTCAGTGGCTCTGCTTGTAGCTGCACTGGCTTGCTGTGTGCCAGTCTTGTGGATGAAATGGCACAGCTTGGTGCAATGAGCCGGGTCTGTGTGCAATGGGTGCAGGGCAGGGGTGTGGTGGGAGTACGTGTGAAGGCCATTTCACGCACGCTAACTACGACAAAGGACTTTTGAGTGTGGGATGTGTACTTGTTGTTCTCAAATCGGGCAGTGCGTAGTGTGGGAGACGGATGCAAATATTATCGTATCTGTCAGGGGGGGCTGGCCACTTGCAAGTTCCTTCTCGGAGCAGCAGATGTGTTAGCGCAAGATAGCTCAGACAAAGAACCTTTCATCTCTACAGTAACTTCTCCAGCTGCATTCATACAGGGTGTGTACAAAGGCCGGTCGTGGGTGTTGTGGGATGTCTGCGACCCTGGTCATCATGGATGACATGCCCAGCACGTGGCACATGGGTGGGTTCACTGTGTGTTACATTGCCAAACAGCTGCTCCTCCCTCTCATGAGCCCCCACACTTTTGTGCGCTGCTCTGTTGTATCCTGTGCACTCCTACGGCACACCATTGTAATGCCTATTCGCGCATGTCCTGCGGCATTCCAATCACACCGTGACACTGCCGCTTGGAGGTGGTGCATGCCACTTTACAACATCGACTGCTGCGGCCCTTGTGGCGGCCACACCAGAACACTTCTTGCACACGGACATGTCCGAGACACCCTGTTCCCCTTGCCGGATAGGCACACCCCTGCGCTGACCTGTGTACGCCGGACCAGCACACGCCACTTGTGCATGCAGGAGGATGCATGCGTAGCTACATGTCCAGGCTCACTGCGAACGCTGAGGTGACATCGTAACGTTCGCTGAAGACAGCACACTGTGATGTTGCAGGGCCCGTGCCCATCAGGCTAACACAATGACCACACGGACACACTTGCTCAGATGCGGGTTCGGGGGGCGTTGGCGGTCCTGGGGTTGTTGCGATGAGTGTTGTGGCCCTCATGGGTATCCGTGCAACATGCTCATTGACTCTATGGCACCTGTGGGTGTTCCGGTGTGGCTCTTGGCTGTGTTCCCTTTCATGCTGCAGGTAGTCGTCCTGCTTAACACCAGCAGAAAGCAGGTGTAAAATCCCTGGTGCTAACGCGGCTTATCGCCGGAATTTGTTTCGCATCGCAGTTTTTGCCTTTCGTTGTGAAAGTTGTGATGTGGTTTTTTCGTGTACAGAAAAATAAACGAACTGGGCAGTGTATCCCGTCAACATTCAGCACCTGACCCACTATTCCCAATCAATATAAATACAATGAGATTTCTTCATTGATTTTGTGTGTACACTGTAAATGCACCCACTACCACAGTGCAATTCAATACAGGATTTTAGTATTTAGAATAAATCGCAAAGGTGCACCTCGTGTGTTTTTGCACAGGAACGTTCCTCTGCATCTGATTATCAGCACTAAAATGCAACTAAAGTTGAGATAAATCTAACACACTATTCAGAAGCTGGTGCAAACTGCAGACATCACGAGTATTCCCACGATAACTGCCCCAAAATTTAACACCATGGTGGACACCACTAAATAATAGTAATAAGAACGAGAAAGAGTCACACAACCAAAAACTTTATTGACATTTTTTTTTTTCCCAAACTTTATTTTTCCGTACATATAGAGGATAAAATAAATTTAACAAACTGAACACAAAACAACAAGGCGGAAGACTCCTGTCGGGTCCATTAATGTCGACAACACAGCCTGGAAAATAAAGCACAAAATAAGGACGTGCGTAATGCGCATATCAAAGGAGTGAGACACAGAGAAAGAGAGAAGGAAAAAAAAGCCAGAGAGAAAAAGAGAGGGAAGGAAAGAAAGGGAGTGAGAAAGGGAGAAGGGGGAGAGAGTGAGAGAGATAGAAGGAAAGGAAGGAAGAGAGTGAGAGAGAGAGTGAAGAGAGGGAAGTGAGAGAGAGAGAGACACTGCCGCCCCTGCGCATCCATGACCAAATAATTACCTGCTGCCATCGGAGTGTCTACCAGTGGGCACTCCACGTGCCTGTGAAAGCTCCAGGGCCCGGTCCTGCCACCATGGGTTGGTGGACATTATGTGGACCCGCTCCGCGGCCCAGCAGATCCCACACATGTCGCTGAGTCCTGAGTCTTCAATGGCGGAGACCACACCAGCTTTTGGTGCCGCTAACCCTGTGCAACGCAAGTCAGCGCCACGTGGTGGTAGGCCGCTGATGGCCATACAACTTAGGGTGCGACTAACCCTGTGCAACTCAAGTCCGCGCCACTTGGTGGTAGGCCTCTGATGGCCACATCAGCTTTGGGTGGCACTAACCCTGTGCAACTCAAGTCCGCGCAACATGGTAGTAGGCCCCTGACGGCCACATGATCTTCGGGTGGCACTAACCCTGTGCAACTCAAGTCTGTGCCACGTAGTGGTAGGCCCCTGACGGCCACATCAGCTTCGGGTGGCACTAACCCTGTGCAACTCAAGTCAACGCCACGTGGAAGTAGGCCCCTGACGGCCATACATCTCAGGGTGCGACTAACCCTCTGCGCAAGTTTTCATGGACTCTTTATGATTGAGACCTGTGGAGCGTCCGCCATCCAGTCAACACCGGCAATAAAGGATGTGACGTTGTCGATCCATTATATTTGTGTGGTCACATGGCGAGTGACGCATGTGCCGGATGGGTGTGGTGTGTGTGCAAACCTGCCCTCAGGGAGTGGCCGTGACATGTTGACAACTAGACCACTGTTCTGCACACCAACAGCGAGTGCGCCTGCGACAGGTAGCTATGTGGGGGAGGGGGTGAAAACATGTTTTCTCAATGGATTTTCCATAGGAAACTTTAGACAAGGCTACAGGTCAAACTGCTGAACGGAATTACGCCAAATTTGGTAGGGAGAAAGGTTTTGGTCCAGAAAGCGCGCTTTCTCGCATCTAGTGAAAATATAAAAGAAAGGTCCCGGGGGCAATTTAATATACCGGAGCTCTGTCTGTGCGAGATAGCCCTTTCACGCTCCCTCTGCCCAACATCACCACTTCGCAGCTATGCCGTTAGAAGCCAGTCCGTTGACTCGCAGCTCTCTACCTTTGCGAGCTAGTACGCTGCTGTGCCTGTACCTCTGTGAGCTACTACGCTGCTGTTCCTTTGGGAGCGGACGGCTCGTAGTACTGCGTCTGTGAGTCGAGCGGACGGGCCGCAGTTGTCCCTCTGCGAGCCTGGGTGTGAACTGTTCATAAGTAACACTACATAAGCATTGAAAAGCCATTTTGTGATTCAGTCCGTCAGCTGGTATCTGTCCGAGGCATTTCTGAAAACATACCGGAGTTCTTTCCGTGAGAGATACCCCTTTCACCCTGCCTCTCCTCACATCAGCAGGTAATGCACCCTCTTCCCACATTAGCAACATACCCCCAACAACCTTCTTGGGCCCGGAATTGTCCCTGTGCGGTTGGACAAAGAAGAATCTTAGTCATGTATAGATTTACATATAAAACATTTTATTTAAAAAAAACAACAACAAATAAAACTGAAGGGAGTCTGGTGCTGTGGTCGCTGCACGAAGTTGGGGTCACTGCAATTGAGGGCTCAGGACACAGTTCCACATATGGGATCGGCTTGTATTGAACAGGGTTAGTGGCACCACGTGTCGCCGGCTTGTGTTGAACAGGGTTAGTGGCACCACGTGTCGCGGCTTGTGTTGAACAGGGTTAGTGGCACCACGTGTCGCCGGCCTTGCATATGGAAATATGCCTCACTGATCGAAGGGAGTCTGGTGCTGTGGTCGCTGCCTCGGACTTGGGGTCACTGCCATTCAGGACTCAGGACACAGTTCCACATGTGGGATCGGCTTGTGTTGAACAGGGTTAGTGGCACCACGTGTCGCCGGCTTGTGTTGAACAGGGTTAGTGGCACCACGTGTCGCGGCTTGTGTTGAACAGGGTTAGTGGCACCACGTGTCGCCGGCCTTGCATATGGAAATATGCCTCACTGATCGAAGGGAGTCTGGTGCTGTGGTCGCTGCCACGGACTTGGAGTCACTGCCATTCAGGACTCAGGACACAGTTCCACATGTGGGATCGGCTTGTATTGAACAGGGTTAGTGGCACCACGTGTCGCGCCTTGTGTTGTACAGGGTTAGTGGCACCACCTGTAGCCGGCCTTGCATATGGAAATATGCCTCACTGATCGAAGGGAGTCTGGTGCTGTGGTCGCTGCCATGGACTTGGGGTCACTGCCATTCAGGACTCAGGACACAGTTCCAGATGTGGGATCGGCTTGTGTTGAACAGGGTTAGTGGCACCACGTGTCCCGGCTTGTGTTGAACAGGGTTAGTGGCACCACGTGTTGCGGCTTGTGTTGAACAGGGCTAGTGGCACCACGTGTCCAAAATTGGAATTGCGAGCTCTGCTGCCCGCAGTGTAGACTGCTAATGAGTGTTCGTTTGCACTTGAAGATGAATTTGGTGATTGTACTAAAGCTATAACTGATATAAAAAAAGTTCTTGCAGCAAGGATACTAAAAGGATATTATGTAGGTTTTAGGCCTGTGATAGTTACTTGCCTACTGGACTCTGTAATTAATGAATCAAGACCTAATTTTAATTGTGAGCCCTGATCACCACAGTGTAGGCCAGAGGTAGCGGTCAGCAAGGGCCGACAGCCACGTGACGTTGACTTGAGCAGCACAGATTGGGAGCATACAGTCTTCTTAACCGATTATACTCTCTTACACAATTTGCATCGGCACTAATCTTGAATTGTTAGCCCTGCTAACCGCATTGTAGGCTGGAGGCAGCGATCATCAAGGGCCCACAGCCACGTGGCGTTGACTTGAGCTGCACAGAGTTAGTGGTACTTGAAGCACTTAGCGTGTGCGCAGTCAGCGATGATGCGTGGTCCGGGCTGGCCGCACTGGTAGCAATGTCTGGTGCCTACTGGACTGCGTCATCTGCAATCGTGAGTCGCTCTAAATTGTGAGCCCTACTCACTGCAGTGGAGGCAGGAGGCAGCGGTGAGGAAGGGCCCACAGGCACGTGTTGTTGACTTGAGCAATGTGTCTTGCCTACTGGACTGCGTCATCTGCAATCTCGACACCATCTGAATTGTGAGCCCTACTGACCGCAGTGTAGGCCGGAGGCAGCGGTCAGGAACGGCCCACAGCCATGTGTTGTTGACTTGAGCAATGTCTCTTGTGTACTGGACTGCGTCATCTGCAATCGCGAGTCGCTCTAAATTGTGAGCCCTACTCACTGCAGTGGAGGCAGGAGGCAGCGGTGAGGAAGGGCCCACAGGCACGTGTTGGTGACTTGAGCAATGTGTCTTGCCTACTGGACTGCGTCATCTGCAATCTCGACTCCATCTGAATTGTGAGCCCTACTGACCGCAGTGTAGGCCGGAGGCAGCGGTCAGGAACGGCCCACAGCCATGTGTTGTTGACTTGAGCAATGTCTCTTGTCTACTGAACTGCGTCATCTGCAATCGCGACTCGATCTGAATTGTGAGCCTTGCTGTCCGCAGTGTATATCGAAGGCAGTAGTTTGTACAGACATAAGTCCGCGGTGCTGTGCCGCTGGGGGCCTGGGTGGCGGAAGCCAGCGATCGGCTGAGGAGGCTGGCGGTCATGTTGGCGGCCTCGTGGCAGGGTGAGGGGTGCCGCCCTGGCAGACGCTTTGGCGTTCCCACAAGTGAACCACGCCCAGAGCTCCGGCCTATTTATTCACACTCCTACGCTGAAGTGGCGACGTCAGACCAGCCCACTCCGGTTACGCTTATGCTTACAGGGGGGGACGACACAGCTACATGACTGAGATCTTCCCTAGTGTTTGACGTAACATGGTTGGGTCCACTGTCCACAACACTACAAGCACCAGTAGTATTTGTGCACATGCAGAGGTGTGTGTTCTGCATACTGAGATGTGTCCAGCACATCACCGCTACACTTTGCATTGTGTGCATTGTTAAAAATGAGTGAAGTGCTTCCTTCACATATAGTTTGTTCACACCTGTCCTAATATTCAGCTATTGTGTGGCTGAGGGGCCATGCCGTTTTCGGAAAGTTCGCTGTCTTGTTCTGCGCTGCCTCGGTGGTAGAGGGGAGGTCCTAGGGGTGGTGGTGGGTGTTGTGGCGGTCTTGGGTGTCGGAGCTGCTTGATCAGTAGGTCTATGACATGTGTTGGTCTTCAGATGTGGCTCTGGGCTGGGCTCCCTTTCATACTGTATGTAGTTGTTTAATATTTAAAAAACAAGAAGACATTATATAGTTTAAATAACAAATAAAAATAAATTACAGTAGGGAGAGGGGTGGTACAAGGGGGGAGGTCCTGAGGGTTGTGGCAGTGGGTGTTGTGTCCTTCTTGGGTGTCGGAAAAAGCTATAGGTTAAATGAACATTATAATTAGAAGTTAGCATTAAAAAAACATTGAAATTCACTGAAAAAACCATAGGTTTCCGGGACGTTATAGATAGAAATTAGTATTTAAAAAACCTTTGAAATTCACTGAAAAAACCATAGGTTTCAGGCACGTTATAGTTAGAAATTGGCATTTAAAAAAACCTTTGAAATTCACTGAAAAAAACATAGGTTTCAGGCATGTTATAGTTAGAAATTAGCATTTAAAAAACCTTAGAAATTCACTGAAAAAACCATAGGTTTCAGGTACGTTATAGTTAGTTGGACATTTCACTCATACAAAACCATAGAAATTCCACCGTTATAGTTAGTTCAGCTAACTATAACTCGCGCCCCACAATGCACTGCTGATGACGTCACATATTACATCATTCATGACATGGTCAGTGACATCACTGATGACATCATCCATGTGACAATCTGATGCACCTCCTCACACACTAATATAACCTTTGATACACTCACTGTAAAATACCGACTACCATTTTCGATACCATTGACACACTAATACCCGCTACTATATACCCACTCAGTGATTCCTAGGTCTACAAACACATCTACCCATTCACCCTTACAATCAGTCATTCATGCAGTCACTGATCAATAGAACACTATCAAATACACTCATACACCTATATAGACATTTACACACCAGCACTCATCCTAGTCAGTTATGTACTCATCCTAGTCACTCATGCAAAGAATCAATCACAGTTCCATTTACTCACCTACACAGTCATACACACACCACCTCATTTATTCATACAGATAGTAACGCATACTTAGTCTCTTATATAATCACTAATATAAGTATACACTCATACATACAGCCACTCTCACAATCACTGACTCTCACGTATAGTCATTTCTATACACCAACTCTCACATACACTGCCTTTTATATATGTACTTAGTTGGACATGTGCACTGAGACATCGATTCACTCACCAATACGCCCATACACACACTTACCCACCCATACAACTGTTTCCACATGCACTCTTAAACTCATACACCCTGTCAATCAACCACTCACACATCTATGCACAGAGTCACACACCCCCCACCCAACCACACACACACTCAGTCTCCTATACAAATACGCAGGCAACTAATCAATAACCCATATAGACATTCATGTAGCTACTGACCAACCGTTGCAGCAGCTTACACAACAACAGACAGTGATACAGACATTCACACACTTTAGACACTAACCCATGTATTCAGTAAGATACATTTAATCATTCACTTAAACAGTCAGTCACACACCTACTAAATCCTCCATCCAGACACTTATACATCCATTCATTCTTCAATACAGCTTGGTATATATATAATACATATTTACATTTTAAAGAAAGCTACATTCACTGGATGATGTCATCAGTGATGTCATTTGAGATGTCATCAGTGATGTCACTGACCATGTCATGAATGATGTAATATGTGACGTCATCAGCAGTGCATTACGGGGCGCGAGTTATAGTTAGCTGAACTAACTATAACGGTGGAATTTCTATGGTTTTGTATGAGTGAAATGTCCAACTAACAATAACGTCCCTGAAACCTATGGTTTTTTCAGTGAATTTCTAAGGTTTTTTAAATGCTAATTTCTAACTATAACGTGCCTGAAACCTATGGTTTTTTCAGTGAATATATATATATATATATATATATATATATATATATCACAAAAATTCTCTTCCTTTGTAGAAAAGACCAAAGGGACACAGTGGGGCTCAATGAAACTGCTTTATTCCCTTAATGGCATGACGCGTTTCGGTGTAGACCTTTATCAAATGCCTCGGGCTCCTGGACTTGCTGTATAATGTCCTTTAAATAGTCCTACCTTCATTTCAATATGAAGGGGGCACACCTGACCCAATTTTGCTCCGGAGCCACTCGTGCAGTCTGTGATGCAGAACTGCAACTCCCACAATACAGCTGGATGTTGAGCCGGGGTGACTGGCGCCTGTAAGGGCTTTATTTACCTTACATAAACTTACATTGCATGGCAAAGGCAATGTATGGTAAAGGCATTGCGTGGTAAAGGATGTGTGATAAAGGCATGAGTTGTAATGTCATGCAGGCATCCTTGATGGGCAGAAGTAAACTGCCCTTCGGCAGAATTAGAGAAACTGACAACTCACAGATCACTTTGAGTGTCATGTTTTGCATGTAAATAACCGTCAATACCCACACAACCTTAAATGTGTGACTCAGTTACCCAAGAGTGGAGAAGCACCCTAGACACTGGGTGACAGACTTGCATTCTGGAGATCTAATTCTTCTGCTAGTGTCTTTCTGGAGATGAAAATGATGCAATAGGGAGCTTCCTGTATGCCACAGGTGCACCCATGTTACACTAGTTGCCTAATGGTAAATATATTTCACAGGAGCATACACTTTGACATAGCAAACACTGAGATAGCAAACACATTCTACCACATTTATTATCAAGATTAATTTAGTTTTGACCTCTATGGTGTGTTCTTGTCCTTGAGTTAAGCTTACAATCTTCATCAGGTGAAGGCACCATTTACCAGGTTTCATTGGAGGGGCTAAATGTAAAAAAGAAGCAGCAATCTATTTAGTTTTATAGTGTGGTTTCTCACTGCACCAGATTCTAATTCTGCAATAAGATATTAGCATCGAATAGAAGTTCTATGACGTATAGTGAAGTAACATTTTGGAATTGAACAGATGCTCTATGACACATAGTGAATAACGTCTTAGCATCGAATAGAAGCTCCATGACAGATAGTGAAATAACATTTTGAACAGAATGAACACTCTATGACACATCATGAAAAATGTTTTAGCATTGAATGGAGCTGTATGACACATAGTGAAGTAATGTTTTAGCATTGGTTGGTTACTCTATGGTGCATAGTGAACTAACATTTTAGCACTGAATAGGGGCTCTATGAACATTTGTGAAATAATGTTTTACCAGTGAATAGAAGCTTCATGACACTTCTCAAAACAATGGCGCACATAATGAAATAACGTTTTATCATCGCATAGAAGCTCGTTGACTCATGGTGAAGCCCAAACATTATTCTTTCTTCAGTTCTTCTAGTATTTATACCTTGCCTCACTTTTTCTGCAGGCCAGTCCACATATCTATATTAACCATTTTTTGAGTTTGTGCAGAACTATGAGGTACTGAGTTGTCATGAAACAAGGGTGACTGTCAACTTTGTCATTTCTAACTTTATTGGAAAGTCATGCTATGAAGGTTAAAAGAGACAGCCCTTTAGGGGCTTGCCATTTATATAGTTTAAGATATTGGAGGTCACATTCCTGAAGTTGTATATTAAACTGGGTTCATTGTGCCACTTAGATTAAATCTAAACTCTTTGAAGGGACTGGTTGCATTTAGTATTGCTATCATAAATTTAGAATTTCCGCCTGGTTCCAAAGGGACGTTGTCATGATCAAAGAATTGAATTTGTTACTCTCAATAATATTGCTTACCTTTCTGGCCTACTTTTGTGGACTGGCGACTGTACCGCTAACATTTCCATACATAAACCCACACTCGAGGAAGCTGGAGTGCAAGAAGCTCAAGGGTAAATTACAGATCAATATTTTTCAACAGCCTATCTGGTGAAAGGGGTTGTTCTTTATTGAAGTTTTCAGAAGTTAATTTAAGGTAGTTGAATGTCTGACTGCATAGTGACAAGCATGCTGCTCCTACTCTCGCCTTTTCTCCTCGGGCATCATATTTTTTAGATTGATCTAGAACTGCAGTGCTTAACCTGGGGACAGTGGACCCTGGGGGGTCCATGACACCTACTCTGGGGAATCACAACTGTTTAGAAAAATAAAGTTAGCCTATTAGTAATGTATATTCATAGAAAGCTAAACAAATTAGAATGTTTAAAATGCTCTGTAAATGTAAGGGCCTGATGTAGAGTTTATTAAACGAGTCTCAAATGTGATGGATATCCCATCTTCCTTATTTCTAATGCATTATATCCTATGTCAGTTTTAATAAGGCAAACAAGATACGCGTCACATTTGTGACAGAGTACCCATCAGCCTAACTTTAAATCAGGCCCTTGATTGGTGTCCTTGGCTTGATTTGGAAGTGTAGTACAAGGACAGCAAACAAAATCTAAACAGATGATTGATGGCCTCAATTTAAGCACTGTGTTCAGACAAAAAAGAGCACACAGTAGAGTAAAGTGGTATTGATAAAGCCAATAGATGTCGCCTATGTAAGAGTTATCAGCATTGCCAATATGTTTTAGCCATGTTGTACACCAGTGTGGCTGCTGTTCAGCATGGCTAAAAGTTAATGGCGTTTAGGGGAGTGGTGCGGAGAAGAGTACGTTAGAGTGGAGTTGAGTAGAGTGGGTAACAGCAGAGTTGAGTGGAGTGGAGTAGAATGGAGTGGAGTAGAGTGGTGTAGAGTGGAGTAGGGTGTAGTAGAGTGGAATAGGGTGTTGTAGAGTGGAGTAGCATTGAGTGGCGTATAGTGGAGTAGACTGGAGTAATGGACTAGAGTATAGTGGAGTGGAATAGGGTGCCATAGAGTGGCGTGGAGTGGCTTAGAGGGGAGTAAAGTGGCATTGAGGGAGTTGTGTAGAGGGGAGTAGAGTATCGTAGAAGGGAGTGGCATAGAGTGAAGTGGTATAAAGTGGAGTTGAGTATTGTAGAGTGGAGAGGCGTAGAGTGAAGTATCATAGAGTGGAGTGGCATAGTGTTGAGTGGAGTAAAGTGTTGTTGAGTAGAGTTGAGTGGTGTAAAGTGGAGTGGAAGGGTGTAGAGTGGTGTGGAGTGACAGAGTGCAAGTGTCATAGAGAGGAGGGGCATAGAGTGAAGTACAGTGTTGTACAGTAGAGTGGCATAGAGTGTCGTAGAGTGGAGTGGCATAGAGTGGTGTTGTATAGAGTGGGGAAGTAGAGTGTCGTAGAGTGGAGTGGAATAGAGTGCTGTAGATTGTTGTCGAGTGGAATAGAGTGGAATGGCATGGAGTAGAGTGTCATAGAGTGGAGAAGAGGGTCATAGAGTGAAATGGCATTGAGTGTCGCAGAATGGAGTGGCATAGAATGGCGTACAGTGGAGTGGAGTTGTAGAGTAGAGTGTTGTAGAGTCGAGTGGCATACAATGGAGGGGTGTAGAGTGGAGGGGGCAGAGTGGGCGGTGCAGAGTAGAGGGGTGAGCAGGGTGGGGCGCAAAGTAGAGGGGCATAGAGTGGAGTGGTGTGCCATGGATCGGAGGGTCATAAAGTGGAGGGGCATAGAATAGAGTGGCATGGTGAGGAGTGGCGTGTCCTGGCATAGAGTGGAGTAAAGTGTTATAGAGTGGTGTGGCATAGAGTGGAGTAGAGTGGAGTGGCATAGAGTGGAGTAGATTGGAGTGGCATAGAGTGGAGTAGAGTGGAGGGACATCGAGTGTCATAGAGTGGAGTGTCATTGAGTGGTGTTGAGTGAAGTAGAGTTGTAGAGCAGAGTAGAGTTGTAGAGTGGAGGGGCATAGAGTGGTGTAGAGTAGTGGAACAGAGTGGAGTGGCTTAGAGTGAATTGGCATCCAGTGTCGTAGAGTGGAGTGGCATAGAGTGAAGAGAGTGCCGT